>OZ007564.1:130497602-131697602 GCA_963931875.1 Pollenia griseotomentosa
GTCCTTTTGGCTCTAGGACCTCTAATTAACGAATAAAATGCAATTTTATGTTTTCATATAAAAAAATCCATTTTCTAAGTAAAATTTGGAATTTTAGTAGTGATTACAGATTTCGGTCCTTTTGGCTCTAGGACCTCTAGCTAACGAATAAAATGCAATTTTATGTTTTCATATAAAAAGTCAATTTTCTAAGTAAAATTTGGAATTTTAGTAGTGATTACAGATTTCGTCCTTTTGGCTCTAGGACCTCTAATTAACGAATAAAATGCAATTTTATGTTTTCATATAAATTTGGAATTTTAGTAGTGATTACAGATTTCGGTCCTTTTGGCTCTAGGACCTCTAATTAACGAATAAAATGCAATTTTGTGTTTTCATATAAAAAATCCATTTTCTAAGTAAAATTTGGAATTTTAGTAGTGATTACAGATTTCGGTCCTTTTGGCTCTAGGACCTCTAATTAACGAATAAAATGCAATTTTATGTTTTCATATAAAAAATCAATTTTCTGAGTAAAATTGAAATTTTAGTAGTGATTACAGATTTCGGGCCTTTTGGCTCTAGGACCTCTAATTAACGAATAAAATGCAATTTTATGTTTTCATATAAAAAATCAATTTTCTGAGTAAAATTTGAAATTTTAGTAGTGATTACAGATTTCGGTCCTTTTGGCTCTAGGACCTCTAATTAACGAATAAAATGCCATTTTATGTTTTCATATAAAATCCATTTTCTAAGTAAAATTTGGAATTTTAGTAGTGATTACAGATTTCGGTCCTTTTGGCTCTAGGACCTCTAATTAACGAATAAAATGCAATTTTATGTTTTCATATAAAAAATCCATTTTCTAAGTAAAATTTGGAATTTTAGTAGTGATTACAGATTTCGGTCCTTTTGGCTCTAGGACCTCTAATTAACGAATAAAATGCAATTTTATGTTTTCATATAAAAAATCCATTTTCTAAGTAAAATTTGGAATTTTAGTAGTGATTACAGATTTCGGTCTTTTGGCTCTAGGACCTCTAATTAACGAATAAAATGCAATTTTATGTTTTCATATAAAAAATCCATTTTCTAAGTAAAATTTGGATTTTAGTAGTGATTACAGATTTCGGTCCTTTTGGCTCTAGGACCTCTAATTAACGAATAAAATGCAATTTTATGTTTTCATATAAAAAATCAATTTCTAAGTAAAATTTGGAATTTTAGTAGTGATTACAGATTTCGTTCCTTTTGGCACTAGGACCTCTAATTAACGAATAAAATGCAATTTTATGTTTTCATATAAAAATCAATTTTCTGAGTAAAATTTGGAATTTTAGTAGTGATTACAGATTTCGGTCCTTTTGGCTCTAGGACCTCTAATTAACGAATAAAATGCAATTTTATGTTTTCATATAAAAAATCAATTTTCTGAGTAAAATTTGGAATTTTAGTAGTGATTACAGATTTCGGTAATTAACGAATAAAATGCAATTTTATGTTTTCATATAAAAATCCATTTTCTAAGTAAAATTTGGAATTTTAGTAGTGATTACAGATTTCGGTCCTTTTGGCTCTAGGACCTCTAATTAACGAATAAAATGCAATTTTATGTTTTCATATAAAAAATCCATTTTCTAAGTAAAATTTGGAATTTTAGTAGTGATTACAGATTTCGGTCCTTTTGGCTCTAGGACCTCTAATTAACGAATAAAATGCAATTTTATGTTTTCATATAAAAAATCCATTTTCTAAGTAAAATTTGGAATTTTAGTAGTGATTACAGATTTCGGTCCTTTTGGCTCTAGGACCTCTAATTAACGAATAAAATGCAATTTTATGTTTTCATATAAAAAATCCATTTTCTAAGTAAAATTTGGAATTTTAGTAGTGATTACAGATTTCGGTCCTTTTGGCTCTAGGACCTCTAATTAACGAATAAAATGCAATTTTATGTTTTCATATAAAAAATCAATTTTCTAAGTAAAATTTGGAATTTTAGTAGTGATTACAGATTTCGGTCCTTTTGGCTCTAGGACCTCTAATTAACGAATAAAATGCAATTTTATGTTTTCATATAAAAAATCAATTTTCTGAGTAAAATTTGGAATTTTAGTAGTGATTACAGATTTCGGTCCTTTTGGCTCTAGGACCTCTAATTAACGAATAAAATGCAATTTTATGTTTTCATATAAAAAATCAATTTTCTGAGTAAAATTTGGAATTTTAGTAGTGATTACAGATTTCGGTCCTTTTGGCTCTAGGACCTCTAATTAACGAATAAAATGCAATTTTATGTTTTCATATAAAAAATCAATTTTCTGAGTAAAATTTGGAATTTTAGTAGTGATTACAGATTTCGGTCCTTTTGGCTCTAGGACCTCTAATTAACGAATAAAATGCAATTTTATGTTTTCATATAAAAAATCCATTTTCTAAGTAAAATTTGGAATTTTAGTAGTGATTACAGATTTCGGTCCTTTTGGCTCTAGGACCTCTAATTAACGAATAAAATGCAATTTTATGTTTTCATATAAAAAATCAATTTTCTGAGGAAAAATTGGAATTTTAGTAGTGATTACAGATTTCGGTCCTTTTGGCTCTAGGACCTCTAATTAACGAATAAAATGCAATTTTATGTTTCATATAAAAAATCAATTTTCTGAGTAAAATTTGGAATTTTAGTAGTGATTACAGATTTCGGTCCTTTTGGCTCTAGGACCTCTAATTAACGAATAAAATGCAATTTTATGTTTCATATAAAAAATCAATTTTCTAAGTAAAATTTGGAATTTTAGTAGTGATTACAGATTTCGGTCCATTTGGCTCTAGGACCTCTAATTAACGAATAAAATGCAATTTTATGTTTTCATATAAAAAATCAATTTTCTGAGTAAAATTTGGAATTTTAGTAGTGATTACAGATTTCGGTCCTTTTGGCTCTAGGACCTCTAATTAACGAATAAAATGCAATTTTATGTTTTCATATAAAAAATCAATTTTCTGAGTAAAATTTGAAATTTTAGTAGTGATTACAGATTTCGGTCCTTTTGGCTCTAGGACCTCTAATTAACGAATAAAATGCAATTTTATGTTTTCATATAAAAAATCCATTTTCTAAGTAAAATTTGGAATTTTAGTAGTGATTACAGATTTCGGTCCTTTTGGCTCTAGGACCTCTAATTAACGAATAAAATGCAATTTTATGTTTTCATATAAAAAATCCATTTTCTAAGTAAAATTTGGAATTTTAGTAGTGATTACAGATTTCGGTCCTTTTGGCTCTAGGACCTCTAATTAACGAATAAAATGCAATTTTATGTTTTCATATAAAAAATCCATTTTCTAAGTAAAATTTGGAATTTTAGTAGTGATTACAGATTTCGGTCCTTTTGGCTCTAGGACCTCTAATTAACGAATAAAATGCAATTTTATGTTTTCATATAAAAAATCAATTTTTTAAGTAAAATTTGGAATTTTAGTAGTGATTACAGATTTCGGTCCTTTTGGCTCTAGGACCTCTAATTAACGAATAAAATGCAATTTTATGTTTTCATATAAAAAATCAATTTTCTGAGTAAAATTTGGAATTTTAGTAGTGATTACAGATTTCGGTCCTTTTGGCTCTAGGACCTCTAATTAACGAATAAAATGCAATTTTATGTTTTCATATAAAAAATCAATTTTCTGAGTAAAATTTGGAATTTTAGTAGTGATTACAGATTTCGGTCCTTTTGGCTCTAGGACCTCTAATTAACGAATAAAATGCAATTTTATGTTTTCATATAAAAAATCCATTTTCTAAGTAAAATTTGGAATTTTAGTAGTGATTACAGATTTCGGTCCTTTTGGCTCTAGGACCTCTAATTAACGAATAAAATGCAATTTTATGTTTTCATATAAAAAATCCATTTTCTAAGTAAAATTTGGAATTTTAGTAGTGATTACAGATTTCGGATTTGGCTCTAGGACCTCTAATTAACGAATAAAATGCAATTTTATGTTTTCATATAAAAAATCCATTTTCTAAGTAAAATTTGGAATTTTAGTAGTGATTACAGATTTCGGTCCTAGATTACAGATTTTGGCTCTAGGACCTCTAATTAACGAATAAAATGCAATTTTATGTTTTCATATAAAAAATCCCTTTTCTAAGTAAAATTTGGAATTTTAGTAGTGATTACAGATTTCGGTCCTTTTGGCTCTAGGACCTCTAATTAACGAATAAAATGCAATTTTATGTTTTCATATAAAAAATCCATTTTCTAAGTAAAATTTGGAATTTTAGTAGTGATTACAGATTTCGGTCCTTTTGGCTCTAGGACCTCTAATTAACGAATAAAATGCAATTTTATGTTTTCATATAAAAAATCCATTTTCTAAGTAAAATTTGGAATTTTAGTAGTGATTACAGATTTCGGTCCTTTTGGCTCTAGGACCTCTAATTAACGAATAAAATGCAATTTTATGTTTTCATATAAAAAATCCATTTTCTAAGTAAAATTTGGAATTTTAGTAGTGATTACAGATTTCGGTCCTTTTGGCTCTAGGACCTCTAATTAACGAATAAAATGCAATTTTATGTTTTCATATAAAAAATCCATTTTCTAAGTAAAATTTGGAATTTTAGTAGTGATTACAGATTTCGGTCCTTTTGGCTCTAGGACCTCTAATTAACGAATAAAATGCAATTTTATGTTTTCATATAAAAAATCCATTTTCTAAGTAAAATTTGGAATTTTAGTAGTGATTACAGATTTCGGTCCTTTTGGCTCTAGGACCTCTAATTAACGAATAAAATGCAATTTTATGTTTTCATATAAAAAATCCATTTTCTAAGTAAAATTTGGAATTTTAGTAGTGATTACAGATTTCGGTCCTTTTGGCTCTAGGACCTCTAATTAACGAATAAAATGCAATTTTATGTTTTCATATAAAAAATCCATTTTCTAAGTAAAATTTGGAATTTTAGTAGTGATTACAGATTTCGGTCCTTTTGGCTCTAGGACCTCTAATTAACGAATAAAATGCAATTTTATGTTTTCATATAAAAAATCCATTTTCTAAGTAAAATTTGGAATTTTAGTAGTGATTACAGATTTCGGATTTGGCTCTAGGACCTCTAATTAACGAATAAAATGCAATTTTATGTTTTCATATAAAAAATCCATTTTCTAAGTAAAATTTGGAATTTTAGTAGTGATTACAGATTTCGGTCCTTTTGGCTCTAGGACCTCTAATTAACGAATAAAATGCAATTTTATGTTTTCATATAAAAAATCCATTTTCTAAGTAAAATTTGGAATTTTAGTAGTGATTACAGATTTCGGTCCTTTTGGCTCTAGGACCTCTAATTAACGAATAAAATGCAATTTTATGTTTTCATATAAAAAATCCATTTTCTAAGTAAAATTTGGAATTTTAGTAGTGATTACAGATTTCGGTCCTTTTGGCTCTAGGACCTCTAATTAACGAATAAAATGCAATTTTATGTTTTCATATAAAAAATCCATTTTCTAAGTAAAATTTGGAATTTTAGTAGTGATTACAGATTTCGGTCCTTTTGGACCTCTAATTAACGAATAAAATGCAATTTTATGTTTTCATATAAAAAATCCATTTTCTAAGTAAAATTTGGAATTTTAGTAGTGATTACAGATTTCGGTCCTTTTGGCTCTAGGACCTCTAATTAACGAATAAAATGCAATTTAATGTTTTCATATAAAAAATCCATTTTCTAAGTAAAATTTGGAATTTTAGTAGTGATTACAGATTTCGGTCCTTTTGGCTCTAGGACCTTTAATTAACGAATAAAATGCAATTTTATGTTTTCATATAAAAAATCCCTTTTCTAAGTAAAATTTGGAATTTTAGTAGTGATTACAGATTTCGGTCCTTTTGGCTCTAGGACCTCTAATTAACGAATAAAATGCAATTTTATGTTTTCATATAAAAAATCCATTTTCTAAGTAAAATTTGGAATTTTAGTAGTGATTACAGATTTCGGTCCTTTTGGCTCTAGGACCTCTAATTAACGAATAAAATGCAATTTTATGTTTTCATATAAAAAATCCATTTTCTAAGTAAAATTTGGAATTTTAGTAGTGATTTGGCTCTAGGACCTCTAATTAACGAATAAAATGCAATTTTATGTTTTCATATAAAAAATCCATTTTCTAAGTAAAATTTGGAATTTTAGTAGTGATTACAGATTTCGCTCCTTTTGGCTCTAGGACCTCTAATTAACGAATAAAATGCAATTTTATGTTTTCATATAAAAAATCCATTTTCTAAGTAAAATTTGGAATTTTAGTAGTGATTACAGATTTCGGTCCTTTTGGCTCTAGGACCTCTAATTAACGAATAAAATGCAATTTTATGTTTTCATATAAAAAATCAATTTTCTGAGTAAAATTTGGAATTTTAGTAGTGATTACAGATTTCGGTCCTTTTGGCTCTAGGACCTCTAATTAACGAATAAAATGCAATTTTATGTTTTCATATAAAAAATCCATTTTCTAAGTAAAATTTGGAATTTTAGTAGTGATTACAGATTTCGGTCCTTTTGGCTCTAGGACCTCTAATTAACGAATAAAATGCAATTTTATGTTTTCATATAAAAAATCCATTTTCTAAGTAAAATTTGGAATTTTAGTAGTGATTACAGATTTCGGTCCTTTTGGCTCTAGGACCTCTAATTAACGAATAAAATGCAATTTTATGTTTTCATATAAAAAATCCATTTTCTAAGTAAAATTTGGAATTTTAGTAGTGATTACAGATTTCGGTCCTTTTGGCTCTAGGACCTCTAATTAACGAATAAAATGCAATTTTATGTTTTCATATAAAAAATCCATTTTCTAAGTAAAATTTGGAATTTTAGTAGTGATTACAGATTTCGGTCCTTTTGGCTCTAGGACCTCTAATTAACGAATAAAATGCAATTTTATGTTTTCATATAAAAAATCCATTTTCTAAGTAAAATTTGGAATTTTAGTAGTGATTACAGATTTCGGTCCTTTTGGCTCTAGGACCTCTAATTAACGAATAAAATGCAATTTTATGTTTTCATATAAAAAATCCATTTTCTAAGTAAAATTTGGAATTTTAGTAGTGATTACAGATTTCGGTCCTTTTGGCTCTAGGACCTCTAATTAACGAATAAAATGCAATTTTATGTTTTCATATAAAAAATCCATTTTCTAAGTAAAATTTGGAATTTTAGTAGTGATTACAGATTTCGGTCCTTTTGGCTCTAGGACCTCTAATTAACGAATAAAATGCAATTTTATGTTTTCATATAAAAAATCCCTTTTCTAAGTAAAATTTGGAATTTTAGTAGTGATTACAGATTTCGGTCCTTTTGGCTCTAGGACCTCTAATTAACGAATAAAATGCAATTTTATGTTTTCATATAAAAAATCCATTTTCTAAGTAAAATTTGGAATTTTAGTAGTGATTACAGATTTCGGTCCTTTTGGCTCTAGGACCTCTAATTAACGAATAAAATGCAATTTTATGTTTTCATATAAAAAATCCATTTTCTAAGTAAAATTTGGAATTTTAGTAGTGATTACAGATTTCGGTCCTTTTGGCTCTAGGACCTCTAATTAACGAATAAAATGCAATTTTATGTTTTCATATAAAAAATCCATTTTCTAAGTAAAATTTGGAATTTTAGTAGTGATTACAGATTTCGGTCCTTTTGGCTCTAGGACCTCTAATTAACGAATAAAATGCAATTTTATGTTTTCATATAAAAAATCCATTTTCTAAGTAAAATTTGGAATTTTAGTAGTGATTACAGATTTCGGTCCTTTTGGCTCTAGGACCTCTAATTAACGAATAAAATGCAATTTTATGTTTTCATATAAAAAATCCATTTTCTAAGTAAAATTTGGAATTTTAGCAGTGATTACAGATTTCGGTACTTTTGGACCTCTAATTAACGAATAAAATGCAATTTTATGTTTTCATATAAAAAATCAATTTTCTAAGTAAAATTTGGAATTTTAGTAGTGATTACAGATTTCGGTCCTTTTGGCTCTAGGACCTCTAATTAACGAATAAAATGCAATTTTATGTTTTCATATAAAAAATCAATTTTCTAAGAAAAATTTGGAATTTTAGTAGTGATTACAGATTTCGGTCCTTTTGGCTCTAGGACCTCTAATTAACGAATAAAATGCAATTTTATGTTTTCATATAAAAAATCCATTTTCTAAGTAAAATTTGGAATTTTAGTAGTGATTACAGATTTCGGTCCTTTTGGCTCTAGGACCTCTAATTAACGAATAAAATGCAATTTTATGTTTTCATATAAAAAATCCATTTTCTAAGTAAAATTTGGAATTTTAGTAGTGATTACAGATTTCGGTCCTTTTGGCTCTAGGACCTCTTATTAACGAATAAAATGCAGTTTTATTACAGATTTCGGTGCTTTTGGCTCTAGGACCTCTAATTAACGAATAAAATGCAATTTTATGTTTTCATATAAAAAATCCATTTTCTAAGTAAAATTTGGAATTTTAGCAGTGATTACAGATTTCGGTCCTTTTGGACCTCTAATTAACGAATAAAATGCAATTTTATGTTTTCATATAAAAAATCAATTTTCTAAGTAAAATTTGGAATTTTAGTAGTGATTACAGATTTCGGTCCTTTTGGCTCTAGGACCTCTAATTAACGAATAAAATGCAATTTTATGTTTTCATATAAAAAATCAATTTTCTAAGTAAAATTTGGAATTTTAGTAGTGATTACAGATTTCGGTCCTTTTGGCTCTAGGACCTCTTATTAACGAATAAAATGCAGTTTTATTACAGATTTCGGTCCTTTTGGCTCTAGGACCTCTAATTAACGAATAAAATGCAATTTTATGTTTTCATATAAAAAATCCATTTTCTAAGTAAAATTTGGAATTTTAGCAGTGATTACAGATTTCGGTCCTTTTGGACCTCTAATTAACGAATAAAATGCAATTTTATGTTTTCATATAAAAAATCAATTTTCTAAGTAAAATTTGGAATTTTAGTAGTGATTACAGATTTCGGTCCTTTTGGCTCTAGGACCTCTAATTAACGAATAAAATGCAATTTTATGTTTTCATATAAAAAATCAATTTTCTAAGTAAAATTTGGAATTTTAGTAGTGATTACAGATTTCGGTCCTTTTGGCTCTAGGACCTCTTATTAACGATTAAAATGCAGTTTTATGTTTTCATATAAAAAATCAATTTTCTAAGTAAAATTTGTAATTTTAGTAGTGATTACAGATTTCGGTCCTTTTGGCTCTAGGACCCCTAATTAACGAATAAAATGCAATTTTATGTTTTCATATAAAAAATCAATTTTCTAAGAAAAATTTGGAATTTTAGTTGTGATTACAGATTTCGGTCCTTTTGGCTCTAGGACCTCTAATTAACGAATAAAATGCAATTTTATGTTTTCATATAAAAAATCCATTTTCTAAGTAAAATTTGGAATTTTAGTAGTGATTACAGATTTCGGTCCTTTTGGCTCTAGGACCTCTAATTAACGAATAAAATGCAATTTTATGTTTTCATATAAAAAATCCATTTTCTAAGTAAAATTTGGAATTTTAGTAGTGATTACAGATTTCGGTCCTTTTGGACCTCTAATTAACGAATAAAATGCAATTTTATGTTTTCATATAAAAAATCCATTTTCTAAGTAAAATTTGGAATTTTAGTAGTGATTACAGATTTCGGTCCTTTTGGCTCTAGGACCTCTTATTAACGAATAAAATGCAGTTTTATGTTTTCATATAAAAAATCAATTTTCTAAGTAAAATTTGTAATTTTAGTAGTGATTACAGATTTCGGTCCTTTTGGCTCTAGGACCTCTAATTAACGAATAAAATGCAATTTTATGTTTTCATATAAAAAATCAATTTTCTAAGAAAAATTTGAAATTTTAGTAGTGATTACAGATTTCGGTCCTTTTGGCTCTAGGACCTCTTATTAACGAATAAAATGCAGTTTTATGTTTTCATATAAAAAATCAATTTTCTAAGTAAAATTTGTAATTTTAGTAGTGATTACAGATTTCGGTCATTTTGGCTCTAGGACCTCTAATTAACGAATAAAATGAAATTTTATGTTTTCATATAAAAAATCAATTTTCTAAGAAAAATTTGAAATTTTAGTAGTGATTACAGATTTCGGTCCTTTTGGCTCTAGGACCTCTAATTAACGAATAAAATGCAATTTTATGTTTTCATATAAAAAATCAATTTTCTAAGAAAAATTTGAAATTTTAGTAGTGATTACAGATTTCGGTCCTTTTGGCTCTAGGACCTCTAATTAACGAATAAAATGCAATTTTATGTTTTCATATAAAAAATCAATTTTCTAAGAAAAATTTGAAATTTTAGTAGTGATTACAGATTTCGGTCCTTTTGGCTCTAGGACCTCTTATTAACGAATAAAATGCAGTTTTATGTTTTCATATAAAAAATCAATTTTCTAAGTAAAATTTGTAATTTTAGTAGTGATTACAGATTTCGGTCCTTTTGGCTCTAGGACCTCTAATTAACGAATAAAATGCAATTTTATGTTTTCATATAAAAAATCAATTTTCTAAGAAAAATTTGAAATTTTAGTAGTGATTACAGATTTCGGTCCTTTTGGCTCTAGGACCTCTTATTAACGAATAAAATGCAGTTTTATGTTTTCATATAAAAAATCAATTTTCTAAGTAAAATTTGTAATTTTAGTAGTGATTACAGATTTCGGTCCTTTTGGCTCTAGGACCTCTAATTAACGAATAAAATGCAATTTTATGTTTTCATATAAAAAATCAATTTTCTAAGAAAAATTTGAAATTTTAGTAGTGATTACAGATTTCGGTCCTTTTGGCTCTAGGACCTCTAATTAACGAATAAAATGCAATTTTGAGTTTTCATATAAAAAATCAATTTTCTAAGAAAAATTTGAAATTTTAGTAGTGATTACAGATTTCGGTCCTTTTGGCTCTAGGACCTCTTATTAACGAATAAAATGCAGTTTTATGTTTTCATATAAAAAATCAATTTTCTAAGTAAAATTTGTAATTTTAGTAGTGATTACAGATTTCGGTCCTTTTGGCTCTAGGACCTCTAATTAACGAATAAAATGCAATTTTATGTTTTCATATAAAAAATCAATATTCTAAGAAAAATTTGAAATTTTAGTAGTGATTACAGATTTCGGTCCTTTTGGCTCTAGGACCTCTAATTAACGAATAAAATGCAATTTTATGTTTTCATATAAAAAATCAATTTTCTAAGAAAAATTTGAAATTTTAGTAGTGATTACAGATTTCGGTCCTTTTGGCTCTAGGACCTCTTATTAACGAATAAAATGCAGTTTTATGTTTCATATAAAAAATCAATTTTCTAAGTAAAATTTGTAATTTTAGTAGTGATTACAGATTTCGGTCCTTTTGGCTCTAGGACCTCTAATTAACGAATAAAATGCAATTTTATGTTTTCATATAAAAAATCAATTTTCTAAGAAAAATTTGAAATTTTAGTAGTGATTACAGATTTCGGTCCTTTTGGCTCTAGGACCTCTAATTAACGAATAAAATGCAATTTTATGTTTTCATATAAAAAATCAATTTTCTAAGAAAAATTTGAAATTTTAGTAGTGATTACAGATTTCGGTCCTTTTGGCTCTAGGACCTCTTATTAACGAATAAAATGCAGTTTTATGTTTTCATATAAAAAATCAATTTTCTAAGTAAAATTTGTAATTTTAGTAGTGATTACAGATTTCGGTCCTTTTGGCTCTAGGACCTCTAATTAACGAATAAAATGCAATTTTATGTTTTCATATAAAAAATCAATTTTCTAAGAAAAATTTGAAATTTTAGTAGTGATTACAGATTTCGGTCCTTTTGGCTCTAGGACCTCTAATTAACGAATAAAATGCAATTTTATGTTTTCATATAAAAAATCAATTTTCTAAGAAAAATTTGAAATTTTAGTAGTGATTACAGATTTCGGTCCTTTTGGCTCTAGGACCTCTAATTAACGAATAAAATGCAATTTTATGTTTTCATATAAAAAATCCATTTTCTAAGTAAAATTTGGAATTTTAGTAGTGATTACAGATTTCGGTCCTTTTGGCTCTAGGACCTCTAATTAACGAATAAAATGCAATTTTATGTTTTCATATAAAAAATCCATTTTCTAAGTAAAATTTGGAACTTTAGTAGTGATTACAGATTTCGGTCCTTTTGGACCTCTAATTAACGAATAAAATGCAATTTTATGTTTTCATATAAAAAATCCATTTTCTAAGTAAAATTTGGAATTTTAGTAGTGATTACAGATTTCGGTCCTTTTGGACCTCTAATTAACGAATAAAATGCAATTTTATGTTTTCATATAAAAAATCCATTTTCTAAGTAAAATTTGGAATTTTAGTAGTGATTACAGATTTCGGTCCTTTTGGCTCTAGGACCTCTAATTAACGAATAAAATGCAATTTTATGTTTTCATATAAAAAATCCATTTTCTAAGTAAAATTTGGAATTTTAGCAGTGATTACAGATTTCGGTCCTTTTGGACCTCTAATTAACGAATAAAATGCAATTTTATGTTTTCATATAAAAAATCAATTTTCTAAGTAAAATTTGGAATTTTAGTAGTGATTACAGATTTCGGTCCTTTTGGCTCTAGGACCTCTAATTAACGAATAAAATGCAATTTTATGTTTTCATATAAAAAATCAATTTTCTAAGTAAAATTTGGAATTTTAGTAGTGATTACAGATTTCGGTCCTTTTGGCTCTAGGACCTCTTATTAACGAATAAAATACAGTTTTATGTTTTCATATAAAAAATCAATTTTCTAAGTAAAATTTGTAATTTTAGTAGTGATTACAGATTTCGGTCCTTTTGGCTCTAGGACCCCTAATTAACGAATAAAATGCAATTTTATGTTTTCATATAAAAAATCAATTTTCTAAGAAAAATTTGGAATTTTAGTAGTGATTACAGATTTCGGTCCTTTTGGCTCTAGGACCTCTAATTAACGAATAAAATGCAATTTTATGTTTTCATATAAAAAATCCATTTTCTAAGTGTTTAGGTGCGAAGCCAATCTGGCAACCTTCCGTGGTGAACAGACGGAGGTGGGAGGTGGTCGCAATTAAACAGCTGGTTCATGCAGCCACCTTCTGTACACTCGCCTTGTTGTTTTGCTTTGCTTGCTTTTTAGTTAGTTCTTTAATTAACGTGAACCAGTGCGCAGTAACCCGGACAAAAAGAAAAACAAAATCGGTGTTTGTAAAATAATAAAAAAATAAGAAAAAGCCAACAGAACAAAGTGAACAAATACAAAAAAAAATAGTTATTGAAATTATCATAAAAGAAAAAATTATAAATTAACCAATATTCTAATTGTGCAGTGTATAAATTTAATAAAAGTTTATATTTATTATATACCAGAAAAACCTCCGAGAGTTTTTGTTATTTCATCTTTACCCCCTTACTTAGCCTCGTGCGCAGGTAAACGGCTTAAAATCCACTCAGATATTGGAACTATTATCCACCCTTGAGTGCCAGCCAAGCAGACGTACGAAGCATAACCATCAACCACCACCTCAACCTCAAGATTTACTCCGGATCATCAACGCCAAGTCACAACAGGTGCGTCTGCGTATTTGGGTAAGTCTCCCCCCTTTTATGATTATTTGTTTGACATCAACCCCCTGTTTACCACCATCGTGAGTTGGTCCCAAGTCGGGCACCAACATTCTGGTCCTTCGAGCCGGATCCGGGTCCGCTATAACCCGGCACTTCACCCTTCCTAGAAATTTGGAAAAAATAAATTTAACATTTTACCCCCTACTAACCCCCGCATGTGTGTACCTTTTTAAATAAAATAGTCAGCTTACCAATTGGTGCAAATTACCGTTTGTCTTTTTTTTGCGTAACAAGAAGAAGACAAAAACTAACGGCAGCAAGAAGAAATCATTTCAACCATACATACATACATACATACTTATGTACATGTTGACATCAGCAACAGCTGATCTCGTTAATAACCAAACGCATTACATGCAATAAGTAAAAGAAAAAACATTTTACAAGTTTTTTGTTTTTGTCAATTGACATTGAACTTGAATAAAGAAGAACGAGAAATCAACCTGTATGTATGTATGGCTGTATAAGCAACAACAACAACACAACAAAGTACAGCGAGTCGCTAGTGGAGTTAAATTATTTGTATGTACATAATTACAAACATTTAAATATAAAATTTGTTCACATAACAAACAGATGCTGCAGTACATAAGCTACATGTACATTCATCGTATACGAGGGTCAACCTAAAAATTGCTTATACCGCGAATCATTAAAAAGTTAAATAATTATACTGATAATAAATGACAATTGTTTATTATAATTAACCTCCCTCTTAATTCCCTTGTACACACATGCAAACATAACTAACCATAATTATTATGATTATTTGATAAAATTTACTTACTTTATTAAGACCCCTATTCAATGGCCACTTATACGAAGTGCCATTGAAAATTTTGCAAATTAATAAAACCCCTTTTTTCATTGGTCGCTTAAACGAAGCGCCATTGAAAATTTGATGAAATTATTAAAACCCCAATTCAGTGGTCTGCTTATACGAAGCGGCATTGGAAAATTTGCAAAATTATTAAAACCCCAATTTAATGGCCGCCTATACGAGGTGCCATTGAAAAGTTTTCAAAATTAAAACCCATATTTCATCGGTCGCTTATACGAAGCACCATTGGAAATTTTTTGAAATTACTAAACCATATATTCATTGGCCACCTGAGGTGCCATTGAAAATTTTGCAACCATAATTCATATTCATAGTTTTGACAATATTACAAACCCTATTCATTGGTCGCTTATACGAAGCGCCATTGAAAATTTTGCGAAATTATTAAAACCTCTATTCAGTGGCTCGCTTATACGAAGCACCATTGAAAATTTTTTCGAAATCATTAAAATCCCTATTCATCGGCCACTTATACGAAGTGCCATTGAAAATTTTGCAAAATTCTTAAACCCTCGATTCAGTGGCTCGCTTATACGAAGCACCATTGAAAATTTTTCGAAATTATTAACCCTCGATTCAATGGTCGCTTATACGAAGTGCCATTGAAAAGTTTGCAAAATTTTTAAACCACATACTCAGCGGCCGCTTATACGAAGCGCCATTGCACATTTTGTAAAATTACCATACCCACATTTTTTGGTCGCTTATACGAAGCGCCATTGAAAATTATTCAAAATTTAAAACCATATTTAGTGGCTCGCTTATACGAAGCACCACTAAAAATTTTTTCGAAAATACTAAACCCTATATTCATCGGCCGCTTATACGAAGCGCCATCGAAAATTTTTTTAAAATTATTACACCATATATTTATCCGCCGCTTATACGAAGCGCCATTGAAAATTGTCTCAAAATTTTTAATATAAACTTAAATAGTTTTTTTTGTAATTATATCGCCTTGACTACTATTGGACGTGCTATACACCTACATAATTTATTATTGCTGTCTTACGAGGTACCCTTGAGAATTCTTTTAACTTTTACTATAATTTCGCGACATTTTGTAGTCGAACCCTCTCTTCATACTAGTACCCCCCTAACTCGTCCTTAGCAAAATTTCTGCCACAATGTCTTTGGTCAAAAAGGTTATTCGATCTTCCGATCGCGTTGTGGAATTTCAAAAGTATTTTGATGAGATGCCAGAAGGCTCTCATACGCTGCACTCCCTGGAGGTACGAAAAAACGAAATTCAACGTCTCTGGGACAATTACGACTCCGCCCATGAAGCCGCAATAGATAACTACGATGAGATAAAAGGAGAAATAGACATAGCGGTTTTAACCAAACGGTATTATGCGACTTTTGATGTTCATGCAGCAATCACAGCAAAAATTTCAGAGCTCTGTGAGTCTTTGAGGGCCAAGGCTGGGAAAACTTCTGCGACTAGGCCAAAGGAGACCGACGTTTCCGCTCATATATCGGTACCACCATGCGATACCGAAGTTTTTCGTGGCGATTACAAATCCTGGCCAACGTTTCGTGATATGTTCACGGCCTTGTATCGTCAAAACAACCGCTTATCGCCGGTTGAGAAAATGTGTCATCTAGTGAAAAAGACAGAAGGAGAAGCGCGAGAACTCCTCAAAACGTGTCCGATGACGAACGATGGTTTCGAAATGGCATGGCAAAACCTAGTTAACCGTTATGAGAATAAACGAATTCTCGTGAATGCGCAAATGAAATCCCTTTATAATTTAACCCCCGTTGCAAAAGAAACTGGTCCCAACCTAAGACGTTTGCAACGGACCATTAATGATTGCATCAGTAATCTGCGCCTTTTAAAAGTCGATACAGACAGCTGGGACATAATCTTTGTCTACATCTGTTCAACATGTCTCCCGGATGTTACCCTGAACCTATGGGAACAAACCCTGCCAAATTCATCCAATATGCCCACCTGGGAAGCATTAGATCGTTTTTTGTCCTCTAGATTTCAGACGTTGGAATCCGTCGCGCATATACGATCAACATTCTTGAATCCCCATAGCCAAAACAAAGCGCATCGATCTAATAGCCACAACAAACCCAATTACACTCAGAGTAAAAAAGTGCAGTTTCAACACTAATGTTTCTACAGCAAAGACTGGCACGTGCCTCCTTTGCAACCAAAGTCACCCCTTAAGGTTATGCGCTAAGTTTCTTGCTATGTCAGTTGACGCGCGATACAACACGGTTAAACAACAAAAGCGATGCACGAATTGTTTAGGTACCTCACACGGGTATAAAACCTGCAAAAGTCGTTATGTGTGTAATGTGTGTAAAGCTAAACATCACTCATTACTCCATCGAATCACTCATCAAGAAAAAACACCTACTCCCACTCAAGCCGTTTCTGACCCCCCTACTGCTGAGAATCATAATGCAAATACCCCCCCTGAAAGGTTGAATACGAACCCCTCTACCTCCGCCGAAGCACGAAATCGTGAGCTTAGATCTTTCTCTACACAACTTCAGGATAATTTATCCGCCGTTGTACTTGGTACCGCTCTGATAGATGTCTATAAAGACGACCTTAAGTGTACCGTCCGAGCCCTCATAGATTCGGCCTCAGAGGCATCCTTCATTTCTAAAAAACTACAAACTCAGCTAGGACTTAATACTCGGCCATCACGGGCAGAAATTCATGGGTTAAACGATTCGATAAACGCTACTTCGACGCACACATGTCACATTAAAATTGGTTCACCGATTGACAGATCATTCGCTATACGTTCGGACGTACTTGTTGTTAAGAAACTCACCGGTCAACTCTCCTACTACCCCCCGACTGCGCTTAATAATAGCAACTTTTCAAAGCTGCAACTGGCGGATCCATATCGCCATCAATGCGCGGAGATTGACATGCTTTTAGGTGGAGACGTATACCCAAAAATTATTCAAGATGGTCTGCAATGGGACAACCAACAATCCTTGGTAGCCCAGAAAACTGTTTTCGGATGGATCCTCACCGGCAAGGTAGCTAACAATTTATGTAGAGACACAGTGTTGTCATATTTTAATGCCGTAGACCTGAACAATCAACTTCAGCGTTTTTGGGAACTCGAAGATGTCCCGAGAAGATCAAAGTCAACCCCGGAGGACCTATACTGTGAGGAACTGTACGAATCAACTACATTCCGCAACAATGACGGTCGTTATACTGTATCACTCCCTTTCAAACGAGAGGTTCCTGAAAATCTAAAAGTGGGACAATCGCGAAATAGCGCCATAGCTCAATTTCTGCGAAACGAAACAAAATTAATTAAGAATCCCCAAATTAAAACCGAATATGATCGAGTAATAACCGAATACTCTACCCTTAGTCAAATGACAAAAGTAACCCCCATAGCTGGTGAAAGCGGCACATACTATCTGCCCCACCATGCAGTCTTTAAACCAGACAGCCCCACCACAAAATTGCGCGTGGTATTTAACGCTTCTAGTCCATCGTCGAATGGCATAAGTCTTAATGATCTGCTTCACGCAGGCCCCATCCTACAGTCAGACTTAATGATTTTAGTATTGCGTTGGCGGTTCTTTCGATACGTTTTCAACGCGGATATAGAGAAAATGTACCGCCAAATTTCCGTTAATAAAACTCACACCCCCTTTCAGCGAATCGTCTTTCGAAGCTCGCCTAACGAGGCACTTCAAGACTACGAATTAAATACAGTCACCTTCGGTGTTAACTGTGCCCCTTATTTGGCAATCAGAACTTTGCTGCAACTCGCCAAAGAAAATGAAACCCCCTACCCCCATGTAGCGAAGATTTTACGAGATCACATGTACGTCGATGATGTACTTTCGGGAGCCCATACGCTATCATCTGCAATTAAAATTCGTGATGAACTTAGGACAGTCCTTGAAACTGCTGGGTTCACACTTCGTAAATGGACAGCGAACAATGAAGTCCTGCTAAAAGGTCTACCGGTCACACATTTGCTAGATGGGGAATTTCTAAAGCTTTCCGACTCTAGTACTACAAAAACATTAGGGCTCAGGTGGAACGCTGGAAGTGATCACTTCTACTTTAAATTGAAGTCTAATCCCGACCGCAACTTAACCACAAAACGATGCGTTCTTTCAGAAATCGCAAAGTTATTCGACCCAGCGGGTTGGTTATCACCAAAAATAATCGTAGCCAAAATCATCATGCAACAGACATGGAAAGATGGAACCGACTGGGACGAAGATCTGAACCCAAGTACGCTGCGGCAGTGGCATGACTTTCTCGATGACTATGTTCAAATAGAACGAATAAAAATCCCCCGTTTTATCGATTTTGACCCCTCATATAACGTTGAGCTACACGGTTTCTGCGATGCGTCGGAAAAGGCATACGCGGCAGCCATTTACATACGTTCAGAAAATCAAGGCTTTGTATCTACCCACCTTTTGGCAGCAAAAACTAAAGTTGCTCCAGTTAAATTCGTTTCTCTTCCCCGTAAGGAATTGTGTGGTGCTAGCTGCTGGCAACTATGATGGAATCGATTCAAGGTCAACTTGAACTCATCGATTATAAATTTTTTCTATGGACTGATTCGACCATCGTGCTAGCGTGGCTGCAAAAACCTGCTCATAAATGGAAGACATTCGTACAAAACAGAGTCTCGTCTATTATTGAAAAGGTTGGGAAAGATGCATGGTCGCACGTCGACTCGAAAAACAATCCAGCAGACATAGCATCGCGTGGTACTACACTTACGGAACTGTCTGCAAATAACTTGTGGTGGCACGGTCCTGCTTGGCTAAGACTTCCACATGCCGACTGGCCAACGAGTACTTGCGACTTTAATACAACAGAAGAAGAAAGAACAGTTAAAACGTTTACCGCGCTAGTCGACAACCAGGATATTCTCGACAGATTCTCTGATCTTCCGCGAGCACTGAGGGTTATCTGCTATATCTTTCGTTTTTACAATCGCATTAGGTCAAAATTAAAATCTGATACTATAACGCCAGATGAGCTCTCAGCCAAAGAGATAATTTCCGCAAAAAATCGTTTGGTAATCGCCTGTCAAAAGCTTCACTTTTCTGAAGAGTACGCACTCCTAACTGACAACCAACCACTGCCGCGAAAAAGCGCTCTTTTAACCCTTAACCCCTTTATAGACTCTAGAGGATTAATGAGAGTCAACGGTCGATTAGCTTTCTCCCCTACATTAAGCTACGACGAACGTTACCCCATTATACTCCCCTACCATGCACGTTTCACGCGATTATTTTTAACTTATCTACATAAGTTTTCACTGCATGGCCAAAATGCGCTTTTACACCGGCTTACCCGACTTCACTATTATGTCCCTAAACTTAAGACGTTGATAAAATTCATACTATCAAAATGTATTAAATGCGTAAAAGAAAAACATCAGCTTAGTCAACAAATCATGGCTGCATTACCCCACGAGCGCACAAGTTTAACGCGCCCCTTTTATCATACAGGAGTTGACTTCGCCGGACCCTTTTCCATAAAGTCTTATGTAGGCCGCGGGTGCAAGGTCACGAAAGGTTACGTGCTGGTTTTCGTATGTTTTGCCACCAAAGCAATACATCTGGAGGCCACCGGAGATATTTCAACACAAGCTTTCCTAGCCGCTTTCGCCCGGTTTTTCTCAAGACGAGGTACACCCCATACTATGTACTCAGATAACGGCACCGCCTTTGTGGGCGCAGCTAATACACTTCTGAAGGATACACAAAATTTTCTTTCTCTTGTGCACAAGGGCCTATTATCTCAAGATAGCTTTAACCCGGTTAAATGGAATTTCATTCCCCCCGGCGCTCCCCACATGGGCGGACTCTGGGAGGCTGGAGTGAAAAGTTGCAAGTCTCACCTCAAGAAACTGTGCCATACTCAAAGCTTCACATATGAAGAATTCAGCACCATGCTCGCACGTATCGAAGCGTGTTTGAATTCCAGGCCTCTAAGTCCTGTGAACGAAGACCCACACAACCTATGCGCTTTAACCCCGGGTCATTTTCTAGTCGGAACCCCCCTGCTATCTCCCCCTGAACCTGATCTAGCGAGCCACTCCATCAGTTATGTAAATAGGTGGCAAAAACTGAAAATACTGCACCATCAGCTTGCTCGTCGCTGGAAGGAGGAGTACTTAGTCGAGCTCCACAAAAGAAATAAGTGGAAATACCCCCAGCGAGATTTCGCCAACGGCGATCTCGTCGTTGTGAAACATGACAACTTACCCCCTAACCAATGGCGTCTAGGACGCATTGAAAAGATTTTTTATGGCTCTGATGATCGCGTTAGAGTTGCAGAAATACGCACTGCCAACGGCATTGTGACCCGACCTATTGTCAAACTCGTTTTACTCCCACTTTCTCCGTCCGCTTGACAATTAATACTTTTCCCCTATATCTTTCTTATTCCAGAAACTATGCGTCCACGTAGCCGCGAAACTGCTTCACCCCTTGAAGAGCGCAAGGTGGGCGGCCGCTTACAAACAAAAACCCCCGACTGCAAAATCTGCCGTAAGGACCACCCCCTACGCAAGTGCGTAAAATTTCTTAACTTGACCGTATCAGACCGGAAAGAGGTGGTCGCTCGTCATAAATACTGCAGAAACTGTCTTGGGCATTCTCACCTTACTCCCACATGCCGCAGCATGGAACGATGCAAGAATTGCAATGGCAACCACCACACTCTGCTTCACCCCCCGGCTATTACCAGAACCCCCAATAGTGCCAGTGTAGCTGATGCTCGTACCGTAACCCCCACCGTTCTTTTTCAACTACGTCTCACGGAAGGCTGGAGACTAGTCCGCGGTCTAATCAACCCCGCCGCTCCAACGAGCTCCATCGCAACGTTCTTGGTGGAAAGGTATCACCTGCCTTTTGAAAGGTTTGAGTCCGAAAAATGGTGCCAAATCTCTATACGAGCACGGTTTGACCACGCAGGTTCCATCACGATCAGGGCTCGTGTATCGTCGAGTCTGCCAGAAAAGATCCCGGCGAAGAAGCTAGATCGGAGGGTCTCTGACACTTACCGAAACTTACGTCTGGCTGACCCCGAGTTTTTTGAGGGCAATAACGTTAACATCATCCTGGGAGCAGACGTTTACCCTCGCTTGATACGTAGCGGTTTGCAGTCGGCATCCTCTGGTTCAACACCACTAGCTCAAGACACCGCCCTGGGATGGGTCATCATCGGAAAGTTTGACTGATTCCATGAACACCATAGTCTGCATGACACCACATCTCTGCCATTTTTTTATTATTACTATTATTATTATTCATGAATTTTTACTAACCCTCCTGAACATATTATTATTGAATTGATTTATTATATCTAACTCTACTGTACTTTAAATTGCACGTCGTTTATGTTGGTTTTTTCTTCTATCACTAATCCCCCCAGGCAAGCCAGCCCTCGTTGTTTTATTGCAATAAATCAAGGGGGGCGGGATGTTTAGGTGCGAAGCCAATCTGGCAACCTTCCGTGGTGAACAGACGGAGGTGGGAGGTGGTCGCAATTAAACAGCTGGTTCATGCAGCCACCTTCTGTACACTCGCCTTGTTGTTTTGCTTTGCTTGCTTTTTAGTTAGTTCTTTAATTAACGTGAACCAGTGCGCAGTAACCCGGACAAAAAGAAAAACAAAATCGGTGTTTGTAAAATAATAAAAAAATAAGAAAAAGCCAACAGAACAAAGTGAACAAATACAAAAAAAAATAGTTATTGAAATTATCATAAAAGAAAAAATTATAAATTAACCAATATTCTAATTGTGCAGTGTATAAATTTAATAAAAGTTTATATTTATTATATACCAGAAAAACCTCCGAGAGTTTTTGTTATTTCATCTTTACCCCCTTACTTAGCCTCGTGCGCAGGTAAACGGCTTAAAATCCACTCAGATATTGGAACTATTATCCACCCTTGAGTGCCAGCCAAGCAGACGTACGAAGCATAACCATCAACCACCACCTCAACCTCAAGATTTACTCCGGATCATCAACGCCAAGTCACAACAGGTGCGTCTGCGTATTTGGGTAAGTCTCCCCCCTTTTATGATTATTTGTTTGACATCAACCCCCTGTTTACCACCATCGTGAGTTGGTCCCAAGTCGGGCACCAACACTAAGTAAAATTTGGAATTTTAGTAGTGATTACAGATTTCGGTCCTTTTGGCTCTAGGACCTCTAATTAACGAATAAAATGCAATTTTATGTTTTCATATAAAAAATCCATTTTCTAAGTAAAATTTGGAATTTTAGTAGTGATTACAGATTTCGGTCCTTTTGGACCTCTAATTAACGAATAAAATGCAATTTTATGTTTTCACATAAAAAATCCATTTTCTAAGTAAAATTTGGAATTTTAGTAGTGATTACAGATTTCGGTCCTTTTGGCTCTAGGACCTCTTATTAACGAATAAAATGCAGTTTTATGTTTTCATATAAAAAATCAATTTTCTAAGTAAAATTTGAAATTTTAGTAGTGATTACAGATTTCGGTCCTTTTGGCTCTAGGACCTCTAATTAACGAATAAAATGCAATTTTATGTTTTCATATAAAAAATCAATTTTCTAAGAAAAATTTGAAATTTTAGTAGTGATTACAGATTTCGGTCCTTTTGGCTCTAGGACCTCTAATTAACGAATAAAATGCAATTTTATGTTTTCATATAAAAAATCCATTTTCTAAGTAAAATTTGGAATTTTAGCAGTGATTACAGATTTCGGTCCTTTTGGACCTCTAATTAACGAATAAAATGCAATTTTATGTTTTCATATAAAAAATCAATTTTCTAAGTAAAATTTGGAATTTTAGTAGTGATTACAGATTTCGGTCCTTTTGGCTCTAGGACCTCTAATTAACGAATAAAATGCAATTTTATGTTTTCATATAAAAAATCCATTTTCTAAGTAAAATTTGGAATTTTAGTAGTGATTACAGATTTCGGTCCTTTTGGCTCTAGGACCTCTTATTAACGAATAAAATGCAGTTTTATGTTTTCATATAAAAAATCAATTTTCTAAGTAAAATTTGTAATTTTAGTAGTGATTACAGATTTCGGTCCTTTTGGCTCTAGGACCCCTAATTAACGAATAAAATGCAATTTTATGTTTTCATATAAAAAATCAATTTTCTAAGAAAAATTTGGAATTTTAGTAGTGATTACAGATTTCGGTCCTTTTGGCTCTAGGACCTCTAATTAACGAATAAAATGCAATTTTATGTTTTCATATAAAAAATCCATTTTCTAAGTAAAATTTGGAATTTTAGTAGTGATTACAGATTTCGGTCCTTTTGGACCTCTAATTAACGAATAAAATGCAATTTTATGTTTTCACATAAAAAATCCATTTTCTAAGTAAAATTTGGAATTTTAGTAGTGATTACAGATTTCGGTCCTTTTGGCTCTAGGACCTCTTATTAACGAATAAAATGCAATTTTATGTTTTCATATAAAAAATCCATTTTCTAAGTAAAATTTGGAATTTTAGTAGTGATTACAGATTTCGGTCCTTTTGGACCTCTAATTAACGAATAAAATGCAATTTTATGTTTTCATATAAAAAATCCATTTTCTAAGTAAAATTTGGAATTTTAGTAGTGATTACAGATTTCGGTCCTTTTGGCTCTAGGACCTCTAATTAACGAATAAAATGCAATTTTATGTTTTCATATAAAAAATCAATTTTCTAAGTAAAATTTGGAATTTTAGTAGTGATTACAGATTTCGGTCCTTTTGGACCTCTAATTAACGAATAAAATGCAATTTTATGTTTTCATATAAAAAATCCATTTTCTAAGTAAAATTTGGAATTTTAGTAGTGATTACAGATTTCGGTCCTTTTGGCTCTAGGACCTCTAATTAACGAATAAAATGCAATGTTATGTTTTCATATAAAAAATCAATTTTCTAAGTAAAATTTGGAATTTTAGTAGTGATTACAGATTTCGGTCCTTATGGACCTCTAATTAACGAATAAAATGCAATTTTATGTTTTCATATAAAAAATCCATTTTCTAAGTAAAATTTGGAATTTTAGTAGTGATTACAGATTTCGGTCCTTTTGGCTCTAGGACCTCTAATTAACGAATAAAATGCAATTTTATGTTTTCATATAAAAAATCAATTTTCTAAGTAAAATTTGGAATTTTAGTAGTGATTACAGATTTCGGTCCTTTTGGACCTCTAATTAACGAATAAAATGCAATTTTATGTTTTCATATAAAAAATCCATTTTCTAAGTAAAATTTGGAATTTTAGTAGTGATTACAGATTTCGGTCCTTTTGGCTCTAGTACCTCTAATTAACGAATAAAATGCAATTTTATGTTTTCATATAAAAAATCAATTTTCTAAGTAAAATTTGGAATTTTAGTAGTGATTACAGATTTCGGTCCTTTTGGCTCTAGGACCTCTTATTAACGAATAAAATGCAGTTTTATGTTTTCATATAAAAAATCAATTTTCTAAGTAAAATTTGTAATTTTAGTAGTGATTACAGATTTCGGTCCTTTTGGCTCTAGGACCTCTAATTAACGAATAAAATGCAATTTTATGTTTTCATATAAAAAATCCATTTTCTAAGTAAAATTTGGAATTTTAGTAGTGATTACAGATTTCGGTCCTTTTGGCTCTAGTACCTCTAATTAACGAATAAAATGCAATTTTATGTTTTCATATAAAAAATCAATTTTCTAAGTAAAATTTGGAATTTTAGTAGTGATTACAGATTTCGGTCCTTTTGGACCTCTAATTAACGAATAAAATGCAATTTTATGTTTTCATATAAAAAATCCATTTTCTAAGTAAAATTTGGAATTTTAGTAGTGATTACAGATTTCGGTCCTTTTGGCTCTAGGACCTCTAATTAACGAATAAAATGCAATTCTATGTTTTCATATAAAAAATCCATTTTCTAAGTAAAATTTGGAATTTTAGTAGTGATTACAGATTTCGGTCCTTTTGGCTCTAGTACCTCTAATTAACGAATAAAATGCAATTTTATGTTTTCATATAAAAAATCAATTTTCTAAGTAAAATTTGGAATTTTAGTAGTGATTACAGATTTCGGTCCTTTTGGCTCTAGGACCTCTTATTAACGAATAAAATGCAGTTTTATGTTTTCATATAAAAAATCAATTTTCTAAGTAAAATTTGTAATTTTAGTAGTGATTACAGATTTCGGTCCTTTTGGCTCTAGGACCTCTAATTAACGAATAAAATGCAATTTTATGTTTTCATATAAAAAATCAATTTTCTAAGAAATATTTGGAATTTTAGTAGTGATTACAGATTTCGGTCCTTTTGGACCTCTAATTAACGAATAAAATGCAATTTTATGTTTTCATATAAAAAATCAATTTTCTAAGTAAAATTTGGAATTTTAGTAGTGATTACAGATTTCGGTCCTTTTGGCTCTAGGACCTCTAATTAACGAATAAAATGCAATTTTATGTTTTCATATAAAAAATCAATTTTCTAAGTAAAATTTGGAATTTTAGTAGTGATTACAGATTTCGGTCCTTTTGGACCTCTAATTAACGAATAAAATGCAATTTTATGTTTTCATATAAAAAATCCATTTTCTAAGTAAAATTTGGAATTTTAGTAGTGATTACAGATTTCGGTCCTTTTGGCTCTAGTACCTCTAATTAACGAATAAAATGCAATTTTATGTTTTCATATAAAAAATCAATTTTCTAAGTAAAATTTGGAATTTTAGTAGTGATTACAGATTTCGGTCCTTTTGGACCTCTAATTAACGAATAAAATGCAATTTTATGTTTTCATATAAAAAATCCATTTTCTAAGTAAAATTTGGAATTTTAGTAGTGATTACAGATTTCGGTCCTTTTGGCTCTAGGACCTCTAATTAACGAATAAAATGCAATTTTATGTTTTCATATAAAAAATCCATTTTCTAAGTAAAATTTGGAATTTTAGTAGTGATTACAGATTTCGGTCCTTTTGGCTCTAGGACCTCTAATTAACGAATAAAATGCAATTTTATGTTTTCATATAAAAAATCAATTTTCTAAGTAAAATTTGGAATTTTAGTAGTGATTACAGATTTCGGTCCTTTTGGTTCTCTAATTAACGAATAAAATGCAATTTTATGTTTTCATATAAAAAATCCATTTTCTAAGAAAATTTGGAATTTTAGTAGTGATTACAGATTTCGGTCCTTTTGGCTCTAGTACCTCTAATTAACGAATAAAATGCAATTTTATGTTTTCATATAAAAAATCAATTTTCTAAGTAAAATTTGGAATTTTAGTAGTGATTACAGATTTCGGTCCTTTTGGCTCTAGGACCTCTTATTAACGAATAAAATGCAGTTTTATGTTTTCATATAAAAAATCAATTTTCTAAGTAAAATTTGTAATTTTAGTAGTGATTACAGATTTCGGTCCTTTTGGCTCTAGGACCTCTAATTAACGAATAAAATGCAATTTTATGTTTTCATATAAAAAATCAATTTTCTAAGAAAAATTTGGAATTTTAGTAGTGATTACAGATTTCGGTCCTTTTGGACCTCTAATTAACGAATAAAATGCAATTTTATGTTTTCATATAAAAAATCAATTTTCTAAGTAAAATTTGGAATTTTAGTAGTGATTACAGATTTCGGTCCTTTTGGCTCTAGGACCTCTAATTAACGAATAAAATGCAATTTTATGTTTTCATATAAAAAATCAATTTTCTAAGTAAAATTTGGAATTTTAGTAGTGATTACAGATTTCGGTCCTTTTGGACCTCTAATTAACGAATAAAATGCAATTTTATGTTTTCATATAAAAAATCCATTTTCTAAGTAAAATTTGGAATTTTAGTAGTGATTACAGATTTCGGTCCTTTTGGCTCTAGGACCTCTAATTAACGAATAAAATGCAATTTTATGTTTTCATATAAAAAATCAATTTTCTAAGTAAAATTTGGAATTTTAGTAGTGATTACAGATTTCGGTCCTTTTGGACCTCTAATTAACGAATAAAATGCAATTTTATGTTTTCATATAAAAAATCCATTTTCTAAGTAAAATTTGGAATTTTAGTAGTGATTACAGATTTCGGTCCTTTTGGCTCTAGGACCTCTAATTAACGAATAAAATGCAATTTTATGTTTTCATATAAAAAATCAATTTTCTAAGTAAAATTTGGAATTTTAGTAGTGATTACAGATTTCGGTCCTTTTGGCTCTAGGACCTCTAATTAACGAATAAAATGCAATTTTATGTTTTCATATAAAAAAAATCCATTTTCTAAGTAAAATTTGGAATTTTAGTAGTGATTACAGATTTCGGTCCTTTTGGCTCTAGGACCTCTAATTAACGAATAAAATGCAATTTTATGTTTTCATATAAAAAATCCATTTTCTAAGTCAAATTTGGAATTTTAGTAGTGATTACAGATTTCGGTCCTTTTGGCTCTAGGACCTCTAATTAACGAATAAAATGCAATTTTATGTTTTCATATAAAAAATCAATTTTCTAAGTAAAATTTGGAATTTTAGTAGTGATTACAGATTTCGGTCCTTTTGGCTCTAGGACCTCTAATTAACGAATAAAATGCAATTTTATGTTTTCATATAAAAAATCAATTTTCTAAGTACAATTTGGAATTTTAGTAGTGATTACAGATTTCGGTCCTTTTGGACCTCTAATTAACGAATAAAATGCAATTTTATGTTTTCATATAAAAAATCAATTTTCTAAGTAAAATTTGGAATTTTAGTAGTGATTACAGATTTCGGTCCTTTTGGCTCTAGGACCTCTAATTAACGAATAAAATGCAATTTTATGTTTTCATATAAAAAATCAATTTTCTAAGTAAAATTTGGAATTTTAGTAGTGATTACAGATTTCGGTCCTTTTGGACCTCTAATTAACGAATAAAATGCAATTTTATGTTTTCATATAAAAAATCCATTTTCTAAGTAAAATTTGGAATTTTAGTAGTGATTACAGATTTCGGTCCTTTTGGCTCTAGGACCTCTAATTAACGAATAAAATGCAATTTTATGTTTTCATATAAAAAATCCATTTTCTAAGTCAAATTTGGAATTTTAGTAGTGATTACAGATTTCGGTCCTTTTGGCTCTAGGACCTCTAATTAACGAATAAAATGCAATTTTATGTTTTCATATAAAAAATCCATTTTCTAAGTAAAATTTGGAATTTTAGTAGTGATTACAGATTTCGGTCCTTTTGGCTCTAGGACCTCTAATTAACGAATAAAATGCAATTTTATGTTTTCATATAAAAAATCCATTTTCTAAGTCAAATTTGGAATTTTAGTAGTGATTACAGATTTCGGTCCTTTTGGCTCTAGGACCTCTAATTAACGAATAAAATGCAATTTTATGTTTTCATATAAAAAATCCATTTTCTAAGTAAAATTTGGAATTTTAGTAGTGATTACAGATTTCGGTCCTTTTGGACCTCTAATTAACGAATAAAATGCAATTTTATGTTTTCATATAAAAAATCCATTTTCTAAGTAAAATTTGGAATTTTAGTAGTGATTACAGATTTCGGTCCTTTTGGCTCTAGGACCTCTAATTAACGAATAAAATGCAATTTTATGTTTTCATATAAAAAATCCATTTTCTAAGTCAAATTTGGAATTTTAGTAGTGATTACAGATTTGGCTCTAGGACCTCTAATTAACGAATAAAATGCAATTTTATGTTTTCATATAAAAAATCCATTTTCTAAGTAAAATTTGGAATTTTAGTAGTGATTACAGATTTCGGTCCTTTTGGCTCTAGGACCTCTAATTAACGAATAAAATGCAATTTTATGTTTTCATATAAAAAATCCATTTTCTAAGTCAAATTTGGAATTTTAGTAGTGATTACAGATTTCGGTCCTTTTGGCTCTAGGACCTCTAATTAACGAATAAAATGCAATTTTACGTTTTCATATAAAAAATCCATTTTCTAAGTAAAATTTGGAATTTTAGTAGTGATTACAGATTTCGGTCCTTTTGGCTCTAGGACCTCTAATTAACGAATAAAATGCAATTTTATGTTTTCATATAAAAAATCCATTTTCTAAGTAAAATTTGGAATTTTAGTAGTGATTACAGATTTCGGTCCTTTTGGACCTCTAATTAACGAATAAAATGCAATTTTATGTTTTCATATAAAAAATCCATTTTCTAAGTAAAATTTGGAATTTTAGTAGTGATTACAGATTTCGGTCCTTTTGGCTCTAGTACCTCTAATTAACGAATAAAATGCAATTTTATGTTTTCATATAAAAAATCAATTTTCTAAGTAAAATTTGGAATTTTAGTAGTGATTACAGATTTCGGTCCTTTTGGCTCTAGGACCTCTTATTAACGAATAAAATGCAGTTTTATGTTTTCATATAAAAAATCAATTTTCTAAGTAAAATTTGTAATTTTAGTAGTGATTACAGATTTCGGTCCTTTTGGCTCTAGGACCTCTAATTAACGAATAAAATGCAATTTTATGTTTTCATATAAAAAATCAATTTTCTAAGAAAAATTTGGAATTTTAGTAGTGATTACAGATTTCGGTCCTTTTGGACCTCTAATTAACGAATAAAATGCAATTTTATGTTTTCATATAAAAAATCAATTTTCTAAGTAAAATTTGGAATTTTAGTAGTGATTACAGATTTCGGTCCTTTTGGCTCTAGGACCTCTAATTAACGAATAAAATGCAATTTTATGTTTTCATATAAAAAATCAATTTTCTAAGTAAAATTTGGAATTTTAGTAGTGATTACAGATTTCGGTCCTTTTGGCTCTAGGACCTCTTATTAAAGAATAAAATGCAGTTTTATGTTTTCATATAAAAAATCAATTTTCTAAGTAAAATTTGGAATTTTAGTAGTGATTACAGATTTCGGTCCTTTTGGCTCTAGGACCTCTTATTAACGAATAAAATGCAGTTTTATGTTTTCATATAAAAAATCCATTTTCTAAGTAAAATTTGGAATTTTAGTAGTGATTACAGATTTCGGTCCTTTTGGACCTCTAATTAACGAATAAAATGCAATTTTATGTTTTCATATAAAAAATCCATTTTCTAAGTAAAATTTGGAATTTTAGTAGTGATTACAGATTTCGGTCCTTTTGGCTCTAGGACCTCTAATTAACGAATAAAATGCAATTTTATGTTTTCATATAAAAAATCCATTTTCTAAGTAAAATTTGGAATTTTAGTAGTGATTACAGATTTCGGTCCTTTTGGACCTCTAATTAACGAATAAAATGCAATTTTATGTTTTCATATAAAAAATCCATTTTCTAAGTAAAATTTGGAATTTTAGTAGTGATTACAGATTTCGGTCCTTTTGGCTCTAGGACCTCTAATTAACGAATAAAATGCAATTTTATGTTTTCATATAAAAAATCAATTTTCTAAGTAAAATTTGTAATTTTAGTAGTGATTACAGATTTCGGTCCTTTTGGCTCTAGGACCTCTAATTAACGAATAAAATGCAATTTTATGTTTTCATATAAAAAATCCATTTTCTAAGTTAAATGTGGAATTTTAGTAGTGATTACAGATTTCGGTCCTTTTGGCTCTAGGACCTCTAATTAACGAATAAAATGCAATTTTATGTTTTCATATAAAAAATCCATTTTCTAAGTAAAATTTGGAATTTTAGTAGTGATTACAGATTTCGGTCCTTTTGGCTCTAGGACCTCTAATTAACGAATAAAATGCAATTTTATGTTTTCATATAAAAAATCCATTTTCTAAGTAAAATTTGGAATTTTAGTAGTGATTACAGATTTCGGTCCTTTTGGACCTCTAATTAACGAATAAAATGCAATTTTATGTTTTCATATAAAAAATCCATTTTCTAAGTAAAATTTGGAATTTTAGTAGTGATTACAGATTTCGGTCCTTTTGGCTCTAGTACCTCTAATTAACGAATAAAATGCAATTTTATGTTTTCATATAAAAAATCAATTTTCTAAGTAAAATTTGGAATTTTAGTAGTGATTACAGATTTCGGTCCTTTTGGCTCTAGGAACTCTTATTAACGAATAAAATGCAGTTTTATGTTTTCATATAAAAAATCAATTTTCTAAGTAAAATTTGTAATTTTAGTAGTGATTACAGATTTCGGTCCTTTTGGCTCTAGGACCTCTAATTAACGAATAAAATGCAATTTTATGTTTTCATATAAAAAATCAATTTTCTAAGAAAAATTTGGAATTTTAGTAGTGATTACAGATTTCGGTCCTTTTGGCTCTAGGACCTCTAATTAACGAATAAAATGCAATTTTATGTTTTCATATAAAAAATCAATTTTCTAAGTAAAATTTGGAATTTTAGTAGTGATTACAGATTTCGGTCCTTTTGGCTCTAGGACCTCTAATTAACGAATAAAATGCAATTTTATGTTTTCATATAAAAAATCAATTTTCTAAGTAAAATTTGGAATTTTAGTAGTGATTACAGATTTCGGTCCTTTTGGCTCTAGGACCTCTTATTAAAGAATAAAATGCAGTTTTATGTTTTCATATAAAAAATCAATTTTCTAAGTAAAATTTGGAATTTTAGTAGTGATTACAGATTTCGGTCCTTTTGGCTCTAGGACCTCTTATTACCGAATAAAATGCAGTTTTATGTTTTCATATAAAAAATCAATTTTCTAAGTAAAATTTGGAATTTTAGTAGTGATTACAGATTTCGGTCCTTTTGGCTCTAGGACCTCTAATTAACGAATAAAATGCAATTTTATGTTTTCATATAAAAAATCAATTTTCTAAGTAAAATTTGGAATTTTAGTAGTGATTACAGATTTCGGTCCTTTTGGCTCTAGGACCTCTTATTAACGAATAAAATGCAGTTTTATGTTTTCATATAAAAAATCAATTTTCTAAGTAAAATTTGGAATTTTAGTAGTGATTACAGATTTCGGTCCTTTTGGCTCTAGGACCTCTAATTAACGAATAAAATGCAATTTTATGTTTTCATATAAAAAATCAATTTTCTAAGTAAAATTTGGAATTTTAGTAGTGATTACAGATTTCGGTCCTTTTGGCTCTAGGACCTCTAATTAACGAATAAAATGCAATTTTATGTTTTCATATAAAAAATCAATTTTCTAAGTAAAATTTGGAATTTTAGTAGTGATTACAGATTTCGGTCCTTTTGGCTCTAGGACCTCTTATTAAAGAATAAAATGCAGTTTTATGTTTTCATATAAAAAATCAATTTTCTAAGTAAAATTTGGAATTTTAGTAGTGATTACAGATTTCGGTCCTTTTGGCTCTAGGACCTCTTATTACCGAATAAAATGCAGTTTTATGTTTTCATATAAAAAATCAATTTTCTAAGTAAAATTTGGAATTTTAGTAGTGATTACAGATTTCGGTCCTTTTGGCTCTAGGACCTCTAATTAACGAATAAAATGCAATTTTATGTTTTCATATAAAAAATCAATTTTCTAAGTAAAATTTGGAATTTTAGTAGTGATTACAGATTTCGGTCCTTTTGGCTCTAGGACCTCTTATTAACGAATAAAATGCAGTTTTATGTTTTCATATAAAAAATCAATTTTCTAAGTAAAATTTGGAATTTTAGTAGTGATTACAGATTTCGGTCCTTTTGGCTCTAGGACCTCTAATTAACGAATAAAATGCAATTTTATGTTTTCATATAAAAAATCAATTTTCTAAGTAAAATTTGGAATTTTAGTAGTGATTACAGATTTCGGTCCTTTTGGCTCTAGGACCTCTAATTAACGAATAAAATGCAATTTTATGTTTTCATATAAAAAATCAATTTTCTAAGTAAAATTTGGAATTTTAGTAGTGATTACAGATTTCGGTCCTTTTGGCTCTAGGACCTCTTATTAAAGAATAAAATGCAGTTTTATGTTTTCATATAAAAAATCAATTTTCTAAGTAAAATTTGGAATTTTAGTAGTGATTACAGATTTCGGTCCTTTTGGCTCTAGGACCTCTTATTACCGAATAAAATGCAGTTTTATGTTTTCATATAAAAAATCAATTTTCTAAGTAAAATTTGGAATTTTAGTAGTGATTACAGATTTCGGTCCTTTTGGCTCTAGGACCTCTAATTAACGAATAAAATGCAATTTTATGTTTTCATATAAAAAATCCATTTTCTAAGTAAAATTTGGAATTTTAGTAGTGATTACAGATTTCGGTCCTTTTGGCTCTAGGACCTCTAATTAACGAATAAAATGCAATTTTATGTTTTCATATAAAAAATCAATTTTCTAAGTAAAATTTGGAATTTTAGTAGTGATTACAGATTTCGGTCCTTTTGGCTCTAGGACCTCTAATTAACGAATAAAATGCAATTTTATGTTTTCATATAAAAAACCCATTTTCTAAGTAAAATTTGGAATTTTAGTAGTGATTACAGATTTCGGTCCTTTTGGCTCTAGGACCTCTAATTAAAAAAAAAAATGCAATTTTATGTTTTCATATAAAAAATCAATTTTCTAAGTAAAATTTGGAATTTTAGTAGTGATTACAGATTTCGGTCCTTTTGGCTCTAGGACCTCTAATTAACGAATAAAATGCAATTTTATGTTTTCATATAAAAAATCCATTTTCTAAGTAAAATTTGGAATTTTAGTAGTGATTACAGATTTCGGTCCTTTTGGCTCTAGGACCTCTAATTAAAAAAAAAAAATGCAATTTTATGTTTTCATATAAAAAATCAATTTTCTAAGTAAAATTTGGAATTTTAGTAGTGATTACAGATTTCGGTCCTTTTGGCTCTAGGACCTCTAATTAACGAATAAAATGCAATTTTATGTTTTCATATAAAAAATCAATTTTCTAAGTAAAATTTGGAATTTTAGTAGTGATTACAGATTTCGGTCCTTTTGGCTCTAGGACCTCTAATTAACGAATAAAATGCAATTTTATGTTTTCATATAAAAAATCCATTTTCTAAGTAAAATTTGGAATTTTATGTTTTCATATAAAAAATCCATTTTCTAAGTAAAATTTGGAATTTTAGTAGTGATTACAGATTTCGGTCCTTTTGGCTCTAGGACCTCTAATTAACGAATAAAATGCAATTTTATGTTTTCATATAAAAAATCCATTTTCTAAGTAAAATTTGGAATTTTAGTAGTGATTACAGATTTCGGTCCTTTTGGCTCTAGGACCTCTAATTAACGAATAAAATGCAATTTTATGTTTTCATATAAAAAATCCATTTTCTAAGTAAAATTTGGAATTTTAGTAGTGATTACAGATTTCGGTCCTTTTGGCTCTAGGACCTCTAATTAACGAATAAGATGCAATTTTATGTTTTCATATAAAAAATCAATTTTCTAAGTAAAATTTGGAATTTTAGTAGTGATTACAGATTTCGGTCCTTTTGGCTCTAGGACCTCTAATTAACGAATAAAATGCAATTTTATGTTTTCATATAAAAAATCCATTTTCTAAGTAATATTTGGAATTTTAGTAGTGATTACAGATTTCGGTCCTTTTGGCTCTAGGACCTCTAATTAACGAATAAAATGCAATTTTATGTTTTCATATAAAAAATCCATTTTCTAAGTGAAATTTGGAATTTTAGTAGTGATTACAGATTTCGGTCCTTTTGGCTCTAGGACCTCTAATTAACGAATAAAATGCAATTTTATGTTTTCATATAAAAAATCCATTTTCTAAGTAAAATTTGGAATTTTAGTAGTGATTACAGATTTCGGTCCTTTTGGCTCTAGGACCTCTAATTAACGAATAAAATGCAATTTTATGTTTTCATATAAAAAATCAATTTTCTAAGTAAAATTTGGAATTTTAGTAGTGATTACAGATTTCGGTCCTTTTGGCTCTAGGACCTCTAATTAACGAATAAAATGCAATTTTATGGCTCCTAGGACCTCTAATTAACGAATAAAATGCAATTTGATGTTTTCATATAAAAAATCAATTTTCTAAGTAAAATTTGGAATTTTAGTAGTGATTACAGATTTCGGTCCTTTTGGCTCTAGGATAACTAAATAAATGCAATTTTATGTATTCATATAAATTTTTTAGTTAAAATATGGAATTCCATTAAATAAAAAACAAGGATTTAATGCTTTCATTCTATAAAGTGATTAAAGGATTGATTTCTTATTTTAGACTTGTTTTTCTTAGTTTCCTTTTTTCATTTATTACTTTTATTTTGATAATATAACAAATTAAAATATAATAGTAGTTGATTTCTAAGTTTTATGTGTTTGTTGTATGTAATGGTGTATATAACGTGTACTTACATATATAGATATTTTGTATGTGTATATAAATACATATGTAGATATTTCTTTCATTAAGTATACAAAGTAAAAATTATATTTTAAGTGTTTTGTATAATTAATAATAATTGTTGATTCTTAAGATGACTTTAAGATTTCTTCTCTTTTCAGCACTACATATAAAAGACTATACATATATAAATTTATTAATAACATTCAACAAAAATTTGGCATAAATTAAGGAAACAAACAATATTATAAAAAAAAGTAAAAAAATCGAAATTAGTTAAAAAAGTTTTTTTTTTACATTTGAAGTAAATAAGAAAGAATTATTAATATAATTTATGCCTTTTTTATTATGATTTTAAATCACATTGAAAGTTTAACAAAAAAAAAAAATAATAATTAAACACAACCTTTAAAGTTGAGTTTTAAAACCCAAAAGAGAAAAGAAATTAAAAAAGTATTAAACAAACAGAAAAAAACTTATTTCTAATGATCTTGTAGACTTAATTTTAAAGCTTGTTCTATCATCTCCTGTTCCCGTTGGCGTTCCAATTCATATTGCTGTTGATCCTGTTGGCTGAGACGCAGAGCCAACGCCAAATCCGGATCTATAAATTTAAAGCCGCCATCGTCATCATCATCCTCGGATATGGGCGAACCACCCGTTGTTGTATTGACAGCACATAAAGATTCTTGCAAAACCCTACACCACAAAAAGGAGGAAACCACAAAGAAAAAATGCCAAGGTTTTTGGGATCAAATATTAAAGGTTAAATAGCGATAAATAAGGAAATTTCTACTTAAACCACTACCTCTACTTTTTTAACATTGCAAAATAGGCATTTGATATTGGCAAATAAAAATTAAAATAGGATTCAAAATCAAATTCAAACATTATGCATTTAAACTATTTGAAAATATTTTTCATTTTCTCCATGTCATTTTTAAACTGGGTAGAAGAATTTTGTGTTGGGGCATGACGTTGCTTTGGTTGGTTGTTGGGTGAAGGTGCCAAAGAACTTGAAGTTTTTGGGGTATTTGAGTGTTTTGGAGGATTTGGGGAATGTTTGCCGTAATAAATGTTTTGTTTTTGTGTGTTAGAATTACGAAATTGCGTATAATTTTGTGTTGTCAAACGATTGGGTGTTGTTCGAAAATTTGCTTTTGATATTAATAGTCTAGCGAAAGGGATTTTGTTTTGTTAAGGGATAGAGTTAAAGGGCATTTGAAGCGGAAGAAATTATAAAGAAAAAAATTTAATTTGATTAAAGTTATTCATAATTCATGCTTTTTACAAACTAATTATGCGCTTTAAAAAAGGTTTTTATTTTAATTTTATAAAACGAAATGCATAAAAGTTCTTACAGAATAAACGCATTTAAAAACAAAAACGACTCAAACAAATTTGTATAAAAACCCCACTTAAAAATTGAGTATTGTACTCCTAATCTGTACTCGGAATTTTTCCATCATATCAGGTTTTTGATACCTTTGCTTAAAGTTTAAAAAACCTGTTTTTCAATATATTTGAGATATTAAAACTGCGTGAATTAATTTCTATTTATTAAACATTAATTGTCGTCTGAAAGTTTCGACTTTTTCTAAATTTTACAGGCCTGTGTTATTTTAAAACAAAGTGCTTTTCATGCAAATCTTTTAAAAACATATATTGTTTGTATTTGTAACTATTTACTCAAGGCGAATTCACTAAAAGGTGGGGTCAAGTCAACAGCTGGGGCTAATTCTGGAAGTCGCGAGCAAATATTATTTCGATATAAAAGCAATTTTATTTCTAAATCTTTAAGTCGATATTCAACGAATCGAAAGTAAATAATTTACAACACTGAAAAAATAATTTCGATTTGTTCAGTAACAACTGAAAGTATTAGAAATTAAATTGCTTTCGAATCGAAAAAGTATTCGATCACGACTGCCAGAATTAGTCAACTGCTTTTTTCGGTGCTCGAGTTGTCAAAGCTTGTATACAACTACAGTTTTTTATGCGAGCAAACATTTTTTTTTACTAGCAAAATTTTTGACAATCGGACCACAAAAGCAGTGTTTTTCTAGGGTGAATGCGCCTTGCATTTACTAAAGCAAATCGAAATTTTTAAAAAATAAAACAAAACAATTTGTTATTTATGCGATTGCGATTTTAGGTTTTTCATTACGTTCAGTGTTCTCTAAGATTTTTTTGTTTCGGAGATTTGTGAAACAACAAAACTGCAAGTACAGAACACAGCTTATCTAAATTTCAATTTTGATTTAAATTACCGTACAAAACTTGAATGCCGACCGAATATTTCTATTAAAATTAGGTTGAAATGAGTCTATTTTCAACATCAAAGTCTTTGCAAAATTTGGTCTTGATACTGCAATAGAATTTTGTAGTCGAAAAAAAGGAAAAATGTATCCTCTTTCAAGACTTATCGACTTATTTTGAAGACTGGGTAATATGTATATTAAATTAGTATCAAGAAAATAAAAAAAAAAACCTTAAAACTAATTAACTTTATTTATTCATATAAAGAATAATTCATGCATTTTTTGCAAACAAAATTTAATCTCACCTTTGCAATTGTTCATCTTCCTCATCATCGGCCCCCACACCTTGACCTCTTAAGGCCTCCCATATATCCACCTTATCCGTTGAAGTACCATCAAGATTTAAGCTACAAGCACCACCAGAAGACTCTACCAAACTTTGTTCAATGGCGTATTGAAGCATATCATCCTCATCTAAGGGCATTTGCCGTCTAGCATCAACACCTATAAAAAAAGATTATCATTTTTAACATAATAAAAACAAAATAAAACGAGTTTCTATAAACAATTGCCTTTATTCGTGTAATGCGTAGGTATATCAAAACATCGATCATCTACTATACAGGTTATACGATCTTCTTCATTTATCGTTGTTACATTTTCAATTGGCGTTGTCATGCCGAAAACATTGCCGAATGTAATGCAAGCATTTAGCACATGGAATAAAGGTATTTCTATTTTAACTGGAAAACCGGAAGGCAGTTGCATTGTAATAAAGTCTTTTAATTTGGACACATGTGGACTGGCCATAGTTGACATAAGATCTAAAATGGGAAGAACTTGTTCTTGGAGACGCATGGGATAATCTTCACAAAGCCATAAATTTGCTTTAAAACGTTGAAGCTTAAAAATAAAAACATTTAAGTAGAGAGAGAAAATTAAGCTGACAGAAAGAGAGAGAGAGAACTTACTTTAGTGTTAACTTTTTTAGGCCGCCCTATATCGCGACCATTTAAATCTACATCGGCTGTAAAATACTCCTGGGGCGTTATAACATTTTTAGGAGAGTTTGTACCCGAATTATTAGGACTATTGCTATTAGAAGCTGCCGCTTCATCACCGCCATCTGTTTTATGTTCCTCAGTATGAGGTGAGGGCGCCTTTAAAAAAATTAATATAGTAGATAAGTTTTTACTAAAATATATTTAAAGGCAAAAACCTACCTTTTCTCTTAACGTAGCTAAATCTGGACTGGCTATATATTCATCTTCTGCTAAACCCAAAAAGCTATGGAATGGTGTTCTTGAAGTTTTAGCCTTTATAAAATTGAATTAGAGTTTTCTTATATAACAAAAAAAGGTTTTTTAATTATTTATACTTGTATAATCACCCTTATTTGCTCTTCCGATAAATGATCCATTCTTGTTTTAGTTACAAATTCCACATTACTCGCTCCATACACTTTACAATTGTATCCATTAATCACTTCGGATTTTTCACTGCGCCAACCCCAAATACCCGATTTATTCCGTTCAAAACTAATTTTTTCCATTTCAATGTTATTTGTTATGACGGGTGCATTAAGACGGGCCCTCACCGAACCAATGGGTGGTGGTATTGCAACTATATCACCAATATCTGAACTCATTTGTTCTATCATAACTTCATGGGTATCATGGTCGATTTCAATCATGGTAGCACTTTCCTCTATAAAAGAAAACCTGGAATTTTCGTATTTTATTTAAAATATATTAGATTAGTTTGCTTACTTAGTCCTTTAAAGATGTATGAACGATTCCCTCGCTGCCAGGTGTTATTTTCAAAACCCAATAATGTTGTATCTATTCGTACGTTTGCACCACGTTTGTACACTCTGTATGTATCACTTGGACAAAGACGGGACATTAAAGGAACTAAAAGATATCGAAAAATATAAAAATTTTGATTTAGTGTGCTTGCTAAGCTTGTTTTTTATTTCCAAAAATCGAAAATTTTAAAAAAAATTTAAAAGTTTGCAAAAAAAAAACTCGCTTATTTTTCATAAAAAATTGATCAAAACTTCTGAAAATTTTGAGATGAATCTTCTTTTTTGTTTTGTTCCTAAATGAAAGAAAAATCAGTTAATTTTAAAAAATTCTACAAACTCTTTAAAATTGAAAAGATTTATCAAAGTTATTTACGGGAATACAAAATTTATCATTAATACGATTTCTGTATGACGTGCTAAATTCCCAATTTTCCATATTTGATAAATACACTGAAATGTATTGTTGAGGGATTTAGATTTGTTTGTAATCTTTTTGGTGAAGGTAAAGGACGTACATATTTCTTTTTCCTTGAATTAAACTAATTCACTCGAAAATTTTGGTCGTCTTAAAAATAAAACTTCCACGATCAACTATTTTTTTTACCGAAAAATTATCTTTGGCCAGACCGATTTCGTTCAATTTTGACAGATAAGGTTTATACATTAATAAAACAAGTTTACCGAATTTTACAATATCTGCTCTGTCACCTTGTATAACGATCTTGGAGCAATGTGGCGTCTAAGTCAATAATATTACGGTTGTATACTTGACTTTGTTATTGGTAACTATAACTTTTTATGCCTTGATCGCAAACATCACTATGGTTTCAAGGTTACATACACTTTTAACTTTTATTACAAAGCTTTGACTCTTCATGATCAATTAGAAAATATATCGTTTCCGATTTTGCAGATTTCTTCATAAGAATCCACATAACCTTTTTCAATACTTTTTAGGATCATGATATTATTTTATGTGTTACAAACGGAATGATAAATCAATATATGGGCACTCCAACAGAGAACCTCTCGTTTTGTCACGTTACGCCACAAAGCAGTTAAGCTTGTATGTTCGACTCATTTTGTTAAAATTGTTCCCCACTTTCACTAAATGTTAAAGCTTTTTACGTTTTACACCAAAATACAAAAAAGCATATATGTATATAATTTATTTTTGAGAAACAATTTAAAATTTTTGGTGGCGTAACGTGTCAAAAAATAGAATTTTGTAGAAATGTCCATGTACCTTCAGAAATATTCTGTTTCTATTTCTAAGCAACCGAAATAAAAATGTATGTACGAAGATCACGATGTTTTTCAAACAAGTTTTAGTTTTATAGAAGCAAAATAAAGATCAAAATTTAATGTAATAAACGTTTAAGACTCATTATTATTTAATCTTGGAAGTCGATTTTCAAAATCTTTTAACTAAATATGTTATCACACTTACCCCAAGAAGTGAATTCCCATTTCATTTCAATATAAAAATCAGGAGCATCCAGTAAATGTTGCAATAACTTTGGGACATGTGTTACTCTTTGGACATGACGTTGTAAATCACGTACTTCCAATATGGCAGTTAATATTTCCTCATTACTCGAACAAACAGCTTCCTGGACAACTGCAAAAGAAAAAATATCGATATCATTAAAGTGATTTTAACAAAATTCCAATTTTCCAATAACTTTTTTTATATTAATTTTAAGTTACATACTTGACCAACCCTCATGCTCATAGGTGGCACTACATTTGGCAGCTAAAAGATATTTAACACATTGTAAATGTGCTAATTTCACCGCTAACATTAGAGGTGTACGTCCACGGGGATCGATTTTTTCCTTATCTACCTAGAAAATGCAACAAGAATTAGAAAATTTAATGAAAATATAGTCCACAAAAAAAAAAAAATTAAAATATAAATATTGACAAAAAAAAAAAAAAAAACAAATTGGTAGTAACACAAGCACACACAAACAAAAATGCAATTCTCGTATAGGTATAATTTAATTAACTTCCAGCTAATTATCATTGGGAATTTGTTAAGGGTTTTGTTGAGACCCTTGTCAAGGCGGAAATATTGACCCGCAAACCTTAATTTGTTTTCGTTACACGTTTTTTGCCTCTTGACCCATTCCCAAGAAAAAATGCAGCATTTACTATCATACAACCACTGCTACTTACTACATACAATTGCACATTAGAGTCATTCCACTTTCTATCCAACTTACTTTATCATTTTTTAGCAACTCCCGCAATTCGTCAACATTGTTTTGCCAGATATGCCAGTGCAACGGATATTCTTGTTTAATTTCTTCTAAAGTCTTCATTTTTTAAAGAAATTTATTAAAATTTAGTAGCAAAATATTGTATTTGCACCTCTTTCCTGGTCTTATTTTAAATTAGCAGGTTTCTTTTTGTTTCACTTGTGTCGTTTTTTTCTTGTGTGTCTCAGCTGCGCAAACGTTAATTTTGCATTTGTTTTTATTTAATTTTTTTCTTGCGGTCTACTGCCACTGCCCCTTTCTTAAACTTATTTTTGTTTATTACTTGTTGTAATATACAATAAAATTTTTGGTTTTATTATCGTAGCATTAAACATTTACTTTGCGCCGTCTTTCTTGTGTTTATATTTGACGGCTTTTGACAAATTCTTGTTTATTTTCGATTTATTTATTCTGCCACTCTGACTCACTGTTAAGAGTGCTGCTAATTTGCACAGTTATTTTCTTACCAAAGTAAGTGATTTTAAATCGCATTTAAATTTTTAATTACAACTCTGTGTGTGTTGAATTTGTAAACTTTAAGCAGTATGGTTGTAAACTTGACTTATTTATTGGGAACTATAACTGTAGATACTATAAAATTTTTATAGTTCGAAATTGTTAATTTTAGTACGGGCACTATAATAATATATTCTTGTAAACTTGCTTTATTGCGTACAAGAAATTTTTTATAGTTTTTCTATGTTTTGTATATGATTTAAGTCTTAGATAAAGGTACAAAACTTAGTACAATACTCAGCCATAATAATAATTTCTAGCTACAGGTATCCCTTGATTTGCATGGTACTTCATTTACGCGATTTAGATATAACACGGATCATTAATAGTAAACACGCTCAAAAATGATAGAAATCCTAACTTTACGGGAATTGCAGCACTGTGATTCAAGAAATGTCATCAGCTGTGTGCTTAAATAGAACTGCACAAGTGCATATGTACCTACATATTTTACAAATATTAAAAGATTTTTTTACAGTGCACTTAAAGTTTTTGCATTAAACACTTTATATTTACTGCTTAATGGAATTTTTTTTAAAATTTTTTCAGAAACCAGTAAAATTTTACTGGTTTTTAATCCATGCCTTGGCTTAGTTTGTTTTTGACTATTTTACAATTGACATAATAATTGACATATACATATATTCGAATATGTTTTAATAATTTTTTTGGTCTATTTTAATTCAAATGTTTTATAAAAAAATAATAACAAAGCTTTATACATATCATTATAAAGAAATATCATTTAATTTAAAATAAGGGTAACCTGCCGGCCAGGGCTCGAGCCCTTAATTTTAATTTTCATGGTTGTAAAATTCCTTTCTTCATAAAAATAATTTAATGAAAATTAAATTTGATGAACTTAAGCCTAATTAAAAATATTAAAAATTTGGATTAAAAACCATAAATAGTTCAACAAAATAACCACAATACTAATTATTAAAATTATAATGCTATTTTTTCTTGATTAACGTGGTTTATATGCCAAACAATTAAATTTTGTATGCATCTCATGTTTTAATTTACTCGATATGTTAAATTTCTGGTCCTATAAACGGAATTTGAACCAGTCCTGAACCTTGTTTTACGCGAATTTGATTTACACGTGCTTTCTTCGGTCCCAACAGACCGCGTGAATCGAGGGTTACCTGTACCTATCAATTGTGTTCTAAATCTGAAAAATAATATACCATTGTCATTGACAATAACCAATTGATATATTAGTAATAAAATTGAGATGACTGTCCTTTTATTTAGTTTCAGCAAATTACAAATTACATTTTATTTAGTTTATTTAGTTTCAGCAAATTACAAATTACATTTCAATAAAAAAATTCTATGTATTTGCTGGGGGCACTTGGTGGCAACCATAGTGGTTGCTTGTTTATTGCAAAGTTGATTACCGATACCGCATAAATACCGTTTTAATTTGATTACTGGTATTGATACCGATACCGAAAGTAGTCCCCTTTTAGACAGGCAAAGTTTACTTTGACAAGGTTTGTTGAATTCTCTTGTAAACTTGACGAGTCAAACTTGACGTGTGTGAACCGGCACTAAAAGCTCAAGACTTGACGAGTCAAACTTGACGTGTGTGAACCGGCACTAACAAAACAATAACAGTGTTGGCATAGAGCATCAAGTTAACAAACATATTTTTTATTAGTGCAAGTGTTGAAACTTTTTATTGTTTTCTATTTGAAAAGTTACATTATTGTTAAATACCGAAACGATTGTACCGATATAATACCGGTATTAAGGGAAACGGTATTGGTATTTTTTTTAAATAATTGTATAACTCTTTTTTAAGCCAAATTAAATTTTTTTAAGCAGCTACGAATACAACATATACATACATACAACACATACATGATTTATTCCTTTTATGCACATCGGTTATTACTACAAATGTGTGTATAAGTATTTTGCTTACCTGAATATCTCGATTTTAGGCACTGTAATAATATAATTCGTTTTCAAATTGTACGTCAAAAATTCTTACACATATGTAAGTGCATAACAATAGTTTAAAATTTTCATCAAAATTAAGGAGTTAATTTCATTATACGAAACGCTAAGCGGTACTATTTTTAGAATATATACTATAATATATTTTTCGTTTCTTTTTATTATATTAACTACTAAAGCATTTGAACTATAAAAATATCCCAGTATTTTTCATACAAAACCGTAACGTTAAATGTTTTGTTTTATAAATTAAACCCTTTGCAAGGTTTTGGGCTGTACTAATTCAAACTTTATAATAGCAACTCTGTGTGTGCTTTAGCTGTGTTTTAATTTGCTGAAATAAATTTAATGCTTGGTTTAAAATTCCGTGCTGAATTAATTAACTTTTAGTACATTTACTATAATCAGATGGTTGTAAGCTTCACTTATTTCTGGAGTACTATAACTTGGATGGAATAAATCTTAAATGTTTTTGCTATGTTTTGTATATGGTTAAGGTATTAGTAAGCTCTACTATAAATGGTACAATTGTACAATAATAATTTATAACTATTTTTAGTTCAATCATTGACAACAACCAATTAAAAATTTTTAAATAAAGTTGTCTTTACTATCAACCCTAGTAGGAATAAAAATTTCCCGGGAGTTTTTCCGTTCTTCCTTTTTAAATTCAATGATAAAAATGGGAAAAGGAAAAACCTTCCGGGGAATTTTCACAGTAATTTTGACTTAGCTGAACAATCAACTTTGCACGATTTTTTTTGCAGATAAATCAAAAATGCTGTTATCTAAAATGTACTTATCTGCCATAAATCGCAGGCACAACTTTGTGTTAATAAGAGTTGCACTTATTTCACGCGGAATTTTAAGCAGCAGATAATCAGGGATGTGGTTGAAATTTGTTTTAAATTAAAATTTAAACCAAAAAAAAAAAAAAAAATTTATATGTTACATACAAAATATTCTTAACGTTTGTCGTTTCGTTTTATAAAATTTTAAATTTTGAGTACATGTTAGATTAGGGTTATTAAAGTGTGTTGTCATAGTTTTATCTGATACATTGCAAAGAATTGTGTTTGCGAATTTTTTTATGCAGACCTACATTTTAAGAGTCTGTGTTAATTTTCTAAAACTTAAGATACTTCCTTTTTAGTGGTTTTAATGCCAATTTAGTAACAATACAGTTTTTCATATAAACATATCGGCATTTCCATGTCATCGTATGTGACATTTGTACGCCTTCAGAGGGATAGAGATTTTGCAAAAATTTTAGTATCTGGAATCATTTTTTATCATTATGTTTCACTCAGAGGGTACTATATATGAAAAAAAATTATTAAATTCGTAACCTTGTTTTCCAAAATATCGAGCAAAATAAGTGCATATCGTACGTGACATAAAACGGAAATGATTTTGGGGTGCATGTAAAAAAATACGAAAATCTGCGAATTGTGGGAGGTTTTTCTTCTTTTTTACATTAAACTCATGTTTTTGCTTTATAATCCGTAATTGGAAAAAAAATGTTTTTTGAATGGTTTTATAATGAACAAAATGTAAAATCGCTTGTGACAGATTTTTCTCTTATAGTATTTACAAGGTATGAAATATATTTTCTGCAAAAATATGTACATATATAAAAATTTAAGCAATCAAGTACGAAATTATAGTAGGTTATAATTTTGAATTTTAAAAAATTTGGAGGAAGGTATCTATTTGGGACCCATGGCCAATCAAGGTAGAAAGAAAAGAATTATGCTATGAGGTTAAGAATTATATAAAGTTATTTGTGCCAAATATTATTTAGTTAACTTCATATATGTACATGTATGAGATTTGTTTGCCTCTAGCCGTTTTACGGAAGGGGGATTATTTAGGACCTATGGTAATTTTGGTCCTACCAGCACAACACTTTGTCATGGCATACATTTATAAGGAAGTTATGGCATTAAAAGCTATTTTCGTAGTAGAATTTGCATTGGTGCTATGGTCAAATATGGACCGATTCCAATAATATTTGGTTAGATGATACAGATTGCAATAAAAAAAATGACGAAATTTACCCCAAATACAAACAAAATAAGATGATACATGTACAATGTACATGTTTCATTTATAATACTTACAATATCGAACGTGACGACCTTTAAAAGCTTAAAAAAATTTTATTATACCAATTTAAAAAAAAAATCCGATCAATATTTTTTTGCAACAAATATCTTGCTTTGAACTTTTATTTTGAAACACCAAAGACTGACCAAATACAAATGATGAAGACAAATGATGTTTTTGCACCAGAATAGCACACAAAACAACCACAAAAATATACGGCTAATCGAACTATAAATTTGGTCTTTCCTCATGGATCTGGTTTATTGTTGTTTTAACACTAATTTTAAAGTATAATTCCAATGTTACCAGTATCTGTATTTAATCGGCAGAAAATTGAAAATTGTTGAATGCAGTAATTGAAAATGGATTAAAGAGAAAGTCAGTTTAAACTTTAATTTCTTGCTTTTTAAAAATTGTAATACGCTATAAGTACCTTTGCATAGTAAAGTTTGGGTGTTTTTTCTTTCTACCATATTTGAAAAAAGTTTTAAATGTTTTAATTCTTTAAGTCGTGGTTGACATTCTCATGGAAATGCCCATATGTTTCTTATATACAAACATACATATTTGGCAACTATATATATCAATTATGGAGCCACAAAGTTTAAATAAAAAATTTAGAACTAAAATCGCCTTTTTGTTAAATGTTTTTTAAAAATCTATTTAAAATAAGTCAAATTTTCTTAAAATTCTTCTTGAAAGAACGCTTGTCCAAAACGACAAGAAAGTATTTATATTTTCTTTATTTATGGTATGTATTTAAACTTATTTGAAAATCGGTAAACAATTTACTTTTTCACTCGTATTAATGTACATAAAACAATATTTCAAAAACAATAATAAGGCGAATGAACTGGCGAATGAATGAGTGTCTGAGTGCGAGTCAATAGGTTGTGATTTTTTTTTTTTGTGATGATGCCACATAAAAATGTGGATAATATTGCAAAACTTTTTCATTGAATATCTTTTATGACTTCCTCATAAAAAAAAACTTTATCTATTAAAACAAACGTGTGGAAGGATGTTAAGGGTAATTTTTTTTAGTTAAATAAAAAATATACATATAATTTTAAAAAAGTTTTTCACTTTAGTTTGATGCTGATTTTATGACTTTATAATGTTGGTAATTTAACAAAAAAAAAAAAAAAAGACAAGTGTTATATATCTGTGGCTTGGTGTTAAAAGGGCCAATGTCAAAATACTAACTTTTGAGAAAATTGAAATTAAAGTTTTTTTTTTTATAGAAGAGTTCTTAGTTAAATTGGCCAGCAAAGCCTTTAAGAAGCTGTTCTGGGTTAAATTAGAAATTGACTGTTTAAGCAAAATAAAAGCGAGTAATAAAAGACACCTTATGCAGCGATTAACTCAAAACAACAAAATATTGACATTGGCCCTTTTAGCACCAAGCCACAGATATAGTAGAGGTGTATCTGACTATGTGTTACCTTACGCCATTAGCATTTTTTATAGAACTGGCGGTGAAGTAGGGAATTTGATAAAAAAAAATATGTCTTACATAAAAGTAATTTGAATAAATTACCACTTCCAAATCGTCGATCAGCCTAAAATTTCGTATATGATGCTGAAACCTTCCAAAGTCTTTATAGAGATATATATATATAGATGATATATCAGCAAAGCCTGAAAACCCGTAATAAGATACAGTTAGCAAAGCTTAACCATTAACCAATACAAAAGTGAGACAAAAAAATAAGAACGACATAATTATTCGTTATCGATAAAGATGCACCAGGTGATTCCACACCCACAGAAGTTTAGCGAATGTCAAACATCTTTTCACCATAGGAGGAAATGGTGTATAATATACACTGCATATATTTTCTATAGTGATACCCTTCAAATATCATTCGGCAAAACTGAATATAGCACTTTTATTTGTTAGCAGGAAAATTGTTTTTTTTAAATCAATGCTGGCAACACTTCTTGGCCAAAGATGGGCCAAAAAGATTTTATTACTTTATTACAAAAACTTGCAACAAGTATCCAAACACTGACAAAATTAATTATTTACAAAAAGGAAGGAAATTTTACTTAAAAAAATGGCTAACGAAAGAGTACTAAAATTTTTCATTTTATAGTTTCTTATTCACTCAGGACCCTGCACCTCTAATTTTATGTTTCTAAGTTCAATGTTGTAGAAAATTCAAAAAGTACCACACGTTGGTACTTTTTCTACCCATTGAAGTATCAGGCCTGGAACAGAAAATTCGGTAAAAATAGTTTTCATTGAACAACGATAAGTATTAAATTTTTGTTTTATATCTCTTTTAGTATAGGAGATATGATTTGAAAATCAAACATTTTGAAATAAAAGAATTACATACATATTTGCCAAGGAAATTTTTAAGATTTTATTTTATAAAATATCAGCCTGTTCGTTGATTTCGAACGTTAACGTTCGCATAGAGAATTACATTTAGAAAAAGAACAAATTTTCGAATTTTGTATGTGTTTAAATATATTTAATTTTACTCCTACAAATTCGTATGGCCTCATTGATTTATAAAATAAGCTTAATTTGCATTCCAGTCGTAGGACAATTTATAAATCTCCCGTAAAACTTTTTTGCTTTTACTTTAACAACCTCAATTTGTTTCTTTTTTAGCAAATTTAATGTTGTATTTGCATTTTATTCAACAGACTTCATAATGTATTCTTTTAGAAATTTATAAAATAAAATGCCAAAAACCATCTTTTGATTTTTCTTTATCCCCTTTTAAAACCTCTCCCCCCTTTTTGGTTGTTTACATTTTTTTATTGAATTTGTATCTAACAAAAGGAACTGAGAAAATGTTTCCCTTTTCATAAATAAAAAAAAGAAGGAAGTATTAAAAAAAAAATCAAAAAACATGCAGAAGATAAACAAAAAAAAAAAAAAATATAAAAAAAATATTTAATTTCCGATCACGTAACCAACTTACGTTCCTTTTCACTTCACTTTAATGTGATGACGTTGATGCTGCCACTAAAGCCGCTACTGACACTAAGCACCACCACTACTGCTGATTTCAATGATGTTTAATGCAATGCCAGTGTGTCAGTCATTCACTCATTCATTCGTTCTTTCATGCATTGAGTCTTGTCTTGTTACATGGTGTGATATTTAATGGTTGTTGAGTTTTCCCAACACTGTCCCTGTAGTGGTAAACAAAATATTGGTTGAGGTGGTAGTTGTTGCATTAAACCTGAAATAAAGTTTTTCGTTACGTGAATTAATTGTGAATCACTTGTGATTGCGATTACTCTAAATATTATTCACGCCTAAGAGAGTAAGCGGGATTGTAATATGATCGTAAGATATTAAAGTTTTTAAAACCCCCACTCAATCACGGAGTCTCTCTTAGGAAACCATCGAATACAAATCAATTAATTTTTTTTTATACAATTCGCACCATGTAGTTTAGGTGCGAATAGAGCCCTGATGTTCTTAGATCGCGAATTATCTAAATTTCAGAAACTTTAAGTTCCCAGTATAAACTTCGCCTACAAAATAATGTGTTAAGTATTCAATAAAACTTAAAAGCACTACTTAAAATTCTACTGTAAGAACCAAGGAATTTTACAAGGGATGCCCCAAAATGAACGCATTCCAAAGTTAGTCATTATTTTTTTACCTACATACATCCAGAAAGAAGTAGTTTTAGAAGTAGATATAGAAGTAATTATAGAAGAAAGCTACTAAATAATAAGTGAAGGAAGCTATTTATTTTGAAAAAGTAAGCGAAGTTTTTATTGGGTTAGAACTATTCATTAAAAATTAAACAGAACTAATTTATGCTTCGTGTTAAATAAAAAAAAGTACTTTTTTAATAAAAATCTTCGTGAGCGGGTATGATTGTAAGAACATTTGGAAATGATACGTAAGCAAGTGTTCGTGCTAATAATCGCAAAATTTTTGAAATTTCTTAAGCGTGATTTTATTTCTTTCCCTTGTGCGATTGTGTGATCGTGAGTCAAAAGTCACTCACGGGCACAACTCTAGATGCATTTGCTGCAGCCATGGTAGTGGTTGTAGTTAAAACTACAACTCCAATAACGACAGTAATTAAACGAGACTTCCAAGGAGAAAAAAAAAAAAAAAATTGAAGACATGACGAAAAATGAAACAACACGAAAGTTCTTTTTGTTGTTTAAAAAAATCTTACATGCTCATTGACATAATTGACGTTTATGTTGCAGTATTTGAAGCATAATAATTTGCCGCCGTTACGGTCCCGGAAAATTAACAAAAATATTTGCTTTTTATACCTTCCACCAAAACAAGTGGTGATTAGAGGTAATATGCATATTGGTTGTACAAAAAATTTTATGCAATACAATATCATTATTTTAATGAAACTTAAAGGTGTTTGGTGGGTGCAATTAATTTTGATCTTTAAAGAATAGGTGCTATATTTGCCCTATTTCGCTTATAAATACATTCACGAAATTTTACATTCAAATTTCAAAAAAAGTTAAACCCCTCAGTTCAGTGTTGTCAATGCATTAGCAAAAATTTTTTTATTTAAAAATTCAAATCATCAATCGACATTGAAAATATAAGCTGAGAGATGTCAAATATGTACCTCATAAAGAGGTACATATTCACCTTAGTGCGATAAGAACAGAAAGTTATATAATTACCGTTATTTAGATATAAATAAATTTATTTTGTGTCACGTCCATTTCTCTAATCTCGCCAATTTTTTGTAGGATGTTGTGTATTGATAACCGAGATGATTTTATTTTATAATCAGGGGCCAGATTCTGGCAATCGTGATCGAGTACTTTCTCGATTCGAAAGCAATTTAATATCTAATTATTTCAGTCATTACTGAACGAATCGGAATTTTATTTTCGTTATTGTTAAGCATTTATTTGAGTTTCAAAATACATACTGAAAAAATAATTTCGATTTGTTCAGTATCGACTGAAATAAAATTGTTTTCGAATCGAGAAAGTACTCGATCACGAATGCCAGAATTAGGCCCCAGTTCTCTTAAGCATTGAGCAACCCGTGAGACATCTTTTCTTGGTATAAATGAATTTAAGGTTTTCACTGTGATGAGTATAAAAAATTCGATATTGCCAAACGCATTATTTTCACTGTATGTATATGCATACAAATATACACACGAGTATAACAACAACCCATCTATGGCACCTATAAAAAATCTCTGTTACAAAATATAAAAATGTTATCTAAATAAAAAATTCTAATATTTCCTTTTTATTTACTTTTTTTTGTTTTAGTTTTATTTTATACTGGCATGACTGAAGTTTGAGTGGGTCGTAAAATTTAAACAAGTGACCAGTTTCAGTAGTATCATTGATGATTTTTTATAGTTGACCCCATTAATCATGATAAAAAATAAATGTTTGTTGTTAATTTAAGTTGTTGTTGTTTGTTATTATAGAAACTATTGATATTCCAACAAAAATAAAATGTAAGCAAATTGGAGTATTTTTTTTTGGGTCCAATGTAAATAAATCAAAAGCAAATAGTTTGCAGATTTATACACTTTGTTTATCGATAAAATAATATTCGTTAATAAATCAAATAATACAAAAGAATGTTTGTATTAAGAATCGAAAAAAGGTTTTATTATTTTACTATAAACGAAAATGTAAACGAAATAGTACATACAAGTGCTGTAATTAGTCATGCTGACTGTTTTTGCCAAACCGTGATTCACTATTCTACACAATCGTACGATTCATTCATATGAAAATCCAACAGAAGTCTATTCGAAATAAAACCAATGTCTGCAAAATCTGTTGACAAAAAATATGCAAAATTATATGACTCAGTTTCCTTGCAAGAAAATGCAACTCTGATCACATAGAATCTATAATTTTATAATAATTTTCGTAAACATTTACAAGTCAGAAAGACTTGTCAAAAAATTCCATTACCAAATTTTATTTTTAGGTTACACTATCATACTGTGTGAGCAAATACAATTTTTTTGAACCTTCTGCACCTTCTTAACTTTGGTAATTTTTTGCATCAAATTGCTTACATTCTTTAAGCTAAATCAAAGTTACAACACAATAGTATACAGTTGCATAGCACCCGGCTGAAACATTAAGAATGTGCCCAGTGTGCACGGCACACCACTAGTTTTAATTACATTTAAATCGTTCCTCTTAATAGCTAAATTTGATTCTTTTTGACATCATTTTTATTTTTGCCTATTCTTCTTACGGGTTAGCGCAGTAGTAAAGTGATGATTTATGTAATAAATAACTTATTTCTCTCTGATTTTAGTCTGGATTCACACTACGAAATTTTTCTTTTAGAAAGTCTGAGTTTATTGATGAGAGGGGAGAGAATAATGACATTTTCTCTTCCCCTATCACCAATAAACTCAGATTTTCTAAAGGAAACCTTTCGTAGCGTGAACCCAGACTAAGTTTAGGTTGGCTTTTATTTAAACTTAGAATTTAGTTTAAAAATATTTTCACATTATTTTTTAAAGATAATAATTTTGAAATGGTGCCCATTGTTTGCTTCGACCCACTGTGCTCTTTCCAAAGATTTTCAACAAGTTTTCTTAGAATTTCAGGTCCCAGCGCCCTCGCTTCTTTGGGATATTCGCCTTAAGATGATGGATAGCTCTTGGCTTATTGGCATATACATACCTTTTGACCAGTTAAAATCTGAAAAACGCGATAATATTCGATCGCCAATAATTTCGCGCAGGGGAGCCATAGTTGGACGTAATGTTTCTCCATTGGAACCACAATTCTGAATTGTTTAAGATTCTTTCATTTTAGGCTGAACCTATACCAAAAACATGTTTGGTTCTAAGGGCTAAAAAATCCGAGCAATTTAAACTCTCTTTTTTGTTTAAAATTTGTTTAAGCCAACAAATCTATAAATCCTTAAAAGCATAAAATTGGACGTTTAAACTACCAATACAGACCACATGAATTTGATAAGATTTATCGTAATGCTGCCACATGTTATTTTTTTAGCAACATATAATAAATGGGACACTGATTTATAGTTGTTGAGTTTAAACTACATATAAATTCAGGTTTAGTTCTACTAAACCAGCGTTTAAACCATGAGTGATTTATAAGCCAAAAGCCACACAAAAAAAACGTCTCATCAAGTTTTTGTCTTTAAAGACAACCGGCAAATAGACAGCAGTGCGGCAATGGTTTTTATTTTTTTGCCTTGTCTTAATTGGTGTGGGTTACATCATAAGAAAGTACGCAGCTTTATGCAGTAATGGAGGTTTAAGTCTGTCTTGTCTTACTCTGTTCAGCCTTAAATGTACAGTTTTAATAACCTAAGTCACTGTTTCTTTTTAAGAAAGGATTGCTATCGTTTAATATAGAGTTGTAAAAGCCAGCATGGACGTTTACTTATCGATAAATATGAGCCTCATAGTGATTAAGAACACGAAGTTTTTTGGAGAAAATTTTAAAAACTAAAAAATAACCTAGGAGGAAGACATATATATTTTGCCATTTTTAAATGCTTCATTTTAGAGAATATTTAACATTTCTCAAACTGTTTTAAGAAATAGACACCGTCTGAAACTACTGCAAAAATTTTATTTACTAAAGAAGGTATACAAAGAAAAGGCTTTGATCATTCTGGACCTTCCATATTTATTTTCTTCTTATAGAATTACAGTTTGGAGTTAGCTTTAGCCTGGTCTACTTATCTCTTCTATTCTTCTCTCTTTTGGCTTTTTGTTGCCAGTTGCGAATACCCTTTAGTCGTAGATCTACTGAAATGCATTCCTTTCATCTGGTGCCTGGTCGTCCTTCTAGTCTAGAACATCTGATATCGGAGTTTAAAAGTGCCTTTTGAGTTCGCGCAACATGCCCTGCCCAATTTAACCGTTGAGCCTGTTTGTGTTTGATTATGACCTCTCCTTCTCACAGTTAGAGAAGTTTGTTGAAGCCCCATTCCCCAGATTCATATGTGGAAGCAGAACTTATTATGAGTCTTCGTCCATATTCTTAAACATTTGCTGTAAAACATTTGAGTTTGATGATGAAAGTGAAAAGACGAATGGAAAAGTGTACTTTGTTTCATCTACAAGCAGTTCTTCTGAGTTTGTTGTTGAGAGGAAGGAGAAGAAAGAGAGAAGGCATACAAAATACTTAAATACTGCAAATAAAAGTTTCATTGTATGGACACGAATTTTTTATTTTTATTAATTTATTTTAAGACTTTAACGCTATTTTTGTTAATTTACTGAAGGTTACTATTATCATACATCTAAAGAGCATGGCTAATATTGATCTAATTTTAATAAAATTTTTGCGTTTTTTTTTTTACAAATAAAACTTTAATTCAATATCAGGTATAATTTCATTTAAATCGGGTAATTTTGGTTAATCTTAAGTGTCATTTTGAATTTTGCTGGTGGTAACACTGGGGTAGTGAAAAAAATATATGAATTTTTCAGATATTTTCATTATGCACATAAATACTTCGGCAATAATTAAAAAGCGACCGACCCAATCGTCCCAGCGCCGATGTTTTCACTCTTACAATAAACAACTTTTGCAATTACTGAATAAAGTAATTAATTTTTATAATATTTATTTTACATAAAGTAACACTTACCTATATTTTTGCATTAAAATTTTAATATATCTCACTTGCAGAATGCTGCCGCCGATTGACATTATAAGTAAAAGTTGAATAGAAAACGGCTTGCAAATATTATATACATATTAATTTTTAATATTAACAAATGCACTATAAATGCATTGATTTTAAGGATGTACGAGGGCAGTCTGAAAACTAGCTAAGCTTACAAGCAAAAAACACAACAAATTTGGGAAATATCTTCATTATTCCTCTACATAATCACTCTTAGTTCGATACACTTTTCCCAGCATAATTCAAATGCTGTGTGCGATACCCTGTATTTAGTAAGAACTCTCTACATCCATAAAAACCCATCAACCGCAGACTCCACCTCTCGACTAATGGAAAATATTTTTTAAGTTTGAAAATAGAAAATAGTCCGAGGAAGTTGATGATTAATTAAACTGGTAACAAGGCGATTTATGTAAACCATGGTGGCAATACTACAGCAAGTACAATCACAAAAACACAACTCTGTATTTTATATGTTGTTTTCGTTGGTCGATGTGTCAAAAACACAAACAAATTTTGACATTCCTCTCTCTAAAAAAGAGATATAAGGAGCTCAGCTGTGCTTTCCACGCCACCTGAAAAATTAATTCGCAAATGCAGTACCCATCTCACGCACAGCTTTCTCATCTGCAAATTTTCGATCAATATACGATTTATAATATTTGTTGGAATGCCGATGATCAACCTATACTATTTTGTAGATTTTTTTTTAGCAGTTTGCGGCGTGGGCACCTAAATTGGTCAATCACTACGTTGATATTTAGAATCGTAAACGAAGAAGCAGGCTCTATAAGTGCAGTATCTAGCTCGGCTTTAATATGCCTGTTTTGCCTTTTTGATGCAATTTGCAATATAGTCTAGCGAGCCGCCTGATATATGTAGATTATTTCTTATATTCCCCCCCCCCCAAATTGGTTCAATTTTATGTAAAAAATGTCCGCCCCTCAAAGTTTGCCATCATGCCATTTATACAAATGTAATTTGTTTGCGTATGACTATCTTCTAAAAACAACATTTTACAAGAATATGGATATATGGCAATATTTTAGAAAGTTTTTTGCTAAAATCAATATTTTAGAAAATAATTAAGAAAATAACAACAAAATACCAAACATTTTATATATGTTTTATATATATAAAAAGGGGATTTAATGTCAAGTGACCCAATTTTGAAATCGATTTTCAACAAGATCGGTCAAAAAGTTTCTGAGTTAGAGGGGGTCAAAGTTTGAAATTTTGGCCATTCAGGTGTTCTTTCTCATTCATGTAACTTATTACCTTTTGGTGTAAGCAAAATTTGTTTTTTTTTTGTTTTCTTTAAAAAATTTTTTAAACTTTTTTTTTTTTAAATTTAAAACTTTGTTAAAAAAAATGGTGTAAGCAAAATTTGTCCCAAGTAGCTTAGATAGCTTTTTGATCAATTTTTTAAAAAAATTTTTTTTTTTGTTTTTTTTAAAAAATTTTTAAAATTTTTTTTTTTTAAATTTAAAACTTGGTTAAAAAAAATAAAAAAAGTTTTAAATTTAAAAAAATTTTTTGAAAAACAAAAAAATATTTTTTTAAAATATTGATTAAATAGCTATCTAAGCTACTCTACCTCTGAAACTTTTTGACCGATCTTGTTGAAAACTTGTGTCTAAACTACTATCTAATAGGACTAACCTTGGTGTAAATTTCATCCAAATCGGAAGACATCGATTTCAAAATTGTGTCACTTGACATTAAATCCCCCTTTTATATATATAAAACGTATTTAAAATGTTTGGTATTTTGTTGTTATTTTCTTAATTATTTTCTAAAATATTGATTTTAGCAAAAACCTTTTTCGAGGCTTATGTTGTTGACTAGAAGAGCTAAAATATTGCCATATATCATATTCTTGTAAAATGTTGTTTTTAAGAGATAGTCATACGCAAACAAATTACATTTGAATAAATGGCTTGATGGCAAACTTTGAGAGGCGGACGCCCCCCCCCCCCATAAAACACAACTTATCGCTATGAATTTTTTTTAGTATTTTTTTTTACATAAAACTGAACCGATTTGGGGGGGAAGAGTAAAAGAAATCAAAAAAAAAGTTCTCCATACAACTAACGGCCACGCTAATGTAGATACAACACTACCCAGATATATCAATGATTGGATTGGATTGGAATTGGAACATAGCGACATTACAAATGCAAACTGTCATCTTCATATCTGGGCGGGTATTCCGTTTTTCAATCAGTAAAATAGAATTGATAAAAAGAGTCTAAACATATGTATGTATGTATGTTTTATAAGGTTGTCACTCTTCCCAAAGCAATTTCATTAAACTGCTGCTGCCATCTATTCGTCAGGTCGGCTAATTTTGGGACCGCCCTGTTTTTTGCTATTTTGTTGATTTTTAATATTTTAATAAGTTTATTTATGAAAAGTTCCATTAATCTCAATTAATAATCATCATTTCCCTTTAGCATTTCCCTGCAGCAGCAAATTTTTCAAAAAACATTAACAAAATTTATTGTTTTTATTTATGTGCGATTAGGGTTCCCATTTGGAAAAAATCCCTGGGAGTTTCGAAAATTTCTTTTTAAAGTTTTTAAGCGTCATTTAAGTTTTTATGACATTAATGGTCAATTTCACTAAGTCTATTTAAATATCAATTCATATATAAATATAGTTTCTCATATAATTTTATGTTTACTTGACATGAAAAACGAATTTTTAACATAAATTAATATATAAATAAATTGGTGAAATCGGCTATTAATGGTATTATTTATTAATTTTAGAATAAAAAATTGAAAAAAAATACATTTTCCGCTCAGACCCTATTACAAAGCATCTACACTGCCGTGCTTCGAAAAAATTAAAATCAGAGAAAACTGAAATTTAGATTTTGAATCTTGTAGTATATTTATTTTAAATATTTGACAAACATTCTTTATAAAAACTTTTTGGGAATTCTCAGGAATGAAATTGAACTTTCCTCGCTTCCGGGAACAAATTTTTTTCCAAAGTTGGGAACCCTAATCAGTATGCATGTAACTGTTAAATTGTGTAAATTCATTTGTTTAAGTAATTAAGTATTGCAATAATGTTGTCTACATAATTGTAATTAAATAATTAAAATATTATATTTATCAGACGAAAAACTATAAATTTTGTGCGGTTCATAATAATTGACATGTGTGTGGACAAAAAAAAAAAACAATTCATTATGAAAAATTAAAATGATTTAAATTTAATACTTTTTTTACATAAAATATAAAAATGTTATTTTCTAAAATACCATTTTTGATGGAAGTATATCAACTCTGTGGCATTTTGACAAAACATCTAAGTAAAATTTTAAAATTTAAAAAAAAAAAAATGTTAATCATACGAACATTCATTAAAAACCATTTTTGTTTGCGTTTTTAAAATTTTGTATTATAAACGAAATTTTTCTTTAAATTTGGTTTAGTTTATAATTTAATAAAAATGATTTTATATCATTTTCTATCTTATCTCGACTTATGATGTTTTGTCAAAATGCCACAGATATATGTATGTATATACTTGAGCATTATATTAATAAATAATTGAGATTTTACCATCAAAAATTCAATCCCATATTTTTATTTTGAAAAATGTATTAAAAAAAAAGTTTTATTAATTATTATTTTGTTTGTAATCTGCTTCAATTTGACAGTATTGTTAAAGTTTAACAATGATTTGAATAAATTACAATTTATTTCGTCTTTTTTTCTCATCACTGGGCAAGTTTTCATGTGCAAAAAAAAAAAAAAAAAACACGAGTATGCAAGTGAAAAAGTTTAATAAACTCAGAAATATTCGAAAAAAATATGCATATCAAAAGCTTTTATATAAAATTTCATTTGTTGTTTTGTTTAGTGGATTGTAAAAATCTTTTTTGAAATTTTTTCTCGAACATTATTGGATTAATATCCGAAGTGGTGTAGGGTATCACATGATTTGGTTTGCCCGATTATATTTGTATTTCTTCTACAGCAACGGTTTCCGAATTGGGGTATCACAGTTATTTTTGGGAATACAAAATTTATTTTTAATAAGATTTCTTTTTGAAATATAAAAACTTTTTAGTTAACATTTTTAAAATTCTAAAAACATTTAGGCAATTCACAAAGAGTTCTAGTGTGTCGTATTGCTTGTATTTGCCTTAGTTTAATGAAAGCCACAGTAATGAAATAGCTGATACAACCAATACGACATAAAAGAATACTTTGTGAATTTTGTAATAGAATTGTTTTATTGTATTACACTGTGTGTCATTTTTTAAAGCATGGAAAAATAACCATATACGGACACCGCTACGTGATAAAAGACCAAAAAAAAAAGACCCGTGTCTCCCAGTTTTGCTCAAAGTCATGCACTTTTTTTAAACGGGCCTCAAAGATTTTGGGCCATTTTTGCAAAAAAGTGATCATTTTCTCAGGCTCATATCTTGCGAACCGTTCGGAATTTGAGACAAAGTTGTAGCTCTTGCCATAAAGAAAAAAAATTGTGAACATATAAAATGAAAAAAACTTCATCTTCAAGATCAAAAGCGCAAAAAAACTTTAAAAAATTCGATTTTTTTAAAAATTTTTCCCCTGTTCAGGTCCATAGGTAGCAAACCGTTCAAAATCAAGGAAACTATGGACCACAAAAATGTACCTTAGATCTCAGAAAACAACTTTTTAGAACATATGAACTTCCTAGGAATGATTTTTAGCACCGTTTAGGTAGCGGCAAAAGTGAAAAATTTCCCAAAAAGTGCATGACTGGGCAAAACTGGGAGACACGGGTCTTTTTTTTTGGTCTTTTATCACATAGTGGTGTCCGTATATGGTTATTTTTTTTTTGTTGTTTTGCACTGTGTTATTTTAGACAAAAACAGCCTTTTATTTAAAGGATATAAATTATAAATTATGATAGTATGTAACTCAAAAAAATGTTGCACCAAAATTGTTCTTTTTCCTTAAGTGTTTCGAAAGTGAGCGTATTTTTTATTCGACGGACGGACAGATGGTCATGGCTCAACTAAAAGTACTCAAGGATCCTTTATTTTTTAAAATTTTTTTAAATAAATAAATTGGGAAAAATGGGTAAATAGCCTGGGGACTAATCACCGCATTCGATATCGAGTAAACTATCGCATTTTTCTGCCTACGAAGGACACTGACGTTTCGAATGAAAACTCGAGAGATGTAATGTCTTTGGTTACAAGATATCGAATGCTATCATCTCAAATTACGTTACATTTTATTCGATATCGAGTTCAAGATACCAAAATAAAAAATTTCGATCAATTCTGCTCGAATACGATATCGTTGATTAAAAAACTCTAAATCAATCTTAAAACTTTTAGAGCACTTAAAGAAATTCCAAAAAAATCATTTGATCATGAAAGAAATTTTGATAAGATCTTTGTGTCTTATAATCGAAAATTCACTTTTACTTTGGCTCTTTGTTCTGAGCTGAGTCTTTTCACCACAAATTTTTCAAGTATTTTTAAATTAATTCTAAAAAAAAAAAAAATGGTAACCAAAATACGTATACGAACATAATTTATAAACTTACTAAACTTATGCCCTACTCTGAATTAAAAATTTATATAAATTGCTATAATCGCTTTATATAACATACAACTTTTCGTTTAAGAATTGAAAGAGTTCTTTTTTTTAAATATTATTTCATAAAACTTAAAGTGTGTTTAAGATATTCATATGTATGTGTTGGTAAGCATGTGTTTTATTGTATAACTAAATCATACGCCTTGAATGCCAACATTTAACCTTGAGACTTTACAAAACACATTCCTCCCACTCTCCCTAAGTTTAATAATGTTATTATTTCTTAAGAAACTACTTGACACCCAACTACGTAAACCAAACTCGTAGTGGCAATTTTAGTCATCATATTTGCTACTAAATGGCAATAGCAAGTATTTTTGGTGGTAACAACAGCTGTTTTGTATTATAAATTACAAGACATTATCAAGTGGAGTACACCATATGTGGCATATTAAGTTTATTATGGCATAATGTTGCAAGAACAACAGCAACTATAACAAAAGAAAATATTGTAGCAACAATGTAAAGCACAAGAAAAACTTGCTCTTGCTGCGGCAGCCAGGGAGGGAAAGAAAGAAGGAATAAAAGGTCCCCTGTTTGGGGTTTCTTTGCTCTTATTTGATTTAAGTATTTTATTCTAACCCAATTCATTCATATGTTTGTTTTAAAAATGTTTTTTTTTCTGCTTTTTCCAACAATTAGTTTCATTCTGAGCAGCTGTTTTCAAACAAGTCCTTATTTTATATATATTTTTTTCTTTTCTAAAAGTAGTTGTTTTTAGTTTTACCCTCTTTTAACAATTGCCCTCATCGTCATCATCATCATCATCCTTGATGTCCTTGAGAGGAAAACAAAGTTTGTTTTAATTTTTTTTTTCAGTTTCTTTAGTTTCACTAACTTTGTTGGTTGGTTTCATTTTAATTTTAATTTTTTTTTTAAGTTTTATTTTTCTTCAGCACACTTTAGTTTACAAGTTTTATTTTATTTTTCTTAGTTTTTTTTATATTCTTGCCATGCTGTAATTAACCAATTAAAATGACTGAGCAAATACTTTGGCCACCAAAAAAAAAAAAAAAAAAAAAGCTTGAATGAAACTTGTACTACATTTTCTTTTCTTTACATTTTGTTTTACGTCCTTTTTTGTTTCCTATTTTTTTTTTTTTTTGTTTTCTTTAAGAAGATTCACTTTTTATGAGTTTTTCTTTTTAAGAGTGTTTATTCTTTTTTCGGTCTTTTAGTGTCTTTTTTCTTTTGGATTGTATTGTAGTTATTTAAACATTTACCACTCTGTTTAGTTGTTAACAAATAGTAATTATATTTTATTTTTTATTCTTTCTTACTTTACTTCTTTTACTCTTTCTTTATTATTCAACTTTGTTGTTATATTTTTGTTAATACTTTGTTTATTTTATGCTTTAAGTTTTGAAGAAATGCATTAACCAAATACGATTTTAAAAATAGATTAAATTTGAAGAATTACACTGTGCTAAACATACAAAAAATAGTCAGGGGGGTTAATTCGTACAGCCACTTTGTTTTGTTAGAGTTTGCAGTTTACGGAAATATTAAAACATTTTTGCGATTGCCTTATTTAGTATTTTTTTTATTAACAATAATAAAAAGGTATCTGGAGCTTTGCTGCAACTAAAGGTTGGCTAAAGCAAAAGTATGTTGAATATTGAAGGAATAGGACTATAAGCCAAAAGATCTTTAATTTGAAATTAAACTTAAAGAAGTGAAATTACAAAAGGTTCGATTACAAATTGGCTGTAGATGGCTTTAAAATGTTATATCTCTTGTACACTCATGTATTTTAACATCAGTAATATGACAAGTGTCTTCGTTTTTTATCCCATGACACTTTTTATCATTGTGACATCGGCATCACAGAAATGACTTATCGGAGTCAGTTTAATAAAAAATTTCATCAGTGCGATGTCACAGTAACATCGGAGAAAGGATTCATTGGGCTCAATTTATTGACCAACTCTCATCAAAATTGGAAGTCATTGCAATTGACTTAAGACAAAGTGAGAGAATATTATTATTTACTTACACGTTACCCTCATTTGTTTCACTTTTGTTGAATTCCGCCCAGAGGTCCAAGTCGATCGGCTCCAAGCCGGATTAGCACCGCCGCCGAAAAGTCTGGCTAGTTTCGGCTTAGATTTTAAGCCGACTTAACCAGCTTAGCCGAACATTTTTTTGGTTAGACATTAAAAAATTATAACCCTAAGCTTTGAAAATATTTATATCTCGTTATTTTCGCAACAATTTTCCATGTATCATTATAAAATTATTTACTATAATAACACAAAGAAATATCTTTAAAATTCAGCAAAAAGGTTATGGTCCGTTTTCACGACTTAACGATAGCTAAATGTAGGAAGATATGGAACAGATAATGAGTTTTTAATTATCATAAGTTCCCTTTAATCTAAAAGTGAAGGATAAGCTAAAGAGAGGAACGTTCTATCTTTAACTTTTGTCGTAAGGCTTAGATTTGAGATTGCCATATTATATTTACAAATTTTTTTTATATGGCAACTCCAATTATACGTACATTTTGTAAATGTATGAAAAAGTACGTAGTTGCCAGTTCGTATTTTTATTTTGGCAAAAATAATCGGTATTTTCTTTAGTATTGCAACATTTTCAAAAATGTTAAGTTTATTTTAAACAGAAGTTGTGAAAACGAAAAATAGTTGATGGTAACTTTATTTCTCACTAGTGCTAAAGGTACCGTTAACTATTTCGAACTTTATAGGTAAGTCGTGAAAACGGGCCTTAAAGTTATAAAAATCCATTTTAACTTTTTGATTGGGTTTAACTCATTTTGCTCCTCTTTTGTTTGGTGTCAATGACTTTAATGCTTTCAATTGTTATCATTTGCTTTTTCGAAAATACGTCAATTAAAAAAGGCAAATCTATAATTTTCAATTCAACAATACGAAACACTACAGTTTCTGACTTAAGAGTTTTTTTTCCAAACTGCAGAGATAGGTATAAAAAGTTATTTTTCTACACAAAGTGCGAGTAAAATTGTAGAAAATTAATCAGGGTCAGAAAATGAAGAGCTTTCCAATTATAATAATCATTTAAGTTATTTTGGATTTATAGAATATTTTAAAAAAATGTCTGCAATAGAGAAGCTGATGTAGAAAAAAAGAGGAAAGCACATGTGATGTGTCAAATTGCGGATATTTTTGTGAGATTCTTAAATTGGCTTGAAAAATATAAATCCAGCAAGAAATGTTTTAAGCAAATAAATATAATATTTTTATATCCTTCAACGAAGGTAAAAAGGTTTGTTTGTAAATTTAAGAAAATTAATTAATTTACCATCGGTTTCAGCCGCCGCCGGCTAGTTTTCTTCAAGGCGCCGCCGCCGAGAATTATATATCGGCTTGGACCTCTTGGAATTTCTGCCTGCCCTTTATTTACAGAAGAACTCTCAATTATAAGACAACAGCATCATGATCGATATGGTTTTCGTAATCATTCTATGTTTAAAATTTGATAAATTTAACTAAATAATTTAAACAAATAGATTATGGGAATTTTGATTCTTATTTTACTTTTTAAACATGAAAATAATGTAAGTTCTTGCAGTGTTGTTGTTGTTTCTACACAAAAGAAGCAAATCGTTTTTACGTTCTTTTTAGTGTTTTTGTTGTTTCTGCAACAACCTTTTACAAACGCACGTATATGCTTTATTTTTTTATTTTTTTTTTTTTTTTTTTTTTTTTATTTTATTTCCTATTTAACTTAATAAAGCACGTGTATGCTTAGTTTTACAATTTACTGTTTTCGCTCTAATTCTTTTTGAAGTCGATGCCAAATGCGAAGCTTAAATGTCATCAATATGAAGGTTATATGTTGTATAAAGTTTTTTTTTGCTTTGATTACGAATGTACATCTATGCGATGCCTCCTATGCAGGTTTTAAAAATGTGACCAAAAACAAGAATAGTCGATAAAACAATAACAATATTCCTAAAACACACTTTACAAGCATTTTAACATGACTTGGTTTGTATCTTTATTCATACTTTACCTGTTAATAATAAACAAAATGTGAATCAACTTATTTAATCATAATGTTACTTATGCGCCTCCTGTATATATAATGTCACTTTAACAATTTGAGGCCACTGTGTATTATGTCACTAATTATTATGTCAAAATTTCGAAATTTGTTTTAAATGTTAGTTGAACGGACGAGTAAGGCGCTCGTATTCTATAAACTACACATAAATTACGGTTATAATCTAGAAACAAACAAAAAATTTAAATCGCATTTTTTAAATATATTTAATACATATTAAGTTTCTTTTATCATCACTGTGAGTCTAAAGACTAAACAGGAATGCTACTACTGTTTATTTGCCTAAAAATGTTCTTTATTTTATTTTCTTTTCAGTCTTTCAGTATTGTTTAACTAAACGTATTGACAGAAACATCCTTTTAAAGTTTTACGCTAGGTTAATTTTTTATTTTCTAAACTCATTTTTGATTTTCCCCAATTTGCACCAAAAGAAAAAAGTATTAAAAAAAAACCAGCAGAGTATACATCAGTTTTATTTTGTGCTAGTGCCTGTGTATAAAATAAAAAGTATAGTTTAAGGCGTAAACCACACAGGTAGCAAAAGAAGGAGTTTACAACAAGAGTTTCTTTTATATTGCTACAATATTAGCGACAAAACATTCAATTGAGTTGTTACACTCAATTGAACACACAAGCACACACTAACACATACATACATGCATAGACACACACATACGCCTTTAACTATTCAACACATACAAACTGGAGCTTAAAATACAGCAAATAGTTAAAATGCTGTTATATTGAAGTATGTTTCTTTGTAAATATTTGAGGTATAAAAAAGAAGTCCTTAAACCAAATGGCAGCCAATAGAGCAGAAAACCTTTAATATGTTTTCAATATAAAGAAGGCTTTCTATTCTTTAAAATATTTTTTTTTTTGGAATTGATTTTAAGTCAAAACTACGAAAAAATGAGATCTATTTTATGTTTGATGGGGAGTTTTACTAATTTTTTTATGTACAAGTTATTAAACTTTTTGTTAAAAATTACAAATAAAAAAAAATTTTAGGTTTAAAAAATGTCTGTTTAATTAAGGATAAATAAAATTATGATAGAAAAATTTTTAATTTTTTTTAGCGATATTATAAAAGTGGTTTTAAACCTTAAATTGCCAAGTACGCTATTGTAGGCCAATTGATTACTAAAAGTAATTTTTCTTGAATAATGTCGAAAAATACGATTCTATATGTTGGGCCAGAAGAAGCGAAGGGGCTTCAATAAACTAAACTTTTTATTTGACTTTTTTAATAATAAAAAATTTGCATCATTAAAGGGTGATAAACGCCGCGAAGCTTTGGAAAGTCGCATTCTTTCTAAGATGTATTTCATGATTTTAAATCAAGATTTTTGAAACTATCTCATCAATCTCCTGCTTGTCTAGATTTATGGCTCTTAACCACTGGTTTGTTCATTTATGCATTTACCAAATACATACGTGTGTGCACGGATACTTTACATACAGGTAGCAATAATAATAACACTGTGCTAGTTGAAAAAACAGACAAGCTGGGCACCTTACGTCGGGTACGCTGAATCCAGTAATGATAGCCGTTTTTTTTAGCTTTAGCTTATTGAAAAAACTACAAAAACCGAAATTCCGCAATAAAATTTCCTTTAAGAAAAGCAAAACATTTTGTATGGGAGCCCCCCATAAGGAATGGAGATAGCGGTTATATGGTTGAAATTCTTAAATTTGGCCCCTGCAGCGCCTAGGATTCTCCTAAATAGGTCAAATGTATGACCAACCCCACTTTATTTTTCATCTCAATCATTTATTTCTAACATACCTTTCCGCTGTCTCCATTCCTTAAAGGGGCTCCCATACAAAATGTTCAATGCAGACTAAAAAAAAAAATTGAAGAAAAAGTCCCATAAATGCCCAGGAGTCGCCCCTTGTGGGATATTATGTATGACCGACCTCAATTAATTTTTTGTCCTTAACATTTTCTCGAGACATACTTGCCCCTTATCACCACTTCCTAGGGGGGCTCCAATACAAATATTGCGTTTTATGAAATTCTTAAATTAATTGAAATTTTTCGACTTTTGTGAATAAAATCCAAAGTTGCTAACAGGTTTTACTCACGTTTGGCTTGGCTTGTTTTGTTTGCAGTTTCGTTTTTTATGTGTCTGCAAAAAAAAATTAAAAGCATAACTGCATTTTCCAATTTTTGATGAATTTTTAAAAACAAAAATTTTGATAAAAAAAATACTTTTTTCCAAACAAAAAATTATGTTTCTAAAACGACTGCGCATATTAAAAAAAAGTTTTACTTTTCCTAAAGGAAATTTTATTCGGGAATTTTTTTTATTTTTTTTTAATAAGCTAAAGCGTAAATTTCTAGCACAGTGTAATTAGGAGCCGGTGATCTCTAACCTCTACTGTTATATACAAATCCAACAGCTTCTGTTGAAACCTCTACAGGCCGAACTTTCCCACACGGATGGAAAATCAGCCTTCCATTTGGAAGTCTCCTTCCCACGGTTTTGGGTACAAACCATTACCAATACGTGATAACCGAAATTATCCCTTCGTCAAAAAAGTACTCTTCTATTGCGAGAAAAATAAGCTTTCCATCAGAAAAAGCAAGGCTTCCGCAAAACAATAATCCTGAAAGACGGAGGCTTCAACCAATAGTCAGTCCGATGCCGTGCCACCGGGGGCTGATGACTTCCGCAAACAACAAATAACAAGTGAGTACCTCGTACTCAAGAAATAAAAAAGACTTCAAGAGCTCTGTCGGTTTGGTTGTTTGTCGCATTCCAGGTAATGAACCAACAACTTTTTCAGATAGTTATCCACACCATTTTTCGGATCGAAGGTGCTTGGTTTTGGTTAAATTGCTTGTCTACAAAGCCGAGCTGCCCAGGTTCGATCTCTGGCATAGGACAAACAATTCTCATCATGGTTTTCGAGTTTTGAAAAATTAAGTGTCTTCAATCCCCCTCCAAACAATCCAACCAAGAAAAGAGGATAACATCATGGTTAAAAGGTAGAAATCAAAGATTAGCAAGGTTCCCCACCACTACACCAAAATATACGGAAGACGTTGTTTCTAGGCAACGACAGATGGAAGCCCCATTGTCCTAGGACCTGCTATAGCAGACCAATCATCTACTTAGCTAGAACAACAAACAGCCAATTAACAAAACTAATAGAAGGCAAAATGAAAATACTAAATGGATCGATGTTCTAAGAACAAGGTTAGTGATATTTTACATGGAAGAGAAAATGAAAAAAACTTATTCTAGGATTTTCCGTAGCCCATATTTTGCAATGAAGCAAATAAAATGAAAATCAACATCGTCATCATTACCAGACTGAATAGGCGGCTTTAGAAGCATTTACCTTTCGACGTTGCACTTTTGGGGGGTATAGATGTAGCCAATACATTAAGCCTTTCGCAGGCTTTTGCTCATATCACAGCTATTAACTTGTCAATCATACTGAATTTCAATAGCAAATTTTTTCAGACCTTCTGTATTATAACTATTATATCTGGGGTCTTTGGAAAATCTATCTGGATAAGCACTTATGTATTTTGCATAATCCACTCCCCTATTCAAAAGGATAGTTCGCTAATAGAGTATGTGTAAGTTGTATCTAAATTGAATCAAATCGGTAAAAGAAAAATAAGTTTATAGATCCAAAGCTAAAATAAATTATTTGCTACGAGCTGTAATTAGATTTCGTTATTCGAAGCGATGTGTAGTTTTACACAATTATTTATCTTTAATATATTTTGTCCAAATAAATCGGAAGCTGATTCGATAAAAAGATCTTCCCAGAATAGTGCTGTGGTATATAGAGCCCATACCGCTAAAAAGTTTAAGCGACAAAAATACAATTTTACATGTGAATTTTTTTTTATTTTATTTCATAAAAATTTCGATTGTCGCTTACGCTAAATTGTTTTTGCTATAAAATCGTAACCGTACTTTATGTGACCCTGACATTTTAGAAGATGATGCAATTGTTGCCAATAAATTCATTTATTAAAAAAAAAAACGCAAATTGAAAATGATGTCGCTTAAGCTATTTTTGTGGCAAGGGCTCGATATTATGGTCTAAAATATTTCAGAAAAACTAAAATGCTTAAGAATAACTAAAGAAAGGGAAAAATTAAGGAGATGATACAATTGTTGCCAATAAATTAATTTGTTAAAAAAAACGCAAATTTAAAATTATGTCGCTTAAGCTATTTTTGTGGTAAGGGCTCGATATAATGGCCTAAAAGGTTTCATAAAAACTAAAAAAACAGAAAAAATTAAATATATATTCAATTTATTTAAGTTGCTGGTTCAAATCAATCTGGTCTTTCGCCCCTTTTTTTTTTAAATTCCCTATGCAAATCCCCGCGAAGCTCTACGCTTGTCTGCAGGAAAGAAGCCAGAGTCTCAGGCGGGAATCGAACCCGCAATTTCGGGGCTTATAGACAAGCTCACTACTAGCTAGCCTACCGAGGCACTTTAAAAGTCCTGCAGGAATTTCACTATATTAGAGTCCACAATAAGTTAGCGAATTTGTTTCAATATGGTCACAGAATACTAAAGTATTTTTCAGGAAATTTTAATAATAAGTAAATCAGGTCTTAATATTTTTTTAACATCAAAATTATACCGTACGTATCAAATATGGTTAAGAGAACAAAATGTTATGTTTCATTTCAATGTAAATAGTTGTTGGTTTATCATAATATGATTGTTGTAGATATGAAATTCACTTAGTCAATCATAATTGAGTTGGGGTAACAGTAATATTTAAATATAATATTTCATTACTCAGCAATTATACTAGATAATTTCTGTGTCAATATGGAATAGTAGCTTATGTCGAATATTGTAGATTGCAGGTATTCTCATTTCATATTTTCATAGATTCATATTTTTTGACTCCCAAGAAAAACTTTGATTCTCAGTTTTGTTGAAGTTTTATTCGAGGAGTATTTTTTGCTTTAGGTCTGTACATCATCGTATTAGAAAGAGCTTTAATAAAGGCTAAAAGTAAATGTTAAAAAAGACTAATTTGTTAATATTAAACATTTTACACCTTTTCTCATTGTAATACCTCAATTTTGTCTTATAGCGACTTAAGCTACACTTCCATATGACCACAGATTTATCTGTGAACATATAGAATTTGTCACAAAGAATCATGTTATTAAAAATAGCGTTAATTAATTATCTCTTACGTAATTTTTTTTTTCTTAAAATAAGAACAATAGCGAAACTTGTTATATTTTAGTGATTTAGGATGTCAAAGATTCGACTCAGATGAATGTGGTGCCCTTACTTGTTACTACTAATAAATTTTCTATTTGTCCTTAATTTTTTGTTCAACAGTTTTGTGTTCTTTCCTTTATTAGTAGAAAAACAAAAAATAACAGTTTCCTCAAAAACAACTATAATAACAATTGTTACAACGATAAAAAATTTGCGGTAATATTTTTTGTTTCACAAATATTCTCCAAAGACAAACAAAACACAAACGTAAATACCAAAAAAAAAAAAAAAAAATATTAAGATATAATTACCAGAGATAACATTTTGAGACTGGAGAAAAAAGCTCATAAAAAGTAAAAACAAATTTTTGTAGTTTTTCTGATAATTGTCCAAATCGCTGCAGGATAAGGGAGGAGATACACGTTCATGGCTGCTAGAAATAAACCAAAGTTGTAGTATACGTGACTTTTTTTAAATAAATTAGAGAAAACGGATTTTTATTTATTTGTTATTTAATTTAAGATAAAAAATATCTTAAATGAGTGCATACAAAAAATAGATTTACATATATGAACTGCTAATGAAAGTGTTTGCTATAAAATAAGGGCAATTGCGGTACATGTTCAAGAAAAGAAATAAGGTTTTTTTTTTAATTTCCTTCATAAAGACTGATTTTTTAGCCATTTGGATATGGAAAAATTTAAAACGAATACGAAAAATTTGCAAGAGATGAAATATTTATTTGTGGCGATAAATGAATGCCAGCCAATTACTTTTAAGATATTATTTCATATAAATGTGGCCCGCGTCTACGCCGCACAATACTTTGATGTAGAACAAAATTGTGCAAAAATAGAAGACTCTGATATTTCGATAGATTCTCCATAGAAATTTTTTTGCAGAAGCATAGCAGAGGATGGAATGTCCGGGAAAAATTTCAAAAAATCCAAAGTTATATAGACTCTTTTTTAAAGTGCCCGTAAATGTAGCAACAATTTGAAGCTAAATTGACAAGTTTTTTTTTAAAAGATTGTTTATTTACTCAAGTACTCATTTTTTCTAAAATTATCGAAAAAAAATCTTGTAATTTATAAAATTTCTGGATTTAGATTTATTCGATTAATCGATTAATTTTAAAATTTTATTCGCTTAATCGAATAAGTTAAAAATGCCATATATCGATTAATCGTTTAATCGAACAAAAATTAAACCCGATTAATTGAACACACTAAATGATAGGACAAAAAACTAAAAAGGGCGGTTTCCAGAGGCGTGGCCAAAATAGAAATAAATTTTCTGGAATTCTTTTCAACTTATCTTTTATCCTGGGGGTGAATGGCCTAATTGTTGTATGAAAACCGAACAACTTTAATGTACAACTGCCATTATTTTATGGTGAAGCGTTTAAAAAGAAAAAGATACTCTAAATACTTATTTCCAGCGTACGTACAGGTGCGGTGAAAAGGATCTTAAGTTTGATTCATGTTCTTTGAGACATTTTTTGGTAACTAATTTTAAATATTTTTCCTTATTCGAAAAATAACAAAATAGTTTTTTAAGAGAAATTTGTTTCCTTGAAAATGATTTCTCTTTTTTATATCATAGAATATAAAATGCAAAAACTTCTATGTTATTGTCAAAGCTTTGCTTTAATCAATTTTTTTAGAAAAAATGCTTTGTAAAATACTTAATGATTTTGCCGGATAAAAAGTATTCTAAGGAAAAACTAAAAAAACTACATTGTAATTAAAGTTCTATTTTTTGTTCGTATTAATCATCTGCTGTCCAGAGAAGAATACAATCCAACAAAAAGCAAGCTAATTAGGATCTTAGAAGTTAATTATCAGGATTTGTTTTCTAGGGAAAAAAATACAAAAAAAACTCAAGAATTTAATAAAAAAAAGTGCCACAAAATTTAAATAAAAATGTAATTTTTTAATTTTTTTATAACTTATAAATATAATTAAGCTTATTTCATAAGAAAATCTAAATAAATTATGAGAGAATACAAAAATTCTAAACATAAATTTTAAGCAATTAAAACAATTGATAAAAAATTGACATTAATATGTTTAAATTACACCTGTAAGGCTAACCATATAATATGGTGTAGGGTACCACAGTATTTACAGACAAAATTTCCACCAAAACAAAACTATATTATAAGGCTTTGCGACAGCTGGACGGACGGACAGATAACCTTAGATTGATTTCGAAAGTGATTCTGATTCCATCAGTATACTGGGTCTAGCACAAATAATTGTATATGTTACACACATCAGCACAAAAGCATAATGCCTTTTTATTATAAAGCCTATTTAAAGGATCCTTAATAATACGTTAACCATTGCCTATTTTAAGGACTTTTAAAATATTCATTTTTTATTATATAGTATTTAAAGGGTGTATGTTAAAAATTTTTTATATCAAGCAAAATCGTCAAAAAAAAAAAAATTGCATATTTTTACGTATAAATTATTTTTTTCAAAACATATTGTTTAAATTAAGATTGAATCCTTTACATACGCCAATTTAATTTTCGGGTACATTAGATTTCAATTGTTTAACAGCATTTAACATTTGTAGTCTAAGTGCCTCAAAACAAAATTCTTTACTCTAGATTTTTGTGTTTCAAGAGCTTTTAAAGAACGAAATAAAAATCCATGTACGATACAACATACTCGTAAAACAAGTATCAGTAACAGTCATTGATATGTATATGTTTTCAACACACCGACCTCCATTTGCCGATATTTACTTAAAAAATGGCAAGAAATTTAAAACCCATTGCCTGAAAATTGAATACCTAGTGTGCAGTGTATGATATAAAGGAAAATATAAAGGAAAGTGCATTAAGTAAAACTTTAGTAGAAATCTAAAACTTTACATCAAAAAGCTTTTTGCATAAACTAGAGTAAAACTTAAGATAAAGTAGAAAAAAACTGGAATAAAATAAATCAATTTATAAAATAGTTTTCCTTTTTTCGCAGTAGATTTAAAACAACAAATTTAAACTTCAAGTTTAAAAAATGTCCAATGAATACTATCATTAGCGTAAATAAACCTTTTCTCTGGCCCCTAAACTATGCTGCATTAAATTACACGCATATTAAAACCTTTTAACTGACTTGCACACATACAAAAGAACATTCTTTTAGCCAAATCTAAATTGAAAACCACAAAATTAGTTAATTACATTTGGCTACAAATCATCTCTCACTATCTACTAGTGTTAAACTCTTTTCCTCTCTCGCTTACGTTCTATGCTGAACATTTATTAAGTGTTGCCAGAAAAGTTTTGACTCATAATCCCTATTTAAGGCTTGGAGTAACCTACAAAATCCTTTTCCTTAAAATTGAAATCTACAACAATTTAGTCAGAATTTTTTTAATATTTTTTAAATTAACTATATCTTTTCCGGAATTATCATGCTGGGATTTCCTGGGAAGTTCAATTGTTTATAAAGACCGCTTTTTCAGAATTTAATGCGGGGGTTCCAAAAAAAAAAATTAATTTTTAGATTAAATTTAGAAAAAGGGGAAAATTACATTATCTTACTTGTCAATATCTTGTCAATTTTAATTCCATTCAACACTCAAATTCATAATTAGAAGTCCAGATGGAGTTAAGATAATTTACTGATACCCAAACAAAAGCTGTTGGAATCATTGCTTTATATATTTTTAACAAAAAAGTCTACTATAATGTAACCTTCAATAAAAATTGCATTTCAAAACCTTCAAGACATATAATTCTACAACGAAATTGTGCAAATTACTCATAGTTCGGGACTGATGTAACTATAATATGGATAGCTGTGTCAATAATATGATTGCGGTAAGTATAAAATGATTGTAAATATTTAAATTACCAATTGGAGGTACAAATTTAGACCGATATACTATGAGAATGAAGGCTTTTTATCTACTTTCCACAGCGGTGAAAAGCAGGTGTCTTTTTAAAATGAATTTCGAAAATGGCTCATCTCCATATTTATTTATGATATTTAATATGTGTTTTAGTTAGCAATGAAAAGCAACCTTGCCTTCTTAATTTTTAAAGTAAAAGTAAGTTTTATATATGTGGTCAATTTGTTATGAAAAATTATTTTTGATTTTGCCATTATTGAGAAAATCTTAATAGTGAACATCTTTTCTGGAGAAAAATTTAAATAACTACACAAATTTTGCTTAACTTCATTTTTAAAATAAGTGAGTACAGCTGCTCGGAGGATAGTGATATTCAGATTAAAACAAAACAAGAGTTTTAATTTTTATTCTATTTTATGAAACAGACCTCAGGCCGAAAAATATAAACACAACACATTTAACAAGTGCAAAGGTCTACATACACACAGAACAAATAACAGATTGCCGATTTTCCAAATTTTTAGGAAGACATACTGCAAAGGCCAACCGACATGTATTCACGGGCAAATGTAGAAGAACTTAAATAAATAATAAAAACTTGACCTTTTTTTTCTATAAAAAAAAATGGTTCAAAGGCATTTTTTAAATCACTCTTCTTGTTCGCCTTTATAAAAATTTACAACGGCAACACCGCACTTCAAAAAATCTGTTTCTAACTACCTTTAGTATAATTTATCATTTTTAGTTTCTAAAAAATCGTTCAATTCACTGAAAAATTTTTGAATTATATGTAATTTCTTTATTATATTCAAAATAATTTTTTTGCTTATGTATTTAATATAATTCTTTTTTTTAGAATTCAGGATCTTTTTGTATTAAAAAATCTTATTTGGGCCCGTTTTCACAACTTGCCTAAAGCTAAAGGTAGGATTCTATCGTCTGTATAATAAGTGTTCCATTATTACAACTTTACTTCTACCTAACAGGTAGGATGAACCTTAATTTACTATATCGCTCACTTTAGGTGCAAGTAAAGTTTTAATAATGGAACACTTTTTATAAGGCCGGTTAAAGTCTACTTTTAGATATCGGTAAGTTGTGAAAATGGGCCTAAGCTAGTTAATAAAAAAAATTTGAGCTTTTTTCTCTATGAAATACTCTTTTGTAACTTGTTTTTGTAAACACCGATTTTGTGCCTTTTTTGAAAATTTTCAACGGCAACGCTGCCCTCCAAAAAATCGGTTTTAACTACCTTTTGTATTATTTTCCATTTTTGTTTGCTTTTCAGTTTCTGTAAAATCTTTGTGGTGCGCGTACGGCTGAGTGTTCATTCTCGTTTAAATTATTAAATACAATTGTTAAAAGCCTTTAAAAATAAATAATCGTTTTAAATAAATAAATTCTAATGTGTGTTTAATATTTAAATAATAAAATTTGTGCTAAAAAAATTGTTCTTCTTAGCAAAAAGTGTGCTTGAAAATTCTTCATGCAATTTTGTTTGTTTTGACTGCGCAGTCTCTGTGGGTTCTTCTGCTTAAGTGTAAAGTGACGCAGATTGCGCTGCTGCATTGAGCCGTGGCAGAGGTACCACGTGTTTTCTGTTCTTGGTAAAGTGAAGAGAGTGAGTGAGTGCTAGTGAGCGTTTAAGGCAGAAAATAAATCAAAGCAATAAAAGCAAAAGCAAAGTGGTTAAAAAGTAATGAAAAAGCAAAGAAGGCAAATAAAAGAGAAATATTATTGCTTGTGTTTTTATTAGTGATATATAAAAGTGGAAATGTAGTAAGAGCAAATTAGATAATATCAATATTGTTTTCAAGCAAGAAATTGGTTTAAATTAGTAAAAAGATGGTTGTCCACATAAAAAAAGTTTTATGGTAAAAAAATATGCAGAAAATACTGAAATACATGAATTTTAAAGGTAATTTTTTTATAAATAAATAAACATCAATATAAGTTCGTTTTTGTATAAGTTGTTGCTTCCGTTTGTTATTTCTAAAGTATTGATCTTAGACCCTGTCCTAGTTGGAAAAGTGCACTAAATATTGATTTAAATCAGCATTGCACTAGTACAATAATTCGGTTATAGTCCACTGCTTTTATTGCACGCTATCTGTGGACCATAAGGCGAATTGGAATTGGATTAGAAATCATTTTTACTTTAATATACTACATAGGTATTTTGGTAGATTTATAATAAATATTTCTTCGAGGCTAAAAAATTCATTTGAAATAATTAGTTATTTTTGACACGTACATATAATTTTACTACGGTAAATCGACAATTTATTTCAAATACGAAATTACAATTAATGTGAACAAAACGCTATTTGCCGATTTCAATACTACTGTATTTTTCGATAAATTCTGTAGAATTTATGAAATCTAAAATTGATACATCTAAGTTTTTATTGCAAACAGCCTTTAGAATTTCTTTTTTTAATTAAGAGCAGGCATCCGAAATTAAGAATCGAAAACTTTGATGTTTTCATTTGGAAAATTCAAAACTCATGTGTACAAAAAAAAAAACAAACACATAAAAAGATATTTGATTCAATTTGCATTTTGAAATTAATCTTAATTTATTAAGTATTATTAACTTTCTAAATAAATAAATAATGATGATAAGTACAGAAAAATAACTTTAAAGTTGTAAGCAAGGCGAATTCATTACAAGTGAACTTAACAGCCCTGCTGATAACTTTTATAGCTTTATAATTGTTGGATGTAAAAATTTTGCTTACTATCTTCGTTGCTGTTTTGTTTTTTATTGTTTTTGTCATTTTACAATGATTAAAAAAAAAAAAAAACAATTTGCTTGTGGTTTTTATAGGAGTTGTTCTTGATGTAGTACCGAGATTAACTGTAATGAATTCGCCTTGGTTGTTATGCTAGGAATGCAGTCAGGTCGTACGTCGTATGAACGTAGGACGTAAAGCCGTAAGTTTCTAAAAACACGCCCACAATTCCATCGTAAATGTATTTTTCTTTACCAAAGTTTTTCTTGAGAGTAAAAAAATTAATAAACAAGGTTTCGTTTAATGTGCTAAATTCCCATTTCATACTATTGATAATCTGAAATTTATTACTGATGGAATAAGCTATTCCTATGCGCATTTCACTAGTTGCTTAGGCCATATTATCAGGAAACTTCTTCCAAAGATTTTAGAAAACCTAAAGATATATTACAAATAAAACTGTTAAGCTAATAAGAATTTCAAACTAATTGTTATTCCAGTTTTACTCGTAACAATATCAAAGCTTTAACAAAAATAACAACAATAAAAAGTGAGTTTATCTTTTCTTACAGTTCCAACTACAATTGGTTGATTTTTTGTCAGCTCTAAATGTGGTTGTAAGTGGGTAAAGGAAAAGCAAAAATAAAAACAAATTACATTATATTATTTTGCCAGTTCAGTTTTATTTACACTGCCACTTGCATGGTAGTTATCTCGGTCTCTTGAAATAATTTTAAGAAAATTTCAAATGTATTCCAATTGGTGTTTGTTTTTCTTTTTTTTTTTATTTGGTTTTCAAATTGAATATGGGCATTTCCTTAGAATGGTTAACCAGGATGAAAAAATAAAATGTTGATAATAATCGTCTTTAATTGTTTATTATTATAAAAAAAGACTATGTTTTTATAATAGAATGGTTTCATAGCACATTTCAGCTGTTTTACTTGAGGAAATTGGGCTGGAAACTGGAAAATTTTATATTTTTTTTTAAACTACTTCTAAAGACATTTTTATATAATTATTTTACATGCAAAAAATATGTTATGCTTGCACTCTTTCTTCATAATCTCTCCTTTACAATCAATTGTAAATTGAGTTTTAAGTTGATTGTTAAGGAAATTTATAGATATTTATGGGAAAATTCGTAGTGATAGTAATAACAAAACATATGGAAAAATCGTACGTTCGCGACCCGTACGTTCGCGACAGGTACATAAAACCAATTAAACAAAAACCGTTAGAGATATTTAATTTTGTAAGTACTGGATGGAGACCTACATTAATACATTTTTAAAATAAATTAATCACTTTTGAATATTCGGTTCCATTTTGCAGATTTTTAAATTTCACTACTGTCAGCCAAAGTTGACTTCTATTTTGTGTACGTTCGTGACCACATGTTTATAACTATCACTATCATTATCCATCCTTTGCACTAAACATAAAGCTAAATGCTATCGAATCGCAAAAAATGCTAGGTAAAGTTTTGTTTTCTATATTATTTGTACATCAAAAGCATACGAACGTACGTTCGTGACCCCAGGAAATGCCCATATTTAATTTAATACGTACGACGTAGATACGCTTTTACGTTGGCGCCAGCTATTGTGTGCTTTTGTACAAAATATCATTCGTTTTAATTTTAAAATATGCTACTACGTTTATACGATGCAATTGTGTTCCTACGGTAGCACTGTAATTTATTTCACAAACAATAAACTAAAATCTATCTTAAAGGGAGAATGAACATTTAATTTCTTTTTGAAAAAATGCGGACAAATAATTGGCCTCGAGCTCGAAAAAAACATTTTATTTATATTGAAAAAAAGGTCGAAGGAATATAATTTAATTTAATCCGGATTTGTTAAAAATTTTGTGTTTCTTAATTTTAGAATAAATGTACAGAGAGTATCCTTTCAAGACGTACTTTGAAAGGATACTTTCTTATTTTGTTTTTTTATTATTTAAACAAAAATCTTTAAAACTTTTTTACATAATTTATTGCAGAAAATCCGGGGATATCTCGGAAAAAAGGCATAACAAAAATAGAAGCTAGCTTTCCCTGAACAATAAATTTTAGTGTATTTATCAAATATGAAAAGTTGGGAATTTAGCACGTCATACAGAAATCGTGTTAAAAATTACGTTTTTTCTAAAATAATTAAAAAAAAAATAAAAAAATAAAATGTAGTAATCCACCACTAAAAAAAATCCCAAATTCCAATTTTAAGGATAAAATTCCTCATCTGGCAACCCTGTATTTTGTGTGTTATTTTTGTTGCTGACCATTCCGTCTGTCTTAATGTAATTTATTGTGTTTTGTTTGCGATTTGCTGGCTGGTTTTAAAACAAAAACGCAAAACAAAAAAAAAAAAATTAGTTTAAAATATTTTTGTTGGGGGGAACAAATTTGCATTATAATAGAAAATATGTGTGGTCAACACTTAAAAATGTGTTGTACAACACAGGCACAAACAACAAGTTGGCGGCTTTTGTTTTAGTGGTTTGAACGCTAATGACCAACCAAAAAAAAAAACAAGGCCAAAAACCATATCAAAATATATGTATGTGTATTATTTTGGCATTTAAATGCATGTAAAGAAAGGGTATCAAAAAAAGAACTGTAAGAAAAAAATGGTTTTTTTTTAATCAAATTTAATTTTATTAAATTTTTTTTAAAATTTAAATTTAATTTATTTACCCTAAATTAATATAGAACGATTGACTTATTTCTGTTCATCTATATATGTATATATATGTTTACTTTTCAAAAAGAATTTCACTGACAAAAGAATGTTAATCCGGTGGAAGAAATAGTTCAAGGTCCTACAGGTGTTCAGTGTGTTGCAATTTCTTGCTTAAAAGTTTTTTCTCTGTAATTAAACTTTAAAAGTTTGAAAGCTGCTAATTATACTTATCTGTTACATTTTATAATAAATGATTCCAGAGGGATCTCCAAACTTTTAACCGATAGAAAACAAATATTACTATAAGTTTTTACTAGGAACAATATAAATACAACCTTACCTGGGCCCTGTTTCTCAAAACTACAAGTAAAATACATTTGAAACAAAAATTGTAAAATTTCTTCTTTTTTTTAATGTTAATTTTACTTGTACATTTGAAACTTGTTATTTTGAGAAACAAGGCCCTTGTTTACATATTGGGAAATTTCTACAGGTGGTTCCGAAGTGTATGTTAATATCAACCATATCAGATACTAGGGATGGGCTAATTAAAAAGTTATATCTATATATATCGAATCGATATTTTTTAAGAGTATCGATATTTATTATTTAAAAAATATCAATATACATATTTACAAGGATTGAGATATTATTTTTAAACATTACAACAAATGATATCAATAACATATTTATGACTTCTATGAAGAATTTTTAATAATTTTAAAGAAAAAACCTTTCTCTGAAAACAAAACAAGAGGGAATAAGACAAAAAAAAAAAAAAACATATGAAATCTAAAAAAAGTATATTACGAAAATTTTAAATATAAGTAAATAAGTCATGGAAGTACCATTAAGGTAAAAATTTGAATTGCACCCCAAAAGTACCAACTTTAACTAGAAATGTTTTTGATTGGTTTAGTTAAACCAGTAATCGTCAGATATGGACATCAGGTGCACTCTCTGTTTTATGTGCTCTCCTGTCAATCTGCTTCTTGTATCCGGCACTGCTTCTTACAAATGCCAATCATTTAAGATCTTCATAGTAGTTTAAAAAACATATTGTTTCAAAAACGGCTAAAATTTAGAGTTTTTAATGAAGACTGACTGTAAAAAATTTCGAATTCGATAGTCGTATGTCAATATCGATATATCGTTATTTTAAATATCGGTGATATGTATCGATTATTTTTTATTTAAATATCGATATTTGGATATATCGATATTTTTTGCCCATTCCTATCAGATACCATACATATCAGAACGGTAAGAAATGCATTATAGTAATTCAAAACCTACCCAGATACACCAGCGGAAATTTAAAGAAAATAGAAAAATAAATTTGGTTTTCATATAACGAAAGAAGAGCGAATTACCTTTAATTTGACGCCCCTCCTGTGCCGTAATCTTCTTTGGTTCGGTCACAAGCTAAAAATAATCTCTCCCAGATACACTGGGCAAAATTAAAAAAAAAAAGAAAAAATCCAAAAAACGAAAAATGCATCTTGTAAATAATCCGTTAATTACATAAATTGAATATTAAATCTGTAATATTTTAAAAAAATTTGTAAAAAAGAGATTAAGCTACACACAGAAAAAAATCAAGTTAAAAACGTAGAAAACAAGGTTGATTTCAAATTTGTCGGTGGTGATTTTGCTTTATACGTTTTTCATGTTGATTCAACCTGATTTTACAATAACTGAGAACAACATTTTTTTCTTTTAAAATAACTTTAATTCATGTTAATTTAACATTGCAGTAAAGTTAGAGCAAAATGTAATTTATATTGAAATAACAATCCGAATCACGTTGAATGAAAGTTATTTCGAGTTGAAACAACGTGAATTTCATGTAGAATCAAATTGGTTTGAGTGTGTTATAACAGTGTAAAGAAGCTTCAGAGACAACATATGCATTTATTTTAGAATAATTCAAAACACTTACCCCTGTAACACATGTTTCACTTATTTTGTATTCTCCTTTGTTAACAGAAGCATCAGCAGAATGGCCCGATATGGTTTTCGTCATCATTCTACTTTGAAAACTTGATGTACTATTTAACTAAATAATTTTAATTAAAAGAATACGGGAATTGTCTTCTTTTTATAACATATTTTAAAAATAAAAATAAAAAATGACCATACTTAAGTATGCATGTTAATTTAACAAGATAAACTTTTGATTTTAATATAAAATAGGTTTTTATGGATTTAATATTGAATCCATATTTATTTATATTTTAATATATTTTTTTTTTTTATTTTAACAGTATATTAAATAAACGTGATTTAAAGTTATTTTGTTTAAAATTAATATGAAATAATGATAAATTTAACTTTTGCAGAAAATTACTATGATTCTCAATCAACATTTTTCCATGTTAATTTTACATTGGTATTTTTTTCTGTGTGTATTAAAAATTCAACTTTAACAGCTACGTTTTTAATAACGTAACGTTTTCCGTCATAAACATATTTAACTCGGCGTATTTATCTTCACCCACTTGAATTATGACGGTAATAAAAATGAGCTATGGACTATTTTCAAGCAACAAGTATGTTGTTACGTGTGTTTGACTTAAATAGTACTTGCACTTGTACACTCACAATATTCTGTACGTAAAATTAACTGAAATTGAAATCTATATAATAAAAATGAATTGTTGTGTGTTGCTAATCGCATAACTTGTGAACGGCTTGACCGTTTTGGACGATTTGTTTTTTAAAATGATCGCCATAGTCCAACTTAGGTTTGTACGGAAAGAAAGAATTTTGCCTCGCCCACTTTTACGCCCACTTTTTTCGATTTACCTAAAATCAGAAAACGGCTTCATCGATTTGACTAATTTTTCTTTCAAATGTTCGTATTAATCCATTTTAAGTTTTCATCGAAAGTAAAATTTACCACGCCTACATAAAGGCCCACTTTTTCTATTAAGCGCATAACTTGAAAACGGCTGGACAGATTGGAACAACTTTTACTTTCTGATGATTGCCATGGTTCAACTAAGGTTTTATCGAAAAGAAAATTTTGCCCCGCCCACTTTTACGCCTACTTTTTTCGATTTACCTAAAATCAGTAAACGGCTCCATCGATCATTAGTAATCATCTACCGAGCGAAGCCGGGGTGGCCAGCTAGTATAAAATAAATAAATAAATAAATTCAGTTAAAAACCGGTCTACTTATTATTCATTTATTTTAACCAAAAAGTTCATTTAATTTTTACTGTCAAAAATTCAACCCCATGTTCCGTAAAAACAAATGAATTTTCAGTTATTTTATATAAATTAACTATCAAAAAATTAACTACATACATATTCCGTAAAATCAAAGGAATCTTCAGTTATTTTACTAAATTCAGTAATTTTCGTTTACTCCACAAAATACCAGAGGGGCACCTGTCCGCTTGTTTTTCTAATGAGAGAGAAATATTATTATTTACTTACCCCGTTACACACGTTTGTTATACTTTTGTTGTACTGACCCCGTTGTTTACAGAAGAACTCACAATTAAAAGATACCAGCAGCATGACCGATATGGTTTCGCAATTATTTTACTTTAAAAATTTTATGTATTTAACTAAATTATTTTAACAAATAGAAAATGGGAATTGCTTGCACAAAACAAGCAATTCTTTTTTTTTTATAGATAAGTAAAAATTTATTTTTGATAGTTAATTTATATAAAATAACTGAATATTTATGAAATTAAATTTTCATTTTATTTTACATAAAGTAGAGTTTAACTTAATCAACTGACAATATTAACTGTTATAATGCACTTTGTTCTTTTTTAATAAATGTTAGAATCAGTTAAAAATAAATTTGCTTGGAATTTAAAATGTTTATTTATTTAAAAATTACTGAACGGAATACTTCTTAAATAAACTACAGTCCATTACTGTAATAATATTGTGAGTGTAGTTACGTACTTTCGATTTTCGTCTAAAATATGTCCAATTTTCATAGTCCGAGAGCAAAAATTGGAGATTACATGGATGATGTCGATATGCATTATAATCAATCAAAAACCGATTTCGCATTTCTGTTAGTAACGTAGTTTTGTATTTCAGTCTTTTATTTTTAAAATACCATTTGTGAATAAATTATGTTTGTATAAGGTTTTCTTACGTTCTTCAAACAGCAAAATTTCGTGAGTAGAAAAATGTAATGAATATTAATGTGAATTTGTTTCTAGGAAGCAAAGAAATTTAGGTCCTAATTGTGCAAAACGCAACGCAACGCCAAAGATTACATTAAAAGCAAAAACAAAGTCAAAAATATTTTATAATTTTGTTATAATTTCAAACGTTGCATATCTTGTGGCGTTGAATATTTTAAAACACAATATGATTTTCTGTAGATAGCAACAACAAAATTATAAAATATTTTTGACTTTGTTTTTGCTTTCAATGTTGCGTTGCGTTTTGCACAATTAGGGCCTTACGTTTTTAGGTTTGTACTATACATATATCACTGACAGTACCTACTTTTGACTTACGTCTAGGTGATATATTGTTATCATAATCAAACATTTTTGACACGCCCACTAAGGGTGCTAATATTTTATATTAAAGGAAACTATAATACATTTTTTTTTACATTTTGGGTATTCACAAGGTGTGCTATCATGTAATATTGTCATAATGTTCTAACATTTTACAATGGTTTAAAAATATTGTTGTTACTTTGTTAAAAAAAAGTGTCTTAAATTAATAGAACTTTGCTTGCTATGTTTATTGTGCTGTCGTAATTAATCAGAAGAGACCTGCGCTAAGCGGCTGAGCGGCATTCGTTTTTGTAGCCGTCGCCGTTGATGGTATAGTTTTATCCGGCAATTTTTGCAACAAATCACTTGCGGCGTCAAATTATATCGGCTTAGGACTCTGATGAACAAAATAAAATTGATTTCTAATTTGGGTCTGAAAAATGAAAAAAAGTCAGGTAAAATCTAATTTAATTTATTAATTCATAGATTAGAATTAAAAAATATTTTTATGTTTGGTAAATATTTATTTTAAATCAGCTGATTTCAATTCAAAATAGCACACTTAATTATGAGGAGTTGTTCACAACAGTCGTATTTTTTCATGTTATTATTTTAAGACGTATGACTTTATGACACCTTGTGAATCACCCAATTATATTTATTGATTCTTCGTCTATTAAACAAGCCATAATATGTTAAACATTTTTTGTTAGCTGTGACCATATAAATGCAAATTTTTTTTCTGCGTGCATGCATTCTTAGAGATAACTTAATTGTCATCTTGAAAGAACTTAATTTTTTGTGCCGTAATCATACTTCTCGAAATGTAAGGTAATTATATCCCTATTTCTACTCCATTTACGTACTTCTTCTGTTTCTTTTGCAGTTTTGTCAATGTTATTGCTTTTTTATTAAACGAATCTTATAATTGGATTTAGCGTATTATTTAAAAACTTCTTCAAATTAATGCCATTAAAAAGTGTAGATGGATAAAATTTATTGCTTAAACATTTTTTCGAATCTTTTAACAATAGTGCTATTCTTTCAATATGTAAATAGTCCTATTCCTTTATTATGTAAAAAGCTTTATTAATTGCAATTTGACTCATGGAAGCACATTCGAAAATATGTTTAATATAATCAAAATAATTTAAGAAAAATAAATAATCCCACATTCTATTTATTGTTTAAGTTAACATTTTCTGAAAAGCATCGAAAATCGATTTGCGTAATGACTTAAATAAAAATAGTTTATGCCAACAAATTGATTTGCTAAGAAAAACTATGAGATGTCCGATTTAAGAAAACTCTTCCTCACTTTTTATGAACTTAACACATTTTTTAGAAAAACCTTGTAAAATTTTAATACACTTGGGTGTGAATATAAATGGTCGAGTAATTACTTGATAATGTGCGGTTTTTCGCAAATTTAAAACGCTTTTAATTAGAAACAATTTCCATCTTACATCATGGCGTATGATTGATATTAATTTGGAAATATATAAATCATACGCACTCGAGACACCTGTTGTTACTTTAATTGGCACAATTTAATTTATTAAGGTTTTAAATAATTAAGAATAAATAACTGAGCATAACTTATACATGAGCGTCAAGCAACTAATTTTTTTAAACGTATTGGTTTATAATAACTTTATTAAGATTCCAAAAAAATTGCATGATTACCCGCATATACCTGTTTTGTATCTTGCTTAAGGATAGATTACACTATCTCACAAGTCTTACTTATTCCGTAATACTTTGTGAGATAGAAATCTAATGAGTTTTGTTGCGACTGTCATAAAATCTAATTTAACATGACAGTTTGTGTTCACACCATCACACAAAGTATAAACACTCACACATGAAATAAAATGCAACCCTGATCCAATGAAAAGTATTATTGTTTAGAAATTTTTCAAAAAACGTTGAAGTCGTATGGGATGTCAAACTTTTTTCATAATACTTGTCATTTTCGTGACACATTGCATTCACACTATCACACTTTGTCAAATTACTTGAGTTTTTGACATGTATTAATACAAAGTATAATAGTGTAATCTAGCCTTTAAGCCAGCTCATGCACATTACGGTTGAACCTTAAAAGGCCTTTAAACTATCACATAAGTTCTATGTTTTTTAAGGAAAATACAACCATGAAATGATAAGTTGGTTTTGTTTTTTGAAAATCTTCAAACAATAATTAGATCAAATATGAATTTTCGTCAAAAATAAGTACCCTTAAGTGAAAACAATGGTCAGGTATTTACTCTTTAAAATGCCATTAAAGTTATTAAAGTTTCAAGCCATGTGTTAAATACACGACATTTATTGTAAGTCTGATATTTTTAGAGAAGTTTTCAATTTGTTTTTTTAAACAGTTGTTTGCTAAAAATTTTTCCTTTTAGTTTAAAAATCCAGTAAGAAATAAAGTTCTGATTTAAAAGTGTCTCAGCATTAAAGTTTTGTGTTGTGGTGTCTATTTCCAAACAAAACCGAAACAACTGCTATTGAAATACTTTTTTTACTTAACAAAAATAACTGTTTAACTTTACTTTTAACCCACAAACGGCAATTGATTTCAAAATAAACAAACTTCTTCTTTCGCTCATTGACTCAAACTTTTTCTGGTAATAAGGTTTTTATTTTTCTCACTTCACTCGTGTACTACAAGGACCTTCTTTTCAATTAAGTGGTATTCGAAAGCATCTACAAATTTATTGAGTTGAAAACATGATTTATGCTGCAGCTGAACAAAAGACCAGCCAGTCAAACAGCCAATAAACTAGAATTTCCTTGAGAGGATGGCAGAAGAAATAATCAAAAACTATTGAAAAATATATGTATTTCTATAATTTCTTGTTACGTTTTTCTAACAAGCATGTTGTTAAACGTTTCACAGTTTACTTGGTAACCATGAATGTTTAAGTCTTAAACAAACAACAACGACGCAACGATACAACATTATGTAAGTTGTAGAGTTTGTTGTTGTTATTGTAAATATTTCTATTTCTTTGGAAATAAAATATCTTAAGAGTTTTCCTTGCAACTTGTGTAAATTGGTGAGTTTGTGTTCATAAGACTTTCTTAATAGTTTAAGTTGTTTAAACTTTGGCATTATATTACAATGATAATGACGATATAGTTACTAAATGGTTGGGGTACGTTAAATAATAAAGAAAGGAAACATTTCGGTATTTAAAATACATTAAACATAAAACTATATCGAAGACAAAACTTTTATTTGGATGGCAACAAGAAGATAATCTAGTATGTGATAAAAATCGATAGGATTTAAAACGTCACTGGCTAAACCAGAAACAATTGAAGCGTTGGAGGCCAACTTTGTTGGTGTTATTCATTACATACGACCAGCAATGCCCCGGTAGGCTAGCTGGTAATGAGCTAGTCTATCAGCGCCTGGGTTGCGCTAAAGGTTTTGGTTTGTTTCCTGCAGACAAGCGTAGAGCTTCGCGTTATTAGCTTAGGGAATTAAAAAAAAGTGGGCCAAAAGTGGATGTCCAGAATGAGCTTCGTAAAAAACTTTTTTTAACAGCCATACGGACAGATTGATGGACGAAGATTCTTAGCTTTATACCTCTTAAGTTTTGTGGACTCATAAATGAAAAACCGTATGCCTTTAAAAAAAAAATTACGAAACGGATTTAAGACTTAAAAAAAGATTTATACCTCTTTACTATCCTAAAATTTTTTTTAATTCGCCCTGAAGTATGCAACATATCATCCAACTTAAACACTTGTCTTTGCTTAATGCTGCTTTTAAAGTGTTTAGAATCAAAAGGACTGACTTCATATGTTTAAAACTAAAAAGTGATAGAAAAGTTTTTTCATACAACAACAGGAAACACATAAGAAAGTCTAGTTGGGCAAGCTCGACCATATAATACCTTACGCCACTAGTGTGTATATACATAAATACATTTAGAAAAAAAATCTGAGTTTATAAAATTGTACAGTGCTATAGAAACAAAACTTGTGGGTATAAATCTGTCATTTCTTAAAGGCTGTAACGAAGGACATTTTATTTATTATATGGACTTAGGAAAAGCTATTGAACTTAATAAAGAATGCTACATCAGCGTTGACAGAAAATTATTTCAAAAAAACCTATACCTACTGCAAAAAAAGTCCGATTTTTTAAATCCTACTAATATTATAAATGTAAAAGTTTTAATGTTAGTTAGTTTGTAGTTCAATCACGCGAAATCCGCTTAATAGTTTTAGATGAAGTTTGGTAGACGGATAGAATATGGCCCAGATTCATATACAGGGTACTTTTTTATGGTTAAAACCCGGAAAAAATGGGTACTTTTTCTCTTTTTGATAAATTTGGTATACAAAGAGCATTTGTCCAGATTAAAATACAGGGAATTTTTAATTGATAAAATTGGTACTCTTTCACTTTTCGATAAATTTGGTATACATACAGATAATAGCCTAGATTAACACACAATGCACTTTCTGGGGGCCTTAAATGAGGAAAAACTGGTCTCTTGGTACTATTTTACCTTTCGTACTTTTTCGTTTTTATGTTAGAAATATATCGTATAGCTTAAGAAATAAAAACTAGGAAAAATTAGTACTTTTTCTCTTTTTGATACATTTGGTACTTTTTCGTTTTTATGTTATAAAGATATCGTTTGGCCCAGATTTTAAGAAATAAAAACTAGGAAAAATTAGTACTTTTTCTCTATTTGATAAATTTTGTATACAGATTTCATAGTGTTCAGATTTAAATATAGGGTATTTTTAAGGGATAAAATTGCTACCTTTTAAGCGGCAAACATGGGATAAAATTGGTACTTTTTCTATTTTTGAATAAATTTGGTATACCAACTGATAATAGTCTACATTAACACTCAATGTATTTTCTGAGGGCCTTAAATGAGAAAAAGCTGGTTCTCTTGGTACTATTTTACCTTTGGTACTTTTTCGTTTTTATGGTATAGAGATATCATATGGCCCAGATTAAAATATAGGCTACTTTTCAAGAGTTTAAAACTGCGAAAAACTAGTACTTTTTCTCTTTTTGATACCTTTGGTACTTTTTCGTTTTTATGTTATAAAGATATCGTATGGCCCAGATTTTAAGAAATACAAACTAGGAAAAATTAGTACTTTTTCTCTATTTGATAAATTTTGTATACAGATATCATATGGTTCAGATTTAAATATAGGGTATTTTTAAGGGATAAAATTGCTACCTTTTAAGCGGTAAACATGGGATAAAATTGGTACTTTTTCTATTTTTGAATAAATTTGTTATACCAACTGATAATAGTCTACATTAACACTCAATGTATTTTCTGGGGGCCTTAAATGAGAAAAAGCTGGTTCTCTTGGTACTATTTTACCTTTGGTACTTTTTCGTTTTTATGGTATAGAGATATCATATGGCCCAAAATAAAATATAGGCTACTTTTCAAGAGCTTAAAACTGCGAAAAATTAGTACTTTTTCTCTATTTGATAAGTTTTGTATACGGATTTCATATGATTCAGATTTAAATATAGAGTAGTTTTAAGGGATAAAATGGCTACTTTTTAAGCAGTAAACACGGGATAAAATCGGTATTTTTTCTATTTTTGAATAAATTTGGTATAATTGCAGCCTACATTAACATACCTTGTACTTTCTGGGGGCCTAAAATGTGGAAAAGCTCATACTCTTGGTACTATTTTCCTTTTCTTTTTTTCAAAAAACTTGGTAAAGAGGTTAAAATATAAAGTACTCTTTATGATTTAAAAACAAAATAAATGGGACTATATATTTAGACATCCCTCGCTTTTAATATGGACAGTTGAATGTCCGTAGCTCATGAGTAACGAGTGCTCATAACTTATATGAATGTTTGTGTTGGCGAAAATTAATAATTCCTATCCGAGAATTGTCGGGTATAACAAACATTTTTTCATGATTTTTGGCTTATGGAACGTATGGGAATTCAAAAACTCTGCGCAATATTAAAAAAGAGTTTTATATTGTTAGGAGTAATGGTGATTTTTGGGTGCAGGACTTATATGAAAAACATATTCCGTTAAGGACCTACAATGCCAAGCCTATTTGACGGTCGTTTAAGTGTCGTTTGAATGCGGGCTAATTTTCTAGATATTACAAACATCAGCACTAACCCATAATACCTGCTCTATTTATGGTATTGTAGGACATAACAATGGGAATTGCTGAACTAAAGTGAAAAATGCAAATTGGTAACGAAAACAAAACAAGGCTTATCAGCAATTTTACTTTTATAGTAAATAAATGGCTAAAGCTATTTAACAAGGATTTATACTGGAAAATAAAATAAAAAAACTAAGATTTAAGAAAAAGTTTAAATAAATAAGAAGACAAAGGGCTGGATATTAGAGTTTAATTCAACAAGTAGAAAAGATAAAATTTAATTTTTTTTTTCAAAGTTTTCCTTTAACAAGGAAGGTAAATTGAACATTTGAAATGTTAAAAGTTAAAAACATTTGTTTGTGGTAACTGCAAAAATTTTAAACAAAATTGAAGGGATGTAACTGTATAAAGAAAATTATTTGGATTTGTAAAAAAAATTGTTCAAAAGGAAACAATAAAAACAGTTGAAATTCTATCAGTTTAAATTTGTGCAGATCGAGAAAAAAATATTCGTTTCCTTTCTTTCTTTAAAAATTTTGATGTACGAAAAATACAGCGGGTTACTTTAATACAAATATAAACGTCGATTACGTTTGATACTGGACCAAATGAAACGTCGCTTAGGTTTCACTGGGACATGGACTCTGTATTCTAAGGTGGATGCGGCATATATCTCCAAATACCTACCAAGTATCGAAACAACTTGGGGGTACTTTTAGAGAGAAGTTGTGTAGGATAGGATGAGTTCTAAAATATCAGCTAAGTATCCAAACAACTTGTAAGTTTTATAAAGACTAGAAAAAGAAATGAAAAAGGCACTCATATTACAGACAGAAGAAAGCACTCTTAACCATATAAAAATGTTTTTCTGGTTTTTTAGCACATTATAAAACTTAATTTTATTTCATAAAAAAAATTTAACTTCCAAACAATTATATCAATTACAAATTTTAGACAATAAAATTTCAAAACAATTTAAGAAAATGTAAAAATCGCGATTCAGTATACTACCGAACAATATTCGACATCAAAAATTTTAAAGTTTTTATAAAACGTTGTCATTTATTAATATTATAAAGATAAATGGTACCCATTGTTTGCTTCAACCTGACGCATAGTGCGTTGAACCATACCCAAAAATAAAAAAAATAACTCTCCGTGGGAAGTCTGATAATATTTATATATTTTTTTTTTAAATCTTGGATTTTTCATTCTTGTGAAATGATTAACTTTGCTTTATTGCGAATGCGATTCCCGAAAATCGCTATTACCCACAAAAGTCATTATAAAATATTCGGTACTATTCACTTTTTCGCTTCTGTGCGTTGATAAATCCGCGAAAAATCGTTTAAGCAAATTCTTATATTCTCCATTTTTACAGCTTTTCTTTCGACATATAATATTTGGTCATTTCTCATAAAGATCCGTCAAAAAAAAAAAAAAAAAAATATAAGTTATTAAAAAGACTTTGCTCAGCATATTTTTTCACAGGGAAACAACCAAATTTAATAAATGTAAAAAAATTTGTATATTTATTTATAATCTATTTCGAGATTTTTGAATGCAAAGTCGAACAAGTGCAACTTTTCTCATTTGGATATTTCGCTACCTTAGGACAACAAGGTTCTATCTTAGCTATAGTTTAGATGCAAACAGAACCTTGTAGTCCTATTTTCACCTTTTGTTTTAATAAAGGTTCTTAAAGAAAAACATTATGCATTGACTGTTTCTCTCTAAAATCTCTCGGAGGGTACGAAGAATCTAAAAAGAAACTATGCGATTGTAAAAACTCTAATTTTTTTCTTTATATTTTCTCATATTTCGATGTCATATGCGACATTGAAAAACAACATTGTTTTCTAGCAGTGCGTCAAAAGTAAATGCAGAAAGTTTGTCAAATATCCAGAATAAACAGAAATTTTTTACAAAATTAAAAAAAAAACTTTACTAAAAGATAGGAACATTTGTGCTCTTGGCACTTACATATATAAAGTTGGTCACGTGCGACATCGTAAGTGTGAAAATAAAAAATTGGAAAATTATTTTTTATATAAATGATTTATTTATACATACATTTACTTGCAAACAAACATGAACGAAATATATTGTGTTGCTGCAGTGCAGTAATTAGATGTTCTATTTTTTTTTTTTTATTTTATTTATTAGGCTTGAGGTCTATTATTTTATTCGATATTTCACGCCTTTGTGTGACATCTTAAGGGTAAATTAACAATTACAATTTTTTAATATTTTTTGATTAATTACAATTTTTTAAGGTTTTATAGCGAAATGAAGATAACGAATTAAAATATGCGTATATGGAAAGCCATTTCGTTAGTTCATTATTTGTTTGACCTACCGACCATTTTGAAAAAAATTGAGTTAGGTATGGGGTTCATATATTTTAAATACCCCCTTTCTAAATCCAAAACCGGTTTCACCAAATTTTTAATGGCTTTTGAGATAATAAGCATAAATTTTGCTCCATATCAACTATTTAAAATTTATTAAGTATTGTTTTGCTCTATATGCCACTGTTTGGCGAATACAGAAAATTCCTCATACAAAATTGTACAAAATAAAATTTATCTTTGCTTTAGCTTTGCTTCATTGCCGTAGGAAAAAAAAGTAGTTTAAAAGAAATCAAAACAAAATGACAACAAGAAAAAAAAATTTAACGCATGCTTCGCTTCATTGCCGCAAGAAAAAAAAGTAGTTAAAGCAAAAGCAAAATAAAATGTCAACAAATCAAAACGCTGCAGTAAGTATACGTATGCAGCATAAAAACCTACTTTTTGAAAATAAATTTAGAAAAGTGGCGTATGCGGCACAAAACAAAAATTTTCACTTTCAACAAAATTCTATTAACTTCCATGTTCGTTAATGAACGTTCAAAAAATTTAAATAATTTTTCTTCAAAACATTTGCCAGAAGCATTAGTGAAACTACAAAAAAAAAAATTCCATCGGGAATATTTTGAGAAAACTTCATGTAAAACTTCATTGGTTTTTTTTCCACTACGACTTTTTGGCATATGCGGCAAACCAATAATGAGCTGCCGATTTGTTAATTTTCTTAAATTTTTGTAGCACTAATTTGAAGAAAGAACCACATATACATACATATGTACATATACATGTACGTACATAGCATGTAGGTATACCGGTTTATTTTTGCAGTAACTGTCAAGTGGTCAAAATTCAGCCACCGGGCGAACCTAGTACATTAAGTAATTCTGTTCACTTGAAAACATTTCATTAAATCTCAATCTAATATCATTTATATACAATTGCGTAAAAAGAGGAACTGAAACAACATAAATATAATTATGGAAAAAATGTCACGTGCGACAGGTCACATGCGACAGTGATTAGCACTAACTTAAGAAAAGTATAAGCCATTTATGGCTAAAATCAAACCCATTTTTAAAAGACATTAGTGCATAAAATGCTAAAATTCTTCTCATTAAAATATTGCCTCTGGTGTCGCTGAAATCGGCGTTTAAATTGTTGGCCGCGAAAACCACTCCTTTTTTTACGTGCGAATGCCTTGTTTGCTCGCAATTGTCTTAAAAACGACAAAAATTTATCAAAATGAAAAATATCACCAATTATTGGGCTATTTAAGAGTTATAAGTTAAATTTATTGTCAAAATAAAAACCCGTTTTTTTACTTTAACTGCCTGTTAACAACAATACAAAACGAAAATTTGTTTTTGTTTTCAATAAAGTTTCTCACTCACTCACCTGTTTACGTTTTCTAAAAACAGGCAGTAAAAATGTGTACGAAGGTCACGTCCGACATGATGAAATCGCCATTTTGAACATTTCTTAAGGATTGTTAACACTTAACAAATATTTGATTAAAAAATCCAAAAAAGCGTGAACACAATTTGATCGTCATTTTATTTTCTTTTTAACGATTTCGGTTGATTAACTTTACTTCATTTTTGAAGATAATATTAAAGTGTTAAATGCCGTTCGATTAAACGAAAGTTATGCAAATTCAAGCAAATGTTTAATAAAAATGTTGAGCGTCAAATATTTGTTAAGTGTGGCCATAACCTTAGAAACTATTTTATATAATTCATTAAATTTCAATAAATTTTTAACACCTAAAATAAGAAACAAATGTTCGTTCTAAAATGGCATTGTATTCCACTTTAATATCTTTTTTTTTTTTTTTTTTTTTTTTGTTATTCTGTTGTTAACGTTTACACTTACATAATTTCATATTTTTAATGATGTGTTACATGACTTTCTGATGTAACAGTTAAGTTTTTTTTGCACTTTTTTACACTCAAAAGGACAAGTGAAAACGTAGTAATGAAATAAAAAATAAAAATGCTAAAAAATTGCTGGAAAATATTAAAAAAAAAAAACTCAACATAATGATGTGTTTGTTATTTCCTTAAAACATAACAGAATACTTTAGAGTCATTATAACAAGAGCAAGTTTCAGCAGTTAAAGTGAAGTATACATCAATTTTCATTATTTCAATAACCAAACGAACATTTAAGATGCTGCATAATACTGTTAAAATATATAGTTTGTGTATTTTACTTCCTTAGTTACTTAACTTAGGGAGCAGTGAAAATTTTTTTATAAGAGTACAAATTTAGTTTTGTAGTATAATTTTTTTTAAAGGGTTTTAAAAATATGTAAATTATTTTAAATTAGAATGATATATTTGGCATTACCGAATCTTTAATTATGGTTAAGAAATATAAATTTAATAAAAAAAAATTTGAAAGGCTTGTATGTTCAGTTACGGTTCGAAAAACTTCTATATCAAAATTTCTAGTAATAATAATATGGGTGTGGCTTCCTGATGGAGAACTTATTTAACCATAATATGGTTGCTGGTAACAATAATATGGTTAAATTTACCATAATATGTTTAAAAATTTTTGTAAAAAATAGTTTCGTTGTAGGTGACCATCTTGAAAAATGTTTTCTCAGGGTGTAGTGGCTGTTTTTGATAACCGATATCGCGGGATAAGAGATTTTTAAAATATAAGCTTAAAAGCTGATTTTCCATCCATTGTGGGGAAAACCCCAGTTTTTTCGGTAAAAGGATATCTTATGAAAAGCATTTGCGATACTTACAACCTTTGAAATTTTACTTTAAAATATTCGGTGGGCTATGTTAAGTCAAGTTAACTTATGTGTTAAATAACTTGTTGTTGACACTAAAATAAAGTAATGTAGCCAAAATGATAATAAAAAAATATAAATTATTCTGCCATAGATTTATGACGGAAGCACTATTAGTAAATATACACACACACACACACACACTCATGCTAACACAACTTTAAAAAGACAAATATAAATGTTGGCACAAATATTAATATTGTACATTAAAATACTTCAGCAGCAAATACAATTATAAGAGCTGCCACTTCTGCAAGAACAACAATTACACTATTCCAACATGTTGGCCACATTAACACAACTAAATAAAACACTTACAATCTACAACTACAATAAATGTGTTTGTAATAAAAGGAAGATAAAGAAAAAAAGGAGTAAAAGAAAAAAACAAAAATACATAAAATAAGGGAATATGCTACATTCGGCTATGCCGATACTTTTCAAACAGCGTAAATAGAAGATATAAATCTGCAGTTTCTCAAGGGAAGGCCCAATTTCCATGTAGGACTCATGAAGTATAGGTAAAATACAAAATTATCCCAATCGCAAATGCCAAAATCAGCTCGTCAAGCGTTATGTCATCTAGCGGCTAAATAGGAGCGTCAACGTTGGTTCTTGCAGCGTAATGATATAGAAAAAAGAGATATACAAATTAAAAGAAACCCGCTAGATCAATCTAAAAATAGCTAAATTGCCATTACTCTTTTAACAATAGCAGCCAAGTTCACTACTTAACGCTCTGTCAAAATTTAATTTTATAATAACATGGTCATCAGCACATTATTGGTTTGACCTACTGACCATTTAAAAACAAATAATGTAGGAATGCTAGTATAGCTAGCCCCGGTAGGCTAGCTAGTAGTGAACTAGTCTATTAGCCCCGTGGTTGCGGGCTCGATTCCCGCCAGAGACTCTGGTTTCTTTCCTGCAGACAAGCGTAGAGCTTCGCGGGGATTAGCTTAGGGAATAAAAAAAAATACCACCTTTCTGAATCAAAAATCAGTTTCACCAAATTTTTTATGGTTTCTGAGATAATAAGCATAAATTTGGCTCCATTTCAACTATTTTAAAGTTAATTAAGTATTGTTTTGCTCTACACGCCACTGTTTCGCGAATGCAGAAAATTACTCATACAAAAACGTACAAAATTAAATTTAACTCTTGCTTTGCTTCAATGCCGTAAGAAAGAAAAGTAGTTAAAGCAAAATCAAAACAAAATGACAACGAGCAAAAGAATATCACTCATGCTTCGCTTCATTGCCGTAAGAAAGAAAGTAGTTAAAGCAAAAGCAAAATAAAATGTCAACAAATCAAATCACAAAAAGCTACTTTTTAAAAATAAATTTAGAAAAGTGGCGTATGCGGCACAAAACAATAATTTTTACTTTCAATAAAATTCTATTAACTTCTATCTATGTTCGTAAATGAACGTTCAAAAAAATGTTTATTAGTTTCCAAAACATATTTTGCAGTAGCAAAAATACAAAAATATTCTATTATATTCTATAATATTTTTTCAAAAGCTTGATTGTTGTTTATCTCCACTTCGAATTTTTGGCATATGCGCCAAACCAATAATAAGCTGACAAAGCGTTGACTCCGCGCTATTTGAGCTTGCTGCATACATTTTGTTTAAGCATTAGAATTTTTGATAGAAAAAAAAAACGCTTGACGCGATAATTCAGGTTGGTCTGTAAAAATGTTTGTAAGATTCCTGTGTGCAATCTGTGTCAATTGTTCTCAAAGCAGTTATCCCGTGATCGGTGCATACAATATAATAATAAAAAAGAATGAATTGTGATAGGTCGAAACAAGACATATCACTTAACTGCTGATAAAGAGTTTAAAGTGTAGTTACTCCAGAGGAAAGGTAATAGGCACAAAACTAGCCATGTGAGTGGATTTTGTGCGGGTAGTGGCTGATTCTACTGGTTCACTCGGCACAATATCTGCGACAGATATTTTATTAATCGAAATTGAATGTGCCCATTTAGATTATTTTAGTGACCTGATACAAAATTTAAAAAAGATGCTAATTAACTTCATCCCATGACATCGCCACATGAAAGTGACAAGTCCCCTTCATATAAAGTGTTAGAACTAGAACCGGAACTAGACAAGTGTGGTGATAGTTTCATTTTACCTAGGTATGTTACTGCTCTCTTGTTCTGTAAATTTTTCTAGTGTTGATAGGAGTATTCACCCTTATCGTGATTTAAAAACTAAACGACAGTTTTGCAATAAATACGCCTACTACGATAACCTGTTTTTGTAATATATTCGTAAACAGTGTCGTATTTTTTAGAGACGCCATTTTTTAGAGACGCCTTACTTTCGCCACTAAAAAGCCAACCACAATTAAGGTGACTGGGTGTGTTGTGTCTCTTTAAACAAATTCCTGGGATTCATATTAAAGCTTTCATTCTGAAATATTTAAAAATTTCTATATCACAAATAATGCCTCTTATTTCATCGTTTTGTTTATTGCGTTCACTCTGGCAGCAGTGTTAAATCGTCTCGGACAAAGATTCTGAGTAAACCGGTCTTACTAAAAGAGTCGCCTCCGACCAATATTTTGATATGTTACAAACTTTGCTTCGTCACAGTTTTCCAACGATTATTTCGCTATGCTGTAAGTAAATAAAGACAATTGTTACATGTTCCATCTTTTTGGTAGTGAGTAGAAAAATAATGACATTATAATAATTATAATTACATACACACTTGTTTATATTTACACGTTCATTTATTCACATACACACACTGATGTAGAGAAACTTACATTTATATTTTACAAAATACACTAGACATAAGTACTTAAGACAAGTGGTGACATTAAAATCATGTTTTAATGTTTCCTCATAATGTTTATATGTTCGTGTAAATGTGTGTGTGTGTTTGTGTGGATTTCATTTTATTTGTTAACAGTTTAAATTTGTAAGACATTCTTAGTGACATAAAATAGAGCTTAAAATCCCATATTAATTACTTTAGAAATGGTGTTAAGACAATTTGTTATTTCAATTAATCCAAATAAAGAAGTATCAATTAAAATTAATGAGGCAATTAATATTTCGTAGCCGGGACTGTCTGGTATTGAACTATAATGGATTTAATTAACAAGGTTTCGTTTAAATGTGCTACATTCCAATTTCATACTATTGATAAACTGAAATTTATTGTTGAAGGGATAAGCTATTCCTATGCGCATTTCACTGGTTGCTTAGGCCAGATCGTCAGGAAACTTCATTCAAAGATTTTAGAAAAACTAAAGATATTACACATATAAAACTGTTAAGCGAATAAGAATTATAAGCCACAGTTTTACTTGTAACAATATCAAAGCTTAAACAAAAGCAACAACAATAAACAGTGAGTTTATCTTTTCTTACAGTCCCGGCTACAATTGATTGATTTTTTGTTAACTCTAAATGTAGTTGTAAGTGGGAAAAGAAAAAACAAAATAAAAACAAATAACTTTATTTTATTTTGCCAGTTCAGTTTTATTTACACTGCCACATGCATATTAGTTATCAAAGTTTTTCTTGGGATTAAAAAATTTAATTAACAAGGTTTCGTTTAAAAGTGCTACATTCCCATTTCATACTATTGATAAACTGAAATTTATTGTTGAAGGGATAAGCTATTCCTATGCGCATTTCACTGGTTGCTTAGGCCAGATCGTCAGGAAACTTCATCCAATTTTTTTATTTTTATCTATTATGTCTTCTTCTTGTTCTTAAATTCGGAAACTCTTAAGTTATTATTTAAAATATACACCACTTGTTGAGATTGGTTTCGATATTCAAACGATAGTGGTTTTAATGTTGAGGAAAGAGAACGCCGTAAAAGAGAATATGGGGAAGAATACCAAACCATGGTATTAAACCCACACCACCATATATGGTGGGTAGTATTTTGAATTGGGGATTTCCCGGGACAAAATTACCGGGAAATTTTGAATGCAGCAATTAGTAAAGAAAACGCTAATTGGGCTTAAAGAAAATAATTTTTTTTTAAAAAAAGGAGTAACAAGTTTTAGAAGGAGAAGTGAGAACACTGAAAGTGTTCTCAGAGATTATATAATGTTCTCTTGACTATAAGGGCAAAAATCCGTAAAAAGGCAAAGTGTTTTCAAATTGACAAGACTCTTCTTGATTAAAATTAGAAAAAGATGGTCAAACGATTATGTAAATATTTATTCTGCAGTAAAATCCCATTAACAAAGAAATATTCTCTTTAAGCAATTTAACTATTTTGGTTTTATGCCAATGCTGTTAGGTTTGCATATTGTTACCTAAAACGCAAAAGGCCCTAACTAACAAAAATTTATTTTTCTCATATCATTCTGACTTCAAAATGTTCGCTGGAAAAGGATTACTGAAAAAACAAAAACAAAGCTGGAAAAAAATTTGTAAGCATCCGCACATGTGTAGCCATCAATACCTAAACGACGACTGAATACAAGAGCGTAAGAGTATACGTGTGATTGCTTTAGAACAATTGAGCTATGAAATGTTTAACTCTGTTGTAGACCCACCTTTTGTATACCGAACGACTAAGAACTTTCTGAGTCGATTTAACAATGTCCATCCGTCTAGCAGGCTGGCAGTCCATGTAAAAATTGAGTTTAAGATAAGTTGATGAAATTTGCTTAAAATGTTTTATATTATTTTAAGGACTAAGCTAATATAAATATTGTAAGAATCGGTCTAATATTTTACATATCCCTCTTAGTAGCTTCTTTTCGAAATAGAAACTTTGTGGCCATAACCTTTATAATAACGTCTGTATTACGATTAAATTCGGTTCAAACATACTTTATTGTAACATAAATGATGTCCCTATGCTCCACATTAGAACTCATCTTACAAAATTTTATTGGAAACTGCATAACTGCCACAGAGTCACTCCTAGAGGGGATAAATATATGACCAACATCCTTAATTTTTCCCGGACATACTTACTTCCCGATGTACATGTGAATATGTGGGAAAACAAATAGTTATACTTTTTTTTATGTGATTTAAATTAATAACGGGTCCGCCATCAAACGTTTTTTTTTCAACTAGTGCTTATTTCGTGAATGGTAACACTTAGCTCATGTCTGATTTGACAGATAATTAGTTTTATCCTTCCGCTGAACGAAAATGGTTGTGTATACGCTTGAACAACGCTGGGAAATATTGCGACATTTTACTTTGAAAATCATGGTAATGTTGCAGAATGTGTGCGAAAATTGCGTACGGATTTTGGAAGAAGAGAATCACCGTCAGCTCCATATGTTCGTTATTCTGTGAAAAAAGTGAAAGAAGATGGAATCCTCACCGATAAACCAAAGCGTGAAAAGCCAAAAACAGGGCGTACACCCGAGAATATTGCTGCTGTGGCAGAAAGTGTGCGTGAAGCACCATCAACATCAATTCACCCTCGTTCTCAACAATTGAACATTTCGGAGACATCATTGAGACGAATTTTGCATAAAGACAGGAGTTGAAGCCAACTGACCATCAAATGCGTTTTCGCTTCGCTAAGTGGGCCTGCGATCGACATACAGAAGATGCCGATTTTGCCAAAAAAAATCATCTTTTCAGATGAAACTCATTTTGATCTTTGCGGGTATGTAAACAAGCAAAATTGTCGCATTTGGGGCACCGAAAGCCCGCATGCATACATTGAAAAGCCGATGCACCCAAAACGAGTCACTGTTTGGTGCGGATTTTGGTCCAGAGGCATAATTGGGCCATTTTTCTTCGAAAATGAGCAAGGAGTGGCCGTTACAGTCAATGGCGATCGTTATCGGGCCATGTTGAACGAATTTTTATTCACAAAAATTGAAGAAGAGGATATTGGCAACATTTGGTTTTAACAGGACGGCGCTACGTGCCACACAGCCGAAGCTACACTCGATGTTTTGCGCCCTGTTTTTGAAGGTCGCATTATCAGCCGCCGAGCTGATGTCGTTTGGCCACCTCGGAGCTGCCGTTGGACTATTATTTGTGGGGTGCCGTCAAAGATAAGTGTTACGCCGACAAGCCAGAGACAATTGACGCTTTAAAGGACAACATTCGTGAAGCCATTGGTGAAATACAGCTGCACACAATCGATAATGTGCTTTAAAATTGGACCGATCGTGTAGGCTACTGCATGGCCAGCCGAGGCAGCCATTTGAATGAAATTATTTTCCATTTTTAACCGGAAGGATTGTACTTTCAAATAAAAAAAGAAATTTGAGAAAATATTCAGTAGTTTTTTTTTACAGCATTTTCAAAAAAAAAAAGTTATTTGGCGGACCCTTTATATCGACCCTTTTTCGCGTAATGATCGTAAGTGACATTTTGAAAAAAAAAAAATTAAAATTAAAATTTTATGGACCTATACATGTTTACTAACCAACAAAATATCAAAATTTTTAAAAAAAATTTTAATATTAATGGATTTCGATTTGACCGTGTCATTCTGACAATTTTTTGTTATAACAATTGATCGTAAGCGACACTTAGTTGGAGATTTCTGGGTTTTGTAAACGGTTGAAATGAATATTAAGTTTAGGATTTGGAATCTATAGAAGTATCAGAATGGCTTCCAGAGGTTGCCAAATTAGGGCACCTCAAGTATTACAAAAATTAAAAATGACCCAAAATTCTTAATTTAAGCCCGATTTTAAAAATATTGTCAGTGGAATGTTCTGGTCGAGTTTTACACGTGGTAAACAAAGATCTAAAGTCGTGCACAAAAACATTTTGGATTTAAGACATTAATAAAACAAATTTCTTCCGTAAAATTCATGTTTTGGCGCTTAAGACAATTTCGCAAAAAAAGGCGATTTTGATTTTTTTTTTTATCACTTATGCCCTTTTGGATTTAAGGTGATTATATGTAATATGTGTAAGTCTGAATTTTTACTGTTACGTTTCTTTGTTTTTATAGTAGAAAAAAATTAAAAAAATAAATAAAATTTTACTTTTGTGGAATTTTTAAATTTCCAGTTATTTTTACAAAATTCAGGTGAATTTTTACATCGTCCAGTTATTTTAGTTTTGGGTTTTGACAACCACGTTGTAACAGCAAAAGTATGGTTAAAATAAATACAAAATGTAATTTCAATTTTTGGGAATACAAAATTTAATTTCAAAAGATTTTGTTATTCGTGCTTAATTCCCAGTTTTTATTACTGATAAAAACACTTGAAATTTATTGTTGATGGGATAAGCTATTCCTATGCGCATTTCACTGGTTGCTTAGGCCAGATCATCAGGAAACTTCATCCATAACGTTTTAGAAAAACTAAAGATATTAAACCAAATAAAACTGTTAAGCGTATAAGACTTATAGCAACAGTTCTACTTGTAATAATATCAAAGCTTAAACAAAACACATCAACAATAAACAGTGGGTTTATCTCATCATACATTCCCCACTACAATTAGTTGAAATTCTCTCAACATTAATTGTAGTTGTAAGTAGGTTAAGAAAAACAAAATAAAAACAACAACAACAACTTTACAAAAGATGTTGACAATTAAGTGTTTTTTTAGGCCGTGCACTGCCTGTTTATTATCAAAAAGTAATTTCAATTTTTGGGAATACAAAATTTAATTTCAAAAGATTTTGTTATTCGTGCTTAATTTTTATTACTTTTTTATTACCTATGCGCATTTCACTGGTTGCTTAGGCCAGATCATCAGGAAACTTCATCCATAACGTTTTAGAAAAACTAAAGATATTAAACCAAATAAAACTGTTAAGCGTATAAGACTTATAGCAACAGTTCTACTTGTAATAATATCAAAGCTTAAACAAAACACATCAACAATAAACAGTGGGAATAGCTTATCCCATCAACAATAAATTTCAAGTGTTTTTATCAGTAATAAAAACTGGGAATTAAGCACGAATAACAAAATCTTTTGAAAATAAATACAAAATTTTAGAAGGTTTTCCTTGTTTTTTTTCCTAACCATATAAAAACTATTTTATTTCTGTGCGTAACCAGTTTTCCTCTAGGGAAATTAATTTTCTACTTGAAATAACGTCCCATATTTTGACTTCAAGGTGTTTTAAAATTTTATTAAACTTAAAAACTAAAGGCAAATATTAAACTTATTTATACTTTTAATATTCAATTTTTACATTTATTTTGGTAAATATTTTCTTATTTAATTCTTCCATTTGTTCCCTAGATCCATTTTTATTTAAAAGAAATAAAATTTATTGTTATTATCCAATTAACTGTTTCTTTTTTTTTTCTTTATCTGACTGTTAAAAAAAATTCTGTCCACTACTCGTATCTAGACTTTTCTTATCTTAAGGCCAAAAGCAACTTTAAGAAGAAAAAAGTAAAAGTGCTGAGAAAAGAACAGCATTTTTTAAAATAACTATTATACTCAGGTGTCTTCCTTGTGGGTATTACCTTCGTTTTCCTTTACGACATTCAACCACTTAAGATGAAGTTATAGTCTAGTTTTTCTTCTTTTATCCAGTTTTTTTTTAGTGAAATTTTTATTAAGGGACATTTCGTTTTTAGTTTAAGTGTCTGTTGGATTTTTATTGTGATGACTGACCATTTTGTAAAACGGGTTTCAATGAATTGAAATCTATTTTATTTATTTTACTATTAAAGAACTTGTGTACAATGTTGAAGAGGTGATAACGATTAAATACAATTTATTAGAGAAAATATATAATACAGGGTAGTACAGAACGAGCAATATGGCTTAAATTGTTTACAAGTTTTTAATTTATGCAATTATTTTTATTAATTTTTTTTCAATACAGTTTATTCTTAATGGTTTTTTCTTTCTAAAAAAGTGGTGCCTTATAAATGTGCAACACTTTAATCATTTTACCCAAACCCTTACAAAATCGTAAATTTTTCTATATTTCTATCAAACAAAATAATATATTTATTTTTCACTTGTATATTAAGCGTGTGAAATATTAAAAACAACGTTAAAACTAATTCGCGATATTCGTCACGGTTAAAGCGATTTTCAACATTCAATTTTTTGCGGTTGAAAATAAGCGATAACAGCACGATTTTCAGTAGTTAAAATTAGCCTGACATAAATATAAAAAATTTTGATAAATTATTATTTTACTTGATTTAATTTATTTTATTTTTTCTTTGTTTTTAAACAAGCGATAATTGTTTATCATAATTGGAGATGATAGCACATTTTCCCTGTTTCGCAGCATTTTCTATTAAAGGCTAGATTACACTATTCTACTTTGTATTAATACATGTCAAAAACTCAAGTAATTTGACAAAGTGTGATAGTGTGAATGCAATGTGTCACGAAAATGACAAGTATTATGAAAAAAGTTTGACATCCCATACGACTTAATCGTTTTTTGAAAAATTTCTCAACAATAATACTTTTCATTGGATCAGGGTTGCATTTTATTTCATGTGTGAGTGTTTATACTTTGTGTGATAGTGTGAACACAAACTGTCATGTTAAATTAGATTTGTTGACAGTCGCAGCAAAACTCATTAGATTTCTATCTCACAAAGTATTATGGAATACGTAAGACTTGCCTTAATGAAACAACATGGCTCGCTTTTTAAAATATTATATCGCGAAACATGTTGTTTCAATCATGATTGTGGCGCAAAACATGAATGGGAGAGCGAAACACGAATATTGGTATGTCATTGTCCAGACTTGCAATTTTTGTTGTTTTTTCTAACTTCTGCTTTGAAATTGCACTAGTGTCCATATTATGAAATTCATGGGATCGATTTTTGTATTTTTATCTTGTTCTTTTTATATTATACCTACAGCCAACTTCAAGTTAAAAAGTGTGAAATTTACAAAACAAAACATAATTGCAAGGAACATGAAACGGAATTACCCTCCCCAATCTTCTCACCAATAAACAAAAATTGCTGCATCTAAAGCTGCAAGTCTGGACAATGACTATCCTTGGGAACAAAGTATATGCTGTTATATATCGAGTTTCAACGATTTCGCTACATAATCGCGATTTAGGCATAGCAAACCCTTTTGTAAATTTTTACACAGAATAAAACCAACAAAATTTGTCAAGAATTTGTTTTTTTTTTGCCATCAGCACTACTGTTCACATATGTATACTCGTATTACTTTTCTCATTTTAAATAAATTAATACATTAAATTATTGCAATGATTTATTGTTAAGCATAATTTTAAATATTGATAAATGGCATTTCAATAAAGTTTCAATTTATTGTTATAGCTCGTAAAGAAAAAAACTTTTTAACAGTTAACATTAAATAAATATTTATATTATTTGCTATTTGAACATTATTCGAGAGCATACATCCTGTATTAATATATATGAGGCAATATCCAAGACCATCACCAACTATTAAATAAACGGCAGCATGAGGGCATAAAAAAAAACAAAAAATATCGAAATAAATATTAAATACACATTTGCAGTTTGTATAGAGAAAAATGTAGGAAGGAAAACCTTTGAATATGTGTATTTTTTTTTAAACAACTATAAATAAATGAATGCCATAAATAAACAAATACAAAAAAAAAAAGTATAAATATCAATGCCAATAGTACTGCCAATATGGAGTGCCACGCTGCTAACTTTCTATAGACTGCAGTACGAATCCAACTTTGCACTCCAAAATAGACACACACAGTCTTCCGATGTCTCGCACAAATTTAAGTGGCAATGATTGATGTTGCAACCAAAACTGAAATATATTTATAAAGCAATTTTATTTATATTTATTTTGATTTTTATTATTTTTAGGTACCAATAATATTATTTATAGCAATAACAATTTTTTTTTTTAATGTAGTATAAACCATTTTCACACAAGAAAAACTACCAAACACAATTGGCGGAAAAAAGTAAACCAGCAAAAATTTTATCTCATGTAGTTCTGATTTCAATAAAAAAAATGAACGCATTTCAGAAATTTTTAGAATCGAAGAAGCTGAAGTTGTATACAGACCTAAATTTCCAACTGCGGGCTCCATTATTTTTTAACGCCTTTTTCTAATTCTGAATATTATGCCAATTATGAAGTGATAATGAAGTAATTTGTAAGCACTTAGTGCTGGTTCACACTCTACAAGTTGAAGCCGTCAAGTCTTTAGCTTTAAGGAAAAAAAGGAAAAGCTATAAATTTAAGACTTGACGGCTAAAACTGGTAGAGTGTGAACCAGCACTAAGTGCTTACAAGTTTTAAGAAATTTTTAAAAAATTAAATTTATATTAAAGCTTTTTTTTACCAAATATCCATTGTGTTTGAGTGGAAATTTAGTCGATAATAAAAATTTACTTCGGGAAATTTTTGCTTGTGATCGAGATAAAATAGCGGACTCATGAAACAAATTATATCAAACAAGTAACAGTGCTATATTCAATAAATCTATTTTGTGCCACGCCTACTTCTCTAATCTCGCCCACATTTAGTCAGATGTTGTGTATTGAAAAGCTAGATGCTTGTACCTTATTCGGAATCTTTGGCTCTTGCCGCTCTCAAGATATTTAAAAACCTATTATCTCTTTGTATGAGAAGTGCCACCCCCACTTTCCCAATCTTGCCCACATTTTGTAATATGTTGTGCATTGATAACCAAGATGCTTGTACCTAATTTCGAAACTTTAGCTCTAGCCGTTCTCTAGATATTCAAAAATTTATTATCTCTTTGTATAATAAGTGCCACGCCCACTTCTTCAATCCAGCCCACATTTTGCCGGATTTTGTGTATTGAGAATCAAGGTGTTTTTACCTAATTTGAAGACGTTGGCTCTTGCCGTTCTCTAGATATTCAAATATCTGTAATGCCTTTCTATGAGAAGTGCCACGCCCACTTTTTAATCCACCCCACATTTTGCCGGATGTTGTGTATTGAAAACCAAGATTCTTGTACCTTATTGGGAATCTTTGGCTCTTGCCGTTCTCCAGATATTCAAAAATTATCTCTTTGTATGAGAAGTGCCACGCCCACTTCTCCAATTCAGCCCACATTTTGTCGGATGGTGTTTATTGTTAACGAAGGTGCTTGTACCTTATTTGAAAACTTTTGCTCTTGCCTTCAAATTAGAAGTGCCACGCCCACTTCCCCAACACCGCCCTCATGTTGTGTATTGATAACCAAGATACTTGCACCTAATTTGCCGTTCTCCATATACACAGGAATCAACTATGTGTTTGGCAACTCCTGTATTGCCGCGCCCACTTCTTAAAAATCAAGGTATTTCACAAATAGCGCTCGAATAAAAAGATTAAGGAGATCTTTAAAAAATAGTTCATGAAATTTTTTTCCTTAAAACTTCAATATTCATAAATCGAAAAAAGTTTAAAATTCACTGGGTAATTATTGTTGCTTTTTTCGTCCTGCAAATATTGCCGGCGTTATTGTTCTCAATTGTTTGTTCACTATAAGTGAACATTAAATAACGTTTAAATGACAGTTGAATATACAGACAAACAAACACACATACACACACACCCATAGTCTTATTTATACATCAATAACAATTGAACTATTTTTTTAACACAAACACATTCATACAATTACACATTTTTTTAACACATTTGAAAATATTTTTTTTTTTTTTTATTTTTTTATGCAAAAAAAAATCAAAGCCTGTGTTATTAGTTGAGTAAAACAATTAATCACTTACAAAAAATGGTGGCAAAATACAGTTGGCACAAAATGTGAAAGAAATGCACTGCGCTTTCTACGGCCAATTTAAAATTTTATTGAAATTTATTTAAGTATTGAAAAGTTTAAATAATTATTTGGCGGAAGAAGTTCTTCGTATTAAGAAAGTTCTTAATTTTTCCTGCATATACTTTAAGAAACACTTTAACAAAATTTAATCAAATAATAAAATAGAACTCAGGCGTATGATTAACGTGTATTAGCGTATGATTAACGTGTATAAGCTTTGCTATTATATAATTATAATGGTAATTGAAAAATGTTTGCTAAAGAAATGAGATTCTCAACGCAGATAAGACAAATAGAAGACATTGAACTTTATTTGAATATCTTGCAACAATAAACATAATTAAAACATAAATTATGATATTATCGAGGATTTTATACAAACACCTCTGGTTTATTTAAAATTACTCGAAAAAAAAAATAGGTTGAAATTATATATTCGACTGTGCCGAATCTTAAACACCATCTACAGAGAACTATCATGTTTTAGGATTGGGCTTTATATGAGATCGGTGATATATTATAAGCCAAACTTTTTACAACCTGAGCTCCCAGTATTATTCGTTATTGTTTAGGCGTACTTAAGTGCTTCCCTAGAGCAAGATTTTACATCGGACCTTTTGTAAGTTATGAGCCGATCATCACAAAATGTTATTGCAATAATGTAAGTACCTCAATGGTTTCTTTGAGTGTTGGTTCAAAATATTTTAAGATAATAAAGCATGTATTCTTTTGGGTACAAAGCTCTTTTTTTATGCTGGGCTTTAATCCAAAACTGTTTGGGAAAACTAGAAACATTTTCTAACTCAAATTATTTTTTTCTGTTGAAGCGACTTAGAATTATCAAACGACCTAGAACATACATATAAATATTAATACCTTTTAGACTCTTTGATAAATCAAATATTACTAAATTTTCGAGCTTAAGGTCTTTTTGTTATAAAAAACTTTTAACGTTTATTTTAAAACCAATATTTCGGCACTTCCTTGAGTGCCTTCTTCAGGGTTTTTTTTCTTAATTTATAAATTTTTTAACATATTATAAAAAATTTAACAATAACTGACAAATTAAAATTTTTTTTTTTTTTTTTTTTTTAAATTTTTAACACAGATTAACAAACATACATACATATTAAAAACTCTTGGTAAAGGGTATACAAATAATAAAATTTAATGATAGTGTAGTTGCTTATTTTAATTTTCTCAATAATTTGCTAGAATATAGTTAATTTACACAACCACAGGGCAAATTTACACAAAAGAAGGCCAATAGGCAACATACAGTGGGATAGATCACAAGAAAATCGTATGCAAATGCATGTTTTTTGTCGATAGTCTAAGAACGATGTCGATAAATTATCTTTCCGAATCAATAAATTGCGTTAAAATGGCATCGATTTGTTGTTTGCATATTGTTGCATATTTTGGTGAAAATGCATATTTTGACATTTTTGAGAGATTTTTTTTTTAATTTTCATATAATGTATAACAAACAGTTCTTAAAAAAATTTTTGAATACACAAAAAAAAAAATTAAAATCAATAAATAAATTTTTTTAAATACAAGCTTTCGACAATAGATCCTTCTATTTTACGCCGATGAAGCACCTTACATGGTTAAGGCTGTTAATATGCCTAAATATCACGACATTCTATCTTCAGAAAATCTTTGAGTTCTAACCACTGCGGTGCCCGCCAGCCAACAGTCAAACATCAATCTTTTAACCAGTAGTACTGGTTAAAAAAAAAAAAATGATAATAACAGCAAATTTCAAACCACCAGTACTACTGGTTAAAATATTGATGTTGTTTGATGTGAGAATAGAATGTGGTGATTCAAATACCAGCTCAGCCAAAGAAAAATTATCAATAAATTTTAATAAGAATACCAGGTTGTAAAATTCCTTCCTCAGTGAAAATAATTTAATGAAACTTAAATTTGATGAACTCAAGCCTAATTAAAGAATATCAGAAATATTAAATTTAAATAACTACGGATATACGAGTATTGATGAAACAATAACTAATTAGGAGGGATTTAGTTCACTTAATACTCATGCCAAATTAATCATATTGCAGAAAGAAAAGTTAACACTGTAGAAGGAGGAATAGCCCGACAAATTAAACGACAAATTCAAATATTTTTGATCTGTACCCATGTTCTGTAACTTTAGTGAGAACTTCTCACATCGAAAAGATGTGAAACAAAATATTCCATCGTTTCTCGAAAAGTGAGAAAAAAGTGTGTCTGTAACTTATGTCGAAAACTATCAAAGGAGATTACGTCGTTACGTTATAAAAGTCATAACATTGAACTCGAAGCCGATGTGACATTGCAGACGTTGAGGACGCCAGTCACATATATAGTTAACGGCGACCAAAATTTACTAAAATTGAAAAATTTTCAACGACGGCGGCGAAAATACAACCGTCGGCCATGCCAAATAATGTAAAGTGCGACTTTAATGTTTGTTGTTTGTAAACGAGCTTTGAAAAAATTCGTATATTTTATAAAAATGGTAAAAGAAAATAATTAAACAATAAAAAAGGGCCAAGAACATAATTTTAATATTATTATTCTTTGCAATTTGCAATTTTAGTTGTTTTTTAGTGTTAAAATTTTTTTCTCGCCCCATTTTTATTCGTGAGTTTTTTTGACAGTCCAAAGCGGGAACTTTTCTCACCAAAATGTTACAGACACACTTTTTCTGTAAATTGGCGAGTAATTTCCTTGCGTGACAGCTTGTACTCGCCAAAAAAAGTTACGGACACAGTTTAGTGAGAAAAACAGCTGTTTGTTTCAATATACGGCATTTTTGTTCTATTTCACACATTTCAATCGAAAAGTTTCTCGACACGAGAGTTACAGAACATGGGCACTGATCTGGAATAAAAGTGGGATTTGAAAATGAATTTTTTCCAATCGCATTGGCTTTTTTCAAGTATGGTCCTATAACTTCGATTGACGTTGAGAGAAAGTTTTTTGCGTCTGAACAGACAAAGTTTTACTTCTTATTTAACTTGTTTATTTACACAAACCAAAATTTAAATTAGTTATTCAAGTTTTTTAAAGATATATGAACAACAATAGACTGTATTCATAAAAAATTTTTAAATTTAATGAGGCTTAAAGAACAAATTTACTATGAAAATTATCCTTAATAAACGTTTGTTAAATTTAATAATCGTTTATGAGTACGGGGTTAATTTTTCATATTTTTGTTTTTAATAAAATTAAAAACGTTTTTTATGAAAAGTTGCTTTAGGGCTCTGCAAGAAATCAATACTTTCAGTTTTTTCTTAAGTTTTTATAAGAAATACCAGAATTTCTGTCTTAAGTGACACAAAGCAAAAATTCTTGGATACGGACAGATTTTTTTGTCCTTATGTTGATATAGAATGAAGGCTTAATCCAAAAAAAAAAAACAAAAAAAAAAAAAAATGGGTTTTAATTTTGTTTCTTTTTTTTTTGTCTTTTTTATCCCTTTCTGACCCAAAATTCCGAAAAAATATAGACTATAATAAATTCGCTACAATATTCCACCTTGATACCAAATTTTATTAACGTCGGTTCAGCAGCTTGGGCTTTGTAATCCAAAAACTACCCCATATAGTACACCATTAATAACGCACAAAAGAAGATATCGTCATTAAAATGCCTATAATGAAATTAAAAAGTATACTCGGTCAAGCCCGACCATATGATACCCTACACGAAAGTATATAAAAACAGTTTTTGCTAGTGTACCCTATTTGAGACCCATGGGCAATCATGGACTCGCCTAAACAAAATTATGTTATGAGGTTAAGATTCATGTAAAAGTTCTTTGTGCCGAATATTTTTTGGATATCCGCATCTAGTTATCTATGTTTTAAATTTCAAATAAATCTTTTAAATAGTTTCGGAGAGGTATAAATTGCCCCCTATATTTCAAAAATTGCATAGCCCTTGTGTCCATATAAATATGGATCTATCTATTTTTTAATTTCATTAAAATCGGTTTGATAGTTTCGGAGAAACAGAAAATGTCCCCTATCTGTGGTTTTCATAAATGACCGCGTATGTCTTAAAAGCCGAAACCCCATTCTAGATTAAACTATTGGCTAGGTATTGAATTTTTTTAACTTTGTTATTGTTTAAAATCGGAATTGGTCAATCTTTTTTCAGAAATTTTAAGAACAACATCTCATTCATTCATTATTTTTCTTACCTAGTAAACAACAAATTATGGTGTTTTCTTTTCTACAAAAAATGTCACATTTTATTTAAAAAATGCAATTTGGTGTTCGTTTCTTAAAAATGCTTTGCTTTCTAAGAGGGCAGCGTGTTTTATTCTAAAAAAATTCACCCTTAAATGGCATAAGGCATTGCACTTTACGCCCCGTATAAATCGAGAGTGTTGATAATGCCATGTAAAAAGATGGCTTCTGTTTATATATAGGGTTACCAGACGAAGTTGGAAAAAAAATCGCCTCTAATCAGGACAGTAAAATTTTTAAGTTTTAATAGTAATTTTGTCTATTATTTTAAAGTAAAAACAAAAGAAAGCATAACATTATTAATGGTAGGTTGTCAGTGACATAAAATTTAAATGGATTCGGTGTTAAAAAATTGTTTTTGAAAAAAAAACGTCAAATCAAGAAATCGTAAAAACTTGGTGTTAATAAATTCGCAATCTGGCAAAGGTATTTTCTTGTTTACATATTTTATGAAAAACAAACTAAAGAAATTGGAATTTGGTCATTCATTTTGTTCATTTATTTATTTATTTAATATTAATATATTAACAAATTTGGGTTTTGTGTATTTTTTTTTATATTTTGAAGAACATCCTTTTTGATTTATGTACATATTTTTTTATATATTGAAGAACAAACTTTTTGTCAGCTGTTAAAAACAGGGCGATCCAATTTTGTGTTTTGTTCTCGTCAAATAAAAAATTGCATTATTACATGTAAGGCAAGACATTTTATAAATGTACCTTTTAAAATGTGGTATTTTTTTTGTAGAAAAGAAAACACCATTAGATTTTTATATCTTTTTGACATATAATTTTGATATTTGCATTAATTTTTCATATTGCAATACAGCAAGCTATTCACAACAGTGCTATTTGAATTGAATGCCTGGGTAGGCTAGCTGGTAGCGAGCTAGTCTATCAGCGCCGAGGTTGGGGTTCGATTCCCGCCAGAGACTCTGGTTACTTTCCTGTAGACAAGCATAGAGCTTCGCGAGACTAGCTTAGGAAATTAAAAAAAAAATTTTGCCTAAAATAGTACTTTAGTACTTAGCACTTAAGAATACTTAAAGAATTGGCTAAGTGTGTGTTTTCATTTGCTGTATGATCGGGCACATTCTCTTATTCATATTTTTAGTAACACTGATCCAATGAAGCTTTTTTACCACTTGGCCTAAATTTCCATACCCTTCTTACGCACTCTATGCAACAGTTTTACTTCTCTAATATGATTTAAGAAAAACAACACATTTCACAATTAATTTCTTTATCGTCATCACCGTGCAACATCAGTAATCATTGCAAAAATAAATAATAATAATAATAATAATAAAAACAAAATAGAATAAGGAAAAGAGACAAGTTTAAAAAAAATAAATGATTATTAACGTCTAAATAAAATTTAAATAGGAGCTCATTAAAGAAAACTGTCGCCAACAGCAAAACGATATAAAATTTAACCAAGAAAACATCCAACAACAAGAGCCGCAGCAACATCTTTAACAACGAACAAAATGAAAAATAAAAAAGAAACATCTAAACATTGACGCCATTTGTATAAAATTCTCACAATAATTTTCAAATACCATTTGCAATAGCAAATAGTACACTACTAAGCAACAACAACAATAAACGAGTAACAACAAGTTACAACAGCCACAACAGCTACAACAACATTGCCTTATTGATTTTCTGTCAGGGTATTTTAAAACCCTTCACTTCAGGTGAAAAGGGTATACAAAAAAAAAAAATTATTCCGTTTGAAACTTCTATAATATTGATCTTAGACCCTATAAAAAAAAGTGTAGGTGATTTAATGATGTCCGTCTGTTTGTCGATCCGTATGTTAATTGAAATGGTGTTTTATATAATATATCGCACACTAAATCACATGTTCTCCTGTCACTAGTCGTCCAGTTGAGGAAGGAGAAAGTCGTTGAGCTATGTAGCGCTCGCCGTTTAGAGCCGATGATACTTACAGCATAAAATCCACACTGTGCAATAACTTTGAGCGGGTATAATTGCTCTTCGCGGATTTTCGTTGCCCCAAAATCGGAAGTTCTGCTTCTTCACATATCCTCAGAGATGAAAACAGGCCTTGTCCCTCATGATGATTTAGACAAAAAGTTGAATCCCTATTCGTCGAGATTTAGGATGGCACAAATCTTAAAGAAACATGTAAAATAGTTTTATGTGATTTTTACATATAACAAATACATAAATAAATACTACAATGATTTACCGTTTAAATTGAGAAATGTGTGTTAAGAGAAAAGAGTAAAGCTACGGTCACACTTATTAAATATTTGACCAAATAAGCGTAACCCCAACTTTTGTTAATAGTTAGTGAGATTTAAAATGTTCTTAATATTACAAAATAATCTAATTATACTACAAGACATAGCAAAAAACAGTTTTTTGTAAGATGTGGTATTTAAATCAAAATAAATATTGATATTAAGCGAAATGATTTTTTTGTTTGGTTGTTGGTCCCGTTTTTTTCGCCAAATATTTGATAAGTCTGACCGTAGCTTTACCAACATGTTTTTTCTATGATGAGTATGTATTAGTGGATAAGTGTCTAAGGTGCTGCATCAGGAAACGTAGTTTTTGCCGTTCGGAATCAAATCGCAGTTTGTTTGCAATTTTAAATAACTATGGTAAAGGGTCTATAAGGTTCGGCAAAGCTGAAAATAGCAATCTTACTTGTTTTTTAGGATAAAAAAAGTACTTAGAAAAAAGTTATAGAAAAGAAACATACAAAAAACCACATAAATGTACCCTACCTTTTTATTCAATTCAACTTTTTTTTTTTGTATTTAACATTCCAGGTAGTGTAATCGATTCTGTGTAAAAATTAACATCCCATAGAAAGAGAGGAAGAGTGTGTGTGTGTGAGAGGTATAGAATGTTATAAAATAATGGCTTGTGCTCAGGGTTACCGTTGAAAATTTTCGAAAAGGGTCACAAAAAGGGGATTTTCCAGAAAAAGGGGTAAAAAAGGGCATTTCATTTAAAATACTACTTATAAAAAATTTTTTATAAGTAAAATTTTTTATAAGTAGTATTTCCCATTTTAAAGAAAATAATAAGACCAAGTTTTTTATATGCGAACAAAAAATATTTGTTTTAGGCAGGAAGTGCTCAAAAAACTTAACTTTTTTATGGAATGACCTTTCCTGTTTTTAACACCTGACAAAAAGTTTGTTCTTCATTATTATAGCTAATTTTTTAATGCTTTTTATGTTATATTCCGACATTTTCTTTTTTTTTACCGATTTCAAATAAATTTTATGGTTTGTTTCCAATTTTGCAATTGTTCCATATTCGCGATAGAAGCAATTTTTTTAATAAAAATTAGGCTTTGCTATCATACCGCTGCTACCAAATTTTTGGGAATTTCCGCTGGTTTGGCAGTTTTTACCGAACTTTTGCCATTTCTTTTAGGTTTAGAGACTTTTAAGCAATTTTATCGCTTGTTTGAAATATAAAAAATTTTCGATTATAGCTGCAAACTTTGAATTTTTCAATTTTGGCGTAGCTTTGTTGCTCTTTGAGGCAATCGTCGCCTTTTTAAAACTAGCCCCATATACCTATATAAACCGAAGTCACTTAGTTTACAGGGCACTTTAAACACTGTCGCGGCAAAAGTTAAATGCCCTAATCGCATTGAAAGGGTGCATTTTTTATAAGAATAAAAAGGTTATAAGAATAAAACGTGCTAACCTTTTGGAGAGCAAAACATTTTGGAGAAACGAACACCAAATTGCATTTTTAAATAAAATATCACATTTTTTGTTGACAGGAAAACCCATGTTATTTAATAAATAAAAAGAAAATATATATAAGATAACACATATGTATGTATGAATATGAGTTACGATTGCTTTTAGAAAAACTGTACTTTAATTTGTACTTTTCTTTAGAAAGACTAATTTTGAAGTCGTTAAAATGTAACACAAACTTTTTACGAATACAAACTATTTTTTAGGAATGTGCATTCTATATTTTGTTATTAAATCTTCTTTTGAAGTCCATTCCTCCATCTCCGCTTTAAACAAATTGTGAGAAGAAAGCATGGAATTGTAAGTTTCTACCTTAAGTCTGTTACAAAGTTTAGTTTTAATTTAAAAACACTTGTTTAGCTGAAGCAATACTGTTCAGGAGTGTTGACAAAAAACAAAATGTGAGTGCTTTTTCAAAAAGGGTCAGAAAGTGGCACAAAATAGTTAAAAATGATACAAAAGGGTAAATCCAAACAAGGGTCAAAAAGAGTATCAAGACCGTCGAAAAAGGGTCAAATTGATACTTTAGTATTACAACGGTAACGCTGCTTGCGCTAGTATTTTAATATAAAACCCCCACTAAAGCTTAAGGCTAAAAAAGTATCAGTGAACAGAAGACAAAAAAAAAAGTAGAAAAAAAATTTAGTTGAAAATAAGAGAAAAATAGTTAAATGAATAAAATGGTTTGGTATTGTATTTTAATACCTTTTTTACAATAATAGACAATTATAATTGATAAAAGCGAAAACGCGAAACCGTAATGAAAAACGAGATTCCAACAAATAATAATAAAAAAGAAGATTGATTTCATTTTAAGTGGAGCTTTATTTTTAAGAGTAAACATTTAAATTATTTTTAAACAATTTAAAAGTAGAAATAAATAAATAAAATATTTTTTACATGAAACTGTTGCAAATTTAAAATCTTTCGCCAAAAAAGCTGTTATCTTAGAAATTATTAAATATATTCGGAAAACCAGTTATGGAAAAATTATCGCGGGATATCACTACGACATGTAAAATATACTTAAGAATATTAACCGAAAGACTTAAGGGTTTATACTTACAATAGATTGATACCAACTTCAGGATTATTATATTTGCCAAATTAAAAACACTTCTTTGTTGCACTTTGATACTTTTTTTCTACTTAAAAATTTCAGTACGAATAACACGCAAACATACTTAAAGCAATTCTAAATGGGACTATTTTCGAAGATAAGAAATAAGTATAAAATTCTTAAATTAAATTAGGCTTAAGTTCATCAAAGTTAATTTTCATTAAATTATTTTTATGAAGAAAGGAATTTTACAACATGAAAATTAATTAAAATTGTTATTGATAATCTTTCATTCTTGACCGTGGCCGGGATTCGAACCGCGGCCGGCAGGTTACCATGACATGTTTCGATCGCAACCACTCGATCTCCTCAGATGTATTTGCCGTTTTACACTCGCAGCCATCGACGACTGCTGACGTCAATAGTCAAACATCAATCCATAAACCAAATTGTATTTTAACATTTGGTAGATCGAAATTTGCTTTTTTGAATGATTATCCATTTTAATTGATTTTACATGTTATTTCCTTACTTAAGGCCGTTACACACTATCCCACAAAGTCTTACGTATTTTTCAAAAATGGTTCCCTGATCTAATTATTCTTTGAACATTTTAAAAAAACAATAACAACTTATCACGACAGGGTTGCATTTTCGTAAATTACTCAAGACTTTGTGGGATAGTGTATAACAGCCTTATGTAAGGAAATAACATGTAAAATCAATTAAAATGGATAACACCGGTCAACAAAAAAAAAATAAAAATTCTTGGGTTTCTGTTGTAATGCATAAATTCTGTTGATAGACACCGAAAAACATCTTATTACCAATTTCTAGCCTTTAAAGTTTGTTTTTCTCTGTTTTACGTCGAAAAGTAAGTTCTTAAGATTTTTATCGAATTTGCGTTCAGCAGTTGGCAGCACTTATATTACAAGTGTTGCAAAGTGCATATTTCTTGCATAAAGCTTTGTAGTTGGTGTTTACGAATTTATTGCAGCTGTTACAAACTTTATTGTGTATTACTAAATTAAAGAATGGCGACAAGACGGTGTAAAAATAACGGTGATTAATTTTTTTCTTTGCGGTGAATTTTTGAAAAAAAAAAAACAAAAAAATTTCTTTAGCATCAAATTTAAAGCTTTGTGAAGCTTATGAAGCATATTTTAAACATCAGGTTTGAAATCAAGATAAAAACTGGGTACCTCATTTTGCCTGTATTAACTATCAGCAACGTACATTGCCTGATCGGGTCGAGTTTCATATAGGAAAACATTACGTCAAATGGAAACCAGTTGGAGATCCAAAAAGTATCTTAATGCCGCCATTGCATATCAAATTAGGCCTAATTAAACAATTTGTAAAGGCATTGGATCAAAATACTGAAGCTCTCGAATATTTGAAAGGATTCCTTCCCAAATTATCCGAAGCGAAGATAAAATCAGGAATCTTCGTAGGACCACAAATAAAACAAAAGTAATGAACAGTGATGAATTCGCAATATTACTCAATACCACAGAAAAACAAGCCTAGGAGAATTTTTAGAGAGGAAGTTTATGTTTTTTTCGGAAACAAAATAGCAGGTAATTATAAAGATTTAATTGAAACTATGCTTGAAAACTTTAAAGTTTTGGGCTGCCGAATGTCCTATAAAGTTCCTACGCTACATGCTCGACTGGACCAATTTAAAGATAATATGTAAGTTACTCAGAAGACAAAGGAGAGAGTTTTCACCAAGATGTGTTGAACTTTGAACGGCGTTACCAAGGGCAGTATAACGAAAATATGATGGGAGACTATAGTTGGGGTTTAAAACGAGAAAGTCCATACAAACATAGGAAAATGACTAAATATATTCATTTTTGAACTTGATTTTATTTTAGTTTCTATCTCTAAGCTATTATTTATGATTATTCTTGAATTAAAAATACTTTTAAGTTCAGCAAAAATTTTTTTTCTTTGTAATGCATAATAAAATTTTGAGAAAATCAGTCATTATTCTTAAAAATCGAAAAAATAGGTCTTATTTCCACAAAAACAAACTTTGACAAAAAAAATTATTTTTCCCTTTATTTGCAACCTAAAAGAAACTAAAAAATTACATTTAGAAGTCAGACCCAAAAGTCGTGTCGACCGGTGTAATCATTCAAAAAAGCAAATTTCGATCTACCAAATGTTAAAATACAATTTGGTTCAAGGATTGATGTTTGACTATTGACGTCAGCAGTCGTCGATGGCTGCGAGTGTGAGACGGCACATCCATCTGAGGAGATCGAGTGGTTGCGATCGAAACATGTCATGGTAACCTGCCGGCCAGGGTTCGAGCCCGGCTACAGTCAAGAATGAAAAAATTATCAATAACAAGATTAATTAATTTTCATGTTGTAAAATTCGTTTTTCATAAAAATAATTTAATGAAAATTAAATTTGATGAACTTAAGCCTAATTAAAAATATTAAAAATTTGGATTAAAACCCATAAATAGTTAAACAAAATAACCACAATACTAATTATTCTTAAATTAAGTAAAAAAGATGAAGCTTTTCGTTGGTAGTGCCACTCTGAAAGTAAAATTACAAAGTAAGCGTTTTAATCTCCTATAACTTATAGGTGAGGATTGCATTTTATATGCGTACATACGCGTGTCTTTATCAAAATTTTTTGTATAAACTACAACTACATCACGTTTTGTGTAGAAACAACAACAACAACAGAAGAAGAAGAAAAACATACATTATTTCACGTTTAAGAAGTAAAAGTTCCCGTTTAGTTTATATTTAGTTAAGTACATTATGTTGGGCATGATGCTGGTTTTTTATAATTGAAATTCTGTAAACAAGGGAGGCAATCGAACAAAAGTGAAACAAATAGGTGTAAACGGCTAAGTAAATCAATCGTAATAATATTCTCCTTCTGTCTCTGGTTCTCTGGGGTAAGTGTTTTAAATTAAAATCAATCTAATTTCACTTTCGGATTTTTTCAAGTACAAATTAAGATTCTATCCTTTCTTTCTAATACTTGAATCAAGCGCATTTTGAGATTAATTTGATCTTAGTTTAACTTTAATCAATCTCATTTCTGGATTATTTCGAGTACGAATTCGGGATTAAATAAGTATAAGCTAAGTTTTTTGAACTTGAATAATCCGTACTTGAATAAATTTGTCTGTACTTGATTCAAGAAAATCCGTGTTTACCGTTCTATTGATACTGCTTCGGATTGATTGTAGGTACTCTTACGTAAACGTGACGTTGCGTTGCGGATGAACCTGCTGAAATTAAACCTTTATTTTGTTTTTTTTTTTATCACCTGTTAAATAATTTTTAGTTTGTTTTTGTTTTTGACTAAGCAAACATTTCATCGACATGTTTATGTATTTTTAGTACCTACCAACCATTGAAGAAGACTGTAACGTTAACGTGTCCGCAACATTTACGTATTAAAAACGAGACCTTTTCACTTAAAAATAGTTTTGCTAGAGGTGAAAATATAAAACATTATGTTTTTTCCGTGAATAAATTATTCAATCTAACTTTTTAATGAACGGTCCATAATTTTCAATGGGTTCCAATTCAACTCCATTCCCGAATAACAGTTTATTACACCTAAAACGCTAACGTCATACTGATATTGTGGTGAAATATATAATTCTTACTTTTTTGAGCTTTTTTGCTGGCAAATTTTTAATTTTTGGCGCATATAAAAATTTTCCCTGCTTTTTATTATTGCAATGAACACGCCTCGAAACTAAAAATCTGTATAAATTTTATGTTTGACTAGAAGTTTATAAACTGCAACTTAACATTAACCCGTTAAAACCTAAATACAATAAAATCTAACGCTTTAATTCAAAGAATTTATTTCAAATACCAGCATTTACTAACGGGTTAAATGGGCCATAAAACTGGCAAATTCAGTTGCCGTTTTTTTTTCTCATTTCATGTTTTAGCCATTATTTTCTCTGCTTTGAGTATAATGCAGTCACAATTCTAAAAAAAATAAAAATTATAAAAAAGCGGGAAGTTTTATTTTATATATTTTTATAGTTTTTATTATAAAGCCAAACACAAACATTAGCTTTAACTACTTTAGTCATTGTTTTTAAGTGCCATGCGTTTTCATGATGATCGTAAGTAATGTCTGGTTTGGCTGTGTGGCTGGAATATGACTGACTGAAAAACTAGATGGCTCAAAGGGAAATGCAATTTTGAACAAAATATGAAAAAAACTCAACAGACAAATACTAGTAGCTTATTTTATATAAAAAGTACTTAAGCTAAAACAACTAAAATAAGTTGTAAAAATTTACAACTACATACTTAAATTTTAGCATTTCAGTGATTCGCTTTAAAAGATGACTTGTTTAAGTTAAAATGCTACTGAATGCAAATATTTTTAAAGATATAAAAAATATATATTAATGTTTATGTCTTTTTATGAAACAAATTTCTTTCTTTCGAGTTGATTTCTTTAATCGAAAACAATTTTTTTCTCAATAAGCAAACGGATTACAAATTTCAATTAACGGCACATTTAATCAGTTTGACACTTTTTTGGAATCATATCGCTCATTTACTGCAATAGTGACATAACTCAAAAAATCCATTTTGAAATAGTCGAGTTTAAAAGTTCGATTTGCTCTTACCACTAAGAAAAAAAACGACACATTCAGGGGTGTGTTGGAAATCGAAAGCGCCAAACGCAAGAATTTGGAGGTTGTTTTTAATACACTTTTAATCTAGTTTTTTTAATTTTTGTTAAAAAATTTTGTTTAATAGAGAAATATTTGTATAATATTTGTCATAAAATTCTTTAATTACAGAAATCGTTTTAAAAAATGACGTTTAAAATTTTTGCGTTTTACGATTTCGATTTCCAGAACACCCCCGATTGTCTTCAAACAGCAAAATCTTAAAAGATATAAGTATGAATTTTATTCACAATATAGAGCAAAACATAGCAAAGAATTCTGCCCCACTAACTCCAAAATTGTTTGAGTAATGTCACTATTGAAGAAGGTCTTCATCTCTAAAAAAATTTTGTGGTAGAAGCTATTTCTGATTAAAAATAAAAAAAAAAACTTTCTTTAAAGAGAGTGTACCCCATTTATAAGCCATGGACAGACATGGACCAATTAGAGCAAAATTATGTTATGGCCTTAAAATGTTTATAGGAGTGATTTGTGCTAAATATTATCTTTATATTAACATCCTTAAAAATATGTATGCCAAAATAAAGTGATTTTTGGTCGGCACACAGTGGGAGATTTTGGAAAAAATGGAAAAAAATCTTGATTTTTTAAACAGATCACCGAGGAAAATAAAATTTCAGCTGAAAGTTAAGAACTCCTCTTCCAGTTAAAGCCTTGAATTTGGAGTCTAAACTCATGCTAGGAGGGCCGCCATAGCTTCGTAAAGTAGGGCACCTCATGTATTACAAAAATAAAAAACAATCCCAGACTTCGTAATTTTAGCCCGATTTTTAAAATTCTTCTATCAGTGAAATAGTAAAATATACTCGTCAACTTCTTAATTATGAATACAAATCCTTAATTTCCCCCAGAAATATTATTTCAATCAGACTAACCTAACTGTACCATAGCGACAAGGTTTCCACGAACAAACAACATGCCAGCCAGCCGGACGGAAGAACGTTAGAACAAGTGTATCGGTCTACTTAAAATTTGGTGACGAGTGGATGTTTATATATGTTACGCACATATAAACATCCGCTCTAAACGCACAGCTTAGGCCGAAATTACCGTCTGTACCCATCTAACACACAGAGATCCCATAATCCATTGAGATACCATGGAGTTCCACTAAACAGAAGCCCCATCGCTGAATCAACACGAACTTCAAACGAAGTTTCAAATGCGCTTAAGTCCAATGCCAGAGGTAACATACAATCTGTCAACGGTGACGTATCCAATTTCGGCCAGCCATCATCTCGCCAGAATAAGACATTGCAAGAGAAGGTGTTCTACATTATCCTCCTCATTTTCACCTGCGGCAGAAGTCATAGTGTCAGAGCTGCCAGACGCTGTGTATGCCTACCCATAAGACAGTGTCCCGTGACAACAGATACCACAAGTGATACATCCCCCTTGGTCATAAACCAAGTATAAACGCAAAATACCCTTCCCATTTATGTTGTGGGAGGGTATTACATGCAACATACAGGTATTCTTTCTAAAACTTGAGGGTCATAAGTCTATAAGGGCTAAAGCCCACTTTAAACTAGAAAATATTTTCATTCTAAAACTAAAAGTTAATGCAAAATTTTCCTAGATTTAATGAAACATTTCATTTACTGGCGGCTAATGAAACATTCTTCATTAAGCCAATGAAGCGTTAAATAGGTTGAATTTTAATGTAATTTTTCATTTGATTAAAGTCAAAATTTCTTGGATCTGTGAAGAAAGTTCTTTCAGTGCAGATCCTATAAAGTATATAATCTGGATACTTATGAGTATCGAAGCTGATTTAACAATGTCTGTCCGTCTGTTACAATGTGTTTTCCGAAGACTCCAGAAATTATTTCAGTCACATATATTTGCACCATTAAATATTGCTACACAGAAAAAAATATCTCAAGAAAATTTTTAACAACACAGTTTGTTAAAAATAAAATTTTAGGTCAACAAACTTTTTGTTTGATTCAAAGAAAAAATTTATCAAATTTACACTTTGCAAAATAGCACTCAATAAAACATATTTAATAATGAAATAATTAAATATTTCTTCATATTCAATAAAAAAAATATTTGAATCAAAGTAAAGACAGTATTTCAACAACTCTTGTCCATTTTTAAATAGCTCATAATTCTCATTTGTTTTACAGTTTTATTTGAATAATATATTTAGTTTTGCCAAAGTCTTTGGAAAAGGTTTCCTGATGATCTGGCATAAGCAACCAGTGAAATGCGCATAGGAACTTTCTTATCCCCGCATAAAAAAATTTAGTGTTTTTATAAAAATATAAAAATTTAAAATTTATGACATCATCATTAATAAATAAAAAAATAAAGATTCGATTAACATTTTGTTTGATTTATTCAACATTTTCAACAATTTATTTTAACAAATCAAGTAAACATTTTGTTGAAAAAAATTAATTTGGGCAACAACTTTTTTTATTGACTCAATAAACTTGGTTGTTGACTAAAAATTTAACAATTATACATACAAACTTTTTTATCAATACCGCACAAATCGTCATCGCAGAAAATTCAAAAATTTTTGTAATCAAATATGCGATTTTCGTATTCAAATATGAAAATTTTTTTTTTCTGTGTACAAAAATTCAGCCAAATCGGACCAAAAATTACGGAATTATAAACAAAAAACCGCGATTGCTTCTAATTTTTGTCATAAAATCCCCGGTTGTTGTTTTTTTTAAATTTTTTTTACTTTTGGTTTTACGCATAACAAAAACATAGTTGGGCTATTCACAAGGTAGTCATAAAGTTGTAAAGTCATATGTCTTAAAATAATTACAAGAAATATATATGACTGCTGTGGGCAAGAGCTTATAATTTAGATTTCTAATGTACAGTTACGACGAAATAATGAACACAGCATTAAAATTTTTATTTTGCTTCAAACACAACAATATTTTTTTTAAACAATTATAAAATATTATTTAGGACATTATGACGATATAACTTGATATCACACCTTGTGAATAGCCCAAGTATGTACATGATTGGCCGCTTAAATAGAGAAATTCGTTTTAAACGTAAAATTACTGAACATATTTTCTATTATTTATTTAATTCCGTTTGATAAATGTGCGTTAGTAGGTGATTGATCTAAGACGCTGCCACACGTTAGGTGAAGGGTATTAAAGATTAGCCACAGCCGAATACAGCATTCTTACTTGTTAATTTTATGTTGGATCAAAACAATTATAAAAGCGGAAAATAGCCTTCACACTTGTTCCTCTTGCTGTAGTTTTATGCATTTCTCCCTAAAATTCTTAAATTTTATTATTTGTCTTAAAACACTTGCTATTAAATCTAATTAATTGCCTAAATGCTTTTAGAATTTCTATGCCAATTTCAGTAAAAAAACAGCAACCCAAAAGAATTCCTAAAAATTCCCATTTATTACAAGCAATTTAATAAATTTTTCTATGTAATTCTGGAAAAAAAAGTCAAAATGCATTAATTTTTAGTCGCTATAATGTGTTAATGTATGTGTTAAGTGTTTTACAGTCTTTACTCTTATTTGTGTTGCTGTTTTTGTAATTGTGTTGCTATAACAATTGAACATTAAAACACATTTTATTGTTGCATTTTAAGCCAGTTATGCTTTAGATATTTTTCTCTCATATTTAGTGCTGAATTGTGCTGGAAATATTGTAAATGAATAGAACATTCTGCAGCTACGAACAACAACAAATTATATAGTAGTGGAGAAAGCACTTATGTTTGCTGTATTGCGAGCGAGCATAACAGATTTGCCAAAAAATACTTTAGTTGTGAACACACACATTCACAATATCTACAAACAAACATACATATACATGGTTTTAAGTGAACAAAAATATACGTACTTTACAACTATTTATTAAGGTTTCCATTTAATCGCAACGTTTTACAAATGGGATTATCGACTTAAAGATTTTCCCTTTAATCGCGATTATCGATTAACCACTCTTTACTTTAAAATTACAATAACTTTAATACAAATGATAATTGTAATGAAAAGGGGCCACCCGTGCGTTATGTAGGGATACAGCTTGGGATATTTCGGGGTAAACATGTGCTGCTAATACCTGTTATTAATTTCTCCATTACCTCCTTTGGGAGTATATGGCTTTCACAAAGCATCTCCATCTTACACAAATTGTCGCACTTGTTTTCGCGTCTTTCCATGTAAGATTTCACTGAGGAAGTTCTTGGAGTATCGATCCATTCAGTACTGCTATTTTTTCCAGTATGAGTTCCTTTAATCGGTTGTTGTTTTAGCAAAGTAGATGATTGGTCTGCGGTAGCAAGTTCTAGGGTCATTAGGTTGCCATCTTTCGTTGCCTAGAAACAACGACCTTCGTGTTTTTAGTGTAGTGTGGGGAACATTGCTAATCTTTGATTCCTACCATTTTCCCCAAGGGTTGGCGGCTGCCTAATCTTTGCCATTATGTTATCCTTTTTTTCCAGGTGATCAGGGATGATCAGGGAGCTTCTTGGATGGATTGTTTGGATGGGGGCTTAAGCCACTTAATTTTTTAAAATTTCAAAACCATGATGAAAATTTTTCGTCCTCTGTCATGAATCGATTCTGGGGTGCTTGGTTTTGTAGGCAAGCACTTTAACCACAGCACCACGCCGGCATCTAGATTTGGACTGGATTGTTATTGGTTAGGCTTCTTTAGGTGGCTGTAGTTTATTAACAAAATCGTGGGAAGGAAGATCTTAAAAAGTCAGCACTAAGGGCTGATTTATTACCCACTTTGGGGAATTTCAATCTGCTATTAGCAGTGGAGGTTAGATAGTTCCAGCTCCTAAGCAAGGGCTAAGCGTACCATGTAGTTTCTCGCGCTGAAAGCTTAAGAAAAATGCACGCACTTAGTCTAGCAGGCGGGACAAAATTGTAAATTTTTAACCGAAATTAAGTTAATGAGTTTGGCCTACTAAACTTAATGCGAGTGTTTTACTATGGCTTTCAGCTTATAGTTAATATAGTCTATGAAACCAAAATTAAGTTTATCAAAGTCTTCTTTGGATTCAAAAAATTAATTAACAAGGTTTCGTTTAAATGTGCTAGATTCCCATTTCATACTATTGATAAACAAATTTATTGTTGAAGGTATAAGCTATTCCTATGCGCATTTCACTGGTTGCTTAGGCCTAAGGTTTACTTTATTCAAAGTTTATTTTATTTTGTTTTTTCTAATCAATCTCAATTCTGAATTTTAAGTGCAATATTTTTAAATTGTCTTCTTTGGCGTTGGGTTTTAGATTGGTTGATATTATTTCTTTTATTTAAATTTTGGCTAAACCAAGAAAATATTTGGATTTTTAGTCGTAATCGTAGAAATTTTTGTGCGATTACGATTAAAAAGAGCGACTAATCGCAAAAGTGGTTATAATCTACTTGCAAACCCTAGCTTATAAATATGTATGTTTGTGTGTATGTGCTCGCATTTTCTAATGGTGCTTACAATATAAAACCTTGTATTGTTAGGACAACATTACACATGCAGCAGCACACAAGCAAACAATAACAAAATAAAATTTGTTTAACAGAAACAAAACTAGTAAGAATGTTATGTTAAGCTGTACCGAAATTTTCAGGCCTCCTCCTAGAATTAGAAGATTTTGGAAGTGGACTTTCTTTAAGAGCTGTGAAAACAGTAAATCACTCTTAAAAAAAGAGAAAGAAAAACAAACTTAACTCTATATTTTTATTAATTTCACCAGCATATTGTTTGTCATTCCATGTCTGACACCCAGGTTAACCGCTGAACCTCGTTCCTTATCATGATGGCTGGTCTGAATTAAAATATTGATGAAATTTTTGCAGCGCAAAACAATTGATCGTTGGCAAGACAATTCAATAAATTTAACGCGTTGTTGAAAAAACAATTGTTATACAAAATAAAAGTTAAGTACATGTTAAACATTGTAAGGGTTATTTGATCCATCCTTAATACAGTGTAAATTCGATAATCCGGACTCCACTATTCCGGAATATTCGGTAATCCGGACAGAATTTTGCAGCTCATTGCGTATTCTATAATCCGGATTGATTGCAACTCCATAATACGGATTAAATAACACCCATTTTTATTTATTTTTTTATTCAAATCACAGCATGCTTTGTAAAATGCAGTTAGATTAGTGTGATATGAGTATGTTTGCACATGCGTTTTTTTGCTATGAATTAATATAATTTTTAATAAATACATACATGCGGTAATCCGGATAATTCACTACTCCGGATTGGGGTCTGCAACCAATTATCTGGATTATCGAATTTTTACTGTACGTCCAATTTTTATGATAATCGGTCCATAATTTATTTCAATGGGTCTCTTATATAAAACCCATTCATTAAAATCACTTTAATATCCCTGATACAATAACAAGCTATGATAATGTAATGAAATTTGGTCTTTTAAATTTTGTAATACTAGAAATCACATTACCAAATCAAACTCAAATAAATGCTTAACAACACTAAAGAAATAGTTTCGAATCGATCAGTATCGACCAGAGATCAGCAATGAATCGTTTTTTCGCTACTCATACTGACTCATGAAATTGAAAGTATAAGAGCGTAGACATCATATAAACTCCACTACTCTGATTCACTCATGCTCACGAGGGCAATAAATATGAGTGCGGCTTCGACATCATACTCATACTCATTCATGACCTCAGAGTTATTTATAATTTTAGGAAAATATGTACTTATAATACTCACATTGATTTAACTCATTCAGCTCATTCATTTACCGTTTTAACACAACAAATCAAACACACAACTTCATAATCAGCGCTGCCAGATAATTTTGGCGAAAATTGCCAAATCGTCGCTTTGCTATTTCGGGGACAAATCTGGCAGCCTTGCATTTTGCTTCGCCTATACATATTGAGTTAAGTTGAATCTAAATCAACCACTACATAAATATTGTTAAGTATGAGAACGATGACTAACATCAAACTTGTGAGTGAATATGAGCTTAATAGCTTTTTCACACTTGTCAACATTTAACATTTAACATAAATTTGCCAAGATGTTGGAATTTTCCCATAAGAAATACATAGGGCTAAAAATCAAAATTTTTCAACATCTTTACAGAATGTTACTATCTCATTTTGTTCCCTTATACACTTTTCGATTCTTTTAGTGACATCACTAGAAAAGTGGCAATAAATTCTGTTATTATTGTGGCATCACTGACAAAATGGAAGTTGCTTTGAAAGCAGCACTACCATATCTCAAGTTTTTCCTTTTTTGCAAGCCCTATTTTTCTTAATTTTGCTAAAATTATTAAACAAACTGAATTAGAAATACATTTTGGTGTTATATTTTAAAATGTTGGCACTTAAAAAAAAAAAAAAAAAAATTTATAAAAAAATAAAAGTTTTTTTTTTCAGAAATGGTGACATTTTTTATTGATAGTAGAGGTAAGATGTTTTAAGTGTGAACGCGTATTTCACATTTTCAACATCTTCCATACGTTCCTCCGAAATGTATGCAAGTATACAAAGGGTATTAATAACATTGCAATAAGTATGAGTGCGTAGTACAAGAAATTATGAGTCATGATTCAGCTCTACTCACTTTTTCACTACTCAAATTTTTTCCTCTGATTTTTTCAATTGTTTTTCATAATTTATTACATTCGAAAAATTCTAAATTTTGTAAAGGGTTAAAAAGATTTGGCAAAGCTAAATATAGCAGAATATAGCGTTCTTACTTGTTTGGAAATATATTTGGTGTGTAACTTAAAGTATAAGTATTTTTTTTTTTTTTTAAAGGAAATTGCGTTTTATACTCTTCACCACAGGTGAAAAGAGTATACACATGAAAGTTTGTTATTCCGTTTGTGATATCCACAATATTGATCTTAGATCCTATAAATTATATATATTTTGGGTCCTCATGAGTAGCGAGGTTAACTTAAAGATTTCCTTCGAACAGTCTGTCTGTTGAAATGGGCTTTCCGAAGACCTTAGAAATATTAGAGCTAAAGTAACTTTATATTTAAGCCACAGATGCTCCGCTTAATTTTGCTATTGGAATTCAGCAACATTAGTCAATAAATGACTGAGGTAAGAGAAAAAACCACGACTGGCTCTAATTTTTGCCATAAAATGTCGATCAAAAGTTTATATAAACGACAATGTCGCCTACTTTGTCTTCAATGACTCCGTGCATGTCAATATTGTCTGTTTTTTCGTCAGAATAGAAATTGTTGGATAGTTATTTATTTCAGAACAATTTTCATGTGCTTTTTTAGTATTTGTTGGGGCTTACTGGTTTGTGTTACTTCTAAAATGTTATGTAGGATTTTAAATCAATAATTAAAAGAAAAAAGAATGTGAGAATTTTAAGCAAACCAAGCAAGTGATTGATAAGCATGCAAGTACGCCAGAGGAAGACTTTGAATTTTATATTTGCGTCAATAGCTTTTTATACAAGATAACTTATAAAACAATGTCGCTTATATAGTACCGCAATGAGTTTGGTAGAAGATAACTCCTAAAACAATGTCGTTTATACTGTCCCACAAAAATTTTGATGAAAGACAACTTATGAGACAAAGTCGCTTATACTGTTCCACATAGACTTGCAAGACGACAACTCCTAATAAAATGACGTTTATACTTCCCGCATTGATTTTAACGGAGTCAAGTTAGAAGACAATGTCGCTCATCCTGTGCTACATAAAGTTTGATAGGGGACATAAAACAAGACATTGTCGCTCATACTGTCCTACACGACGATTTCCTGTGAATTGTTTCCTAGAAAACCTGAACAATTGGAAACAAATCGTGCATTTATTATCGTCTACGATAACTGGAATATCTTATTTCTTTTTTTTTTAATTCTGTTTGAAAATGTGTGTTAGTGGGTGAGTGATCTAAGACACCGCATTAATTTTGGTGAAGCGTATTAAAGATTCGCCACAGCCGTATATAACACTCTTATTTGTTTTTTTTTTTTTTTGCAAATCCAATTACAAAATCGTATTTTTTATTTTTCAAATTTATTTGTTTAAAAAAACAGAAAGAAAAAAAAATTCGTTATGAATCCCTTTTAGTTGCACTACATATTAATGTATTTTCAAGTAGACATTTGAGTTTTGGATTTTGTGAAATTTTTTTTGTTGCTTACAACGTTTTATATAGTTTTTATTGTACTTGCAAAAATTGTTGTTCTTTAAACATTTTTTCCTCTTCTGTTTTTTTTTTTTGCAATCAGTATATTTCAAGTAGTTTCTGTGGCTGATGACTGACTACACGAACCAGTGAAAACAACTGCAACAACTCAAAATATTATTTACCAATGGTTTGGAAAATAATGCACTCTTCATACAAATAGTCAAGAACGTTATGCTGGATTTGAAAATGTGCTTAAATTCAGCTGAGCCGTATGCAAATTTTGACTTGTTTTTATTTTCATGATATTTATTCTACTTCTTTTTTTCTACTTAGGATTCAAGCATTTCAAGAGTAGTTTATACTTGAATTTTAAAGCGCTTAGTAAAGTAATGGAAAATAAGGTTAAAGTCATTTTAAAACTAAAACTTAAATATTTGCTAAATTTAAGAATTTAAGTTAATTGAACTTTGGCTAAAAACTCAAACTGAAATCTTCCCTATTTTTTTCTCAAAAATCTTTTACAACTGTTACAACTTAATCAAGTCTTTTAGAAGAAACTTTTTTATACTTTATGACAGACTCCTAAAGAAAAAATCAAACTACTTAATGTCAAATAAAACTTCAATAGCGTTTCTTTCTCAAAGTATTATAAACTACAATCATTTTGATAATTTTATTTTTGCTCTGTCGTAAATCACATCAATTCAAATCTTTAAATCTTCAAAAGAAAAAAAAATATGATTATCATCTACAAAAAAGATGAAAGTACAAACAAAAACTGTCAAATGATATATTTAACACTCTCTCTCACATAACATTTGAAAAGATATCAAATCAAACTCAATTATATTTCAAATTACCACCATCAGACAATTTACGAATGGAAAAAAATCAATCCTTAATCTGTCAAAAAAAAAAAAAAAAAAAAAAATTGAGGGAGACAGAGCAAGAGCGGGAAAAAACTAAAAATAATGTGATTTATAAAAAATACATTTAAAGCAAACGCTTGTTGTCTGTCTAAAATTCCTTTTTTGCCTTCTTATTTTACCCCTCCCCCTCAAAATATTTCTTTTGTATTTATTTCATCATCCAGCTTCATGTTTTATTTAAGTTATTGCCAAACATTTATCGAGATTACCATTAATGTCAGTTTTATTTTTGGAGATTGAGTGTAAAACGAAAAAAATTAAAAAAAAGTATACGTTTAGGATGAAATAAAATGGAAAATTTGTAGCATAAGCTAAGGAGGATGAGTAGGAGGAGAATGGTTGCAATAGAAGCAAACGAACGTTTTATATTTAGTCCCTTATTTATACTGCTGTCTGGCAGTTAAAATTGACATGTTAGAACTATTATAAATGATTACTCAATTGAATAGGGGAATAGTCAAAAAAAAAAAAAAAAAAAAAAAAAAATAATCGAATTAACACGTTAAAGTTTAATGGGGGAAATATGGGGTAAAGTAGTAAATAAGTCTTATTGTAAAATTAAATATGTCCTTCTCCTTAATGTTTTTAATTTTTTATATATTAAAAATATATACTGTATTAAGTGTTTGGGTTAGTTTGAAAATGGTAGCCGGCAATTTTGTTTACACTACACTACTTTTAATTAAAAATGAAATTGCGAAAATTCCAAAGGAAATTGAGTATTTCTATTTGAAGTTGAGAAAATTTCAAATCAAATTGAGAATTTGAAATTTAGAAAATTTGACATGAAATTAAGAAGAGTTAAAAAATACATTTAGATTTATTTCCTGAAAATCACAAGAACCATGCCTGGATTATAAGAAATATTCACAAATAAAAAGTAACCAACTACTTTCGGCGGTTCTCAATATTAACGATTTTGACAGAGCTGGAAGACAAATGGTCTGGATAGAAGAGACCAACTTTTACACATTATTTCGTAGAAAACTTAATTCCAAACAGTGCAGTCAATACTTTTCTAAAAATTAGCTCAATAATTCATATGTGAACATTTGAACTGTTTTTAAATTTTTTTTTTACTTCATTGTTTTTTTAATATAAATAAAAATTACTTTTTTTATATACATATTTAACAGGGCTGTGGAGTCGTTAAGAAATAGTTATAACTCCGACTCCGACTCCGACTCCTTTTGCTGAAATTTTTTCAGTACGACTCCGACTCCGACTCCTACTCTAACCTAGCATTATTTAAGAGACTAGTTTTTATTTGACTTTAAACTCTTTTTTAATTTAGTACCTGTTAAATGGTTAAATATGGCAAGAAAATGATTCTGTAAAACTTTCAAATCGATATTTTAATTCTAACGTGCCGCGCATTGAGCTTTAACCTACTAGTTACTAACATATAAGTAGGAAAGTTGCAAAATATTTTATTTGGATTTTGGAAAAAATGTAAAAAACATATACCGCCCGATTCAATAGACCAAATGAGTTGAACTTTTTTAATTCTAAAGTGTCATGACATTCTTGACTTATAACTCAACAGTTGAGAAATTTAAGCCAACTGAAATATAGAAAAATAATGGATTACATTTTGGAGCGAATTAGTTTTGTTACGAACTTTCGAAAGAAACGAGTTTTGCTTCAATCCGTATGGGATCATTGAACTTTAGTATATTTTAAAGGTTATATTAATTTATTAGAATTATGCAAACAGTGCTAAAAAATGTAAAAATAGTTCTGTAGGGGAGAGATAAACTACACCAATTCACATCTTTTTCAAAAAACGTTTTTTATACTGTTGGAATTTATAGATATGTGAATTTCCATAAGTCCTATCTAATGTAGCTTTCGAGATAGAAAAGTTGAAAACAACACCAAGTCCAATTGGCTTAGACGTTAAAGGCATCAAGAACTCGCCATTGCATTTTTCCGTTCCTAATTCAATATTATTATTGTCCAAGACCGAAATTTGAAGTTGCAAGTCTTTATTATCTCCCCAATTTTCCCTAAAGTGAGTAGATAAAAGTATTCTCAAATCATTTTTCGGGTTAACTCCCACATTGATGGGAATTATATCTATATAATTCTATTCTATTATAATTCACCTTGAAGGTTGGAACTTAAAATATAGTTCACTTAATGCTTTCACCACAGGAGCTACAGCTGATTTCAAGTCATGTTCATGAACATGGCTACAAAAATATTTGTTAATATACGATAAATGAAAAACAACATCTTAACAAATTTAATTTTTAAATTCCTTAATTCGGCTCTATTTCATTAACGATATCTTGGCGAAATTCAAATAGTTTGTTCAAATGTTTTGTTACAGAAATTTGAGGTCACATTAAAACATAGAAAAGGACATGCTTCGATACAATCTATATAACTATTCTTATAAATTGTCAAAATAAGATGTTATCTCAATTTTTTAATTTTTGATATGAAAAGTATACTGGTCCTTATTTTCTGACTTCACAATTTCAAAAAGCAGAGCTCTTATGGCCAATTCCACTAATTTATTTAAATATCAATTTATGTTTAAAATTCGTTTTTTTATGTCAAATTAAAATAAAATAATAAGAAAAATTATATTTAAATATGAATTGATATTTAAAAAGAATTGGAGAAATTGGTCATTAAAATTTTTTATTTTGAAAAATATTGGAAAAATTTTAATGCAAAAAAGTCGGAGTCGCTAGTTTTTGTGGGTACTTTGACTCCGACTCTGACTCCGGTACAAAAACCTCAACTCCGACTCCGACTCCACAGCCCTGATATTTAATATAATTTTTTGTTTAAGAATAAATAATTTTTTTCAATAAAACTGAAAAAATCTTATTTCGTTTCATAATAAAACAAACTGGACCATTGTTTCTCTATAAAATACATTTTTGTAACCTTTTTTGAAAAACACCCTTTTTTGAAAATTTTCAACGGCAACGCTGTTCTTCTCCACTAAAAAAATCGCTTTACATATTTTGCATTTTTGTTTCCTTTTTAGTTTCTATAAAATCTTTGTGGTGCGCGTACGGCTGAGTGTAAATTCTCGTTTAAATTATTGAAAATAATTGTTAAAAACCTTTAAACATAAATAATTGTTATAAATAAATAAATTCTATTGTGTATTTAATATGTAACTAATAAAATTTGTGCAAAAAACTTGATTTTTCTTAGTAAAAAGAGTGCTTGAAAATTCTTCATTCAATTAAATTTTTACTGCGCAAACTCTGTTAGTTCTTCTGTTAAAGTGAAGAGCGGCGCAGTCTTCGCTGCTGCATTAGACCGAGGCAGAGTCATCACGTGTTTTCTGTTATATGTAATGTTGTGGTTGCGAGTGATTGTGTGCATTTAAGGCAAAGATGCCCAGTAGTGGCTGATATCAGCAAATTAAACTCACACGTATACTTACGCTCTTTTGTTTGATCGTCAATCAACCAATAGGAAATCAGCATGTTGAGTGGGAGAGACAAACTACACTTGCAGAACTTCTGTGTCTTATTTTACATTTTAATCGTCATCGAGACTGCTGTGAGTTAACACATAAATTGAAATTATTGCGATTTATTAATGATGTCAGTCGAAAATTATTTTATGTTACAAAATGCTTTTGATGACATGCAATGTCTTATTTGTCATAAGACATTTAAAAAAACTAAGAAATGTAATTAAAAAAACATTTTGAAGATGTTCACAAAGACATAAATTATTTTCAGGGGGAAGAAAAAGAAAAACAATTTAAAATTTAAAAGAAAATTTTTATTGAAAAGTTGAAGGAATGGGTAAATCAATATAAAGAAAATGATGAAGATATGGTGGAGGAGAATTTAAAAATGGGTTTATCTAACTTAATAAGTTTATATATTGTAAAAAAAGGAAAGCCATTTTATATTGAATTATATTTGCTCAAAAAAACGCAATAAGCTGAATTCTTCTAGTTTGAGAAATATACTTTTATTGCGTAACTGCAATAAGAGTATCAACTAAGAAGATTTGATTACTTTTTAATTGCAAATTGAACAATGATTAATTGAGGGAAAATTTATCAACACTTCGAAGAATCTTTTTATTTCGAAATATACATATCATACTATCCAGATGTCCGCATATATAAATTATATATGTATGTTTTATAGATATATATATATACCTATCAATACATTCATCAAGAGTATTACTAAAATAAATACATTCACCAAGAGTATTACTAAAATATGTACATTCATTAATTTTACATTTCCCTTTTGTTAAACAAAGAAACAGAAAAAAATGACAACACCCGCCACACATGTGCTTTCGTCGCAATCTCGTTGACGACTAAATAAAATGAATAGCAAATTGATTTCTTCCAGTGTTATTTCGTCACTCTCACCAATACTACTACCTTGGGCATCAATGATTTAAGGCAGAAAATAATATCAATGTAATTGAAGCAAAAGCAAAGCAAAAAAAAAGTATGTAATACAAAAGCAAAAAAGGCTAAAAAGAGAAAAATATTATGGTTTGTGTTTTTATTAGTGTGTTAAAAGAGCAAATTATAAAATGTTATTATTTTGAAGCATGAAATTGGTGTAAATTAATAAAAAGATGGGTTACCACAAAAAAAGTTTTAAGCTAAAAAAATGAAATATGTATAGGCAGAAAATATTGGAATACATGAATTTTAAAGGTAATTTTTTATAAATAAATATGTATTATCGTACCCTTAACTACAGGTGGAAAGTCTATTACCGTTTGTAATTTCTACAGTATTGATCTTGGATTTTATCATAGGTAGTTGGAGAAGTGCACAAAATATTGATTTAAATGATATTTTGGGATAATATATTAAATTAAACGTTATTTGTGTTTTGGCAAGACTGATTTGCTCAAGATGTGGGTACAAATTTAAATCTTTTTTTTGGTGAGCTTTGAAGAGCTTGCTAAAATAGTTTTTAATATGGTATCTGTACCAACAAGTTATGTTTATGTTAATTCGCAACGGAATATAGGTGCAAAATTAAACAATTTTTTGCTTGTTTCAATTATTCTGGTGATTAAACCCGTTTTCTACTTTTTTCTGTGTGGGAACCAACTGGTAAAGCTAAATAGATTACGCTGAATTGAATGGTGATAACCGTTTTTCAAAGAAGTGCTCGTATTTTCGATATTCGCGCTTAAAAATATTTTAATACTAATGTATCATAAAACGACATTTTTTAAACTTTTGGAATTGTTGTTCGATTTAAATTAATTAAGAGTTGAATTAAATACAACTTTTGCTTGTTTGTTTTATCGAGACAAAATATTTTTTCGCTAAAAAAAAATTGTCAAATGCGTGCACATTGCTATTATCGATATTTAAATCAAACTTACTTAAAACTGTGATTTGACCATACAATTTTAAAGTTCTACTTCCGAAGAAGAATGACATCTGTCAATTTTACAGAATTTTCTGGTTTTAAAAATTTATATTAAAAAAAAATTTTTTTAATTAGTATTGTGGTTATTTTGTTGAACTATTTATGGTTTTTAATCAAAATTTTTAATATTTTAATTAGGATTAAAAATTTTATTTATTTAATAACTATCCGAATAGGGGAATAGTCAAAAAAAAAAAAATTAATCGAATTAACACGTTAAAGTTAAATGGGGGAAATATGGGGTAAAGTAGTAAATAGGTCTTATTGTAAAATTAAATATGTCCTTCTCCTTAAAGTTTTTTTAATTTTTTATATATTAAAAATGTATACTGTAATAAGTGTTTGGGTTAGTTTGAAAATGGTAGACGGCAATTTTGTTTACACTACACTACTTTTAATTAAAAATTAAATTGCGAAAATTCCAAAGGAAATTGAGTATTTCTATTTGAAGTTGAGAAAATTTCAAATCAAATTGAGAATTTTAATTTGAAATTTAGAAAATTTGACATGAAATTAAGAAGAGTTAAAAAAACATTAAGATTTATTTCCTGAAAATCATAAGTACCATGCCTGGGTTATAAAAGATATTCACAAATAAAAAGAAACCAACTACTTCCGGCGGTTTTCAAAATTAACGATTTTGACAGAGCTGGAAGACAAATGGTCTGGATAGAAGATACCAACTTTTAAACATTATTTCGTAGAAAACTTAATTCCAAACAGAGCAGTCAATACTTTTTTAAAAATTAGCTCAATAATTCATATGTGAACATTTGAACTGTTTTTAAATTTTTTTTTACTTCATTGTTTTTTAATATAAATAAAAATTGCTTTTTTTATATACATATTGAATATAATTTTTTGCTTAAGAATAAATGATTTTTTTCAATAAAACTGAAAAAGTCTTATTTCGTTTCATAATAAAACAAACTGGACCATTCTTTCTCTATAAAATACATTTTTGTAACCTTTTTTGAAAAACACCACCCTTTTTTGAAAATTTTCAACGGCAACGCTGTTCTTCTCCACTAAAAAAATCGCTTTACATATTTTGCATTTTTGTTTCCTTTTTAGTTTCTATAAAATCTTTGTGGTGCGCGTACGGCTGAGTGTAATTTCTCGTTAAAATTATTGAAAATAATTGTTAAAAACCGTTAAACATAAATAATTGTTATAAATAAATAAATTCTAATGTGTATTTAATATGTAACTAATAAAATTTGTGCAAAAAACTTGATTTTTCTTAGTAAAAAGAATGCTTGAAAATTCTTCATGCAATTAAATTTTTACTGCGCAATCTCTGTTAGTTCTTCTGTTTAAGTGAAGAGCGGCGCAGTCTTCGCTGCTGTATTAGACCGAGGCAGAGTCATCACGTGTTTTCTGTTATATGTAATGTTGTGGTTGCGAGTGATTGTGTGCATTTAAGGCAGAAAATAATATCAATGTAATTGAAGCAAAAGCAAAGCAAAAAAAAAGTATGTAATACAAAAGCAAAAAAGGCTAATAAAGGAAAAATATTATGGTTTGTGTTTTTATTAGTGTGTTAAAAGAGCAAATATATTAAGAGCAAATTATAAAATGTTATTATTTTGAAGCATGAAATTGGTGTAAATTAATAAAAAGATGGGTTACCACAAAAAAAGTTTTAAGCTAAAAAAATGAAATATGTATAGGCAGAAAATATTGGAATACATGAATTTTAAAGGTAATTTTTTATAAATAAATATGTATTATCGTACCTTTAACTACAGGTGGAAAGTCTATTACCGTTTGTAATTTCTACAGTATTGATCTTAGATTTTATCATAGGTAGTTGGAGAAGTGCACAAAATATTGATTTAAATGATATTTGAGGATAATATATTAAATTAAATGTTATTTGTGTTTTGGCAAGACCGATTTGCTCAAGATGTGGGTACAAATTTAAATCTTTTTTTTGGTGGTTCGATACCTTGGAAGAGCTTGCTAAAATAGTTTACAGGTGACATTTTCGAGCTTATTTTTTTAGTGTGTATGCTGAATGTCAAGCTTTGCTTACATATTGTGAAAAAATTAGTTAAAATTTAAAATCTAAATTTTAATACTAAACACTGTCTAATTAATTCAATGAAAAATTAATTGATTTAATGCAAAAATTATATTACTGTTTTAACTAATAAAATTAATAAAATAATAATTTATTTTCTGTATTGTAATCAATTACGTCAGTTACGACATTGATTTTCTTAATTTACTTTGTTAATTCATTCAATTAAAAGATTGTTTAATATTAATAATTTTTTCAATTAGTTTTGTAATTAAAATGTAAAAACTTTTTAATTGGAAAAATCCTTAAACAATTTTTTGCTTGTTTCAATTATGTTGGTGATTACACCCGTTTTCTCGTCTTTTCTGTGTGGGAACCCTACTGATAAAGCTAAATCGAGTACGCTGAATTGAATGGTGATAACCGTTTTTCAAAGAAGTGCTCGTATTTTCGATATTCGCGCTTAAAAATATTTTAATACTAATGTATCATAAAACGACATTTTTTAAACTTTTGGAATTTTTGTTCGATTTAAATTAATTAAGAGTTGAATTAAATACAACTGTTGCTTATTTGTTTTATCGAGACAAAATATTTTTTCGCTAAAATAAAATTGTCAAATGCGTGCACATTGCTATTATCGATATTTAAATCAAACTTACTTAAAACTGTGATTTGACCATACAATTTTAAAATTCTACTTCCGAAGAAGAATGACATCTGTCAATTTTACAGAATTTTCTGGTTTTAAAAATTTATATTAAAAAAAAATTTTATTTAATAATTATTGTGGTTATTTTGTTGAACTATTTATGGTTTTTAATCCAAATTTTTAATATTTTAATTAGGATTAAAAATTTTATTTATTTAATAACTATCCGATTATCCAAAAAAAACCTAGGGATTTTTCCTACCACTGAAAACACTGTTATTAATTGTCCTTTAAAACTAGTTCATTCTGTTTGTCACACATTTTTAAACATATTAAATACTTGCCATGTTATTTGTATTTTTGTCCATTGTTGTTGTTTTTTCTGAAAAATTCACACTTTGTGAGAGTTTGTCATTTATTGTATGTGACACTTAGTGATATTTTAATAAATGTATACGATGCTTTAGAATATTATCAAATTAAACACAAACATCTATTGTATTATTATGCACATTTCAAACATCCATAGATACAAATATATGTACTTAGACTCACACATACAAACGTATTTACATATAAGTCAGAGATGGAAGTTAAGGAATAAATGAGAATTTAGATTCATACATATGTATTTCTTAAGTTTTGGAATTATTAAGAATGGATTTTTGGGAAAACTACCTTTTCGGCGATTTGGTACGTTTGAAAAGCTTAAACGCTTTAAGCTTTAGACAGAATGTGGAATTGTTTATACAGAGGAAAATATTTCTAAATATTTAAACGTTAATTAAATAAATAGATGTACTTTACATGATGTACTATTAATATCATTTAATGTTATAAATGTATTTTCAATGCATTCTTTAAAAAGCTGTCATTGTACCCTTAACTTATTAGTCTATTATATCATAAAAACGGCTTAGACAAACGACAAATGCGTATTTAACCTTTGCCTTGCCAATAACTGGGTGACCAAGTTAGTTAAATTTTTTTAATAACTTACTTAAATTTGCTTTAGTTAAAAGAAATTTTTGCTCACAGAACAAATTGCTAGATTTAAAAAAAAAGAAAAACAAATAAAAAATTTTTTTGGCAAACAATTGTTTATCGCCTATAATTATGTGACAATATCAACCGGGTGGGTATCGGTAGATTATGTACATAAAAGTCTTTGGTAAGGCGAAGGTTAAGAGGGAAACAGAATAGCAACTGATAAAGACGGTACCTTTGCATGCAAAAATTTGGTGATCTTTCCGAAAGTCTAATTGTTTCAGGCTAAACAAATAGTTCAAAGCGTAAAATACGGTTATACTGGCTAATTTTTTATTTACTTGAACAGCTTAAATGCCTAAAGCTTCGTCAAATTGGGAACTTATACAAATCGTTAAGTTGATATGCATAAAAAAATACTTTTTCATATCAAACATAATTATATTCTGTGGCAACGTTGAACGGGTACTAGTAGTTTAGTAAAACTTAATCATATTAACAACAACAAATCAAATAGTTATCAAATATGAATAGTTACTACACCAACATTAATTGCTTTACATGTGTGTTTATGAAGGTACATATGTATATCTAGAAAATTTGCTACAATAAATGCTTCAAGTTACATACACATAGTGTGGTATATTGAATTAATTAAATGCCTTTTGGCATTTAATTGTAATTATTTAGATATGTATATAAGTATCTATAAACACAAATCTGGAGACTATTGGCAAAACAACTTAAGTTGCCTTAAGTCAATTTTGTGTTTAATTTATCATATTTTTGTATTAGTTTTTTTGACATTTATCTACGTGACTTTAGGTATGTTCACGTTTAACCAGTATTTGACGAAAAGATCAGAAAAAGAGTTGCCACTAAAATGATTAATTTTTTAAAATTAGTTAATTCATAAACTTTTTATCTGAAAAAATCAACGTAGAATATATAAATATCTAAATAAAATTGTTAAAAGCTATTGATCTCCTAACGGTATGCAAAATCAAACAAATGCTTAATAAAAATAATGGTTATGTGTGGGGCGTCAAATGATTGTTAAGTGTGAATACAGCTTTAGTTATTGAATTATAATAAAAAATCAAATCAACACAAAAAAAAATATTAGTAGTTTTTTTAGCAATTAAAAACATTATTTAAAAAGTATTTAAATTTAATTAATGTGATAATTAAAATAATTATTTTTTTTGTTGAAAGAAAATTAAAATAATAATTTTGATTTAATTACCATTTTAGTTGTTTTGAAATAAATTTTGAATTAAAATAATAATTAAATAACAAAAAATTATTTCTTTTAAAATAAAATAATTTAAACTTGTGAAATTGTTGTTGGAAATTTTCAAAATCAATCAACACATTGTTTATAACGGCAAAGTTTTTTGATCATTTTTTTTAATTGAAATTAAAAATATCATTTATTGAAAAAAAAAAAAATATTCAAAATATTAAATTTTAACAATTAGTTATCAATATAATCATTTTGGTAATAGGTGCAAAACCAACAAATGGGTTGCTTGATTCTATGAATTTAGAATAAATTTGGTGATTAGAGAAAATTTTAAATTTTTTCTGTGAACCTAAATTGAGTCTGGTTAATACCGATTGACCGAATAACTTATCATTAAAAATATCCTAAATTTGACAAAACATCTAACTTCTACAAGTTCTTATACTTTTCACCAAATGTGGAAACGGTATATGAGTAAATTACAAACAAAGCTGGCAATCCCCATTTTTTTCATAAACTCAGTTTTTTTTAAGGTTTTTCATATAAATTTTACTAGATGTTCAATCACTTGTGTTGTAAAAACAGGGGAAAGGGGAAAAAACGGGCAATCCATTAAAAAGTTTAATAAATAAAACACACATAAAATTATGATTTCGAGGAAACTTTTATTTTATTATAATGTTTGGGCCTTGCCATTATGTGCGAAATGTCATTTAAATGACCATCTCTAGATTGTTCGCAGCAGTCGATCCTTTAGAGGTATTTTTCGATCACTTTCCACATTTTAGGCGGTATATCGATTATAACTTGACGAATATTAGTTTTCAAACGCTAAATCGTTAAGGGATTACGCGTAGACACGATATTCGACGTAGCATCACAAAAAAAGTATAGCGGCTTCAAACCGCATGATCTTGGTGGCAAATTGAATTGATTTACGCGTACTGGAAACTTCTAAAATAGGTCGTGTTGTGTGTCTCGTGGTAACCAGGGCTGGCAAATGTATCGATTTTTCGCCAAACGTGGAATTGAAAAACAGTAGATGACGCCACTTTTATATTTTTTTAAAAAATATTAATGTAATACAAATTTGTTTCTTTTCACTACGAATCCCTGAAGAAGTGAACATAAAAGTCACGAAACGTCGGGAAAAATTAAATAAAATATTTTGCATTTTTATTTTCACAAATGGAGTTAGGCCTCACCAGCTAAATATATATAAGCAAATATATAAGTATGAAATTAAAAAATGTTGGCGATTATTTTGGCGATTTCTAAAACGCATTTTATCATTTTTCATAAAAAAATTTATGAGTGCGGGTTAAGTTTTTTCTTTGAATGTTTAACAAATTTTAAAATTGCAATACGAAGGCAATTGTTTTAGATGATAAATTGAAAGTATTGCTCGATAATTAGATTGACATTTATATTAAAACAATTTTTGCCATAGAAATTTGGAATAAAGTTTAAGCTTTCTTAGATTTTCGCACATTTTCCCTATCAGAAGTTATCAATCATCGGATCTTTACCGAAAAACTTATTTTGGAAAATAAATTTTAAAAACTAAATCGTTTTCGATTGCATATGAAATGGGGTTTTAAAAATAAATATTAATGTATACGGGGTAGTATGCAAAACAAGTTGAATTAATAACGAAAGAAAATCAGAAAATTTTGAAAAAAAAGTTGCATTGATATCAGGTTCTATATAATATGCTTCCAGTCTCTTCAAATTTCTTTATTATCTTGCCAATTTCTTGCACATTAGGTCAATTATGACGACTATAACCGACCCGTAATGCTCAAGAAGTGTGTCAGGTTTGAACCCCCACATTTTTTTTAGTAAAAACGGTAATGTAGGGTATCATTTGCCTTGGTTTTACTGACTATAAATTCTTACTTATATTTTTGTCTCATTACAAAAAAATATAATAAAAAGCTAAAAAAATGTGCAATATATTTTAAACACGATTTTTTTCTTTTCTTTCAATTTCATTCCAATATCTCCTAAATATTTACAAGTTAAGACATAAGTTGTTTTATTTAAAACGCGCAGTAGTTATTGTTTGTATTTATTTACTTGCCAGCCGTAAGAAACGTAAGGATTTAATTTCAAAACCCTTTTCACAGACATTGTCTTTACTTTTTGTCTAAAAACTATTTAAAAGTTTTATAACAAGGATAGCTATTCTTTTCTTCTTCCAAAAATTCTCCAAAAAGGCTCATCTTGTGTAGAAGGTCGCAGAAGAGCTTGTGATAGCTCTGTTAATAGAAAAAATTAGCAAAAATACTTTAATACCGTGTGTAAAAGGAATTGAAAGGTAGACTTTTTGTTTGCAAAATAAGGCTTATAAAAAGGCCAAAAATTTTCTTGTTTAAAGTGTTTTAAAAGACATTTTAGTTACAAATTTATGCAAATGTTATACGAATGTTTAGTAAGCATCATTGAACACAAACACTTCAGCTTACAGGTGCTACTTAAGATGATTGATGTTAATATTTTTAGAATATTTAATACACAATAAATATAATGATTTTTTCATGAGTGGAATTAATATGTGATCAATTTTAAACTTAATAAAATCTGACGTTACAATTTCTAGTCATATGAAACTCTTTTGTGACAAGTTGCATGATAGTGTTATTATTTGCTGCGGCTTAAGGCGTTTTAAAGAGTATTCCAAGAGTGGGATTTATATGGAACATGTGTTTGATACATTATGGATCGATTAGCATAGATTCATCACCACCACAAAAACACGGTGCTCTTAATAAAAATAAAAATATGATTGCTTTTAAGCAACCATTCAGTTATTTCTACCAAACATATTGTCGTCTTTATTAACCATAACACAGACGGAGATAACCTTTATATGATTTTGGTTTTCTAAAGGAAAACTACACTCAAAAGAAAACTCAATCCATCCGTACTCAAATCAATCCGAAGCGGTATTAATAGTACGCCGACTACGGATTTTCTTGAATCAAGTACAGAAAGATTGATTCAAGTACGGATTTTCAATCGCAAAATACTTAAATTATCCATATTCAATCCCGATTTCTTACTTGAAGTAACCCGAAAATGAGATTGATTTAAGTAAAACTAAGATTGTACGATCTCAAAATGCTCTTTATTAAAGAGCTATAAAATTGTTTTAATCCGAATTCGTACTTAAAATAATTCGAAAATGAGATTGATTTAAGTTAAACTAGGATTGAATCAATCTTAAAATGCGCTAGATTCAAGTTTTATAAAGTTGATTTTTTCCCGAATTCGTCCTTGAAAAAAACCCAAAAAGAGATTAGAAAGAAAAAATTATTATGATTCATTTACTTACCCGTATTACAAAATGATAAAACACCAACATCATGCCCGATATGGTTTTTACTTTAGAAATATTACGCAAATATTTAACCAAAAATATAAACTAAATGAGAAGCATTTAGGATTGTTTTGAGTACGTTTAAGTGTTATTCGTACTTGAATTTTTGAGTACGACTCGTACTTTAAGTAATCATAAAAAACTTGATTTATCCCGAGTGTTTTTCTTTCTGTGTAATTTAGTCATAATATGGTTGCCCGTGACAATTAAAGGGTTGCAGTTGCCATATAATATGTCTTATTTACGTGCTATTTTATGCAAATCAGCGTTGTATCTTAGAATTTACCCCACTGTATTGCCATTCAAAGCAAGTTTGCTACGATGTTAAGTTGTAAGTGAATTAGCTATTTTAGTTATTTTTCTTTAAAACTTTAAAGTGAATACTTTCGAATTCAGTTGAAAACTTTTACAAATATTTAATTCCCTTAAAAGATTTGATATTTTTAGAAAACTACAGTATGATTTCATTAAACATTTTCTCCGTTTAAAGAAAATGTAATGTACAACATAAAAGTAGTACACCGAAAAAAAATCAGGTACTTTTAGGGAGTCTTCGAAAAAGAATTTGTAAAATTCCTTCCCTCTAGCCTAATTAAAGAATATCAAAAATTAAAAATTGACAGTTCAACTAAAAATCAAAATTGTTCTTAGAAATAGCTATGGCACAAGCTCTAATGTTTACATTTGTACTTTAATTTGTACAAATAAAAATGTCGCCGAAAGTGGACAAAAAAACATGATGAACAAATGTATTCAGGTTTTCAAGACAAAGTCTTGACAGAAAGAATACGAAAAAACAGAGGAAAAAGGAGGCAACATGTAATTTGAAATTTAAGTGATAATAACAGCAAATTTCGAACCACCAGTACTACTGGTAAAAGATTGATGTTTGACTGTTGGCTAACGGGCACCGCAGTGGTGCAGTGGGTAGAACACAAAGATCTTCTGACGATAGAAAGTGGTGTTTCTTGAAACATGTAAAGATCAACCCGGGTTCAAATCCCAGCTTAGCCAAGAAAAATTATCAATAAATTTTAATAAAAATTCCAAGTTGTAAAATTCCTTCCCTCAGTGAAAATAATTTAATGAAAATTAAATTTGATGAGCTCGAGCCTAATTAAAGAATGTCAAAAATTAATTTCCCGAACTTTAACAGTTGATACCGGTAATATTAATCTCATTTATTCGGTCTGTTTTACCAAACTCGTAGAAAGGATAATTTTTTTGTTTACTGAAACTGTACCCAATGTTCTGTTACTTTGGTGAGAACTTCTCGCATCGAAAAGATGTGAATCAAAATATTCCATCGTATCTCGAATAGTGTATCTGTAACTCATATCGAAAACTAACAAAAGAGATTACGTCGTTACGTTATAAATGTCATAATATTCCATTCGAAGTCGACGTTGAGAAAGCCAGTCATACATGTAGGGTTTTTAATGAAAACACTGTTGTTTTTATGAATTATTAAATTAAAAATATTTATTAAAATTAAATGTATTGTAATGTGCTTAAGGTTAAATTTAAATGTTCACTGTTCGATAGTCCAAAGTACTTTAAAAACCTGTCCTTCAACCCACGTCGACACTTACTTGTCGCTCGTTAGAGCCACACCCTAGTTCTCGTCAGTTTACATTCGTTAATTCTAAAAATGCAGTGTCGCATTCCTTAAAAGTGCGCCCACTCCGGGTGATCCGGGCGTTGCCACCACTTCCCACATACATATAGTTGACGGCAACCAAAATTTACTAAAACTTTAAATATCTTAACGAAGCCGCGAAAATGCAACCGTCGGCTATACCAAATAAAGTAAAGTGCAACTTCAATGCTTGTTGTTTATGTTACAGACACACTTTATCTGTAAATTTGCAAGTAACGTGAAATTTCATCAAAAACATCTTCAGCATTGATGTCTTTTTAGGATAAATGGGAACGTCAACAAAAATAATAGTCTAATTTAAACGATACCAATACACATGATGTCTAATGCATCTAAAACAAGTCACTGTTTGCTGTGGAGTTTTTATTTACGGTATTTTTATCCCATATTTTTTTTTAAAACGACGTCAATGGTGAACGACTGAGGCTTCTAATATATATAAATTTCAACAAAGTCGTGACCATAAAGATTAGGTGTCAAATTCATTTGGTCAAAAAACTTTCACGTAGTGCTATCAGAACCTTCGCTCGAACACAGTGTTATTAATGCCAACCGTTTATATAGAAATGTAGCTTTGTTTCGCACTTGGTAACTCTGATTGATAAACAACTTTTACTTGACTGTGTAAGCATTTATGCAACTTGCATGACATTCGACTATTTCTTCGACATTTTCGCTGTTAATACGCATACTCTACTTGCAAGTAATAACTTGAATGTCTATAGCCAGGGTAAAAACAACTTAATAACTTTAGCTACCGAGAAACTTGGCAGCGTCGGTTGCGTAATAACAAAATTCCAAGCGTAATAAAATAGTCCGAGTCTTACAGATCAAACCCACCTGACGACGGGTTGTTTGATTTTGCTACATACACTCGTAGAAAAATGCTTCTTCAAATTGATATTGCCCTAACATCAGAATTGTTATATCAATGCTATTACAAATGCCATCAATGAGGTAGTTTATTAATTCTGTGGCATTTTGTCAAAATATCTTAAGTCGAGATAAGATAGAAAAAAAGTTTTTAAGAAAAATTCAGTGAAAAAATATTTTTTATTTAAATAATAAAAAAACCTAAATTAAAAAAAAATTTCGTTTATAATACAACATTTTAAAAACGTAAACAAAAATGTTTTTTGAATTTGAAAATTTGTATAACTAACAAAATTTTTTTCAACTTTTAAACTTTGACTTATGATGTCTTGTCAAAATTTTACAGAATTGTTTTCCTCTACAGTTTTTTTTTTTAAAAAAAGATAAATTGAGTAAAATTTTGAAAAGCTAAAGCATTTTGTTTTTGTATTATGTATTAACGAAACTTTTTTAAATAATACGAAAAAGCAGCTACGAACGTTTTGTTGGACTACTTATTTTTTTCCGTGTATAAACTTTCATCTTAATATATTTTTATTCATATGTGCATATGTATATACGTATGCATGGCTCAAACATGTTACAATAGTTTTTGACACTAAAAATTCTATTGTGTTGCAATAAGGAAAATAAATCTATAAAAAGAAGAGAAAGAGATACGTTGCATAAAAGTGAAATGTCTTGCTTTTTGTACAAAGTTAGACAATGTACGCTGTCAATTTATATATTAAAAAAAAAATCTAAAAAAATTGGTTGTGTAACTGACAGTTTAGATTTTAAAATTGTATGATTAAGTTAACAAAAGTTGCAAACAGTAGGAAAAATATACAAAAAAATTTAAGCCAAAACTGTTACTGTTAAAATAGTTTTTGTTTTAAATATTTAGTAATCACAACTTCTTAAATATTTAAAAAGCGGATAATTAGTTTTGTAAGCCATCTTTTGTATTTACTGTAATCATCACATAAATGTCTTAACATTTATTCTTAGCGGTTTTATAAACTTGTTAAAGATTTTGCAAGGATTTAAGGCAGCTAAAATTATTTTTGCGTTTTCTATTGTTTTTGTGTTAATTCTATTTTACTGGCAGCAGTTTTACTCATTTTTTCCATTAACATCTTTATCCATTTTCACAGTGCCATTGTAGTTGAGGAACAATGGCTGACTCTTAATTAAAATCAGATTAAATATTATTTGGCATTTGCAGAGTATTTTTTTACTCTGCATAAAATTACCAGGTAAAAAGCTTATGGAGAGAAAAGTATTTTTTGTGTTATTTGAATTAATTTGAATTGAAATTCAATTTAAAGATAATTAGAAAAAAAGAAATATAATTCATAAATTTTGCTGTGCGGTAGTGTGGGCTTTATATATGTATATGTGACACATATTAAATTATGGAACGATCATTACAAAACTAAGTGGTATAATTTTTTGTCTTGTAAAAGAAAATTTAACCAAATTTTTTTACAATTTAATTATTTGTTGTGGTTCATTATCATGAAAACTTATAGGATAATTTTTGACCAAATATCTATGAGTAGTAATTTAACTTTATCTATATTCCGAGAACGATTTTATGTTAATTTGTGGTTTTTGGTTGCTGTCTCAATCATTTAGATGGGCGGGTCAAAAATTTGTTTACTGGAATAACAATATATCGTAAGGATACATTAAAGAGTAACAACTGTTGGATAAATATAAAATACTGTGTAAACAGAATAGAAATATAACTTTTTCTGGGAAGAAAATCCATATATTTACTCTTTTTCTATTCAAAAAAAAAATTGTGCTTGATTCCAGTCGCTCGACTTCAAGCTACTCAAAAACCCAGAATATATACTAACATATGTACATGCTTGATAGAGCCTTAGATTGTATGGCTATGGCTAAGCTTAACATAATCCGACTAAGGTAAACATAATCGGAGCCAAAAAGTCGCTAAGCACAACATAAACGAACGAACATGAATGAGCTGAACCAAACACAATGAAGTTTGCGTTTTTTTTTTTAACCGAACGGAATTAAATGTTCTTATCTTTTGTTGGGTTAGATATGAATAAAATTATTTTTGTGTTCGAAAGATGACAAACAGGGAAACGTTTTTTTTTAATGATTTTCTACACAAACACTATCAGCGTTTGTGTTTTCCACAAATCTACCGAGCCGAACACTAAGGATCGAAATTTAGTCTTTATTTTCGAACACTGATTGAAAAAAAGCGTGCATATTACCAAGACAACAACCAATTCCACCAAAATTTTGAAAAAAGTTATGAAAATAACACGAATGTGCGGAGCAAAAAATGGCCACCACTTACTGGACATCACCATTTAAAGATGATCAAAGCAAGAAAAAAAACATTCTCAATTAAATGCAGTAATATAAAAAAATGGATAATGATCGCACAAATAAAAAAGTTATAAAGAATATACAATGCTCATACTGTTTCACCCTGTACACTTTTTTCTTTTTATTAATTAATACAAATACATAACTTATGCCTGACAAATAACATTTTTCTGTTTAAATAAAAATATATTTTTTATCAAAAAGTAATTTAAATTTTTGGGAATACAAAATTTTAATTTCAAAAGATTTTGTTATTCGTGCTAAATTCCCAGTTTTTATTATTGATAAAAACACTTGAAATTTATTGTTGATGGGATAAGCTATTCCTATGCGCATTTCACTGGTTGCTTAGGCCAGATCATCAGGAAACTTCATCCATAAAGATTTTGGAAAAACTAAAGATATTAAACCAAATAAAACTGTTAAGCGTATAAGACTTATAGCAACAGTTCTACTTGTAACAATATCAAAGCTTAAACAAAACACATCAACAATAAACAGTGGGTTTATCTCATCTTACATTCCCCACTACAATTAGTTGAAATTCTCTCAACATTAATTGTAGTTGTAAGTAGGTTAAGAAAAACAAAATAAAAAACAACAACAACTTTACAAAAGATGTTGTCAATTAAGTGTTTTTTAGGCCGTGCACTTGGCTGTTTATTATCAAAAAGTAATTTCAATTTTTGGGAATACAAAATTTTAATTTCAAAAGATTTTGTTATTCGTGCTTAATTCCCAGTTTTTATTATTGATAAAAACACTTGAAATTTATTGTTGATGGGATAAGCTATTCCTATGCGCATTTCACTGGTTGCTTAGGCCAGATCATCAGGAAACTTCATCCAAAATCTTTATGGATGAAGTTTCCTGATGATCTGGCCTAAGCAACCAGTGAAATGCGCATAGGAATAGCTTATCCCATCAACAATAAATTTCAAGTGTTTTTATCAATAATAAAAACTGGGAATTAAGCACGAATAACAAAATCTTTTGAAATTAAAAATATATTTGTTAAACATACTCATTCAATTTGTTTAGTAAAAATAATTGATATGTAATATTTTAACATTCTTTTATTAATTTATTCACTATTTCGACAATATGCAATAGCAAACAAACAAATTTTTTATGTAAATACGACGTACGTATAACTCTCGATAGCTACAAATGAATCCTTAATAGTATGCTTTTATATATGATTAGTGTAGAATAATACAATAACAATCAAAATATTGGAAACAAGTATAAATAATTGTAAATCAATTACAGAAAAATGTAAAGTTTTTGCTTAAATGTTTCTAATAAATAGACAAGGTTAACAATTTTATTTTATAAATACCCTAGAGGGAAGCGAAATGACACCAAAGTAGTCCCGTGATAGGTCTCTGGTGGTAGAGACCGGTTGTAGTTTTAACACTTTCTATGAATAAGACCTATCACTTTTATATGGGGTTGTCATTGGAGGGGGTCAATTGACACCATTTGACCAGTCACAGATCTATTCTTAATGAACGTGCTTAGTGTCAGTTGCTAAAATGTAGTATTATTTCAATACAATGTAGTATTATTTCAATAAAACAAGTCCTAGAATCAAATTCAAGAACCAAATTTTAGAAAGTACCAAAATATGTGTCACAGCACCGGTGAAGACTGTACTCTAATTCACTACTTTTTCTACCTTTTTGTTCTTCATAAGCCAGTTAAGGGCTTTCTTTTTGTTCTTGTTCTATTTTCCCAAATCACAAGACCAGTCTGTTGGACCAATTGACACAAATTTCCCGCAGGGTAATCATGTGTTCTAGCGTTATTTTTATTAGTATAATAATTACTATAAGCCTGCACAAATCAACTTGAAAATCAAATCACACTTGCTTTTTAAAGTGGTTGCAAATTATGAGTACATAATAGGTTTATTCAGCATTTTTTATTAAGAATCAATAGAAAAAATATTTAAAATATTTATTAAACATACATTTACGGCTTTTTTAAGTTAGAAAAACTTATGCATACTTTAACTTTGCTTATTAATATTAAGGCCTTAATAAAAAAAGTTTAATAAATTTCTAAATTGGCCTTTTTCATTAAACATTTGAACAGGTTTTGTAGAAGAAACATTTTAATTTTTAATTTTTCTTTTTAACAAGCAAAAGGTTTGCTTGACATGCTTTATTTCCCTTACAAAAACTTTTAATTGAATTTTTTTGCTTTAAGTTTTTTCTTTTATTATTCATTTAAAGGCTAAAAGTCAGAAAATTCTTTTTTAACAAGATTTTTACCACCGCCGTCATGTTTTATTGATTGCAATTTTAGCAATTATCAATTTTGAACTTTTGTATGTATTCAATAAAAGCTGTATGAACCCTTTTCAGGGAAAAAAGTTTCGAAAAAAAAATTTGCATGTAACGTAAACTATAGCAACAAAACATGGACCCCCTTTTTGTATGCAATAATTCCTTTTGCTTAATGTTTGTTTTTCAGCCAATCGCTGCAAGTCTGATAGGTATGTTAAGTTTGTCAAAATGCTTGTAGCGTATTTAAGATCTGTCGTAGAAATCATTTTTAGATCGGTAATAAATAGTTCATACGGCTGTCGCAGATAATAAGATCATTTTCGATGGGATAATAAATATATCAAACGCCTCTACTTAAATCTAAATTCATTTCTTTAGGTATACACACATGTTTACGAAAAATCCAAAAAATGCGTGACCACTAAATTTATATATGCATATATATTAATTCCTATGGTTCCAAGCTGGAATAAAGGGTAAAAACGAAACTCTTCCATTCAGGTCTGTTCAGTGCTAGCGTTTAATTTCGGACCAAGATTTTCCCATTAAACGAATTTCTTCTTGTACCGACCGTCTCAAGCTGTTAGATGGCCTACCAGCAGTTCTTGATATATTTGGTCTTCTTAGAACATGACCAATCCAGTTCCTTTTTCTATTTCTAGCCGGATAGAAGGTCCACCAGTTCGGCCAGAAAATTCTTTGTATTTTGCGCAAAAAACGGCTAATGAATAATGTAATTAATAAAATGTTAAATGATGTTTGCTCTAGCAAACGTTATGCAAAATCAAGCAAATGTTCAATAAAGATAGTGGTTACGTGTTGTCTTGGATTATGCTGCTAAAACGTAATGAACTTGCAGCTTTAAAGACCCCCAATAATTTTTCAACAATGTTATTGGAATCACGCTTCTAATTTATCATCTTTGAACTGTTTTGCCTGATATGGGTGATCTTTTTATTCCGTGTCAAAGTAATCACTTTTTATCAACAGAAACCATAATAAAGATACGTAAAGATATGTTTTTCTTGTTATTGGAAATTAATTTATAAATTCACTGAACCCTACACAAGTGTCCTAATAGTCACAAATAGTTTCGGTCATCCTAAAAAGAATAATTAATTAAAAGTTAAGTAAAACTTTTGAGTCAATAGAACCCATACAAAAAGCGCTGTGGAAATAACTATTTTCAGACTGTTCTTTATAACCAGGGAAACCATAAATATGCAATTGCATGTTTTTCCTTGTACGACCAATAAAGGCGAAACCAATATATTTATCCGTTTTAGAGCTTTTTATGAATTTTGGCATCGATTCGTTAGTGCTTATTTTTGCATATTTTACCCTTTGCAGCATTTTTTTGAATATTTTATTTAAGAGCCTTTTTGCAGCATTTTTTAAGTTTTTTAGCGCATATTTTGCCTTTTTGAGGCATATTTTGATACATATAAAATTTTTTTTTAGCTTTCGCAGCAAATAAAAAAATTTTTTTTGGGAGTTTTTGGCTTCTCTGTTTTAAATAAATATCTGTATAACCTACGACAAAGCAAGTTGTCATTAAAGGTAAATTTAAAATTTAATGTACGAGAAAAAATCAATTATATACGTTTTTGGCGATGTGTGTAATACGTAGAAATCTGGACCAATATTTTTGTATACCGATCGATTGAGAATCATCATGCCTGTCCATGTTAATTTTGTGAGCAAAGTACAAGTTGCAATCTTGTTGATAATTTGATTTGGTAAATACGTTTTAAGGCCCAAATACATTGATCAAAATTCTCATCAAGCATTGTGGTAGTATAAGTGAAAATGTGTTTGTATGTGTGACACAGACAACGCTTGATGAAAAATCAAAAAATGTAGATATGACGGCGAATATAACATCCAGCACACGTACACGTTGAATTCGCCGGCTGTACAACCATTTGACAAGTGTATTTGGGCCTTTAATTGCTCTGAGAACGGATTCCATGTAAATTGCGAGAATCGGTCTATATTTTAACATATTCCCCATAAAAACTTCTTTCCAATTTAGACTCTTAAACCATCTAATTATGTTGGTATTTAGATTAAATTCCCCCCAAAAATATTTTACTGCAAATTAAATTCTTTTTTAATCAGTTTACATTTGCCTAAAAGTTCCATCTAAAAAGTGTTTAACATCCTTTTTGAATGCTAACATCAGTCAACAATTTAGCGACCGCTTTAAGACAAAAAATCTCATATGGATGTTAATATCTAGATAATATTCGGCACAAATAACTCTAATTAAATTGTAACCTCTTAACATAACTTTGTTTTTGTGAGCCGATGACTGCCCATCATTTCGAAAGTTCGACTGTTAATACGATGGTGTTTGGGCTTTACCGATTGTAATTTGAGGATTGTTTTTATTAAATTAATCTGTTTTTAAATTGTTGAATATTTTATCTTGTCTTAGCAATTTTAGATTTTTTTGGGGCATATTTTTAACAATTTTCAAGGCATATTTTCAAGTTTTTTCTACATTTTTAGTGCGGTTTCCCTGTTTACAACTAATCTAAAATTGGTCAAACACAGTTTATTCTTGAAATAATTTATGCAGAATCAGAGCAAGGATATTATTGTTTTTAACCCTACTTGTTTTTCGTAAAATAGGAATAAAATAAAAAATATAGAGAGAAACTTAACATTTAATAAATATTCAAAATTCTCCAGATGGTAGTGATGCGATCCCAATATGTGTCGTAGTCGTCTAAAACAATTTCTAACTGTTAATTGTGGTGTGGAGTGGGCGGTTGAGTTTGATGTTAAATGCTGAATGTCTAGCAATATGTAGATGATGATAAATTGTTTGGTATATGAAATGACATTGCTCTTTTCACAAAGGATTTGTTGGAATAGAAAATTGACAGTCAATGTACATATGAGGTACTATACTATTCTCAATATCATAAACATTCGTACATGCATGAATGCATACGCAAACAAATCTACAACAACAAATAAAGCAATGAAAGCAACAAGAACAACAATAAAAAAAGTACTTGCAACAACAGTAGGAGTTGACTTTTGTAAAATAAGTTTACTTTACAATACACAGAGAAAATACTTGAATGAATTTAAAATTAAAATTTCAAGTTAATTTTTTTAAATTTAAAATTTAAAATTTAAATTTTCTGTTTGTATATTCGACCATGTTTTCGAAATCGAAATCACTTGAAAGTATAATCGAACAAATTATGCTTTGAGGACCACTTTCCTTTACCTAAACTACTTTTGAAATAAGGAAAAGCTACGATCACTTTTTTCAAAAATGTAATTAAAAATTTCGATCGATTTAAATTTTCGATTATTAGAACATGACCGGTTGAAATTAAAACTTGTTTTCTATCAAATTTTTTTTGCAACATTATCAATTCTTTCGGTGTATGTTTCCGATACTATTTTATTGAATGTGTAGTTGATTTGTTGCTACTTTTTCTTTTAGTGCACGTTTTCTTCTAGCTATTATTTGTTTGCTTCTGTGCCAGGGATGGAAAAGTTCTTATGATTGTACTTTTTTTAAACTATTTAATATATTAAAATACGATAACAACTTTTTTAAACAAATTATTTTTTATTATTATTTTTTGTTTTCAAAGTTAAAATAATTGAGCGATTACACTGTACGTCAAATTTCAACTTTTGGCCTTACCCATGATCCAACTGACCAGATTCTGAAAGTATAGCTTAAAAAAAATGTACGTATTTCTCAGTTTTTTCAAGTTCAATTGTGAATCCACCTGCCTATCACTTGGAAAAGTTTTGATTACACCCACACCCGTTGATCGAGATGCTAGATTTTTTGCTTGAATACTTCGTACTGTTCTCAGATACACTGAAAGAAAAATGCTTCATATATTTAATGAATCGTTTTCATAAAAAAAAATTTCATTGGTTAAATGCAAATTTTCATTGTATAAATGGAATTTCATAGTTATAATGAAGTATTTTCGTTAAAATCGTTTCATTGGATTTCGTAATTACGTTAAAAATTTTCATTGGATATATGAAAACTTAAGTTTGTCCAAGTTAAACAATAAATTTTAATTGGGAACATAAAAAAACAATATACAAACATAACTATATTCATAAATTAATAAAAAATTATATTTTCCTTAAAATAATGTTTAATTGTTAATAAAAAAATGTAAGATTTAATTATTTCATACATCTAATGTTATATGCCATTAAATTTATGAAATCAAAAATATTTTTATAAAAGCAACATATTTCAATAATTGAAAAAAATATGTATGTTTAACATTCAAATAACTTTATAGTCTCAATAATTAAAAGTATAAAAATATTTCTAAAAAGTATGCCTTCATATATTTAAATTTTCATTATGACAATGAAAAATGTCATTATAGTAATGAAACAAAAAATTTCAATCCATAAATATGTGTTTTTAGTTTTCTTAAATATGTACATACCTACCTACATAAATTATGTAATTAGTAATGAACAAACAAATGTTCTCCTTTAAAAAAATACACCCTTATATTAAACTGTTGTCAACCAAATAATGTATACGAAAAAGCTTGTTCTCTCTTTATGAGTAATGGTAAAAAACATAGGCCCATATTCATAGTCAAAATAAAGTTTACCTTAAGTTAAAACCGTCTTTAAATGGATGTTAATAACTTTGTTCTAAAGTCGATTTTTTCTAAAGTCGACTTTATTTTTGACTGTGAATATGGGCCATAGTTTTTTTATTCAAAAACTACACTGCCCCGGTAGGCTAGCTGGTAGTGAGCTAGTCTATCAGCGCCGAGGTTGCGGGATCGATACCCGCCAGAGACTCTGGTTCCTGCAAGACAAGCGTAAAGCTTTGCGGGATTAGTTTAGGGAATTATTAAAAAAAAAAAATTTGTTAAAAAATAAAATAAAAAAAAAAAATTTTTTTACTTTTTTAAAAGTATTCATCCAATGAATAATATTCATAGATCTAATGTAATGTTTCATTAAATACATTTTAATGAAACAGGTTTCATTGATCCAACGAAGCGCTGCATAGGTTCCTTTTTAATGCAATTTTTCATGGGATTAATGTCAAAATTCATTCGTATGTATTGTGAAAAAAATTCTTTCAGTGTATAATGTGTAAAAAAATCGGTGCACGGGTTCAAACATTATGATCACATTTCTTCAATTTTAATACAATTTCATATATTATTATTATAGAGCAACAAAATGTATATGAAATTGTAAAAAATCTGGCACCCCGCGCAGCATAAATAGCTCTGATATTGAAAACAGGTAGAACAAGAGCGGATGTGAAAAACAGAACTCGGAAAGCACTCGCAGATTTTGTTATACTAAATTTGATATGGAAAGCCTAGAATATGACCCAAGTTCTATGTTGCCAGACATAATCGTTCCATTTTTGTCGTTGTCAATCATAATCGGTTTTACAATAGACAGACGAATATATCTTGATAATTAGCCCTATGGTCCCTATTCTTCTAAAACTATGATTCCAGGAGTACAATTTCTATATGAGTTTCGAGAAATAATGCACTGGCATGATTGATTGAATAGCAAGTTCTTTATTGTCCAATTAATTCGTTCAAACAACAGACAGATTTTTAGGGTTATGTAACCGAATTGGAGAATTCAAACGAAACTTTGAAGGTGGATATATTATTAATAGCTGCTGTACAATATCACACAAATCTTAATTATTTTGGGAAAAATACAACGCTGTCATGATAAGTTGGTATTTTTTTTTTTTTTTTTTTTTTAATTTCAAACAATAATTAGATCAGAGATGTATTTTCGTCAAAATACGTAAGGCTTGTTTGATAGTGTTAAACGGTCTTAAGTTGTAGGTACAAAAATAGTTTAAGTATTCTGAAAATTAAAAAAGTACTATTTCAACTTTTGGTATAAAAAATAAATCTTATTTTCCATCGCAGCTGTGTATGTTCATTGGACTGCACGTTATTGTCAGTTTACTTCAGTGTATATTTATGTGCATATGTATTTATGTGCATGCAGATGTGTGAGTGTGGTTGAAAATATGTCACATAGTTTTACTAGTTTGACAACCGCTTGGTGTTATTGGCGCGTCCAGTTGGCGCTTTGTGAAAAACTTCCACTTTATATTTTTTTTTTTTTTGCTTGCAACTTCCAGTTCGAGTGGAGGTGTGTTAAATTTTTTTTTATAACTTTTTTCTGTTGAAAATTGTTTTTTTTTTTGCGATTTAAATTGAAGTTTATGTTTTTTTTTCGGGTGCTTCTACAATAGTTCTTGATAATTTATGTATTTATTTTAATAAATAAATTTGATTTAGAATTGAGCATCTCAAGTGGGTGTTGTTGATTGGAAAACAATTTTAGGATGTAATAATTCTAAGTGGTCACAGGAACTATAATGTATGTATGTATGAAAATATATTGCGTTTGTATTTGTGGATCAATAAAAAATACATAAATCCTTTCAGAGTTATTAGACAGAAAAAGATAGTTTGCAGTTTTAGCTCAGCTTAAATCCATGAAAATTTATTTTATACTTGATTTTGAAAAATTAATTGGTTGGTTGCTTAGAAACAAAACGCTTACAAAAGGTAAAAAAGAGCTGTAACAAAAATATATTTTTTTGGGTATTATGCTTTGAATAGTGCTATTCTTTTTTTTAATTATAATTTTTCTATAATGTAATAGAAACAATTATTAAAGAACCTTAAAAATATATACATAATGCTCTGTATTTAAAGGGACCAAGAGGTCCTAAATGAGCGGCTTAATTTGGGCGACTAGACATTAAGTGGTTGTATATTTTATCATGACAATGATCGGCCGCATGTTGCAAGTTTTACCTAACCGGCCTTCAGAGATTGCTCGGTTCAGAAATTGCTCGGTTCGTACCAAAATAAACTGCTTAGTTTTTTAAAACCAAAAATTAATCAAGTCTATTTCGGATAAACTGTTTCGAAGTACTCTAATGTGAGCGCTCTGCATCGATCGAAACAAATCATACATCGATGCAGAGCGCTCTCATTAGAGTGCTTCCAAACACTTCATCCGAAATTGACTTAACTAATTTTTAATTTTAAAAAACTAGGCAGTTTATTTTGGTACGGAGTCCATATCGACATCTCGATTCCCAAACATTCTAAGGCGATTTAGCATGTTTTTAATTTTTTTTTACGTTTTTGAATATTGTTCAACTTAAATTCTATCAAATTGTGTAAAAACTTCTCCTAGAAAACTTTACTTTTTCGACTTAGCATGTTTTGAATTAAGCTGCCTATATGTTGCCAGAGATTTCATATCTTTTATTCGAATGTTATGGCAAACTTGAACTTCGATATCGACTATCGATATTGCAGATGGGTCGCGATGCCCGGATGCAGGATATCCAGGCAATTGTGGCCCCTCATGGATGACAAGCGAACCATGTCTCTGCTATCAATGACCCAGAGAGACGTATCTCTTTTGGTATATATTGTCACAGGACACTCTCTTATAAGTAGGCATTCACTTTAACACTTTTCCTCGAATTCAGTTTGTTAAAAAAAAAATTATTATAATTTTTTTCCTTGTCTTTTCTCTTTAAAGAATTATTCAAACCGCTTCGTCCCCGGCTATGGAACCCTACGCACGTACTTGCTAGCTAGCTAGATCGGGAGAAATGGGCTGAGATCTTGCTCCATTGGACCGGTTTTGTACAATAAAAAAAAATACGTGCGATTTACATGCCCTTTAGTTTCTTTTTTCTTTTTTTTTTTTTAAATTTCAAAATTATGTTTATACTATTTAACCAGACAACAAAAATCTTTACTAACTTTGATTACTGCGGCAGGTGTTATGACGAAAATGAGAAGGAGGACGTAGAGCTCCTTCTCTGTTCCTTTCCTGCACTGGAGAGAAGGCGACTGGTCGAAATTGGATCCACCAGCTTTGTCGAATTGTATGATATCTCTGACGTTGAGCTGGTGCTCATTTTAAACTTCATTAGATGTTCGGCTTGGTTCTAAGGTGGGGTTCTGTTAAGTGGAACTCCATGGCATCATAATAGATCATTCGGTCTTAGTATTTCAGATGGATACCGACTGCCATTTCTAACTACCCAAACCTAACCATCATAATGTACATTAAAAATTTTCAAGAAATCCCTCATTTTAAAATTATGCGCTATATTTGTTGCACTTAATATAAAATGCCAAAAATTAACATAACGAGTAACATGAGTTATAATGAATTTGATTCTATTAAAATCTCTCAGATCTTTTACTTTTTTTTACACATAAACAAAAATTTTCGTTTAATATTTCAATATTTTGTTTCCTTGTATCCATAAATTGTTTGTCTTATATACGATTTGATTTCATTTCACGCTTCCCTTAATTCAATTAAGTTTTTTTATGTTTTTGCCAGTTGACCACTTATCAATTTCCTTACCATTGTTCACAGATTTTTTCCGTTTCATTTTATTTTTTTGTTTTTTTTTGCCATTTTTTAATATTTCTTGATTGCATTTTTGTTTAAATGCACAACCTCCAGCAAAAACAAAAAACAATTTGTAGATGAAAAGCGAAGAAAAATAATAAAACAAAATCCTTAGAAAAGTTATCAGCTGGCACACTGATAATAATTCAATTTCCGTAAAACCTTCAACAATAACTGAGCTCAGTCAAGGAATAGTTTATTAAAATATCAAAAAATAAAAAAAAATTTTAAGAAAAATAATAAAGTAAAGACCAGGAAGGAAACCATAAGAAGAATCAAAGACACGACCTTTTTGAACATGATAGACAAAACAAATACTTTTTTCCTCACCCGCTTCCTTTTTTTCTTTTTAACCAACAACGAAATGTCAAGAAAGGCAACCAGAACGCAAAACAATACCATGACATGACCAACGTTGCAGAAAATTCAATTTTGATTTGTTTTCTTGTTGGGATCTGAAAGAAAAACAACAACAAAATGGAAACAGAAAGGAAACAATATGTTGGATTCTAAGAAGATTTTCAGTTTATGATGGTTGAATATCATTATGAATATTTTTTATTCCTTTTTATTCTATTTTTTTTTTTTTTCATTTCATAAAAGTACATACATATTTGCTGAAAAATAAGTAAAGATATCATCAATAATGATATGGATAAAAATAGTAAATAAAGAAAGGTATTATCTTTCCAAATACTTCAGCTAACTACGCAAACAATTTTTTTTACCATTTTACTTAAATATCAAAAGTTTTTTATGAAAACATTTTTTAACGTATGGTAAAGGGATTTACAAGCTTAACCTCTTAGTTTTCACTTTATCATTATAAAAATATGATGACCAAATTAAAACTACTACTTATGTTTTTTTCTATTTTAGGAGGGGAAAAACCAAATTAAATTACTTAAAGTTTAAAAGAGTTTATACTCTTACGCAAGGCCCATTGAAAAGGTCTGCGCAAGAAGCCTGATGTTCATTGTTTATGTTCTTTTTAGTTGTCAACATGTGCATGTATACGTTTGTGGTATGCCACACATACACGTTTTTTCCTTTTGCTTTGTATATGTGGTAGTAAATTTTTGACAACTAAAAAGAATCGTTTTTTGTTTTTGTACAAGTAAGCAGACCTAATAGATGGGCCTTGCTCTTACGTATATCTTGCGGTTCAGCTGTTCCATTTTTCTTGCTCAGTTTTGTTATACAGAGGTACTCTTATGTAAACGGGACGCTGCGTTACGAATATGCGTGATAAAATTAAAATTAAATTAAAAATACGAATGCAATGTGTTATGAAAATTGCAAGTATTACGAAAGAAACTTTGACATCGCATACGTCTTTATCGTTTTTTGAAATTTTTCTGAAGAAAAAAACTGTGTGAATACAAACAATAATGTTTTATTAAATTTTTTGCTAGTCGCAACAAAACTCATTTGATCTTTATCTTACAAAGTATTATGGAATACGTAAGACTTTTGTGCTAGTGAAAAGTGCTTCAAAGCAGTGTTCGAAAATAAACTCTAAATATCGCTCCTTAGTGTTCGGCTCGGTAGATTTGTAGAAAACACCAACGTTAATAGTGTTTGTGTAGAAAACCATTAAAAAATAGAGTTTCCCTTTTTGCCATCTTTCGAACACAAAAATAACACTGTTCTTATCCATCTCAACAAAAAGATGCGAACATTTAATTCCGTTCGGTTTTTTTTTTAATCTACAAATTTTATTGTGTTCGGTTCGGCTTATTAATGTTCGTCGCTTTTGGCTGGTAAAAAAACCAAACCTTTTTTACGAAAACAAAATACACATACGAAAAAAAAATACAAAGCCAGCAAAATAATTTTACACAAGTACAACATATACACAATGCACACACAAGCTGTTCGTGTTGCGGTCATTGCTTAAATTTTTAGTTTGCTCATTTCTTAATCAATGTAAAAAAAGAAACATTACAGAACATTACAATATAGTGTTTGTCTACAGTATCACTACAATTGTTCTGTTTTTCAACGAAGAACAGAACATTTTATAATGTTCACCTCTTTCTTGAAAATAGTTACGATCGGTATTAAGGGTTGTGTTCGTCTAAACAATCACTAAAAAAATATATAAATATCGTTCTTGGGTGTGTGAGCCGAACGCTAAATAATGCACTGTTTATTTTCGAACACTGCTTCAAAGAACACTCAAAATATTATGTAGTTAAATTTAAAGAAAAATTAATTTTAAACAACTTAAAATTCATTTAAAAAACGGATCACTTAAATTTCATTGAAAACAAATGATTTTTACATTAATTTTTAAATTTTTTATTAATTAAACAGCATAAAAAATATATTTTAACCGATAAAAATCAAACTACATAACAAAATAAATACGAAAAAAAATTATTTTTTGGTAGTTTGTTTTTTGAATAACAAGCATAAATGTTAAAAAATAAAATTATTCGTAAAATTACTATATTTTTATTAAATTTTAACAGTACAGAAAACGAATTTAATAAACCACAATCAGTTACTGTAATAATTTTATGAGTGTACCTATCAATCCAAAGCTTTTTATTTATGCTTTCGCCACTGCCATTTAAATTTTTAAAATTTTTCTCAATAGGCAAAGATTTGCTTTCTGGTTGTTCAAAAAAGCCAATCCTTTGCTTTGTAAATCTTTTTTATTTACCATAAGCGGCTTACAGTCTGTAAATTACGACACCGAACCCTAACGTATAGTGGGACTTTACTTATTATTATAATATAGTTTGTTTGTCTAATTGTCATGACAAAACTGATATGACAGCGGCTTCCAGTTTTATACAAATGTTAAAACTTAATGCTTTTCATACAAACTTTAGGATATTATTTTCAATAATTTGCTGCACATTTTTAATTTTTAAATAAATGCCATTAAAGCCTTAAGAACTAATCTCTTGTTTTCTATTATTGATAATTACAATTATTAAACATGATACTAGAAAAAATGTTTAATTTTATTAAAATTAAAATTAATTGCTCATACATACAAATTGTAAAACAATGGCGGATATTTAATACACTATAATTTTTTTTTCAATACAAAACTAATTAAATTATAGTTTGTGACTACAATACACAGTCTAGTTTTTTGTTTGAAAAAATAGGCAATTATATTTTAATTAAAATAAATAATTTAAAGAATTATTTCATACATGAAATTGTATGTTTTCGTATTAACCCATTGTCTCCATATAATGACATTTGTTCCAGTGATGTCAACTCTAAGAAAAACAGTTATTGGTCTCAATGTTAAAACAAATATCTCATCGAAAAGCTTTAAAGAAATTACAGCAATGAGTACAAGGTGCCGTAGAAAATGCAAGTCTTATTTTTAGTTGTCTTAATTAGATGTTAAAATTCAGTTTACAATGTTGATTTAAAATTTGTACGTGGCTGAAAATAAAAAAAAAAATAAGAAATTTTTTTACTGGAACCTACAACTCTTATTTTTAACTATTTCATTGAAGAAATTGTCAAAATAAGAAATGCAAAAATCACCAAAAAAACGTTTTTCTAAACTATGGCAAAATTTAATTATCACCCGAAAATTATGAAAAATGGCCAAAAAAGGCCAAAATTTGTATGGAAAATTTGTGGGCGATTTTTCATACATGTGCGCAAAAAAATTGAGTTTGTGTCTAGAAGCGACGAGATAATTCTAGTTTAGAAGCTACAAAGCAAAAAACATTAGGGTATCTTTCGAAAAGTTAAAAGAAAAATACAGACAATTTGAAATCTCGACTAAATGGATCAATCTACTAGTCTTTTGGGAGAATCCATTAGAGGAAAGAAGAGGTGGTGGTGTACGTATCTTGTAGATTTGGCAGTAAGTTAAACTTGGCGGCTACATGTTTTGTTATCTAGAGCTGATAATACAACTTCTTACTAAGAAGGGTATATTTGTAGCCTTTAGTTTCTAGAAAAAGTTTAACATCTTTCGCTGTAGCTGATGCTGATGAATGGCCATTATCCAGAAAGGATAGCAAATCAGTTGCGATGTGTTGTTTGTTATTGCACAAAAAACACTGTGTGTAGAGCGAAATTCGTTTGGTCAGTTTCTAAGCTGCCGATTACCTTTGTTATAGGGGAAAGTTAACTGGAGCTCCATATAAGTATTGCGAAGTCTTATTTATGCAACCCTGAGCTTGTGGATTCTGCTTTCCACTTCGCTGTTGGGGCCGCCATCAGAGGTAACTGTGCTCCCGAGGTAGCATAGTTTTGCCGTTTTTTCTATTATTGGGTTGTTAATAGTGCAAGATGGAGTTTTTTTGCCTTTAATGGTATTAGCTTTCATCATATCCATGTTGTTTTTTTGTCCGTTTCTTGCTTTTATTGACGCAAGTCTATTAAATTTCCCAAGCGTAATATGTCATCTGTATTATCAGCCAGCCGGGCGGATGGACACCGTTAAATCGACTCAAAGTCGATCGGTATACTAAAAGGTGGGTCTATGACCAATATTTTAGGGTTTTACAGGCATCAGCACAAACCTCAGCATCTTCTTTATTATTTTGGTGTGGGTATAAAAACATTTTATATCATGTGGTCATATCTAGACAATCAGGCCATCCAGCTTAAAGCTTTAAAGTGTGACTTTCAAAAGAATATTAAAGTTTTAAAGTTTACCTTTTTCAATAGTAAATTAAGAAAAAAAAATAAGAAGTTAAATAAGAAATTTCTTTATTCTTATTTCTTCGACCTTTTTAATATTATTTTTTCGTAATAAATAAATATTTTTTACAAAAAAGACCAAGAGCTGGAAAATTTATTACGATAAAATAATAAAATTTCATTTTCTCGAAAAAATTACCAAATTTCAATTTAGTTTTTTTCCATAATTGTATGTATACATTTTTTTTTAATGCCTCAAGCTTGATTTCCCAAACAAAAATACATTTTTTATATTCTTTTTTTTCATTTTTTAATCATAAATATTCTTTAAAAATTTATTTTGTTTCTTATCAATTTCCATTATCATCATTATGGGGGAAAATAAAGTAAAAACTACATAAAAACAAAGTTTGAAAAAGAAAATGAACGGAAAATGTCACACCAAACTTTAATGACCTATAGCTCGTTTTCACGCTTTACCCATTTGGAAGACAACCAAAAACTTCAATCACATTTTGTTCTCTTTCTCATTTTGCGAACAAATAAAAACTAAAGAAGAAAAACAGCAAAAAGCAAATAAAATATAACAAACTTTAGAAAACGTGATATTGCACTTGGAAATATAAAAAAAAATTAAGAAAATAAAAGAAAACTTTTTTAACGAGCTGCTTGAAACTGCTAAACAAAACAAAAAAGAAATAAAACGATAAAAAAATAAAAGCGATAAGATTATAAGAAACAAATTTTGAATATTAATGAAGATTAAAACAAATATTTATTACTTAAACAGTGAAGAGCATAAAGTGATTTGAAATATGAAGGCCTGTTTTGCAAATCACTTTTACTCAAATCACGTGATTTCAAACCACATGTGCCTACTAAAATCACACGTGTGATATTTTAGTGTCCCGTTTTTGTGTGTTTTGGTGTGATCTTCAATTGCCGAAAGCACACCGAGAAACACAAAAACGGAATGTCTTTCAGAACACCACAAAATCACGCCCGTTACTTCAAAAGCACGGGCCCGATTGCTATTAAAATAAAAAAACAAACATAATATATTAAATCTTAAGTCCTAAACAAATGTTAACCTCTTGCACTCAAAAATATATTAGCTTGCCTACTTCTAGGCTTTTTTTGCTAGTTCATTTAAAACACATTTAAAAGAATTTTATTAAATAAATTTAAAATTTTGTTAAAGAAACTATTTCCTTTTCTTTAAACCCATAAATCAAATAAATATTTAAATGGGTTTATTTGCCTAAAACACAAATCAAGTAGATTTTCCAGTGTATAGTTTATTTAACTCGATAAAGTTCCACAAAAGTGTTGTTACTCTTTCTTTTCATTTCAAATAAATTTATTGAGCTGATTCGAAAAATACATAACATATTTTTAGGTGCACAAGCCTATGCATATATTGATTTATATCCAAAATTTTTTTATTTATTTTCTTCTATTGTTTTTTAACATATTTATAGAAAATTTTTAAAAAACAATAAATCATATTTTAAGGTTAAAATTGTATTCCATTAAAAAGTACGTACAGTTTGTGACAAGTAAAAGTCTAAAGCTTTAGAATGGAATAAAAATACTCTTGGTAGTTTTAAGGAAACTTCTTCTTCAGTCCTATTCTAGTTCACATCTAGTTCAGTTCTAGCTTAAGCCCCAGTTCAGTTAAAGTTCAGTTCTGGTTCTGTCCTTATTCAGTTTTAGTTCAGTTCTAATTCAGTGCTAGTTCAGCTCTAGTTTAGCTCTCGTTTAGTTCTAGTTCAGGCTTAGTTCAGATCAAGCTCAGTGCTAGTTCAGTTTTAGTTTAGTTCTAGTTCGGGCTTAGTTCAGATCTAGCTCAGTACTAGTTCAGTTCTAGTTCAGTGCTAGTTCAGTTCTAGTTTAGTTATCGTTAAGTTCTAGTTCTAGTTCAGTTCTAGTTTTGTCCTACTTCAGTTATAGTTCAGTTCTAGTTAAGGTCTAGTTTTGATCTAGATTAGTTCCATAAAATACTTGTAATATTTTTGTCACATTCTATATTTTATTCAATCCATCAAATTCATATTAAGATCTCCTAACCTGTTTTGTATTCTTTAGGATATTAATTTTTTTTATAAATGTTTGTATTATTGGTTATTAAAGCTTTAAAAACAACATCAACGATACTTGTTTTAAATCCTACACCTTCTTGATTACATTCTAAACACCATCTCCCAACACCTTCATCGCCAGCATCAACATCCATTAAATTTTATTCAATTACATGTAAATAAAACTTTTGCCATTTGCTAGGCTATAAATTTTATGTAAACGTCAGAGAAAGAATACCAAAACAATATCCCTTATTGGTATGCTACAGAAAAGAAGAAAAAAAAGAAAAATTCCATAAGCCTGCTTAAACTCTATTGGTAAGGAAAGTGCTAGAAGGAAAGAACCAACGAACGAAAGACATGTTGGATTAAAAACAGTTAACATGTAACAGGAGAGTAAATAGCATTTAAACAACCTGCTTCAAGTTCTATATCCTCTTGTAGCCGAATAGTCATTGAATTGGTAATGTGGTTTTGATAAGGAAGTGATTTATGGCAGGTAATTAAATGTATAAATTGCTAACAATAGAAATTTTGTTTCTTCTTTTTGTGTGCTTCCATTACACGCTTTTATGGTCTATGGTTTACTAAAGAACTAATTAGACGATGTAATTAAATTAAAGCCTTAAAACAGGCAATGATTTATATGGTATGAAACAAGTTCAAGTGGGTTAGTAAATTTATGACTGCTTAATAAAATCTTGACTTAAACGAAATACAAATATAAATTTGTGACTAATTAAAAGAGACATAAACTGTGTACAAGAAATATTACCTTGAGTGTTTGGAAGTAAACAGTGCAGAGTTAACGAATTAATTTTCGTAGAATTTATGTAAGTATGTATGTATTTAAAATGTTGGAAATAAAGTGAAGAACTAATCTCGAAGTAAACTATATCTGAGGTGCAATTGAACAATAACTGAACGTAAACTAATCTAGAACTATACTAGAACTAAATTAAAACTGAATTTCATTAACTATTTAAACAGTCCTTTTCATATTTTAAAGGCTATACAAATATTCACTTGCAGGATTTTTTTTCATTGAAAATGCATTGCCTCTTAAAAACACTGACAGAAAAACAAAAATAAAGCTTAAGTTAAGGTCAGTGTTGTAATAGCCTTTATCGTCACGAGTAGTAAATGAAGGCATATAAAGTTTGTTCATTCAAGTGTTACATCAAAACATATTCATCTAACACATTTCAGTGATTCTATGGCGATTAAGCCATGTCCGTCCATCTGTCCGTCTGTTCAATACACACTCACTTCCAGTTCTACTTATTGGTTTGGGACTTAAAGCCAGAATAATCTGTTTAGTGTGAAAACAACATCTCTAAATAAACAGGTATCCTACAGATTACCAAACGTTGGGAAAATGAGTATGGTGATCTCTATGTCATAAGATAATTATATTTCATTTATGGGACCTATTCTGGGAACGCGCCTTGGTAGTCTGGCATCCCCTGTACTAGGTACTTTCTAAAAATTTTAGTCTGTTCGAAAACATTTCTTTTTATTCTGTCTCTGAACACAACATTAGTATCCAAATATCAACTTGCCTCCGTTTAAAACTTATTAAACTGTCAGTAAAAAAAACTTACATGTTTTACAGCATTTAAAGACTAAAAAATGATTGCTATAACTTGAAAGATGGTGTCAGGAATGTGGGCTGAATGTTAATCCTGACAAAATGGAACTGATACTTTTCACAAGCAGAAACAAAATTGCCAAATTTGCTACCCGAAAATACATGAGGTCTCACACAAACTATCCGATGACGCCAAATTTCTTAGCCTTATATTATACAGCAAATTTTACTGGAAGATGAACACCATTTCCAGGACCACTTAGGCGGCAACTGCATTAAATTGCTGTAAAAGTACCATTGGCCTTAATTGGGGAATCAATCCGAGGAATGTATACTCGCTTTACGAATGTGTCACCAAACCCATTCTATTCAACGGTGCTGCTGCTTAGTGGTTGGCACTCATGGGGAAGAATCATAAAAGGAAGTTTAAGCTTATAATGAGAATGGTGCCAATAACGGTAACAGGTGCCATTGGACCAATACTTCTATGGCAGTGTTTACGATATTGAACAGGTTGCCACCGAACATTATGGCAAGAAAGTTAGATGCGGAGACAGCGGTAAGACTAAAGGTACGGTCACATATGACAAACAATTGTCAAATTTTGTTTGCCGGCAATTTTTAAAATTTGTTAAAAAAAATAAAAATTTTATTTGCTGGTCACACTACGCAAATTTATTTGCCCATTTTTGTTTGTTCAAACAGATATTAAGTAGCTTCAAATAAAAAATGGGAAAACATGTTTGCCCTGTGTTCAGATATAAAAATATTTGCTAAAAATAAATATTTGAACAAATTGTCAAAAATAAAAATTAAATAAAAAAAATTCCTTTTTATTAAAACTCAAAACTAACATTTTGATGCAAAATATTGAAACTTTTATGGTTTTATTGTACAGAAGAGCGAGAACAGCAGCAGGGTTAGTGAAAGTAAAACGAATCGACTTTTATTCTTATAAGTGAAAACATTTTTAGCAAAAACATAATTTTGATTTTTAGTTTGAAATGTTCTTTATTCAATTTTTAGTTTTTTTTTTTAGATTTTTAGTTTGAAATGTTCTTTATTCAATTTCACACAAATTTCGCAAATTTTTGCAAATTTCCACTGATTTTGCAATTTTTACAGAATTTTTGCCATTCCTTATAGTTTTAGGGCTTTTAAACAATTTTATGGCTTGATTGAAATATAAAAAATTTTCGCGAATTTTCGCTATTTTTGTAAATTTTTTTTTTTTTTTTTTTTTTTATTTTTCCGATATTTTGTTTTTTAACCGATTTATAGCCATCTCAAATAAATTTTTGGGTTTGCTTCCAAGTTTGCAATTTTTCGTGAATTTTTCCTCTGATTCTTTACAGCTTTAACAATTTTTAATACATATTAAACTTTTTTGCGAATTACCGCTAATTTTGCCATTTTTATCGAATTTTTGCCATTATTTATAGTTTTAGGTAATGTTAATCAATTTTATGGCTTGTTTGAAATATTAAAAATGATCGCTATTTTTACAAATTTTTTGCAATTTTCGCGTATCTTTGTTGCTCTTTTCGGCAATCGTCACCATTATTAAGATAGCCCCATATATAAGCCGTAGTAACCTTTTTTACAGGGCACTATCAAAGAAAACATCATTCATATTTATTTTTAAAACCTTTTCTTTAGCTTCACTTCGGAAAATCAAATCTTGTAACGTTAATTTAACCGCCTTATACTCAATGCAAATGGATGAAACTTTGCAGGCATACATATTCCCGATAACAATACACGAATTCATGGGCGTAGCTAGGATAAAATCAAGGGGCGGCCACAATTTTTTTAAATGCTTTTTATTAGCTTCACTTTGGAAAATCAAATCTTGTAACGTTAATTTAACTGCCTTTTACTCAATCCAGATGGATGAAACTTTGCACGCATACATATTCCTGATGACAATACATGAATCCATGGGCGTAGCCAGGATAAAATCTAGGGGTGGGGGGTTAAAACCTTTTCTTTAGCTTCACTTCGGAAAATCAAATCTTGTAACGTTAATTTAACCGCCTTTTACTCAATGCAGATGGATGAAACTTTCCAGACATACATATTCCCGATGACAATACATGAATACATGGGCGTAGCCGTAAAAAATCTAGGGGAGGGGGGTTAAAACCTTTTCTTTAGCTTCACTTCGGAAAATCAAATCTTGTAACGTTAATTTAACCGCCTTTTACTCAATGCAGATGGATGAAACTTTCCAGACATACATATTCCCGATGACAATACATGAATACATGGGCGTAGCCAGGATAAAATCTAGGGGGGCAACATTTTTTTTTTCGTAAAATGCTTTTTTGACTGCCTTCTACTCAATGCAAATGGATAAAACTTTGCAGGCATTCACCAGGATAAAGTCTAGGGGGGGGGCCAAAATTTTTTTTTTTGATAAAATGCTTTTTTGACTGCCTTCTACTCAATGCAAATGCATAAAACTTTGCAGGCATTCATACTCCCGATGGTAATACACGAATACATGAGCGTAGCTAGGATTAAATCTAGGGGGGGCAGAATTTTTTTTTTGTGAAATGCTTTTCTTTACATTCACTTCGCAGCATCAAATCTTGCATCCATTTGCGTTAAGTAAAAGGCGGCTAAAAAAAGCATTTTACAAAAAAAATTCTGCCCCCCGTAGATTTCATCCTGGCAAAAAAAAAAATTTCTAATGAATTCCTTACTTACTGCAGTTTTTACCCCTAAATATTAAAAATATTTTCATTTAAATTAAAACTATTTTCGTAAATGTAAATGTAAATTGTAATGTATTAATTAAAGCTATTCGTTACTAAAAAGTAAAAAATAAAAAAAGAAAAAAAAAATTTAAGAAACGCTTTTCTTTACCTTAATATATTGATCAGTTGTGAACACAAAATAAATATGAATACCAAAAAAATCGACTAAAAGTCAAAAAATAAAAACATTTCAAACAACATAAACTTTTAAATCAAAATGGAAAACAACTCACACATCCCTTAAAAAAAGCGTGGGGCGCCCATACCAACCTAAACTTAAAAAAAAACATGACTGCCGTGAGTACATTTTAATATTTCAGACCGAAAGAAATACAACCAATCATGTTTAAAGCTACCAATTTTCAATAATTGAGCATTTTGTTTCATAACAACGCGCCCCACGCTTTTCTTTAAGGGATGTGTGAGTTGTTTTCCATTTTGATTTAAAAGTTTATGTTGTTTGAAATGTTGTTATTTTTTGACTTTTAGTCGATTTTTTTGGTATTCATATTTATTTTGTGTTCACAACTGATCAATATATTAAGGTAAAGAAAAGCGTTTCTTAAAATTTTTTTTTTTTCTTTTTTTATTTTAACAAGAACTTCGAATACACTAAGACATGCGGATTTCAGAACATCAATTTCTGAATTATGCGCATTCAAAAAATTGTTCGTTTTCAATACGAGTCGATACCTAGAACACACTGATAGTATGAAATTTGGTGTTTACGTTTTTATTGTCATAAGAGGTGGAAAGAATCGTTCGATAATTTCACGTAGCCCCCTTAAAAACTTATTTCTGGAGAAGAGTCCTTGTGCCCATAGACAATATATTTTCACCTAACCAAATGTTATTGTAATCGATCCATATTTTACCATAGCTCTTATACAAATACCACTTCTGTAAATAGCTTTTAATGTCATAATAATGTTATAAATTATGGTTTTGGCAATAATTTCTATAATTGTTGGGGTAAAGACGGGGCTGGTTACCTGTTGTCCGGGTACGATGGCCGTGGCACTGGCAAGGCACTTGTTGGTGAGAGGGCAACTCACTTGTTGAGGCAGGTCAGGAACACGGCGAGTGAAAAACGAATAAAAACCACCCTTATTTGTGGTGGTTTTATGGCACTTTGGTTATGGTGGCTCTTTTACACTTTTGCGTAATTAAAAAAGAAAGAACACCCTTTTTTTTTTCCTTTTTTTAATTTACTTTTTTTCCTTTTATTTTCGTTTTTTTTTATTTGTACAATTTTATTTTATTTACACTTTTATTTCTTAATTTTATAATGGCCGGCGTCTGGCTGGTACAAAGTTTTATTAGCAATTAAAAAAGGCAAAAAAACACGGCGAATTTAAATGTCAGACGACATACCATATGAGGTGCTGCCAGATGCCACCACCCCGTGTGGTGCCGTCTCACACGGCAGAACTACCGGGAAACATGAACACCCGGTTCACACCAGCCAGACGTCAACATACACCCCGCCTTGCAACGGTGGTGCAACATAAGAATAAGAAAAGGCATGATACTGCAATATTTACAATATGAAAAGAAAAAAAGAGTTTAATTCATGTCTTAAAACTATTTAAATTAAAATTATTAACAAAAAAAAAGAAATTAAAAAAAAACTTAACAATGATATTCATATATATATAAAAAAGAAAGAAATAAAGGAGAAAAAACGTTCGTCCCAGGGGGCACCAAAGCAAGCCCAGGAGGGCCACAATAGACAAAAATATCGTCCTTTACTGGCTCCAGATAACTCCCTCTCCGAAGTAGGCGACCCCAAAGACGGTGTCTTGGGCGTACATGGACCCTGGCTTGCCCTTCGCTGGCCCGATGAAGACGCGGGGAGCCACGTCGGCCCCGAGGATTAGGAAGTAGACACCGGGCATGTCCCACTGCGGGTTGGCTTGCAAGGCAGCAGCGCAGGCCACCGACTCCCCTTTAACTCGGACATCTGGGGATCTGCCAAATGGCCGTTCCTGTACCGTGACCTCCACCTCGAACTGGTTGCGATCAGCCGCTCCATGGAAAACGGTTATATTCGTGCGGCCTTGGACCACACTGCACCCCAAGCCTAGGGCCTCGTCACGTGTTATGCGCGAGCACGCCATTGTAGGGTCCAACCGCGCCCGGGACCAGAAGGTTTCACCGCCCGGATGGGCCCGTATGCGCACTGCGGCGATCATCTTCACCCATACCCGACCCTCGGGCATTGGATGCAGCAGACTGTGGTGTTTCTGCATGCAGCGCCGGCACCGATCTATGTTCCCGCAGGCGGAAAGAGTGTGGGAGTGAGCCAGGCAGTTGCGGCACAGTTGATGTTGGGCCACGACCTGCAGCTTTCCGTCTGGGGGGAGAGTTAAAAAGCGCGAGCACTGACGCACAGCGTGGAACCGCACGCACAGGGGGCAGCGGAAGTTGGGGTTGAAGGCCATGAAGATCTGGAAGGAGACATTTATTAAAAAAGGTGAACGTTATAAGCGAGAGGAATTCTTTGTGTCGCCCCTTGGTAGGACTACCAGTTTGTGTATTGGCCGAGTGATCACGCCGTTTTGCGTTTTTAAATCGGCTACTCGCACCTGGGCGTCACTGCCGCGATAGACTCGGACGATACGACCCAGCCGCCACTCAGTTGGACAGCCTGGTTCACTTTTTAGAGCCACAAGGTCGCCTTCTTTTAAGTCTAGCTGAGGGTGTTGCCACTTGTTGCGTTTATTAAGCTCCTTTAGGTACTCCTGCTTCCATCGGCGACAGAACTCTTGCTGTAGGGCCTTTAACTTACGCCAACGATTTACAATACTTAAGGGTGAAGATAACTCTTCGGGCTCAGCAGGGGTAAGCATCGGTGTCCCTATCAGAAAATGCCCTGGAGTAAGGGCAGACAAGTCCTCAGCGCTTTCTGACATAGGGCCTAGCGGACGTGAATTAAGACACGCTTCTATTTTCGCCAAAATGGTTGAGAACTCCTCGAACGTAAATTTAAGTTGGCCAGCTGACTTTTTAAGGTGCATTTTTGCGCTTTTTACCCCTGCTTCCCATAGTCCTCCCATGTGAGGCGCTGCAGCAGGGATAAAGTGCCACGACAAGCGTTGGTGACCATAATTCTCTACAGCCGTGTCACGAAGCTCTTTCACGTGCTTGACGAAGTTTGCGTCGATTTCTCGAGCGGCGCCAACGAAGTTTCTGCCATTGTCGGAATACATGCAGCTTGGGCAACCACGACGGGCAACGAAGCGGGCCAAGGCTGCTAGAAAGGCAGGGGTAGACAAGTCGCTAACAGCTTCTAGGTGAATCGCCTTCGTCGCGAAACAAACAAAGAGACACACGTAGCCTTTTGAGATTCTGCAGTATCTGCCGGTGAAACTTTTTATCTCGAACGGGCCAGCAAAATCAACGCCAGTATTCGTAAAAGGGCGGCAAAGGGTAGTTCTTTCTTGGGGCAAAGCAGCCATTATTTGATTTTGCAGCTTTTTTCGATAGAGAACGCAGACTTTGCAGTTACGAACTACTGTTTTTATCAGATTTTTTGCCCGAATGATCCAGCACTCTTGCCGGACTACGTTAAGGACTAGACGAGGGCCTCCATGCAAGACTAAGGTATGAACGAATTCTACATACAGCCGAGCCAATCTACTGCCATATGCCAAGATGATAGGGTGCCTTTCGTTGTAGGACAGACAAGTACTAGAGCTAAGACGACTATTTGAACGAATAATATTGTTTTTGTCAACAAATGGGGTAAGTGTCAACAGGGGGCTACGTGAATCAATTTTTTTACTCGCTTTAAGACAGCTGAACTCCCCTGAGAAGTGAATTTGTTGAGAAAGATAAAATAAGCGATTTCTCACGAACTGCAACTCATTAGCCGAAATCTTTAACGAACCATAGTCAACCTTTTCGCGTCTTTTTTTACTCGCCAGGGCCACAAATCGAAACATGTAGGCGATTACATGATACGCTTTAGATAAACTAGAAAACCTGTCTAGAATATCTTCTTTATCAGCAGATCTAGCAACAAAAACTTGAGTTCCTTTCGACTCTTCTGCCGTCTCGAACTCTGTCGCTCCTACGGGCCACGAAGACTGCTCCAACTTAAGCCACTCAGGTCCGTGCCACCAGAGCCTATTTTCTATTAAATCCGCAGGGATCAGCCCCCGGGTTGCTAGATCGGCAGGATTGTCACCTGAAGCCACGTGACACCAATTTTTATTCCCAACTTTTTCTAATATGGTAGCCACTCTATTTGCCACAAATGTTTTCCAGTTGCAAGGTGGTTTTCTCAACCAGGCTAAAACAATTGTGGAATCGGACCACAAATAAAGGGGGAATTTGCCCATGTTAAAAGTAGCAACCACACTGTCTACCAAATTTGCCAAAAGAACTGCTCCACATAACTCCAAACGAGGCAAAGACGGCTTCTTTATTGGGGCCACTTTTGTTTTACATGTGAGCAAACTTGACAAAACTTTATTTTCGAGCTGTACCCTTATATATACTGTAGCTGCATACGCCAACTCAGACGAGTCACAGAACCCGTGAAATTGAATAGTACAGCCAGGCGAATATTGAACCCAACGTGGCAACTTAATTTTTTCAATATCCGCATAATTTGCAACAAAATTCTGCCATTTTTGCAGAGCCACTGGTTTGATAGCCTCGTCCCACTCGATCTTATCAAGCCACATTTTCTGCATTATAATTTTTGCTGCAACCACCACCGGAGCCAACCAACCTGCAGGATCGTATAGCCGAGCAATGGTAGAAAGAACCTCTCTTTTGGTGTAAGAGGTTTTTAGTGTTATCTTTTCACCAACAAAGAAAAACACATCTTCAGCCGCATTCCAGCGAATCCCTAACGTTTTTGTTGTGCTTTTTTCATCGAGCGACAAGAATGAAGAATTAAGCAGGTGATCATGGGGCAAATTTTTTAAAATTTCTTCAGAATTCGAGGTCCATTTTCTTAGCTCAAATCCACCCATGTCCAGAATACCAATTAATTGGTCTCGTGCCACCAAAGCATCAGCAATTGAATGAGCACCAACTAGGGCATCGTCCACATACATATTTTCTCGCAATATTCTAGCGCCTAACGGAAAACGTCGCTCTTCATCATTTGCCAACTGCAGAATTGTTCTTAGGGCCAAATAAGGGGCACAATTTACGCCAAAAGTCACAGTTTTCAGTTGGTAATCAGCAATTTCCTCAATATCACTGCTACGAAACACTATTTTCTGGAATGGCCTATGTGTGGGAGTCACGAAAATTTGCCGGTACATTTTTGAAATGTCCGCATTAAATACAAACTGAAAAAATCGCCATCTCAGTATCAGATTAACTATTTCAGCTTGCAAAATAGGGCCAGTGAACAACAAATCATTTAAACTTCTGCCATTTGCGGAAGGGCTCGAGGCATTAAACACCACTCGCAATTTAGTCGTTGTACTCTCTGGCTTAAATACGCCATGATGGGGTAAATAATAGCCCGGGCCACTTTCAGCACTTTCTGCCTTTTCCATATGCCCTAGGGTTAAATATTCTTTTAGGACCTCATCGTACTGGGCCTTACGCTCAGCATTGCGCATCAAAGATTTTTCATTTCTCAGAAATTGACAAACAGCTATATGCCTATTGGGACCAAGCGACAGCAAACTATTTTTAAAGGGCAGACTAACAGTGTATCTCCCTTCAGAGTTTCTAATGGTAGTAGAACTATAAATCTCCTCACATTTTTTATCCTCATCTGATAAAATACGCATTTGAGAAATCTCTTCTAACTCCCAAAACTTCGACAATTGGTCATCAATCGCTACTTTTGTCATATGAGACACTCCAAGTATTCGAGGGGAAACTCTAGCAGGCGTTGGACCTGTAACTATCCAACCAAAAATGGTTTCTTGAGCCACTAACGATTCAAAAACACCGTGCCTTACTCCGCCACGAAGAATAGAAGGATACAAATCACCTCCTAACAACAAATCTATCTCACTGCTTTCATAAAACTTCGGATCAGCATAACATAATTTGGGCAACTCAATCTCTTTCTGGGGCAAAAATGAATGTGTTGGAATACTACCCGTTACTCGAGGGACCACCAGGGCTTGTATATTTAGAGACACGTTCTGGTCGAAAAGAGAAACAATAGTAAAAACTGCCATTTTAGAAGACGTACTAATTATATCTCCGCCTAAACCTGAGACTTCTGCAGAAACTGGATTAGTTGGCAGCTTCAATAATTTTTGTATCTTTTCGGAAACAAAACTTTCATCCGAACATGGATCTATCAGGGCACGAACCTTGTAACAGGAGCCAAAACTTATAATGTTAACCCAGGCTGTGGCTAACATAACCTTTTTTGCAACAGAGGTATGATGCGATTGAACTACACCAGAAGGGCCGGCAGCACTAGTGGACTGTATTTGACTTTGATTATTTTGACTCTGAGCTTGAGAATTAGTGTTTGACTGGTTTTGATTATTATTGTTGCCATTTCTTACTATATCTTTATGTATAAGTGTATGATGTTTTTTATTGCATTTAGAACAACCATTAGGACTACTGCAATCTCCATACAAATGCCCCATAGTAAGACAATTAAAACAAAAACGAAATCTTTTTAACGTTGAAACACGATTCTTGTAATCCATGCTCAAAAACTTATTGCAAACACTAATCTTATGCCTTTCTTTACATAATTTACATGAGCTCGAGTCAACTTTTGTATGATGAGCCTTAAACTGCTTAACTTTCGTAGAAATATTGTTATTATGTGAAGGGCCTGCTTGGGAACCACTGGCAGCTACATTGTTCGCTACTATAATGTCAGAAACACTCTCAAGGGCATGAAATCTATCAGTCAAAAAATTATTTAATTCTTCCCATTTGGGAACCTCTGTTTTATTTTTTACTGACTGCTCCCACAGATGTAAAGTATTTTCTGAGAGCCGAGACGAACATTGAAACACAAAAATTGGGTCCCATGAGGCAATATCTACATTGTATAATTTTAGCACCGAAATACAATTATTAATCTCCCTTTGGAGCCTTTTTATTTCCGCAGCCGTTTCTCTTTGGCATGGAGCCAAATTAAATAAAGTCTTAAGCTGACTATTTATTAAAACCCTTTTATTCTCATATTGGGATTTTAAATTACCCCACGCAATTTCAAAATTTTCTGCCGTGAGGGCAATATTTCTATTTATATCCCGGGCTTCATTATCTGTTTTTTGAAATAAATAAAACAATTTTTCCACAGGGCTAAGTCTAGAATTATTTATGTAGATTGCCGTAAACATGTCCCTGAAGGTGGGCCACGACACGTAATCTCCATGAAAAACGCCAGTATCACAAGGGGGTACAGGTATTGAACAAAGGTTGGGAGCCACTGCATCCTTACTTTTTTGTTTTTCATCGTCTAATACCTGTTTTGCATTTGCAAGAATGTTTATACATCGCACGTAGGTTTTTCGAACCTGTGGATGTTTGGTCTGAACTGCCACTAACTCTTTCTTCACCTCTATTGTGGCTACGGAACACTCTTCATAAACTTTTTTATATCTCCCCCAAATCTCTTCTAAGTCACTCCTCTCAAAATCTATTGCCTCTTTAGTGTATGCGGAAAAGTCCTCCTTTTTTAGCATAACCTCAAAATTGGTTAACTCGTCTGCCGCACGAATAAACTTTTCAAAAGTCGACATATTTTATTTTTTAATCGATATACCTCGTAAGGGCAACAAAATAAAAATCCCAGAAAAAATTATTTGAAAAAAAATTTTACGCGCTGGCAACACTTTTTCTTTTATTTATAAAAAGAAACAAATTCAGGCAAATTTGTATTGGACTTTTCCTTTTGTGTAAAAATTCCAACAACTTAAGGCAGATTTTTATTGGGCTTAAAAAAAAAACCAACAATTCGACGAGTAACGGGTAGAACCGGCGAGTGAAAAAAGATGGCTCTTAAAATTCTGCGGCTTAAAATTGGCGCAACGTAACCTCACTTTTTCGACACAATATGGCGCGACACAATATAATGCATGCAATTTAAATTCCACAGCACGTACCTGTTATTAATTCCTTACGGGCGAAGGACCAAAATGTTGGGGTAAAGACGGGGCTGGTTACCTATTGTCCGGGTACGATGGCCGTGGCACTGGCAAGGCACTTGTTGGTGAGAGGGCAACTCACTTGTTGAGGCAGGTCAGGAACACGGCGAGTGAAAAACGAATAAAAACCACCCTTATTTGTGGTGGTTTTATGGCACTTTGGTTATGGTGGCTCTTTTACACTTTTGCGTAATTAAAAAAGAAAGAACACCCTTTTTTTTCCTTTTTTTAATTTACTTTTTTTCCTTTTATTTTCGTTTTTTTTATTTGTACAATTTTATTTTATTTACACTTTTATTTCTTAATTTTATAATGGCCGGCGTCTGGCTGGTACAAAGTTTTATTAGCAATTAAAAAAGGCAAAAAAACACGGCGAATTTAAATGTCAGACGACATACCATATGAGGTGCTGCCAGATGCCACCACCCCGTGTGGTGCCGTCTCACACGGCAGAACTACCGGGAAACATGAACACCCGGTTCACACCAGCCAGACGTCAACAATAATAAATAGTAAAAATTTTGTCTTGGTAGGCCGAAAATTGGTTCTAGGTCACTTGCTACAAAATTCTCATAAAGATGTCGATGTCGGTAAATTATTCGGCACTAATTAGTTTGGTATAAATCTTAAATTCATTACATAATTTTATTTTGGCGGGTCCATGATTGTCCACTAACTCCAAACTGGTACACTCTCGAAAATTGATCTATTTATATAGATACGCCATGCTTGCAATGCATAATTCGTAACATAGGCTTATATATTATACCCACATTAAATAAATTACCTATTTACTTAAGAAAAATGTATTTTAAACAATTTGAATCCTACTTACCGCGCAACTCTTTGCTAAAAAGAGAACACAGGAAAAATTTTTTACATATACCTATAAGTGTTTTCGTCATTAAAAAATTATTTAATTCTGTTAATTTTTCAATTTCATGTTAAAACTTTTTATTTGCCGCTGTTTGGTCTTACAAAATTTTTGTAAGAACAAATATTTATTTGCTTAAAAACGAGGAAAATATTTGACGTTAAATGGTCACATTAGGAGCATTTTTGTTTGCTGGCAAATAATTTTGTTTGCTTAAAATCAGCTGTTTTTCTGTTTGCCCCTCAAAAATATTTTTTGGTCAGATTAGGGCAAACAAATATTTGATATTTTTCGTTAAATGTTTGCCATATGTGACCGTACCTTAAGAGCCACTAAAGCATGGGGGCTATAACATCGGATATGCTTAATTCCTGTATGATATAATTTGAAACTTGGACGTTGTTTACATATGAGCATGAGCCAATCTTTGATCCTGGCTGCACCGTTAGTATTTTGGATAAAGTGGCTCACTATAATGAACTATTCACTACGGTTCTAAAATAATGCACGGTGTCCATTTTGGGATTTACTATGAGCAGTTAAGCTTGAGCAATCCTCAAGGCTGCCGGACCATTGCAATGACATTCAGGCCGAAATAATAAAATAAAAAAATAAAATAATCTACATAGCCGGGAAACACATCTGGCTGGTAGATAAATTTACATTATTACCGGTTGTAAAGCAGCCTGGAGAATATGTTTTTCATATCGAGAACTGAACAAGAATGCCAGATGTCTTTAGAGGAGATAGCGAGACATCCAGTGGTAACCCTTAAGTGGGCTCTTAAACACAGTGACGTACATCGAAACTGTATGGCTAACTCGTTGGCGCATGCAGGCACCACCTTAAATCGAAGCGGCTTAACATATGGTATACATAAATACATAGATGTTTCAAGTTTCATTTAATTGGCAGTCAGAGGTAATTTGATGAAACTACCTGTGGGGAAACCAGGAAAATATGGCACACCATAGATGTAAAAAGAACTCGGCGGGCATTAGAGGTGTGCAGAAATCACCTCAGGAACCTTATTGAAAACATGCCTAAAGGCTTAGGCTCCCTATGTAGTCTTCTTTGTAATTGTCCGGTATTTGGAGATCTAAGACTTGAACTGTGTGGTCGTAGAAACCTTTTGGACCAAACATTTCTCTCTGATTTTAATTTGATAAGTATCTACTTCTTCATTGAATCAACCGGATGGCTGAGTAACAGTTTTCGCGGCCAGGTAACATATGACCCTTGGGAGATGGTGAAACCTGGTAACACATTAGGAACTAATTACTTGCCCCTCTTGGACCTGGACTCCTTCTGGAAAATTCTAGTTTATGTTAAAGTATACCAAAGACATTCGTTATAGCCGAATGTAGCATTCTTAGTTGTCGTTGAGTACATTTTCATGCATTTTCCTATCTGTTTTTGTTTAAACATTTCAATTACATTTTTGCATTTAAGTTTAAAACTTCTTATAAAGATTACAGGAATAAAAACAAACATTTAGTTTTTTTTTCTGGCAAAACAAAAATGCTTTAAATGTAGATGTTTTGTTTGCAAACACATACAAAGCACACTCACACAAACAAAGAAAAAATTTCATTGTTATGTTAAAACAAGATATTGAAAGGTACTTTCGTTGAACAAGAGTACTTTTATTTTTCACTTTTTATTTCTAACATGTTAGTATTGAACAAACATTACTATCTCTTAAACAAAGGCACTTAACTGCATGCATACATATGTACTTATGTTTGTATGTATGAATATGTGAACATAAATACATAAGCGTTTCAATTTATGTGTGTGCATGTGCAAACTCACACGCAAACAAACATTTGTAATTTAAAACAAGTGCAATTGTAAGTACACACTAAAAATTGTCATTCTATGATTTGTCAAGACCTTGTAGAGAGTTCAATAAGAGAAAAAACATTTCAACACACACACTCGTACACTTTTATATAGAAAAAAGAATTTACTGAAACTTGATTGTCGAATAGGAATGAATATATAAAAATGTTGAGTACAAAAAGATTCTGAAAAATTGATTTGTTGATTTGCAGCAAGTGCCATTGTTTGTTTAAGCTTTTTTATTTCTCTGGGTGTAATAACAAATGTCAATATCGGAGACTACTGTTTGTATTATGAAAATGAAAAACTATGAAATGAAAAACAAAACCCATTAAAGAAATGATTATTTTCTCGAGCACAAAAAAAAATGGAAAAAGTATAAAAGGTTTAAGTACTTGCAAGGGTAAGAATAAAATTGTGATATTGAACTTGTTGAAATTTCTCAATTAAGGGAGAATGCAAAGAAAATAATGAAATGCTATTTAATTTTATTCTTTTCAAAAATAAATTAAAATATTTAAAGAAGGGCGCACAGTGATCGATTTGAAGTATTTAGGCGGCCAAAAATATTTTTGGACGTTAATGGCTTCGAAAGACTGTATTTTAAAAAACTATCTATTTATTTTAAAAAATAAATAAGAAAAACATATATTTTATAATAAAAACACATTTTATTCTCATAAATCATAAATAAATAAAAAAGCATTAAATTGTCTTATTAAAAGATGTTTCTATCTCGACTTCTTCGTGCTCAATACTTGATTGTCTGTGGGGCTCGGCAGGTTCTAATAGTTCTATAACTTCACTGGAAAAAATGTTGTGTGAAGTTTTCTTTAACGATCTTTCACTACTTACGAGTGGATCTGAAGTAAGAAGCAATCTTTGATAAATATCACGGTTGCATTCTTTCCTTGAAAAATTCTGTCTGTATGACCGAAAATGTTTATTTCGTGTTCTGCAGCCTCCTCCGACAATTGGCCGATTGACAACAGTGCATTATCTATGATGGTCGCCCCATGTTATAGTAATTTATGCATTGTTGGAGTCATGGGATGCCATCCGTATAATTCCACATACATTTGCGCGGTGTTGAAGGCATATTCTACGAATTTTCTTGTATTTATTTTGTGTCCACTTGAAATCGCCTCTAATAAGATTTTAAATTTGTGTATTAATTCGTGGTTAATGCCTGTTATGTCCGCCGCTAATTCTGTGTTTTCAAAAAATCTCCTACTCGTATTACCATCATTGGTATTACCAAAATTGGCTTTAGGCATGTCCACCAACAGCCCAGTTTCTAAGCGGAATTTTTCTTGGATTTCTTTTTTCCTTTCTTCTTGTAATGCTTTCTCTTCCTTGGTCCTTTTTTTTCCATATTTCTTCACGGGCAATTTATATGCCAAATGCAGAATGCTTTCAAAAATACGTATTTTTGCGTGCAATACCGAAATGCCAAACTCAAGAGCATCGGGACTTATCTCGTTCTTTTTGCTTAAATTATTGAAATCTTTGGAAGTGGCGCCACACCTGGTTGATTAAGCGAATGCACTGGTATTTCAAAAGTGCCTTCTAGCCACTTCTGGTTGTTTTTCATAAAAACTTCTTCAACTTTATGAGCTTTTAGCCATCTCTGTTTAAATTCGTGTTTGATGTAGGAAAATTTATGCTTAAGGCTGTTTTTTCTTTCCACAGTGTCTTCGCAAGACAATAGCAAGTGGTTTTCTAAAAACTCCAATTTCTCATCCATACTTGGCAAATTTTGTAGTTGCATTTGCTCAAACATACATTTACGGGTCACTATTTTCACCCCCGACGAACTAGGTAACTCCATAAAAAAAAAAACATAAAATTAAAAAAAATGGTTTTTAAAATTTTTTTAACAAAATACTTTGACTGCTGTCTTTAAGGAATAAGCGGTATTCTGCGGCTCTTGTTTTTTTTTATAGAAAAGCTAATGTGTAACGTATTCAATAAACAAAAAAATATGATCCGGACGAATCCTGATCCATAACAAAATTGCTTTTGAAATTAAAAAAATTACATATTTTATGTGAAAAAGAGGGTATGTTCAACTACCGAAAAATATAACGAAAGTTAAAAATAAAAGTTAAAACTATTATTTATTTAATAGAAGGTTACTTGAGCTATGGGAATCACTTTCACTTTCACTTCTATACACAACTTAAAATAAACATACATGCGTAGTGCGAAATTTGATATAATTTGGGCACCCAAATAGAATTACGTATCAAGTCAACGATCAAATTGCGTCTAACTGCACGGAAGCGGTGACGTATGGTTGTTGAAAAAAAGGGTGGGGGGTAATTCGCGGACGTGTTTACTATACGTAGACGTCAATATTTTGTGCCTACTACGTATTTAAGATTTTGACTTTTGGCCGCCTAAATACTTCAAATCGATCACTGTGGGGCGGTTAAAGAAGAAAATTTTTATATTCAGAACACATTCTTCGGTTGGAGGAAAAAATTGCCATAATTAGAGCGAATTTACTGAAGTCTAAATGATGAAACAGAACTGGGGCTGAACGATGTTTTTCATACAGTTTGACATAAAATTATGCCAGAGAATGCGGTCGAGAAATAAAATCAATTTTATTTTGAGGACGTTTTTTCTAATACTCTCACTTATAGACACTTATTCTCTTAACAATGCTACCATACTTTCATTCAATTTCATACATTTTGTAAACACAGAAAAATAAGAACAAAAGAAAAAGAAAGAAATGAGAGAGAATTTGAAGTTACTGCCGACGTTTTAATTATGGGCTATAGAATTTTTGCTTGAAGTTGAAGACTCAATTCTGTTTCATCATTAAAATGTAATATTATTTCTGAGAGGGCGTATTAGAAGCTGAAGACTTCATTTTACGAAGTAGAAAAGAAATTTCCATATTTTCGGATTTTAATTAGAAGTTGACAGGGGGTGTGTGAAAACGTAAAATGTTAGAATTTGGAAATGGTAAAAACCAACTTTAAAATACACCTTTTATCTAATTTTTATAAATTTTGTTATAAAGTTTTGTTTAATAGAGAAATATTTGTATAATATTTGTCATAAAATTCTTTTATTACAGAAATCTCATTAAAAAATTACTTTCAAAAATTCTTCCGTTTTCCGTTTTCGATTTCCAGCACATCTCTGTAAATATGTTTTTGAACTCCATTGTACCAGGTACTCAGAGAAAAAAATTAAAGGAACTGCTTGTATACGGATTCCAATAATAGATTTATCTGGTACTGGTAATCTCACTCGATCGAGGCGTATTCCAAAATAGGTCTCTATATATACAAAAATTAAAAAGAGTTAGTTTGTATGTAAATTTCTATGTTTGACTGTTTTTTGAGTTTTTATTTGTTTGTTCCCTATAGACTCCTAAACTACTAAACCAATTTTCCTGAAATGTTCCTAGAAATTTTTCGATTACCCGGTGCCTAACAACTATTTATATTCAAATCTCGTGTCACGATATTTGTGTTCAAACTTCTCCGAAACAACTCAACCGATTTTTATGAAATGTTTTGTAGGATTGAGACTAGGTCGTAAAGTATATTTCGTACCGGCAGGACTTCAGTAAGTATATCGAGAGAACGGTTAGAGTAAAAATGTTTCCCATTGGAAACAAGTAACTTGGCTGTCAATACACAACATCTGCCAAAAAGTGGGCTGATTTAGAAAAGTATACGTGGCACCTGCCATACATAGACAATATAGATTTATGTATATCTGGAGAACGGCAAGAGCCAAAGTTTCCAAATAGGGTACAAACATCTGCAACAACCAACATCCCAGTAAAAAATGTTTAGCTTTCTGGAAGCACAAAAGCTACATGAGCGCTGACTATTACCCACTACTAAGAAGCACCGCAGAAGCGAATACCATTTAAGTGAATTTTTAATTTAATGGTTGAATAACTTCGCATTATTGTTTATAAGTAAGCAGGTTGTAAGCAAATAATTAAAATTATTATATTAAAGAAAAGATTAACGAACAATGTTCTAAGTGCTTCTGTTATTCCCTTATATGGAAGCAAGTTGTATTGCAATGATTTAAAAATGTATTTACGATCATTTCCGAAATACTACCGAACATAGAAATTAAATTTTTTTTTAAAAAAAAGGAGGGCTTCCAAGTGGGAATTCGCCATATAAAAATCATGCCTCTTGTAAGCAGGTTTGTAAGGGGGTATTGCGCTTCTCTTCCTTACAAAGCTGCTTACCAGTTAGCTCCATTTTTTACTGGGATGTAAGCGGTATTGGAAAAGTGGCAGTGGTACCTCATATAAAAATACAAAATAAATTTCTATACATCTGGAAAATTGTAGTAATAAAAGTTTCCAAATTTGGTTCAAATAGATTCGATGGCAATGCATGCATCTGCTAAAAAGTGGGCGTGGCTCGAAATATATTTCTTTATAACTGAAGAGCGGTAGGAGAAAAATTCTGCAAATTTGGTATAACAAAGCTGGGTTGTCAATACACAAAATCTATCAAAAAGTGGTGTTATTGAATAGGTGGCGTGGCTCTCCCACTCAAAGACAATATCAATTTCTAATAACTAGCAAACGGCAACAACTTCAGTTTACAAAATTTGGTAGAAAAATGGTTGGGTTATCCATGCATAACTTATGTCAAAGTGTGGGTGGGAATAGATAAGTGGGTGTGCCACCTCCCATACAAAGATACTAAAGATTTCTATATACATATCTGGAAAACGCTAAATTTTACATTTTTTTATATTTTGGACATATATGTTGTTTGGTTTTTTATACCAAATATCTGTAAAAAAGTGGCTTGGACTGAAGATGCTGCAATATTAATATAAAATAGATTTCCATTTATCTGGAAAACGGCAACAGTAAAAGTATCTAAATTTAGCAGAAATTGCTTCGTTATTAATACAAGAGATCTGTTTTGAAAAAATTTACTTCGACGGAAGTAGCGAAGCGTATCGGGTTAAGCTATTATTCAAATGAAAATAAAAATGCGTGTGTTTGCTTGTTTTTTGCAGACTCCCAAACTTCTAAACCGATTTTTCTGAAATTTTCGCGGTAACATGCTGATTACCTTGCGATTAACATAGCGTTTAAATATTTGTAAGTTTTCTGGTTGGCGTAGCAGCTCCCATGCAAAGACAATAAACATAACAGGATTCCTGGACTAGACCTGTAAACGATTGCAATCGATTTATCTGCTATTACATAATTTCTCAGCAATGATTCATTTAAAATCGGAAAATTGATTGTATTATTTTCATCAAAAAATCATACAATCAAATTTTTTTGGTTTCTTAAATCAATTTTTCTAATAATTGATTGCAATCGATTTCATTGTAATACTTTTGTTGCACTCAAATCCAGTAATTGCAATCAAAATGAAAAGATAATCATAATCTTCTTTCTCGAAACTTTGTGCTTGCAAAGGGAATTGATCGAATTCGCAAGATTTTAATAAGAATTTGTTTGCAATCGAATTGATTGCGATTAAGTTGATTACATTCAATGACTTATGAAAATAATGTTTTTAAAATGATTTTAAAATCACAAAAAAGTGCAATCTTGTGACTGAGATTATTGCAAATCTGAAATAATTTTTAAATCAAAATAGTATAATTTCAGTTTTATACAGCTCAGCACCCATGATCTGTAACTTTAGTGAGGACTTCTTGCATCGAAAAGATATGAAACAAAATATTCCAACGTTTCTCGCAAAGTGAGAAAAAAGTGTGTCTGTAACTCATGTCGAAAACTTTCAAAAGAGATTACGTTGTTACGTTATAAATATCAGAACATTGCACTCGAAGCCGATGTGACATTGGAGACGTTGAAAACGCCAGCAACACATATCGTTGACGGCGACCAAAATTTACTAGAATTGAACATTTTTGAACGACGCACACTGGTTCATATTTTGAGAAGGCGGCCAAAATTATTTTTTTTTTTGTTCTCCGATTTTAAAATTTTTTTATTCATGTGAAAGTAAATACTAGTGAACCTCGGGAGCCAAAAAATTAAAACCCTATTTCAACTATTTCATTGAGAACAGGGTGGTCCGAAATGGACTTTCTCAATATTTGGTTATAGTTTTGAATTTCTGAGTCAATTTTTGAAGTTGAAATGCTCATAACTTTTTTGTTTTTTAAGATTTTTTGACAGAATAAGTTTTGTGTATTAGTTTATTTTATTAGCTATACGTGGTTTAAAGCATTAAACTCTGCGACCTCTAGAACTTTTTAATTTTTTTTTTTTTTTTATGTCAAAATTTCCCGGAAATTTCCTACTTTATAGAGCATAAGTCCTGAGCGTCAAAATGCGTCAAAAAAAAACCTATACTCTCTTGTAGTCCAGAATCTAACCTACATTTCTATACCCCATTGTACGCACGTCTGGATACGACCTTGCGAACTACAGCAATTTCTGTGACCCAAGGTAAGATATTCGGTTCAAAAAATAAGTCCTGCAAGGAAAAATTACTGAAATTAAAGAAGGTGAATCTTAAAGAATTTTCGACAAATAAAGCAGTTCAGGCCACATAAATTATCTAGCACGTCAGGTTATCAATTAATTTGGAGATGGTAAAGGTATTGCCATTGTTATGAACTTATTGTGGGTGAACGGATGCTGCAAAACGAATAGGCGACATAAATAGACTAACACGTTAGATTTCTGAGTAAGTTAAAAGGTTACACATAAGTAAATAGCCGCAACATAAACTACATAGTTTAATTACCTGAAAATTGCAAATTAATTTAAAAAAATGGAAGAACAGGTAAATGGTAAAAAAACTAGCACGCAGTTATATTTTACGTGAAAATTACCTACATGTTACCAGTTAATTTATTGCCGGTATGTTATCCTTTTAAAAAGTGTGAAAACAGGGGTTTTTTATGTTTCAAAGAAATGCTAATAAAAGATTAAATTTGTATTTAAAAAAGGGTTTTTATGTTTTAAAGAAGCAGTAACAAAAGATCATTTAAAAAAACTTCTATCAAGAGTATAAAAGTGCATGCATTCATAATTTTACCTTCATTATTGTTTAAACAATGGCTAAGTTCAGTTATAAAGTTCTCGCAGATATATATTTTCAACAGAAAGATGAAAAAGATTTTGTGTTACACATAATGAATAATCCATTTTTTAAATTATGCAACGAACAAGAAATCAAAATTCATAAGATAAAAATTCAAAATTTTTCATTAACATTAAGAAAACGGTACCTGAAATGTTCTAGAAACAAGAAAAAGTTTTATTTACACAACGAAAAATGGCTAACAAATGATCTGATTTTTAAGAAGCTGTCAATAACCGCTAAGGAAACCGTAAGGAGCCGTCAACCAGTAGAGTTACAGAAATGGATGTATGGAAAAATGAAATTCCCTCTTCAACAAAGTATTGCAGACCAATAAAGTTTGTTTACAAAAAGGAAACTAAAGATGTCATAACTGAAGAAGTTCGAAAAATAAAAGATCAAATTAAAGAACTTCAACCGGCAATATTTAAATTTGATGACCAATGCATTGAAATTAATTTTCAAATGTTCCTTACAATGATCGATGGAAAAGTTGCTCAAGCATTAACCGAAACAAAGTCTTCGTCAAGCTGTACCATATGCCAAAAGACATCAAGTCAATTAAGCCAACCCCCATCACAAGACAATAGTTTCAATGAAGCATACGAATTTGGAATGTCCCCTCTTCATACCAGAATTCGTTTTATGGAGCATATTCTTAAATTGGGTTATGATTTGGAATTTGGCCCGTTAGGCGAAACAGTGAGAAAAAACAAAGAAAATGTGGAAAAAAGGAAACAAACAAAAAAACAAATTCAAGAAAAATACCTTCACCTAGGCCTTATAATTGATCAGCCAAAACAAGGAGAAGGAAATTCAAATGATGGAAACACTGCAAGGAGATTCTTTTCCGATCCAGAAACTGCAGCATCTATCACAGGAGTACATTTTGAATTAATAAGACGATTCCAGATCATTTTACAAGTTATATCATGTAGCAGAAAGATAAATGCAAAAAAATTTGGGCAGTATGCAAATGAAACAGCAATTCTTTATAACAAAAAATACTCTTGGAGACATATGCCAACCACAGTTCATAAAATTTTATATCATGGGGAACAAATAGTTCAACACAATATGCTACCAATTGGAGATCTATCTGAAGAAGCGCAAGAAAAAAGGAACAAAGACTACAGATTCTTCCGCGAGCATAACACAAGAAAAATGTCCAGATGTTGTACTAATGAAGATCTTATTACTATTTTGTTGTGCACATCAGATCCATATATGTCCAGTATTCGACAAAAATGGAAATCAACCTCAATCGAATTAGAGGAAGAAGCTAAACAACTTCTCGAAAATGAAACCCAAAGCTATTTAGAAGAAATTTTTACTAATATTGTTTAATTTAAAATTGTTTATAGATTATAATTTGTTTTTGTTTTAAGTATATATTTGTATTAATGTATAAAAATAAAATACACATACATCTCTAACCAAAAATAAAAGTTGAATTACCTAAAATGTTATCGATAGCCAATAATGCTATTTGGGAATTTTTTAAAATATTCCTTTTCAGTTTTATCCTTATAACAACTCGTCTTTCCTAAAAACGCCAACCTTTGGCCCCTGTGAATATTGGGACTAAAAAATTTACAGGGGCCAAATATTGGCATTTTCTGACAGGATCTAAGTTATACAATAAAAAATAAGTATCAGTTGTAAAATACAAGAGAAATAATCATAAATTATAAAAAAATCATATTTGAAATATTCAACTTTTACACCGAAATTCAACAAAAAAATGAAAATGCATTTTGAACTCCCCATAACTTTTGCTCCTATCAGTCGAATTTTACGTTTTATAGCGCAAATTAAAGCCTAACATCGCACCTATCGAGCAAAAAAAATCGCATAAAAAAATACCGATCCAGTCAAAAGTTATGGAATTTTGACCGCCTTCTCGTAAAATTTCCCACTGTGCGACGGTTGTATTTTCGCAGCCGTCGCACAGTGGGAAATTTTACGAGAAGGCGGTCAAAATTCCATAACTTTTGACTGGATCGGTATTTTTTTATGCGATTTTTTTTGCTCGATAGGTGCGATGTTAGGCTTTAATTTGCGCTATAAAACGTAAAATTCGACTGATAGGAGCAAAAGTTATGGGGAGTTCAAAATGCATTTTCATTTTTTTGTTGAATTTCGGTGTAAAAGTTGAATATTTCAAATATGATTTTTTTATAATTTATGATTATTTCTCTTGTATTTTACAACTGATACTTATTTTTTATTGTATAACTTAGATCCTGTCAGAAAATGCCAATATTTGGCCCCTGTAAATTTTTTAGTCCCAATATTCACAGGGGCCAAAGGTTGGCGTTTTTAGGAAAGACGAGTTGTTATAAGGATAAAACTGAAAAGGAATATTTTAAAAAATTCCCAAATAGCATTATTGGCTATCGATAACATTTTAGGTAATTCAACTTTTATTTTTGGTTAGAGATGTATGTGTATTTTATTTTTATACATTAATACAAATATATACTTAAAACAAAAACAAATTATAATCTATAAACAATTTTAAATTAAACAATATTAGTAAAAATTTCTTCTAAATAGCTTTGGGTTTCATTTTCGAGAAGTTGTTTAGCTTCTTCCTCTAATTCGATTGAGGTTGATTTCCATTTTTGTCGAATACTGGACATATATGGATCTGATGTGCACAACAAAATAGTAATAAGATCTTCATTAGTACAACATCTGGACATTTTTCTTGTGTTATGCTCGCGGAAGAATCTGTAGTCTTTGTTCCTTTTTTCTTGCGCTTCTTCAGATAGATCTCCAATTGGTAGCATATTGTGTTGAACTATTTGTTCCCCATGATATAAAATTTTATGAACTGTGGTTGGCATATGTCTCCAAGAGTATTTTTTGTTATAAAGAATTGCTGTTTCATTTGCATACTGCCCAAATTTTTTTGCATTTATCTTTCTGCTACATGATATAACTTGTAAAATGATCTGGAATCGTCTTATTAATTCAAAATGTACTCCTGTGATAGATGCTGCAGTTTCTGGATCGGAAAAGAATCTCCTTGCAGTGTTTCCATCATTTGAATTTCCTTCTCCTTGTTTTGGCTGATCAATTATAAGGCCTAGGTGAAGGTATTTTTCTTGAATTTGTTTTTTTGTTTGTTTCCTTTTTTCCACATTTTCTTTGTTTTTTCTCACTGTTTCGCCTAACGGGCCAAATTCCAAATCATAACCCAATTTAAGAATATGCTCCATAAAACGAATTCTGGTATGAAGAGGGGACATTCCAAATTCGTATGCTTCATTGAAACTATTGTCTTGTGATGGGGGTTGGCTTAATTGACTTGATGTCTTTTGGCATATGGTACAGCTTGACGAAGACTTTGTTTCGGTTAATGCTTGAGCAACTTTTCCATCGATCATTGTAAGGAACATTTGAAAATTAATTTCAATGCATTGGTCATCAAATTTAAATATTGCCGGTTGAAGTTCTTTAATTTGATCTTTTATTTTTCGAACTTCTTCAGTTATGACATCTTTAGTTTCCTTTTTGTAAACAAACTTTATTGGTCTGCAATACTTTGTTGAAGAGGGAATTTCATTTTTCCATACATCCATTTCTGTAACTCTACTGGTTGACGGCTCCTTACGGTTTCCTTAGCGGTTATTGACAGCTTCTTAAAAATCAGATCATTTGTTAGCCATTTTTCGTTGTGTAAATAAAACTTTTTCTTGTTTCTAGAACATTTCAGGTACCGTTTTCTTAATGTTAATGAAAAATTTTGAATTTTTATCTTATGAATTTTGATTTCTTGTTCGTTGCATAATTTAAAAAATGGATTATTCATTATGTGTAACACAAAATCTTTTTCATCTTTCTGTTGAAAATATATATCTGCGAGAACTTTATAACTGAACTTAGCCATTGTTTAAACAATAATGAAGGTAAAATTATGAATGCATGCACTTTTATACTCTTGATAGAAGTTTTTTTAAATGATCTTTTGTTACTGCTTCTTTAAAACATAAAAACCCTTTTTTAAATACAAATTTAATCTTTTATTAGCATTTCTTTGAAACATAAAAAACCCCTGTTTTCACACTTTTTAAAAGGATAACATACCGGCAATAAATTAACTGGTAACATGTAGGTAATTTTCACGTAAAATATAACTGCGTGCTAGTTTTTTTACCATTTACCTGTTCTTCCATTTTTTTAAATTAATTTGCAATTTTCAGGTAATTAAACTATGTAGTTTATGTTGCGGCTATTTACTTATGTGTAACCTTTTAACTTACTCAGAAATCTAACGTGTTAGTCTATTTATGTCGCCTATTCGTTTTGCAGCATCCGTTCACCCACAATAAGTTCATAACAATGGCAATACCTTTACCATCTCCAAATTAATTGATAACCTGACGTGCTAGATAATTTATGTGGCCTGAACTGCTTTATTTGTCGAAAATTCTTTAAGATTCACCTTCTTTAATTTCAGTAATTTTTCCTTGCAGGACTTATTTTTTGAACCGAATATCTTACCTTGGGTCACAGAAATTGCTGTAGTTCGCAAGGTCGTATCCAGACGTGCGTACAATGGGGTATAGAAATGTAGGTTAGATTCTGGACTACAAGAGAGTATAGGTTTTTTTTTGACGCATTTTGACGCTCAGGACTTATGCTCTATAAAGTAGGAAATTTCCGGGAAATTTTGACATAAAAAAAAAAAAAAAATTAAAAAGTTCTAGAGGTCGCAGAGTTTAATGCTTTAAACCACGTATAGCTAATAAAATAAACTAATACACAAAACTTATTCTGTCAAAAAATCTTAAAAAACAAAAAAGTTATGAGCATTTCAACTTCAAAAATTGACTCAGAAATTCAAAACTATAACCAAATATTGAGAAAGTCCATTTCGGACCACCCTGTTCTCAATGAAATAGTTGAAATAGGGTTTTAATTTTTTGGCTCCCGAGGTTCACTAGTATTTACTTTCACATGAATAAAAAAATTTTAAAATCGGAGAACAAAAAAAAAAATAATTTTGGCCGCCTTCTCAAAATATGAACCAGTGTGCGTCGGCTATTCCAAATAATGTAAAGCGCGACTTTAATGTTTGTTGTTTGCAAACGAGCTTTGAAAACATTCGTATATTTTATAAAAATGTTAATTAAACAATGAAAAAATGTGCTAAGAACAAAATATTATTAATATTCATTGCATTTTTATTTTTTTTTATGTTAAAATTTTTCTCGCACCATTTTTGTTCGTGAGTTTATTCGACAGGTTAAAGCAGGAACTTTTCTCACAAAAATGTTACAGACACACGTTTTCTTTTAATTGGCGAGTAATTTCCTTACGTGACAGCTAGTACTCGCCAAAAAACTTACAGACACAGTTAAGTGAGAAAAACAGCTGTTTGTTTTAATATATGGCATTGTTGTTTCATTTCACACATTCCAATCGAAAAGTTTCTCGACGCGAGAGTTACAGAACATGGGCACTGATCTGGAGAACTGTTGAAGAAAATCTTTGGTTATCTATACAAAACATCTGTCGAAAAATGGGTTGGTTAAATTAATTGACAATATACAAATACAATATAAATTTCTGTATATCTTGGAAACGGTAACAGTAAATCATAGATGCATTCATAGCCGCGTCACTGCTCTCGTTCTGCTTACCTAATGCTACCTGTAAGTATTACTGGTGTAGAGTTATTATGAACTCTAAATCTCTAAATATAACTTTATCTTACAATGCAATTTATTAAAATTTCCTAAACGGTTGTTCTTAAATGTGATTTTTTAACAAAAATATTTTCTTACTTAAATAGAAAATCTTTAAATTTTAAAAGCTCTTCAGATTACACCTTAAACTGTGTATGCTTTAAACACCGCTTTTTAATAGCAACCCAAAAGTATGCTGTACTGTTTCTTACAAACATTTATCTCTAGCTGTCTACTGACAGCTGAATTTACAACAAACACATATTCATGTGTGAGTAAAATTCAGGTGATTTTGAGTCTTAATACACAACTGCAAACAATTGCTTATTTTATATATTTCTTTTTGTTGCTGTTGCTGTCATTATTGTAGCTACTGTCATTTCAAGTGTACTTAAATTCTATAGATACGCATACACAAAAAAGTCAGATACACACACCTATGTGTACATGCGTACAGATATACATACTTTTATACGTATTCTTATATATGATTGACATACATCATATTTTATACAGTTAGTTTCAGACTGTCGTCATACGCAGCATTGCCAGTAACAAAAACAACAGCAATAATTACAAATTGTAGCAATAATTTTAGCTGCGTTATTAAAAGGACTGAATATAAAATGTTGCAAAAAAAGGAAGAAGAAGAAAAATCATGCACTCAAATTACACACCCATAACGAGAGATATCAAAACTTTTCACCTTTTAAAAAGCCTGTCTCATTATCCTTGTGTGCGAGTGTATATGTGTTTTAGTGAATGTGTGTAAAGCTTGCAATTTAAAGGTGTCATTGGCATGATATGTATTCATACTTTTGCACTCATGCTGTTCACGTAACACTTTGAGTTTATTTGAGCGTTTGCCTGTCTTTCTGTGTGTTTGTTTGAGTATTTCAATGGATATAATACACGCTATTATGCCCGTGCACTTCAAACATATTTCAACACATTTGCTACGTAATTTAAACCGAAAACAACAACAACAATACCAGACATGAACAGTAGCAGTTGCAACAATACAACATACCGGAGAAGCATAAGCGGAATAAAAATGAAAAAAAAAATGGAAATAACCAAAACGAGAACATGAAACTTTAAGAATTATTAAACAAAATTTAACATACTTTAAGGCTAACCTTAAAACAGTCATTAAAAAAAAGAAGTGAGCTTTAATAGTTAGCAGCGTTGCCGTTTTGGTTACTTTTAACCAAAATTGGTTACTTTTTTTTCCAATGTGTACTTGTGTACTTTTTTTCCATTTTGGTTACTTTTTTTCCACACAAAAGTAACCAATTTTTTGTTTTGGAAGAGGATTTACCCGCCCCGCTTTTTTGACTCTTAAAAATTGTGTGTGGTATTTGTGCAATCAATACCAATACATTTTTCATATACTTAAAAAAGCTCAAACTTTAACACCAGGCAAAAAGCATCTACATATATGTGGCATTTTGACAAGACATCTTAAGTCGAGATAAGATAGCAAAAAAGTTTTTTAAAAAAACTCTGCGAAAACATAATTTTTGTTAAATATTAAAATTAACCAAAATTAAAAAAAAATTTCGCTTATAATACAAAATTTTAAAAACGTAAACAAAAATGTTTTTTAAATGAAAATTCGTATGATTAACGACATTTTTTCAACTTTTAAAATTTGACTTAAGATGTTTTGTCAAAATGCAACAGATATACTATGTATATAAAAGATTTACCGCATAATTTAGTTAAATTTTGCTCTTTGATACCTTAATAACAAAGCAAGACATAGTGTTTTCTTTTCTACAAAAAAATGTGACATTTTATTAAAAAAAAAATGCAATGCGAAAATGGTGGCTTGTCTTATTCTAAAAAAACTCATCCTTTTCGGGAGCAAAATTTTTAGGAAACAGACACCAAATTGCATTTTTTTTAAATAAAATGTCACATTTTTTGTAGAAAAGAAAACACCATTAAAAAATTTTACTTGCAAGAGCTCTTTATATAAAAAGTAGAAGGGTTAACTATGTAAAGGAAGTGCACGTCCACTAAAAATTTCGAAAAATTATATAGCCTTTTATTCTTTCCAGACCATCGGTAATACAACATTAAAATTTATTAAAATCAGTCCAGCGGTTTTTGAGCCTACTAGATACAAACAAACACAATTCCTTCTTTAGACATAATTTTCACCTGAAGTGCGGATAAATAGTATGTACATTTAGTAATAAAAATTTTGGTTGCTTTTTTTTGCTTTTGGTTACTTTATTTTAACATTTTGGTTACAAATTTTTTTTGGTTGTGGCAACGCTGATAGTTAGTATTTGGACTTAAGGCATGTTTACATGGTAATACATATATTAAGAAATGCCCATAAATTATTTACCCAGTAAAAAAAAACTTCGCTTACTTTTCCCAAATGAATAGATTCTTTAACTCATTATTTCGCAGTCTTCTTCTATAACTAGATCTATAACAACTTATAGAACTACTTTTTTCTGGATGCATTTAAGTAAAAAAATAATGACTTACTTTTGAATGCGTTAATTTTGGGATTAATTATGTTTTTCTGATTACTCAACACTTTATTTTGTGGGCGAAGTTTTTACTGGGTAGAATGAAAAAAATCCTTATCATGTAAAAGCAAAATAGAGAATACGGATACAAAAATTGACAAGCGGTTGGTAAATGTTTATTTTCAAAACTATTTTAGAAACTTATGTATTCTCCATACACCAGAGGTGTATTTTAAAGTAAACATTGGCAGCAAAACCAGTATATACTGAACATCCCAGTAAAAACTTCGCCTCCTTTTTTTAAAATGATTAGCTTCTTTCACTCATTATTTAGTAGCTTTCTTCTATATAACAACTATTATTACTTCAATAACTACTTATTTTTCAGATTTATGTAGGTACAAATAATGACTTACAATTAAATGCGTTCATTTTGGGACATCCCTTGTTAAACTTATCGGTAGAATTGGAAGTAGTATTTTTGCTTTTTCCTGATTACTTAACACATTATTTAATAGGCGAAGTTTTTGGGATGTTAACATTTTAATACAACTACAAAAACAATCAAAAACAACTCAGGAAATGTTTATGTTGTTTTTGTTAATATTGTACAATTGTTTTAACCAATGTTCGAAAATAAACACTAAATATCGCTCCTTAGTGTTCGGTTCGGTAGATTTGTGGAAAACACAAACGCTAATAGTGTTTGTGGAGCAAATCATTAGAAAAACCGAGTCGTTATCTTTCGAACACAAAAATAATACTGTTCTTATCCAACTTGACAAAAAGATGAGAACATTAACCACAAACTTCATTGTGTTCGGTTCAGCTTATAAATGTTCGTTCGTTTCTGTTGTTCTAGCACCCGTTTGGCTGGTAAAAAAACTAAACATTTTTTACAAACACAAAGTACACATATGAAAAAAAAACAAAAAGGTAACAAAATAATTTTATACACACAATACAAACACAAGCTGTTCGTGCTATGGTCGTTGCTAAATTTTTTTGTTTGTTTCTTTCTTTATCAATGTGAAATAACAAGCATTATAGAACATTAAAATATAATGTTTGTCTACAGTATCACTGCAATTGTTCTGTGTCTTTCTTGAAAATACTTACGAACAGTTTTAAGGGTTGTGTTCGTCTACACAAACACTAACAAAAAAGATATTGTTCCTGGGTGTGTGAGCCTTACGCTAAATAATGTTCTGTTTATTTTCGAACACTGGTTGTAACCATCAGCTTTTTTTTGTTATTAAATCTGCTGTTTAATATCTTTGCTTTGATTTGTCTTATACCAACCGTGTAAATATAAAAATACTTACAGCAGACTTTTGGTCTCTTTTCTTAAACACGAAGAGAACTTTATAATATTTTGATGCTACAAATTCGTAATGCTTTGTATTACCATGTAAACATACTTAGTTTTGTTTGAGCCAAAGCGATCAAGCTTTTATTTTTTTTTTACCTTAGCAAGTATCTTTAGAAGAATTCAAATTCTTGAATTTCAGATTGCTGAATCTCAATATCCCGAACCTTAAAATCCCAAATTATGAAATGCTTAACTTAAAAATTCCGATATCAATTCGCGAGCTTATAAGCTTAAGTTAGCAGAGACGGTGTTTTTTTACGACTGAGGAGAAAAGCATTGCGACCGGCCAAAGGCCGGATATGCAGGGAATTTTTATTCAGAGAAGTTGGTGTTTCTTAAACAATAGAGGAGGAAATCCTTGCGCCCGGTCGTAGGACTAGTTAAATAGTTTTTTTTAAACAAAATTGTAGATGATAAATGATTTCATAAATAAAACAAATTTTTTATAACAACCAAAAATTAAAACCTTGGGATGTACGTCCGTGTAATATTTTCACTAAAACGATACTTTTATTTTGCCAGTGTTTTAAAATATAACAACAGCATTTTATTAACTTTAAATTAATAAATATGTAAACATTTTTGCATAAAATTTGAATTATTTCACACAACGAATATTCTATAGGCAAAACCCCGAAAGCAATGCACACACACGCAATAAGCCTTAAAGTGTACACAGAAAAAAATTCTTCAAAATTTTTCACCAATTAAAGCAGTAATCAAAAATATAATCAGTTTTAAATAAAAATTGAATCAAGTGAATTAAACGTTTAATCAAGTGAATTAAAAGTTTAATTAATACTATTAACTGGTTTAATTGATAATATTAATTTTTTTTACTGGTGCAAATTTAATTAATTTTTTAATTAATATCAAAAAATTTTTAATTGAAATCAATTTTTATTTTTTTATGTGTACTTCAGAAAATGCAATAATAAGAACCATTAAATACCCTGCAGACAAAGTATGAAGTATTAAGTTGGAAATATACTTATTGCTATTTACTTCAGATTAGTTGCAAATTTCTTTTTTTCATATATCGAATTAGCGATTTAAATGTTAAGTTGTTAAGTGCAGGAAATATGACCCCAAATTTTTACTTTGAATTTTACGTGTAGAAAAATACAAATTTTGTAACTAGTCTCGTAACAACTAGTAACACATTGTCTCATAATCTTACTACATAGTTACGAATTTAGCTGCTGGGTAAGAAATCAAAAGAACATATGCGTGTGTTTGATTTTAAGTGAATGGAAAAGAGGAAAAATGAAAGAGAGAGATAGTGAGCATTTATGAAAACATTAACATTGCTATATTTAGCATTACATAAATATGCATTTTGCTATTGTTTTGACTTTTTGGTTTATATGTTTGCAATAATAAAGCTGCTTATAAATGTTTGCTAATTGCTTGAATTTGGTTAAATGTTTAAATTTATAGATAAACTGCTGTTTGCTTGTATATATTTATTAATAACTTATGTTGCATGTTGTTGGTCTATTTGTCTGTTTTAATGTATAAATTTCATAAATAAATCTTAGAGGTAAATAATGACAAATATGCTGAAATGGTAAATTATCTTGGGAGTTTTGTGTATTTTAGAATTTGAATGTATGCATTTAATTTTACGATTTAACAAATTTAAAGATTTAGATATTCGTGTCTTCCATTAACAAAATATTTGAATTTATGCTTCCGTGTACTGGTTTTGATTAATACTTTACGATATTTATACAAAATATATTAGTTTAATTAGTTTTGGGTAAAACATTTAATAAATTATATGGTTTTTTGGTAGACAAGAGATTAGTTTCTTCTTGAAAGTAATTTATGTAAATATTTAAGGGCTTTTGAAACGAAAACAAATAATCCAGAAATATAAAAACATGTAATTGCATTTAGATTTTGTGTAAATTAACTAATTAAAATGTTGAGAAAACAATGCTTTGTTCACAATCGGAACAACAATTTCGTTTTTCCTCAATCTTTTTTCTTCCCAAATTATTTCTTATATTTTCCTTTAAATTTTTAAACAAAAATGTAACTAAAGTTTTTTTTAAAAAGTTAACGGTGCTTTCTTTTCCACAAAAAATGTCACATTTTATTTAAAACAAGTTAGAGTGCTATATTCGGCTGTGCCGAATCTTTGATACCCTCCACCGACAGTTCGAATGTTTAAGGAGTAATATCTGTATGATGTCTTTTTATTATTATTATCTTAAACTGTGACAATTTGTTATTAATTATGGTTTTAGGAGACTAAACTGTTTTCCGGGAGTAGGGCATATATGGGGCCTAAGGTAAATTATGTACCGATCTTCACGAAATTTCACAGTATAATTTATAGTCCTATAAAATTGTGACGAGCCAAAATTTGTTATGATTGCATTATTTTTTACGGTTTTAGGCGTACTAAACTGTTTTCCGGGAGTAGTGTTTATATGGGGCTTAGGGTAAATTATGGACCGACCTTCGCGAAATTTTACAGTGTCATTTCTAGTCGAATAAAACGGACTTGTGCAAAATCTTATGTCATTCCGTGCATTTTTGCATCATTTATGTTAGTTTTTGTAACAAAATTATCAAGTTTTTGAAGGTGGTGGTTCCACATTTTGATTCATAGCTCTGGTCCTACTGAACCGATTTTGCTGAAATTCAATCCCAAACTGCTTAGGATAACTACAAGCAATTTGACACCTAGTTTGTTTATTTCTTTTGAGTTTTTCGAAAGTGAGCGTGTTTTCAACAGACGGACAGACAGAAGGACATGGCTAAATCGACTTAGAATTACTCAAGCAGCCAGAATATATATACTTTATGGGGTCTGAGATGAATAATAAAAAAGTTTCACACGGAATGACAAACTTAGTATACCCTCTTCACAACTAATTGTGGTGGAGGGTATAAAAATGCAATTTAGTGTTCGTTTCTTAAAAAGGCTTTGTTTTCTAAAAGGGCAGCGTGTTTTATTCTAAAAAAATTCACCCGTAAATGTCATAAGGCATTGCACTTTACGCCCCGTATAAATCGAGAGTGTTGATAATGCCCTGTAAAAAGATGGCTTCTGTTTATATATAGGGTTACCAGACGAAGTTGGGAAAAAATCGCATCTAATCAGCACAGTAAAAATTTAAAGTTTTAATAGTAATTTTTTCTATTGTTAATGGTAGGTTGTCAGTGATATAAAATGTAAATGGATTCGGTGTTATAAAAAGTATTTTTGAAAAAAAAAAACGTCAAATCAAGAAATCGTAAAAACTTGGTGTTAATAAATTGGCAATCTGGCAAAGGTATTTTCTTGTTTACATATTTTATGAAAAACAAGCTAAAGAAATTGGAATTTGGTCATTCATTTTGTTCATTTATTTATTTATTTAATATCAATCTATTTACAAATTTGGGCTTATGTATATTTTTTTTATACTTTTTTTTTTTATACTTTTTGATTTATGTAAATATTTTTTAAATATTGAAGAACAAACTTTTTGTCAGCTGGTAAAAACAGGGCGATCCAATTTTGTGTTTTGCTCTCGTCAAATAAAAAATTGCATTATTACATGTTAGGCAAGACATTTTATACATGCACATTTTAAAATCTGGTATTTTTTTTGTAGAAAAGAAAACGCCATATGTCAACTTCAGCAGCAATTTGTATGAAATTGCTTATGACGTTAAAAATAATTTAATTTAGTTTTGAATGAAAATTTTAACAAAATGTTCGAACAAAAAAAAAATAAATACGTAATATTGTTCTTTATTTAAAATGTGTGTGGTCGCGAAAAAAATTGTTGCTCTATTATGAACTTGCTGCTTTTTGTGAAGCTTAAAAGTATTATTCTTTCCTGTGCTTATATGTTATATAACAAATTAGGCTATCTACAAAATAATTTTTTTTTTTTACCTAATTCTCTGTTTAAAAATTCAATGTTCTATAATGAAAGAAAACGATCGCAATTTTGATAATATTTCTGTGGCATTTTGACAAAACAAGTCGAGATAAGGTAGCCAAAAATTTTTATATTTTATCAAAAAAAAAAAATAAACCAAAATTACGGCCGCTAACTGGGACCGTAAAACTCGACTCAAACCGAAGCACGATTTTCCATACATTTGTATTGATTTCTATTTAATTGGTTCCGAGACTCATAATTTTAGCTGAAAAAATAAGTTTTGTTTTGATAGACTTTATAACGGATAATCTTATTTTAGATCTTCAATTAAAGTTAAAGCTTTCTTTTGAATAATTTTTTGTTTAAAGGACATTCATCACTGATTTTGATCTTCAATCCAAAAAGTAAAAAGTGGCTCAATTTTTTCTCATTTTTGTAAACTGTTTATGTTGTAACGATGTTCTTGTTTCGACAATTTCTTAATTTTATTAGCGTCACTGTAACAGCAAAAATTTTAGAAGGGGCTAGTTCAAGGTTTCTTTCAATATCAATAGCCTTTTCCCTTGATTTAGAACGCGTCTAAGCTTATTTGCTTTTTTGACTCGTTGGTGCAAAATATTTAAATATAACTTTACTTCAGCAAATGTAATTTGAAACCATTTGCAATCAGCAGACAACCTTCACATACATATTTGCATTAGACTTCAGCGGGAAATGCCCTTTTTCTGCTTAAGTTGGTAAAACCATTTTTATAATAACGACGCAAATCGAAGCACAAGCAACGCAACTTTGAAGCCATGCGACGCAAAGTAAAACAAAAACGACGCAACTTCGAAATCACAGAAATTTAAAAAAGACGCAACTTCGAAAACGACGCAAACCGGGGTATTGGTGTATAATATTTTACAAATGTAAACAAAAATGTTTTTTGAATGAAAATTCGTATGATTAATAACATTTTTTTTTTCAACTTTTTAAATTTGAGTTAAGATGTTTTGTAAAAATGCCACAGATTTGAAATAAAATATGTATGTTTATATTTGTAAGATTTATTTAAATAAAATCAATAAATAAGTTTTATTTATTCTCAAAACTAAGCCTTTTAAAACAAGTGGACTTCAGTACACGACTTACAATTTTAGATAACCAAAAGATTTCCATAGAAAGAGAAGACAAATTCAACACAAAAACTGATTTGTTCGCACGTATGTTTAAAGCATGTTCCTACGACTCACAGTCTTAAGCTAAGGTCACACTTGTCAAATATTTGACGAAAAAAACGGGACCAACAAGCAAACTAAATAATCATTTCCTTTAATTCCATTATTTATTTTGATTATAAAACTTGAACTTACAAAAAACAATTTTTTGCTATGTCTGGAAGTATAATTATTTTATTTTGTGATATTAAGACCATGTTAAATCTTACTAACTATTAACAAAAGTAGTGGTCAAATATTTAATAAGTGTGACCGTAGCTTTACTAACGAAGCGATATCAAATACAAACAAAGTCATAAAAATTTTGTAATTTTGTTGTTGCTTTCTAAAGGAATTCACATTACCTTTTAAAATTTCAAACGCCTCATTATTTGTGGCGTTGAAAATTTTAAAAAGGGTACATGATTTTTTGTAGAAAGCAACAACTTTCAATGTAATTCTTTGGCGTTGCGTCGCGTTTTTTATAATTAGGGAATAAATAGTTTGTTATGCAGTTTGACCCTTGTAGTCCAGCTCGTTACAGATAGGTCCTTCTGATTTGTCGACTCAAGGTAAACAAAAACACATTGGCTTTCATACAAAATTACAATGGACCCTTTTTACGCCTTAAAATAAGCTCTGCGCTCTTCTAACGCTGCTGACTTGTTGGCATAGACCAATAAATCTTAACCAGATAAAAAGTCAAAGATGTTAAATCACACGGTTTTGACGGCCAATGAACAGACCTTTCTATTGAGTTTCTGCAATTATGTATCGCTCTTTTGCTGCAACATTGTCCTAACTCAAATATATTAGTTTTATGAAAACGCCTTTCAATTTTTGAGTTTACTCACAGCATAATAGAAAAAGAAAATTTTATTCGTTTTTCAAGAGTTGAGTTGAGTCTTCATTTGAAAAAATTACTACTTCATTAAACACCTGATTTACTATGCACTATCCAAATTTTCGATTTTTGACTTATGAAGTTGTTGCAGCAACTAAGGGCTAGTTTACACTATTATATGTACTTTGTATTAATACATGTCAAAAACTCAAGTAATATGACAAAGTGTGATAGTGTAAATGTAATGTGTCACGAAAATGACAACTATTATGAAAAAAATTTGACTTCCAATACGATTTCATCGTTTTTTGAAATATTTCTAAACAATAATACTTTTCATTGGATCAGGTTTGCATTTTATTTCATGTGTGAGTGTTTATACTTTGTGTGATAGTGTGAACATAAACTGTCTTGTTAAATTAGATTTTTGACAGTCGCAACAAAACTCATTAGATTTTTATCGCACAAAGTATTATGAAATAGGTAAGACTTGTGAGATAATGAAAACTAGCCTTAAGCGATATGTGCAAAAGCCTTTAAGTAATACTCCAACAAATTCTGTAATAAGATTTAATTTTCGGAAAAATACTAAAAACGGTGTTAAAAGCACCAAGTGGCCACACTGCTCTATTTCCTTAGCTCTCCCAGTGCGTATAATTATTAAACAAAATACTTTAATCATATTCCACATACGCTATAGAATCATGACTGAAAATTTACAACAAGGTCTTATTGTATTTAAACTTATCTGTTCACAAAAAACTTTTTAATTAGGTTTATTATAAATTTTTTTTTTATATTAAATTTTTTTTATTCATTCTTATTCAGCGTACATTAGCTTAATTAAAAACAGCTCATAAATATTCATTTTTTTAAATGCCAGAAAGTTAAAAAATTAAGTTTCATAAAAAAATCCCTAGAAAAAAAAATATAACGCACTTGATCATAAAAAAAGCCATAAACTCAAAATTTAAAAATTTTTAGTAGAAACAAAACAATTTTAAATTTAACATTAAATGAATATGAAAAATAATTTTTAGACCAATTGTTTCATTACCAAAAAGTAGACAAAATAGCACGATAATTTTTACAAAGTGTTGATATGAATAGTACGTATCGTTTTTTTCCAAAAGGTGAAAAATTAGAATTAATACCCTCTTTATGATCAAGAACTTTATATATAAAAAAAGCGGTAAAATATACACCTGCATTTACTTTAAAGTTGAAACACAATGTGTTAATGATATGAAACTTTTATATATTGTTCATGCTATTTTTCTATGCTGTATAAAATATGCCATAAAAAATGCTATTATATTAAAACATAAAAGCATGAAAAAAAAGTTATTTCAACAGTAGTATCACTCATTTATTAAAACAAGTGGCATTTGTCAGTTTTAATTTTCACATGAAAATGAAAAATACAAAGTTTTACAAATATTAAAAAAAAAGATTGAAAAAAAATTCTAAAAACAAAAAGCAGGAAAATATGTGCAAGCAAATTAAAAATAGAAAATTTTTAATATTAAAATAAATACAACTAATAAATAAAAACTTTTTCTCCACAACTGACAAGTGGGGTAGTAAGTTCTTTTTTTACACAGTAAATTCAGGATATTCACAAAGTGGGGAATTATGGAGTGGCAAAAGCTTACAAATGTCGAGGGTATCATTAGGTCTATTCGCTTGACTACAGTTTTTCCTTGGTGTTGTTTGGTAGTGTTTAAGAGAGTCTCTAAAAGGTCTTTCATTAGAAGCGACGCATTACTATCATTGGAAGAAAAGGTATTGTGCGTTTGTTCGTATTTAGAAGTAGTTTAGAAACTAAGCTGGTAATCTTCATTTCTTTCATAAACTAACCTAAAAATGGGATATAGTTGTATTTGGCGAATTGTTTTGAAATGTGAATTTGGCAATGCAATCTTCATTGAATATGGGTACTTCCATGGTGTCGAATGTGACAGTCGCATGCGTTAAAAATGCAAAAAAAAAAGAATTATCGTTTCTTTAGGTTCCTTTTCACCTTAAATCAAGAAAGTTTAGCAAGCACTGTTGTTTTAAGCTCAAATTGATAATGGCCGTGATTCCAGGACTAAGATAATGGCAAAAAATTAGCGTTCGAACGTGACAAAAATAGAAAAAACGAAAAATAATGCGGTAAACTTATATTTTTAGATTTGCTCATCTGCCAAATTATTTTTTTCAAAACTATTGCCACTCCATTAATAGAGCCATTTCCATGCGAAATAGCGAAGTAGTTCCACTCGGTGTATCTGCAACCCAATTGACCAACAAAATCAGAAAGACACGATACAATCAATTTAAGCAAAAAAAATTATTTTCCTGTAACTAAATATGCACTCTGATAATCATTTTGTGCAATCAGCCGGTAATTTTCAGCAAAATCAATTTGCAGAGCTCATTCACCTGGCCTATTTTATTTTTTCTTTAACATATTTCTGTTGGGCGCGTTTATTAAAAAAAAATGCAATTTAAATGCGGCTAGTTGTGCTTTTAACTCATGGATAAGATCAGTTAGTGAACTCATGTTATAGATGGTATCGCTGACGATCATCGATTTTCCGACAATGTTGCCATTTAACATCCAATTTGTTTAAATAGTTTAAAGAAACTAAGCAGATTGTACGTTAACATTATTGCTCGCCACAACCATTTTATGGTTGTGGCTTATTGATGGAGGACTAATTCAAACATAAAATGGTTTTAGGTGACAATAATATGGTTTTATTACCCATAATATGCTTAAAATTTTCTTTCAAAATAGTTTTGTTGGAAGTGACCATATTTAAACCTATTTTTTCTCTGCGTGCAGTATCTACTAAAATTGTTCTTTTAACAAAGAACAAAACACTATATAATGTTCGGATCTTTCTTGAAAATAGTTACGAACGGTATTAAGGGTTGTGTTCGTCTACACAAATACTAAAAAAGTAGATATCGTTCCTGGGGGTGCGAGCCTAACGCTAAATAATGTTTTGTTTATTTTCGAACACTGGTTTAAATTAATATTTTGGCATATCTCTTACTTGCAGTTGTGACGCAGTGGTGATAAACGATCTTCTTCAGGGTTGAATGTGACATTAAAAAATAGATTTAAACAAATCAAAATTTACCGTTTTTCAGTATTGTTCATGAGTTTTATTTATTTCTCAGGAAAAAAAATTAATTGTTTAGAAAATAACTGTTACTTTTTTTTTTTTTTTTGCTTACAAAACTACAGTAATTTTCAAGACAAAGTCTTGACAAAAAGACTACGAAAAAAACAGAAAAAGCAACATGTAAATAAAATTGAAAATGATAATTACAGCCAATTTCGAACCACCAGTGCCGCTGGTTAAAGGTTGATGTTTGACTGTTGACTGGCAGGCACCGTTAGAACGTCAAAGATTCTTGAAACATGTAAATTCAACCCCCTGTACCATACAAATATGGCGGTTAAAATTCTTTAATTTGGCCCCTGCAGAGCGTAGGATGCTCCCCACTTTATTTTTTATTTCGGTTTTTTTTTAGTAATTTTAATAAGCTAAACCGTTTTTGAGTTACGCGAATATTTGTTGGGCAGCCTCCTCCATTTTCGAAATAACGGTATATCTCGAAAACAAAACCTAACCTTAAAAAAACGGTTAGCACCACTGGGTTCAGCGTGCCCGTATTAGGTTGAAAGTGCCCAGCTTTACTGTTTTTTTTGTAACTAGCACAGTGTACTTATTGCTCAAAATTACAATATTAAAATGCTTTTTTAAGATTATTTTTTAAAGGTTGCGAAAGAAAAAAAAATCATATTTTAAAAAAAGAAAAAAAAACACCTCCTTCAAAGAACGGTTTGAAGTATTATATAAAAGAAAATCAGCCAAATAAAAAAAATAGGTTTTTAACTTAGTCCGTTTTTAAAATTTAATATTTTGCAGATATTACATTTTTCAAAAAAAATTTTTTTTTTTTTTTTCAATATATGGTTTGTAGCCCCAAGTATTCTCTTTAAAATGACATAAAAATGATCTTCGAATGTAAAGTAGTTTTCGAGATATTGAAGAAATAAGCTCAACACATTCGGCTAATTCAGGATATTATGACATTTTGAATATGACATAACTTTTGAAAGAAAAATTTTAAAATTTTTTTTCGTTCATATACATATGTATGTTCCTTATAAGATAAAAGTAACCTTCTCATCAAATTTCATTAAAACCGGAAGGGATCGTGTCCCATTCTTAGTCGTTTTGACATGGAATTACCCAAATGTCATGTTGTAAAATTCCTTCCTTCAGTAAAAATAATTTAATGAAAATTTAAATTTTATGAAGGCTTAAGCCTTACAAAAAATATCAAAAATTTTTAATTTTCTGAATCAAAAAATTATATTAACCGTCTTAAGGACGAATTCATCTCCAGAGTCCGTGCAAAAAATCTTTTTTGTTATTAATCTGACAATTGTTGAATTATCTGAGAATTCATTTCTGTGTACAATAAAGCATCCTCTAAATTAAATTTCTCCGACAATTAAGATAAAAAAGCGTCTAAAACACACAAAATTTTTACAACCTAATAAAAAGGGAATCAGCTGAGATCAGCTTAAAATGTTTTCATATAGATTTTAAAATGTTTCTTATTAATTCAATATTTTGCAATTAAAGTTTATAATTAAGAAATAAATGAACTAAAAATCTTCTTATTCACTCAACAATTTTATTTGTATAATATCTTGAGTTTTTCTAAAATCTTTGGATGAAGTTTCCTGATGATCTGGCCTAAGCAACCAGTAAAATGCGCATAGAAATCAACATCAACCATAAATTTCAGTGCTTTTATCAAGAATCAAAATTGTAAATTGAGCACGACAAACAAAATCTTGATAATTAAAAATTTTGTATTCCCGAAAATTACTTTGATAAATCTTAAAATAATATGTTTCACCAAAAACCCAATGTTGATTCAATGTATCCCACAAAATAAATAAAAACTTCGTTAATTCAAAGTTGAAATTTATTGATTTATTGATCGAAAAATATTTTATTTTATTTTTTTTATCTATGGAGAACAACAAAACAAAATCGCATCGGGTTGTCATTACTTTTGTATTACCGTGCCATTTTCAAAAAAAAAAAAATTTCAACTATTTTCATATTTAAAACCTTGAAAAGGCAGACAAAACCTAAACAGAAATATCGCTATTCTTATTTATTGTTTTCTTTGTGCGATAAACTCATAACTCTTTTACTTATTTTATAGTTTTGCTTAATCCATAAAAAGCTCCGGTCAACCTAAAAAAAAAACGAAAATTGCAAAGAAAGTAAAAATAATGAAAACGTATTTTAACATACATGGACTCAATGACTCGCCACTGCACTCTGCTGCAGACAAAACAAAATCTAATAAATCGTGAAAATACCCAAAAGTCTTTTGGGAATGAGACAATGTGTTGTGTGTGTGTGAGTGGTTAATGGTATGTGTGTGTGTTTTTGAGCACACGAATGGCGTCAAGTGGTCGCCAATGACATTTTCATTTTTTCCATATTTTTGCTTGCTGGTGCTTCATCTTACCAGTTATTTGCTATTTTTTTTTCTGTTTTTTGTTTAGCTTGTAAACTGGTTTCTATTGTTTTGGAATAAATTGAAAAACTTCCATGTGAAAAATGGTAAATGGCAAGTGGAAAACTACAACCGTGTGTTGGTTTTTATATAATTTTTCAGAATTTTTTTTTTATGTGGTCAGGTTTTTTCATGCTGGCTTGACAATTTATAATCTCTAGGGCAGCTAAGTGGCTAACTATTGGTTGGTGGTTTAGAATTAGAACAAAGCGAAAAAAATGAAACTCTTTAAAACAAAGATTTTGTAAAGGACCAAAAAAGGTTTTGGTACTTTTATAATAAAAGAAAAAAGCAAATTGGTTGCGTTCATTTACTGAAAAACCTTTTGTCATTAGGATTTTGTTTTTTTTTTTTAAATGTCCATGATTTTATTTTTTCAGAACAAAAAACGAACAGTTTTTCACTAGTAAAAATCCAAAGGTAAATTAAAAAATTGTTACGAGTCAAGAAAAAAAGTTATAAAAAAGTGGTATTTTTTAGTGTATGTAAAAAATAAAAACACCGAAAAAACGACAGTTTGGTGTGGTTTATAGGCTGGTGGCATCATCGGTCCATTTTTCTTCAAAGACAACCGTGAAAAAAACGTTACCGTCAACGGCGAACGATATGGAGCCATGATACGCGACTTTTTTTGCCCCAATTGGCTGAGTTGGACTTGGTTAATATGTGGTTTCAACAAGACGGTGCCACATGCCACAGAGCTCGTGAAACAATGGGCAAATTGAAGGATGAATTTGGTGAGCAGTTTATCTCTCGAAATGGCCCTGTGAGTTGGCCGCCAAGATCATGTGATTTAACGCCTCTTGACTTTTTCTTGTGGGGTTATGTGAAGTCGTTGGTCTACGTGGACAAGCCAAACACGATTGAAGCCTTAGAGTATAACATAACACGTGTTATTCATGGAATACAGGCCGAAATGCTTGAAAAAGTGGTGCAAAATTGGACCTTACGATTGGACCATTTGAACCGGAGCCGCGGACATTATTTACATGAAGTAATTTTAAAAAAGTAAATGGCATAGACCAATTTATCGATTCCAATAAAAATTTTGATTTTTAAAAAAACTACGCTTAAAAAATCACCCATTATATCGTTTATAAGTCAAGTATGCAATGGAAGAAATCCTTCGTAAAAACGAAACGAATTAATATCAAAGATTTCGTTTTCAGTTTAATTAAAAATTGATTTGAAATACATTTCTATTTATTTCCTGTATTGAACAAAAACAAGACCATTTGCTCAGAAGTGGTTAAAGTCCAAATCGCCCAAATTCATCTTACCATTAAAGCTTTACAATTTATCGGGTTTCATCACATACCTGAGGGCAAATTACGGCACTCGATATCCATCAAAATTTCCATTTAAATTGTATTGTACTTTCGATCGATATTGAGTGCCGCAATTTTGTCCCTGAATATTTTTTAAATGAAAAAATTACCCTGCAGACTTTGACTGCCTTACAATCAGTGCATGTCGTGCTACTTTTATCTTAAAAATTTTTATTTTATGTGAATAGAAACATTTTTGGATTTTATTTAAATATTTCAGGACCCCTTTAGTGGACTTTTCTTTTACTAAAAATAGAATGTCTAGCTTGTAAAGTTTAATGGACTAATATACAGTTAAACTTCTATAATTCGAAACTCTATTATCCCGAGAAAAAACTTCAAGTAAGAGAATTTTGTAATAAATGCACAACAAAAAATTAAATTCGTACGGTTTTCAAGTTATTTACTTTTAGAATTATTTTTTTATTTTTTTTTATTTATTTTTTTTTTTAATTTCCTAAGCTAATCCAGCTCTATGCTTGTCTGCAGGAAAGAAACCAGAGTCTCTGGCGGGAATCGAACCCGCCTACCGAGGCACTCATTGAATTTATACTTATCAAATTTTATTTAACTAAAGTTAAATGTCATATTTTAAATGCTTATTAGTTTTAAATAAAACAAAAATTTAAGATGGCAAAAAATTTTTGGAAAAAAATTCGACTAATGGAAGTGTGGCCACGCGTGGTGCAAATATTTTACTTTGAGTCATGGAAAAATTCAAGATAAAGAAGTTCAAGAGCTTAAGCTATTGCCAGGAGATTCTCTTCAATTTAAAGAATTTTGACCTACAGAAGTTCGACTTATAGAAGTTCAACTGTATGTCCTTCAAGTTTTGCTGCAAAAGGTTAACAAGAAAAATAAAGACAAAAACAAGAAAAACAGAAAAATGTACTTTGGACTTCAAGAAGAATTCTTGACAAAAAAGCATTAAAAACAAAAGTAAGGAAGAACATGTAAATCAATTCAAATAGATAATCATTCAAAACAAATTTCGATCTACCAAAGTTAAAAAAAATACCATTTGGTTTAAAGATTGCTGTCGTCAATGGCGGTGAGTGTAAAATGGCAAACCTTTCTGAAGGGATTGTGTGGTTACAATCGAAACGTCAGGCAGGACAACTGTCCGTGAAAACCTGGTTTCGATTCCCAGTTCAATCCAGAATGAAAAATTATCAATAAATTGTAATTCATTCCATGTTGTAAAATTCCATTCTTCATAAAAATTATTTGAAAAAAAATAAAATTAAATGAAATGAAATTATAGGGGCGTTTGTGAAAAATTAGGGGAATAACACAAAATACGGAGCAAATTAAGCAAATTATGCAAATAATTTATGTCACTTTATCTTTAAAACTAGAGCTGCAAAAAACTAATGCTGCAATCGTGAGCAGCATTCTCATTTAACCAATATTAAAACAAAAACAATGTATTGAAGTCTGGAAACTTTTATTTTGTTGCTCTGTGTAATTAATTAAATCTTATTCTAATTCTTTAGTGTTCATCCTGCTTATACCGCACGAAAATTCTCCTAATCACTGTTCCCGTTTACAAAGGTGTTTAGCGCTCTTCTAATCGGATAAGTGCTGCAGGCGACACATACACGAAACACAAATAAGAAAAAAAGAAAACAGAGTTAGTTACGCTCAACTAATCCGCCCGACAACCCCCTTCTGAAACGTCTGCTTTTGAAAACCCCAAACGCAAACTCTTTTAGCTAACAAATCCCAGCACCGCTAGAACGAAACAAAGTCATATCCAGTATCCATTAGCATCTTGTAATACTCAGATTCCTTGCATGTTGAAACGTACTTAAATGGTCATCAGAATGTAGACTGAGCCCGAAATCAAATTACAGGCTTTCAATCACAAGCCGAACATTTGCCATCTAGACAAGCTACACTTCCTCAACTTAGACATTCTTTCATTCAAACTTATACGACCCATCTTCTTACACTCCAACCAAGCATACCCTGACATATCCAAAACTCTCTTTAACCTAACCTAGAATAGAATTACGCAAAACCTGCAGATGAAGGGTGAGGAGCTCAAGGAACCTCAAAGGCCTCCATAGAGACCGTTCGACACACAGGAATACAACCCATAAATATCACTCTCGTATATGCCAGTATCTTACGATACTCCACAATAGAACCGGCCACTATTAGTACGATGGAGTCCATACAAAAAAGGTTAATAAAATTGTGTTCAAATGTTTCCTTTATACAAAATTTGTTTGGTTTTACAGTTAAATCAAAATATTATTTTGTCTAGCGTCCATACAAATATTCTTCCAAAATAAGGCTTTTTTAGATTAATAGCGCCCTTACTATATAAGCAAGGATAACTAAATTTTCTGAGATATTAAGCATTTATAGAGAAAATGAGCCAAATCGTTCCTAAAAGAAAAAATTTTGGAATAAGGGTATAATTTTTTTTAATAAATAGGCAATTTTTCAATGAAAAATTTTGAAACACTTGAAGAAATTACTTAATAAAAGGGTCCTCTTTTCTCAAAAAAGTTCTCTTTTACTAGGAATTCGTAATACTGTTTTAAAGTCCTCATCTCAAATTCCTGCTCATATGGCCAGTTTCACTAATTCTATTTAACTATCAGTTCATATTTAAATAAAGTTTTTCATATACATAATTTTATTTTTATTTGACATGAAAAACATATTTTAAACATAAATTGATATATAAATAAACTGGTAAAATCGGCCATTAATATCAATTTATTTAACATTTTTACTTTCTTTGGCTCAGTCCTACGCATGAGTATTATTAAATTTTGTATTAATATTAATCATACGCTTTCCGTTTAATTAGATTTTCTATTTATGTTAAGCACTGCTTTGAAAACATCATTAAAACATCATACATATTTACAAATCTAATTTAAAACAAGTTAGAAAATAAAGTCGACAAAGACCGACCTCATGATACCCTACAGCAGGGGTATATGTGCACTGATTTTCTCTTTATGAATCCCTTAAAACAAACAATTGGCGGTATTCGAAAAGATCCTGAATTTATATTTTTATGCGATACAAACATTAAACGTTATCCATGACTTTTTTTGAAATACTTTTAGAAAGTTCAATTTATTCGCATATTATTTTGAGGTTAGAGAATGCTCTGACACTTGTTCAGCGCATACCACTCATTCACTTAAATAGTATCGTAATTAAAAAAAAAAAAGATTTTTTCGTATGCAGAAATGTTCGCAATTTCATAACTGATATTGTATAAAAAATTATTTCTAACTCCTTGGAAAAATGACGGACTATGATAAAATTATGGCGTTTTTCACGTGTTATCACGCGGTTTTTTTAACAATGACACATCTTAGTTTTGCAAGGGTAGTCATAAGATAAAAATCGTAACTTTTTCAAGACAAATATTTTTGACATTTTTTATTTGCTATATTTTTTGTTTGTTAAGAATTTTATATGGAAAATATTTTTAAAACTAATGTCCGATTTTACCAATTCATTTAAATATCAGTTAATGTTTAAAATTCGTTTTTATATCAATTAAAAATAAAATTATATAAAAACCTATATTTAAGTATAAATTGATATTTAAATAGAATTGGTGTAACTGGTCATGAATGCTTTTTTTACAAATTTCTTATGCGAAAGTTTACCTTCGAAAAAGTTTAACGGGCAGTAAATCAGAAACTTTATACAGCTCTACAGAAAAAAGTAATTATATGTAACACTATTGAGGTACATACAGTACATACATACATACAGTGCACTCTCAGTAACAAAAACTAATTAAAACCAGCCTGTTCGTATTTGCAGGATTGTTCACATTTGCGAATCGTATTAAAAGTTAGTTAGAAAGACATCTTTTTGCCACATAAAGTTTATTTGTACAAAAAAAACAGTGTAATATGTTTTAAAATTATTATTTTTTAAAGTGTTGAAGCAGAATTGAGTCTTCAACTTCAGCCAAAAATCCTAAAGCCCATAATTAAATCGTTGCGCGTTGGGTTGAATCATATTCACAGTGGCACTTAATTGATTTTTTAAAAATTCCGCAATAAATTTACGTTTAAGTAATGCAAAACTTTTTTATTTTGAAATTTCTGTTTTTTTAAAAAGGCAAAGATTTGAAAATGCAGCTTAACTTTCATTTTTTCTACACGTATAAAATACAAACAAAACAAGCCATAAATGACTAAAACCTGTCTACAATTTTTGATTTTATTCACAGAATATAAAAAATTTCAATTAAATTTAAGAATTTCATAGAACCCCATATTTGTATGGGAGTCCTCTAAGGGGTGGAGTTAAGGGGCAACTATGTTTTAAGAAAATGTTAAAAACGAAAAACTAATGGAGGTCCGTCATACATTTTATTCCTCTATGGGCGACTCCTTGGCTGTTATCGCATCTTAATCAGCTCTTGAATTGTTCTTTGCTTATTGGCGTACACTTTTTCTTTTATATATCTCCAAAGAAAGATGTCCAGCCTTGCCAAATCACATGATCCTGGCTGCTAATTAACATCGTATCTTGCGCAAAAGAGCCATTGCTTCGTTGGGTGTGTGGTAAGTGGCACCATGCTGTTGGAACCACATATCGTCCAGGGGCATATCCTCAATTTCTGGCCACAAAAATTATTATATTAGCGAACACTATTCACGAAACTGCTTGGCCGACCCAATTTTCGAAGAAGTGCGATCCGGCAATGTTATCCGCAGAACGAACTGGGCGAGCAAACATAGATAGGTGTTTTCGCATTTCCTACACACCCCCGGTTTGCTGAAATTTGCGCACAATACCCCAGATTGTGGACACATTTGGTCGATTATGCTGACCAAAAAAAAAACACAAGGTGCACAAAATGTATTTTTTTGTGGACGCCCATTTTCAAAAACCTTCAACAATCTTAACAGAGGTAAACAATTGAGCAGTGTTTACCTCTCCATGGTTGAATTTGTTGGACAAAAAATTAAAATCTCACAATTAACATCGTGCAACCTTTTCCATTTAATAAACAACAAAATATCTCAAAAACAAGAACTAGCCTAAAAAAAAAACTGGTAAACACTATTGGATTCAAATAAGATTTACTCGCTAGAAAGTTTTTTTTATCTAGCACAGTGTAATTAATGGAAATAACTCGTGTATTCCCCAAATTTCAATACTGCTTATGAAATTCGTAGACATATGACATAAAATGTTTTCAAAATTTAAAAGCTTTTGTGCAAATTTCATATTTTAGAGTAGTCAGTGGTGGAGTCAAAGTATTGGGATTTTTTGGGATATTCATATTATCTCGAGTGCCCTGTAACACAAGAAGGTCTGAATCATTGAAAGCCACGTAAGCAGTATTTTCAAAGTTCCAAGCAGACAAACTGCGTACCACATAGTTAAAGGCAGAGAGAAGTTAAAAGAAATTTTTGCTTGTCCAAAAAGCTGCATGAAAGCCATAACAAGAAGTTATTTCTGCCTAGAAGCATTTCTTGCGATGACAAGTGAATCCATTACATGAACTGGAGTGCAAGAAATTTAACTTAAAGCCCGCTAATCAATGCACTAGCCAATTATCCATGGCGACAAGATTGTGCTCCATATTTTGTGGGACCAGCAGCCGTATTTTGTAATACGCTAAAGCTGAATCTCTATCGCTAAAAATCTATAAAGTTGATTTAGCGATTTTTGGCTACGAATGCAATTCTCTAACGTGCATTACTAAATTTGGCGATGCCATAAAAATTTAATTCGCCGCAATTTTAGCTTTTAATGTCATCTCTAAAATTTTTCAATTTTGTATTTAAGCGATCGAGGTTTAGCTTTAGCTAAGCGAATTACAGAATACGACTGCTGGAGAGTATAATTATATTAACATTTTTGGGTTTATACCTAAACCCTGTTTTTTATCTGCGTGATTTTAAACGGATTTTAGATTAATATGTTTTGGTGTTGCACAGGGAACCACAAACTTAGTATACCCAAAGTATACTTGTGCTAGTGTAACGTACAAAAAACAAATACCATTTCAAATGTGTAGATTATGATAAAGAGCTCATTTAAATTTTAAACAATTATTTTCATATCATTATTATGCAAAATTTTACATATAATTTATTTAGGTTTTCTTTTTTATACTCCACTACTGGTGGCGTTGCTCGTGATGATGCATTATTAAATTGTCTAACTACTCATGTGTAAAACAAAAAAAAAAAAAAAAAACACACAAAAAAAAGAGAGAAAAATGTGTTGCAAAAATATGTTGCAACAACTCTAATGTTATAAAAGTAACGTATTAAATGCTTTAGATACATGTAAAACGAGATGTGCAGAATATTCAGTAGCAAGAGGAGAAAAAAACGTAAAAAATACAAAACGAAATACTGTACTAATGCCGTGAAAATGTGAAAAAATGGCAAATGTAAAGGCAGAAATGCAAAATATATTGGGTGGAGTTAAAATTCTTGGCAGCAACTACGCAAAAGTAATAAGTTTATCAATAACTTTGAAACACAATTTCACCGCTTAAACTTAGTAGCGTACGACGTAGATACGTTGTCGAATTGAAACGTTTTATATTTGATGCATCGTACTTCGTATCGTCAAATCGTTAAAATAAATATTACAAAAATTTATCGAATATGCTATTCAGTAAAATTTTAAATGATATTCGCTGTCGTTTAAAGTCAGCTGTTACTTTAAGCAATTTTTTTTTGTCGTTATTTTAGCGACAATTATTTAGGTTGTGTTTATTTAATCGATAAAATGTATTTCATGTTTAAAATAGCTTACATACATACAAAGATATATTCATATGTATATGTATGAACAAAAACAAAATCCTAAATTTACAAAAAAGCAAATTAAGAACAAAAACAAAAAAATCAATGTAAAATTTACAAAAAAAAAATATAAAAACCACAAATAAACCCGTTGTCTTACGCATGAGTCTGGCCAGACCTTTTTCAATGCATTTTTTTATGAAAAAAACATGTGTAACACGGGGGGGTTAAGAACAATTTCATTTGTTTTTAACAAGGTTTCGTTTAAATGTGCTAAATTCCCATTTCATACTATTGATAAACTGAAGTTTATTGTTGAAGGGATAAGCATTTCACTGGTTGCTTAGGCCAGATCGTCAGGAAACTTCATCCAAAAATTTTAGAAAAACTAAAGATATTATACAATAAAACGGTTAAGCGAATAAGAATTATAAACTCCAGTTTTACTTGTAACAGTATCAAAGCCTAAACAAAAACAACAACAATAAAAAGTGAGTTTATCTTTTCTTACAGTCCCGACTACAATTGGTTGATTTTTTGTCAACTCTAAATGTAGTTGTAAGTGGGTATTTTTTTCTCTTTTGTGCTTTTCGTTTTTTTTAACTTTTTGTAGACAGAGATGTTACAAAAATACAGCTGTTTACTATCGTTTAAAAAAACATACAGAATCACACTATCGTTACTGCAAGCTAATATTAATGTCGACAAATATAACGATTGTCGGTTCGTTAAAAGTTAGTGAATCACACCACATGAATTTTATAGGGAGTTAGTAGCCCCTGGTGCTTTGACACATGTCTGGCAATTAGTTGAGGCTTGCAGGGCAAAATTCATTTTGCAGGAAGCAAACTTTTCTTCAGACGAGGTGTTTTCGTGCTAGAGAGGATAATTTCCATGAGATAAGGCCTAATGGCCGTGATCATGTAAATCTTTTCTACATCTGCGTCATACGTCGATTTGATTTTGATTGTATTGCACACGTCGCGACGCCTCGATTACGACTGTGTTGTCATAGAAATGGTAAAATATTAAATTTTAAAGGAAACTATTTTTGTTATTTCAAATTAAGTATTTATAAACGAAATAAAAAGAGAGAAAAATTCACAACAATTTTTATAAATTTGTATGATTACGGCTAAATTGTCCGTTAATAATTTACAACGTTACGCCCTACGTTCTTACGACGAACCAACCAATTATTATTTTAATTTGAAAATGAAATTCACGCAAAATTTTCCTACTTTAATGGGAAATTTTCTTAAAAGTTTTCCTTAAAATTTTTGCTGAAAATTTCCATCCAATACTAATTCACCATTTTCGTGTGTATAAAAACACAACATCAGTTTGTGTTCATTGAAATGTAGATAATTTAATAAAGGCATAAAATATTAAAACGTAAAAATCTGTACAAATTTTATATCTACCTTGTTTTTTGCTGAAAATAAACATAAAAATAAAAAACAACAAAAAAAAATTCTAAAAACTTTAAATCAAAACTAAAAAAAATATGGATATGTTAAATTTCAAAACATTCAATTAAATTATTCATTTCAAAGTAGAGCTTTAACAAACATGTTTTTTATTAATTTAAAAAATTTTTTTTTTTTACTTTGTTTTAACCAAAAAGTATCATTTATTAGAATAAAAAAAAATCTCAGGTGTTTTGTTTAAAATGACAAAAAACCTTTGGTATTAATCAATTCAGCGAGCAAACGGCTTAAGAGGAATTTGTATAAAAACAATAGTATTGAGTTGCTGGTCCCTCGTAAAAAGTGGTAAAATAAAAATGTTTAAAAAAAAACCTGACAATTTATTTTTTGATTAAAAACAATTTAATTTTATATAAGAAGCTTTGGCTTTGTTTTTTTGTTATTACAACAGGGATATTGTAGGGTGATTTGTATTTTGGATTACAATCAAAAAAAACACACACACATACGAAAACCACAATAACACATTTATTTGTAAAAATATTTTCCTAAAATAAAGTACAATTTACTTAAGGGTGTTTGTTGTAAAAAGGATTAAAAGAAAGGTTTTTTTATGTTTATATATAAAAGTTAGTTTTTATTTAAAAATAAAATGAAATTTTGGATTTGTCAACGTACTCAAAATTGGGATGCAAGGGGCTCCCAATTTCACCGAAAAGGGTTCTCGCAATCGAAACTTGTGTAAATGAGAGCAATTTTGAAAGAACAAATGTTCTTCTTCTACACCTTGCACAGACTTTTTCTTCGGGTAGTTTGCGTTACTTATCAAACAATCAGCTGCCGAAAAAAAAACAATAAAAAAAAGAACGATATTAAATGTATTCATTTAATTTAATAGCAAAAACTCGCAAGGAGGAAAAATTTTATATGTATATAACAAAATTTCTCTCAATTGCTTAAAAATTAAAAAAATAAACGATAGCAAGAAATACACAGAAAAAAATTCTTACGAAATGTTTTTTGGCAACATTTTTTTTCAAATGTGAAATAAAGCAAATGGCCTTTATTTCATACTGAATTTTGACAGCTGTATATAAGTTAATAGATGTAAAAGAAATTAAAACTCTCCCTTTTTCGTTTCTTTCTCTGAGGTATGGACTTGTTGAGGAACGAGTGTCATCCAGAAGCTCTTCTGCGGCAGCTATAATTTTTACGAATTCTTGTGCCGCAACACAAGCTGTTAAAATTATTTGTTGATTAATTTTTTCCCCCCGTTTTTTTTCACAACAATGTATTTGGAAAATCACTTTCTGTTTTATTTAATTTTTTATTTTAATTTTTTGTTTTGTTTTGTTTACAAATGCAAAACATTTCTATTTTATTCAACATTTTTTATAATATTTTTAATTAGGCTTAAGTTCATCAAATTTAATTTTCATTAAATTATTTTTATGAAGAAAGGAATTTTACAACATGAAAATTAATTAAAATTGTTATTGATAATCTTTCATTTTTGACCGTGGCCGGGATTCGAACCGCGGCCGGCAAATGGATTTGCCGTTTTACACTCGCAGCCATCGACGACTGCTGACGCCAATAGTCAAACATCAATCCTTAAACCAAATTGTATTTTAACCTTTGGTAGATCGAAGTTTGATTTTTTGAATGATTATCCATTTTAATTGATTTTACATGTTCTTCCTTACTTCTGTTTTTTCGTACTTTTGTCAAGTAAATTGTACTTTCTTGAAGTCCAAAGTACATTTTTTGTTTTTTCATTTTTGTCTTTCTTTTTCTTGTTGACCTTTTAAATTTAATGAACTTAAGCCTAATTAAAAAATATTAAAAATTTGGATTAAAAACCATAAATAGTTCAACAAAATAACCACAATACTAATTTTTTATAAATATAATATAAAGTTACTTACGAAATTAAATAATTCTCAGTTTCTATTTGTTAAAAATTGTTGAGTTAAATACATTGAATTTATTAAGCATCACTATCCAGTGTAACTAAGGCTAAGGTTAAATGTAATAAGAAGATACAATATAATAGTCTGGTAGTGTATAAAGTCATTCCTTATAAAATACATAACTGAAATTTTGCTCATAAAATAAATTCGAAAAATAAAAAATGTTGAATATAATATAAAGTAACCTACGAAAGGAAATAATTCTCAGTTTCCATTTCTATTTTATTTAATTTTTTATTTAAATTTTTTGTTTTGTTTACATATTCAAAACAATGTCGCATACTTTGAAGGAATAAAAACGCCAAATTGTGCAAATTCGTGTCATAGGTAACATTGATACATGTAAATTTTTTCGTATTAAATAATAATAGATGTTGCTCAACATTTGTCACAGATTTGAACAGAGTACTTGGTAAGTAAACCATTAAGCAAAAATAAAACCAATTTTAATTAAAAATTTAACTAAGCGAATTAAACGATTACTTATATCAGCAACATAACTGCAGAAAATGTTTTGTTGGTTTACTGGTGCAAATTTAATTAATTTTTTAATTAATATTATAATTTGTAGGGGAATATAAGAAAAGATAAACTCACTGTTTATTGTTGGTCTTTTGTTTAAGCTTTGATATAGTTACAAGTGAGACTTTGAGTGTTTATAATTCTTATTCGCTTTAAGGTTTTATTTGTAAAATATTTTTAGCTTTTCTAAAATCTTTGGAAAAGGTTTCCTAATGATCTTGCCTAAGCAACCAGTGAAATACGCATAGAAAGAAACAAGCTTTTCGTCAACAATAAAATATAGTGTATTTATCAAAAATAGAAAATTGGGTATTTAGGCCGTCATACGAAAATCTTGTTGATAATTTTTTTAATTGAAATCAATTATTATTTTTTTCTGTTTAGCAGGTAAGGAATATACTTTCTATTCAAAAAGTATAAAATTGATGTGCAATAAAACAAAAAGTTAAAGTTTTCAAAAAAAAAGTCGCAGTTTTATTCAGTGTTTTTTTTTTTTTGTAGAGAATAGAATTTTAGAAAAAAGTTTAAGTCGACAATTCACACTGAGGCTGGGTTTTTGAGAATTTCAGCTAAACTACACACAGAAAAAAATACCAATGTAAAATTAACATGGAAAAATGTTGATTGAGAATCATAGTAAATTTCTGAAAAAGTATGCCCCTTTTTAAATTTATCATTATTTCATAATAATTTTAAATAAAATAACCTTAAATCATGTTTATTTAATATTATTCACTGTTAAAAAAAAAAAAAAAAAAAAATATTAAAATATAAATAAATATGGATTCAATATTGAATCCATAAAAACCAGTTTTATATTAAAATCAAAAGTGTATCTTGTTAAATTAACATGCATTCATACTTAAGTATGTACATTTTTTATTTTCATTCTTAAAATATGTTATAAAAAGAGGACAATTACCGTATTCTTTTAATTAAAATTAGTTACTTAAATAGTGCATCAAGTTTTCAAAGTATATTGATGACGAAATCCATATCGGGCGATGCTGATGCTTCTGTTGACAAAGGAGAACTCAAAATAAGTGAAACATGTGTTACAGGGGTAAGTGTATTGAATTATTCTTAAATAAATGCATATGTTGTCTCTGAGGCTTCTTCACACTGTTATAACACACTCAAACCAATTTGATTCTACATGAAATTCACGTTGTTTCAACTTGAAATAACTTTCATTCAACGTGATTCGGATTGTTATTTCAATATAAATTACATTTTGCTCTAACTTTACTGCAATGTTAAATTAACATGAATTATAGTTATTTTAAAAGAAAAAAAATGTTGTTCGCAGTTATTGTAAAACCAGGTTGAATTAACATGAAAAACGTATAAAGCAAAATCACCACCGAAAAATTTTAAATCAACCTTGTTTTCTACGTTTTTAACTTGATTTTTTTGTTAAGTAGGTTAAGTTTATCTGAAAACAGATTTGTGCCGCCAAAGTTTGTATACAAAGTTTTGACGGAACAGCTTAGTTTTGCTTAAAATGTTGGTATTTAATGAAATAATAAGAAAATCACATGTCGCCGGAAAATCCGAGCCTTAGACTACGTTGAACTAAGATTAAACTTAATCCACATGTCAAAAACCCGCCCTAGATATATTAAATTTAGAAATCGTAACCAATTAAATTAAGAAATAATTTTACACAGAAGAAATTATAAGTAGTTTTTTGTCAATTAAAATAATTATTTAAAAAGTACTTAAACTTAATTAATGTAATAATTGAATCAATTATTTTTTTTTTGTGAACGAAAATTCAAAATATAATTATGACTTATTTAATATTTTAGTTGTTTTGAATTAAATTTTTAATTAAAATAATAATCAAATAACAAAAAGTTATTTCGTTTAAAATAAAATAATTTAACCTTGTGAAATTGTTGTTGGAAATTGTCAAAATCAATTAACACGTTTTTGAAACGGTAAACTTTTTTGATAATTTTTTTAATTAAAATTAAAAATATCATTTATTGAAAAAAAAAAAAAATATTTAAAATATTCATTTAGTAACAATTTTTAGTAATCAATATAATCATTTTGGTAATAGGTGCAAAATCAACAAATGGGTTGCTTGATTCTATGAATTTGGTATAAAATTGGTGATTAAAGAAAATTTTTAATTTTCCCTGTGTAACCAAAACATGTTGTGGTTACAAATATCCAAAAAAATAAGTTGGTTTTTTTTATCAGCGATGAATTGTTTCAGAAGACTTCCATTGGTATATGTATACCACTTTGTGAAACGATCTAACGATATCCGTCCGGCAGCAGTCTCAATTTGCATATGTTGTTTTTTCTAGAAAGTTTATGTACACAATTTGAAGACTTTTTCTTGAAAAGGAAAAATTTTATGCGAATATGTGGGAGATGGGCGGTAGGTGGCTAATATTGATGAAACTTGGCATGCATCTTTCATTTGCCCTGGAAAGTGTATGTACTATATTTGAAGATTTTTACTTGAATAGGAAAGACTTTCTGCGAAAAAATCGATTTGGATTGTATGGGCGATGGGCGTGGCGAACTTTAATAAAATTATTTTTTTTGTTTCTTTATTTAGTGAAAAAAATTCTCGATGACAACTTTTAGTAAACTAAAACCATTTTTTTATAGTTTTTGCACAAGAATGTATCAAGCCATCCCTCTGTGCGTTGTTACGAAGCATACCAGAGTTTCTGGCGCTAATCGAACTCGCAACCATCGCACTATTAGAGTAGCTTACTACCAACTACCCTGCCGAATTCTAGTCTCTTATAATTTTATATTATTAAAATTGCATCCTAATGATAAAAAATTAAATAAAATCAGGTGAAAGATCATTTTAAATTTTAAAGACAAAACTCAAGAGTTATCCTCTGGTTTTCTTAAATATTTTACTGTTTGTTGAGTTTGCTTAAATTTTAAAATTTAGAAAGGAATATTTCATTTCGCTAGTTTTTTATATAAAAAACCTTAAACCTAAATCCAAAAAGCCGTCAACGACAAAAAATTAAAAATCGAATTTATGATTGATTATGATGTTAATAAACAAAATACATAATTTTCAATCAAAAGTCAGCCTTTTGGATTTTTGGTAACGATATACAAATTCATTCACCATTAAATAAAACGTTTTGTTGAAACATTCCTTATAAAAAAATATTTTCAAAAATTATGACTATGTACACATTTGTTTTCTTAATATTTATTTTTACCTTAATTGAATCTTTCTCTAATATTTATTTATATCTTATTTTAAACCTTTTCAACACCTGCAGTTTTCTTTAAGCGCACTCACGCTCAATCATTTTTTATTTGTTTTATTTAAAATCTACACAACATATTTTTTATTTTTACCATTTTCTTTTTTCTTTTATAAAAATTTTTTTAACTTTAGCTTTAACACGTAGTCTATTACCCACATCACGCGTGTGTGCTTAAACATATTGAAAAGTTAACATACCATAAAGCTTTTCATCAAATCCACACTCTCCTACAGGGTACATTAACTGATGGATTTTTGCAGCATGTGGAAATGGGCAGGCCCAGAAGCAAATTAATTTTTAAAATGAAAAAAATTTTAAGGAATAATAAAATTTTGATTTTATGATATAATATGGAAACGAGCATAAGAATTATGTTTTAAATTGAGTGCCCCGGTAGGCAAGCTAGTAGTGAGCTAGTATATCAGCGCCGGGGTTGCGTTTTCAATTCTCACCAGTGACTCTGGTTTCTTTCCTGCAGACAAGCGTGGAGTTTCGCGGGATTAGCTTAGGGAATTTAAAAAAAAATAAAATTTTTAACCCTTAAAATTAACTTCAAAATATTGATATCGAGACAAAATTTGCCACAAAAGACGTCTCATCGTTCCTTATAGCCACTACACCCTGCGACTAAATTCACCTGATTATTGAGTCATGGAGAAGTGTACATTTCAAATACTCGCCGTCCAGCAAATCCGCGTTGTTTATTCGTACGATTTTTTATTTCATACATAATCACAGAAAATATTATCAGTAATTTTTTATGAATTAAAAAAATTGTTTAAAAAGTTGTTCAATTAAATTAACGTGATACTGAATCAATTATTTTTTTTTTTTTTTTGTTAAAAGAAAATCAAAGATATATTTTTGATTTTATTAACATTCAAGTTGTTTTGAAATAAATGTTTAATAAAAATGTTAATTGAGTAAAAAAAATCTTAATTGATTTTTTCGTTTAAAATAGAATATTTTAAAATTATAGAATTGTTGTTGGGAATTGTCAAAACCTGATCTATATTTAATTAAATTAATTAACATATTGCTTAAAAAGGCAAAGTATTTTGATCAATTTTTTAATTGGAATTAAAAATATCATTTATTGAAAAAACTTTTGGTCTTAGAAGACCCCTAGTAAAATTTAATGCAGAAAATATTCGAAGAACATTTCAACCCTCTAAAGTGCCGTTTTAGTATACTTTTGTGTGGAAAAATTACCCCTTTAAATAAGTGTTAGAGGGTTAATATATTCTAAGCAAATAATCGCCATACAATTCTTCGGAAGACATCTGAAATAGTATTTTAGCTCAGAAGTACATTTAGTATATTTTTTTTTTTTTTTTTTTTACTTAAACCTTTTCAAAAACTTTAGGGGCTGATATTTCAGGAACCCTAAATTTTCTTCATGACCATTACAAATCATATATTCCTCTGGGCGCTTTCGGTAAAGATCATAAAATTAGCAAAAAAATAACTTTTCTTTAAGTCAAAATGTTGCTCGAAGATTCCGCGGTAAGTCAACAACTGCCCCAAGCTTCTATATAGGGTTCACTGCATAAAATTAATTTCACTACTTTACATTCTACTGTGCTGAATGTTTAATTTCAGAACAGCCGAATATGTAGAACAGTCCCGAAAGTGCAGAACTTTTTAAGTCTTTAATAGAAACAAATTTATTTTTTTTAACCCTATCAATAAAGGCCTTTAAAACGGCTTTTCTAACTTTATATTTCATTAAGGAGCTAAACACAGATTGTTTTTAAATACACACAGACACTCGTGTATACATATGTGTGTTTTTAAAATAGTGCAGATGACTGTGTGTCTTTAAAGTTTATAACTAAATAAATTTAGTAAGTGTATATGTAATGGGTGGGGTTTGTATGTGTGTGTGTGCATGTAAGTTTTAAGGTGTAAACTATAATATTGTAAAGGTATGCATGTTGTTGCATGTGTTGTTGACTCTAAAGGTGCTGATGAATACCAGATGATGACTTTAGTACAGCAAATTTTAGTTGTTAGTTGCATGCAGCAGCATCAACAGTTTTGTAACAACTTCCTATTTAATTTTATTTCAACTTTTTTTTCTACTTTTTTCTCCATTTTTTTTTTCTTTTCATACAACATTTATTCGTTTATACGTTCCTTTTGCCGTAGATGCTGATGCTGCCGTGTGTATGACAGAGTGGAAAGTTTATTAAATAAATTTGTCATATGCAAATTGAATAGTAACATAAAGTGTACAATAACTTTGAACAAAACTAAAACTGAAAATAGAAATAAAAATAACAAGAACTTTTCTATTAAATCTAATTTAAATAAAAAAAAAAACTTTATATTAAGTCAACTTCAGTTTGAACAGCATTAAAACAGAAATATTCTGTTAAAGGAGAAAAAACTAAAAAAAAAAAACCTTTTAATATTTTATCCTCTTTTAATATCTCGTAACTTTGTTTTAATAATACAATATACAAAATGCATTCCTACATTTCGTTTTGTAATATTATTTTATTTTCTATGCCTTTTCAAAGTATTTACTAATAAAAATGTACACAGAGGGAAAAATATGGTCTTAAAAATGTCAACCGGTGTCTTCAAAAAGACCATAAGCGTTTTTCAAGAAAAGTTGTTTTTTTTTTATTGATAATTTTCTTGGATGAGCTAAGGCTCGAACCTGGGTTGAATTTACAAGTTTCAAGAATCACCACAATCTTTCATCAGAATTCTTTGAGTAATATGAAATTAAAAATGATAATTACAGCAAATTTCGAACCACCAGTGACACTGGTTAAAGAATGATGCTTGACTGTTGGCTGGCAGGCACCGCAGTGGTGCAGAGGTTAGAACTCAAAGAATTCTGAGGAAAGAATGTGGTGAGTCTTGAAACTTGTAAATTCAACCCAGGCTCGAGCCCCAGCTCTGCCAAGAAAATTATCAATAAAAAAAAAATATTTTAATAAAAATTTCATATTGTAAAATTCCTTTCTTAAGTAAAAATAATTTAATGAACTCAAGCCTAACTTAAAATATTGAAATTAAAAAAAATATTTTAATATTTTTTAATTAGGCTCAAGTTCATTAAATTTAATATTCATTAAATTATTTTTATGAAGAAAGGAATTTTACACAATGAAAATTAATTAAAATTGTTATTGATAATCTTTCATTCTTGACCGTGGCCGGGTTCGAACCGCGGCCGGCAGGTTACCATGACATGTTTCGATCGCAACCACTCGATCTTCTCAATTGGATTTGCCGTTTTACACTCGCAGCCATCGACGACTGATGACGTCAATAATCAAACTTCAATCCTTAAACCAAATTGTATTTTAACCTTTGGTAGATCGAAGTTTGCTTTTTTGAATGATTATCCATTTTAATTGATTTTACGGTCAAGAATAAAAGATTATCAATAGCAATTTTAATTAATTTTCATGTTGTAAAATTCCTTTCTTCATAAAAATAATTTAATGAAAATTAAATTTAATGAACTTGAGCCTAATTAAAATATATTAAAAATTTGGATTAAAAACCATAAATAGTTCAACAAAATAACCACAATACTAATTATTAAAAAAAATAAATAATCATTCAAAACTAATTTCGATATACCAAAGTTAAAAAATACCATTTGGCTTAAAAATTGATGTTTGACTATTGACTGCCAGCCGTCGTCAATGGCGGTGAGTGTTAACTGGCAACAGTGTTGCCAATTTAGCCATTTAGTGGCTAGATTTAGCCATTTTTCATCTTGTTTAGCAATTAAAAAATGAATTTAGCCATTAGCCATTTTTTTTAGCCATTTTTCAAATTGTTTAGCCATAAAATTTTTTGCCGTTTTTGTTGTAAAATAATAGAAACAATATTAAAATATTCAATTTATAAAATGGACCAACAAAAGCAACAGTTTCTTTCTGGGCGAAAGTTTTAGAAATTTTAGTATTTCTGTAAAGTTGCTCAAGTAAATTGAGTATATAGCTAAGTTACCATTTTTAAAAGTTACTTGAGAAATAGGCAACCGTAAATTCTATTTTATGAATTAGGTAAAAAATTTGGCTCTACCAATAAAATATTTTTTATCTTTTTGTATTTTCTAATGTAGATTTGGACTCAAAAGGTTGGGTAAAGGATGTCATGATAATGGTTTACCTTTTTATTTATGAACTTTTTTAAATGTCAGAATATTTAAATTACTTTTTTTTCTTATGTAGAAAATTAATCTTAATTTCATTCTAAAACATTTTTAATAGTTTATATTTGTTCTGTTATTGAATTTCAATGTGTTTTTATTTAAAAAAGTTTTTAGCCATTTTTTAGCCGATTTTTAGCCATTTTTTAGCCATTTTTTTCTGTAAATTTAGCCATTTCTGGTCACCAAGTTTTGGCAACACTGACTGGCAAACCCCTCTGAAGAGATTGTGTGTTTACAATCGAAACGTCAAGGCAACCTGTCCGTGAAAACCTGGGTACGATTCCCAGTTCAGCCAAGAATGAAAAATTATCAATAAATTTTGATTAATTTCATGTTTTAAAATTCCATTCTTCATAAAAATAATTTAATGAAAATTAAATTCAATAAACTTTTTAGCCTGATTAAAATATCAACTTTTGGATTATAATAAAGAAAAAATACTAAATGAGACAAAAATTAGGTTTTTGTCCAAAATTCAGAAATAAAAAAGGATTTCTAATTTATCTAGTGTTTTAATAATCGTAAATAAAAAAATTTAATATTTTATTTTTGTCCGTTTAACATTAGTTTTTTCAAGAATAAGAATGCTGAAAGTTGCAAAATAAAAACGAAACGTTGTTAAAAGAACAACATGACATCGTCAATATGAGCACAATGTGTTGCCAATATTACAATGTTGTGTTGACCAAACAAAATTAATTATGGTCAAAATGACAACCAGGCATTTTCTATATTTTCACACCATCCTTTTTTATTTTAAGCACAAACGTGTTTTGCACTTTTCTTCCGGGTTTTTTCTCTTTGTGTAATGCTTTTAAAATAATTTCTTCCTTTTTATTTAATATCAAAATATTTGTTTGCAAAAGTCACGTTTGCAAAATTTTTGTTTTTGATATAAAAAAGTTTCCAGACATACAAACGTGTTTGTTGACTTTCTAGTTGCAACTTTATTTTATGATTTTTTTTTTTTATTTTGGAGTTTATTAAAGTAATTTCATATTTATGAATTATATTCAAATGAACTATTAAAAATGTGTGAAACTTTTTTAAAATGTGCATAATTTAGGGAAAATATTATTAAATGGATTAATGTTTCTTTAAGTTAAAAATTTAATTTAAATCAATTAGTATCGTTTCATGATGTTATAATGCACAATGGAGCCAACTTCAAATATATGAAAGTTATTGAGTTCTTTTATTTAAATAAAACTACAAGGCAAAGGTTAACCAAATTTTTTTAGAAAAAATTAAAAATTGAATTGAAATTTTTAGAATTTTTTAAATAAATATTTTCTTAAAGATTTTCGTTAAGATATCAAAGTAATTTTTGGGAATACAAAAATCTTATTAAGCTTTTAGTCAAGTTTTATAAAATGAACACCAAAAACTTTCCTTCATAAAAGATTGTTACAATTAAATGAATGTCATTTGGATACAGATTAGGTGAGGTAGGGGTGATAATCAATTTAAGCTGAAGTATCACGTTAATCCCATTAGTTTCATTGCAATACCCGGGAATCGTTTTTTGCAAACCTCCAAGCCACTCAAATAACGTACAAAGTTGGGAGAAGATTTTCATGAGCACCTGTCTAATGGTGAGTTAATTTATGCACTAACCCATGCGCCTTTTTAAACATAAAAATTCTATTGCCAATATATTTTCAATAAAATAAAACGACTGAGCGATCTATCAAATAAGATTTCCCAGCCGGGTGGTATTGAATTTGCGTTCTAAAGGTTTGTTTCGTATAAACTGTGTGAAAATGAAATGTTTTAACAAAAAACATACGCTTACTGCTCTTATTCAGATAGCTCAGTTAAGGATTGTCACCGTTAAGGATCATCCCAGGTCACAATTCGAGTGTATAATCCACCAAAATTATACACTCACCCCATGTTAGGAGGCGGAGCTGAGCTATCTAAACTCCACTGCTATAGTTAATCCAAACAGCATATTTTGAATAGCAACAGCACCTAAGGATTCCTCCACAGGCCGAACTTTCCCACAAAGCTGAAAAATCAGAAACCCGTGTGAACGTTTCTCTTCTCGCGGTTTTGGGCTTAAAAACCACAGCCACAACGTACTCCCCAAAGTCTACCTCAAAGAAGCATTCCAACAGAGACCTGATTAATAGTCAGACTTGTGTGCATGTTTACCGGGGACTACTGACTCCCGTGGCACCAGATATGAAAGTATTATGGTGATACTTAGAACTCGTTTTAAATCCAATGGACCCCAAATAACCCTTGAATTTGGAGGTTTGGCGCATCTCAAGTTGCCTACACCTGTTTTTTAACCCAGAGGATGTAACATCAAGAGGTCGGGCTCCTAAAGCTTATTTAACTGAACTTCCTGAGTGGCGCAGCACATCCTCTGGGGGAATCCTCGAAGGGAACATACCAAGTATAAGTTAACTTTATTACAATATACAGCAACATAAGGCAGTTTCTTGAAGGCAGCAGACCCCATAATGGCTAGTATTTTTCTCTTCAGCTCAAGACATGCACATAGAAGATATTCTCCTTTTGATTTTTATCTCGGTAATTTTAAGGTCTAACTCCTGGACGTTATATATCTCTTGCAATAAACCCATATTTAGCGATTACAGATACCAACAAAAATAATTATTTCCCCCGGCCACCATTATTCAGTCACACAATCAATGCTTTCCGTCCAGTTCCTTCTTGTGGATTCAATAGTCCTTCGTTGAAGCCCGAGTTAAATATATAGCTATGATACCTCCACACAGAAAATATTATTGCCGAATTATTTTCAAAAAAACGCTTGTTTGAAAATTTTTTTAAGTTTCTACAAATTTTTTTACTGATTCAATTAATATTTTTGTTTGATTTTTATTTTACCAACAAAAATGTTGACAACTATTCAAAAATATAATATATTATATTATATATTGGTTTCAAGTTTTCATAATTTTGTAAGAATTATTTAACGCTCTTTAGTGTTGTCGTTTTTTTGCATTTTTTATTTGATCGTAAGCAACACTGAAATATAAGAACTACAACAAAAAACACATACAGTCTATTTTTAAGCGCTTTAAAAAAGTACAACAATAAGAAAGATGATAAAATAGCGTGACGAGGGTTGTAGTAAAAAAAAATAAAAACAATAGCAGGTAAAAAAAAACGTTTCACTCTTTTTAAAGAACAGAAACAACAACAACATTTTAAGAAACAACATAAATTTTTGGTTGGTTTTAAAATTGGTAAAAAAGAATGAAACACAAAATCCCGTATTCAATTTTTTAAAAGTGTTTACTTAAATACATCAAATACAAAAATAAAATGATGACGAAAAACATATCGAGTCGGTCTGCTGCCGGTTTTGGTTACATTTCTTATTCTTAAGCCAAGGAGAGGATGCAGCAACAGTGAGTGATGAAGAAAAACATTGTGTGTGTGTATAAACAAGACTTGGTTCAAAATTTATAGCACCAAAAAATGTGTCTCAGACAAAAAATGTTTTGATTCTACAAATTTTTTGTTTGAATTGGAAAAATAATTTTTTCTGTGCGCGCAGGAAATTAAAGAATTTTATTTGGCAAGCTTCCCGCCCTAAAGCATTCATGTATGTCCCTGAGTCTTGGAACCCGAATAGTTCGGATGCAAAACTGTTCAGCCATCTCGTTGAGTGATAATCGACAGTCAAGTGTTGTTTTTGTGTTTTAAAATGAAAAAATATAACTGAGGTAATGATTCACTTTTTCTTGAATCGCATGTATATCCATCGCAAATACACTGCAATGATTCAGAAGTCTTCGCAATTGATTGTGGTTTTGGTATCTTCTGTAAACCCTGAAGCATTCATTCTTAATTTGGAACTATCCGTGTTCAAGTTTACGTCGTAACGATCATGTATGACAACCGAAGATGTGTGATCAGTTTGGGATTATCATATGGAGGGCTCTGAGCTGAAGCGAACCAAGTCAAAAAAGAAAATTCGATAATATTAACTGAGCTACCTAAACAAAAGCCGCAAGCGTTTTTTTAAACATTGAAATTCTATTGCCAATACATTTTGAATAAAACAAACCGACCTAGCGTTCTGTTAAATAAGATTTTCCAGACTGGTGGTGTTGAATTCGCGTTCTAAAAGTTTGTTTCGTATAAACTGTAGGAAAATGAGAAGGTTTGACATAAAAATAACGCCAGCCGCTCTTATTTAGGTAACTCAGTTATATTAAGTTTAAGTAAGTGAACTGTCATTAATTTCTGGAGCCATTGACTTGGGTTTATTACCATTACCTTAGGAACGAAACACTTTTTGATTTAGTATGTTACAGGACTGGATAGAGTTAAGCTTTGCGAAGAATTTCGCAGCAGTTTTGGAATACATATATGTATTTTACTTTATGACTTGGTTCGGTTCAGCTCTGAACCCTCCATATCCATAACCTTGAAATGTCCACTGGTGTGTTTGTTCACTTCTCTGCAGATTACAACAAGAAGAATTGTTAAGGTTGTTGACATTTTTGTAAAAACGCTATCCAGGAGCAGAAAATTCAGGAAAATGTTCAGTGCCTACGTGTGACACAAATCATAGCTTTACTCCGCACCTATTTCATTTTCTTCCTTTACCGGATTATGCCGTGTAGATGAATATGACGAACTATAGCCATTCTTATCCAGTAGAAGAAACTTTTTGCCATTGGCCATTAACAAACGTATAGGGAAATTTCGCCTTCCCGATATGCTACAGCTTTTTCTTTTTTAATAATGCTCATCTTATGGTTCAGAATAAGTCCAATATATTTTGACCTATTTGATCGATGAATTTTTATGTTGTGTAGGATAATAGATTAAAAATCAGTAATCTTATTCTTTCGATTAGTTTTCGTCCTTTCACAATTTATAATGAGTTCTGCATGCCTGTTTTGCACAGCGAAGATGAAATCTAGTTTTGACAATGTTTAACATGTTCTTCGGCCTATTTTTTTTTTTTTTTTTAATGATATCTATTATGATTTCAAAACTGAAGATTTCAAAAAATGTTAAGAAAATATCTTTTTTTGAATGAAAATTAAAACTACCAAAATAAAATTCATTTAAAGTATTGAATAAAAAGTATCTTAAAATATAAACTTATATTAGAAATTTTATTAAATAAAATTTACAAATTTGTTGGTGCAATATTTTTTAAAATTTTCTCTCATTTATTTTAAACTATATTTTAAATTGCAACATATCCCTGCTACTCATCTTGAAATGACATATTCTTAGTAGAAGTATTATAAATAATCCTTAAGTTAAGCAGTAAATATCAAGAAGTTACTAAAAAGAATTTACAGCATGTAACGAACTACCTACAGACTTCAAGGAGGATCCATAAACACAAACAAATACATAGCAACACAAGAACATGAATCCTTATAATCTGGCAACCCAACAAGCATAAGTTTTTGGTTTTTAAAAACAAATTGCCATTTTAATCCAAATCTTTGGCAATTTTATCATTTACTAAAATTCATTATTGTTCTTTGTTCTTATAAATAAAATATTTTATAAATAAAAAGACCTCAAGCTTAAATAATTGAAAGTAATTCATTATTGTTAATAGCACTATCATATGAGTAGGTCGCATCGATCCTGTTATCAACAACTTAACAAATCTATGTACTGGGTGGATCACGAATCGTGCTAGCGACCAAAATAAAACCTAATAAATTTTTAAAAATACTTTTGAAAAGCTTAAGATATTATGCAAAAAAGACTGCAAAGTGAATAAGAATTATTTGCAACGATATTAAAGCTTAAACAAAATACCAACAATAAACAGTGAAAAATTTTTTTCTGTGTCAGTAGTCGGCTTATTTGTTTTTTATCATGTCATGTTGCTATTTAGATTTTTTACAACGAGTGCTTGGGATACCGAATAGATTAGAGCGGTACCAGGCTTTGCAGTCCTCAATTTCGATCTAACAGCTTAATTAATGTCTTCTTTATGTCTGATGAGGCCAATTTTGATCTAAACGGCAATGTAAACAAGCAAGAGTACCCTACATAGAGTAACTCTAATCCAGATATACTCTTTGAGATGGAACTGCACCCAGAACGATCCCGACTTCAACCCTTCAGAACGCAATGAATAATTTTCTGATCAGATGTCGAAAATGCGTGGATGAGCATGGAGGTTATTTACGGTCCATTGTCTTCAAAAAAAATTAGTTACATAAATTTTAACTAACATTTTTTCATTTGATTAGTCAAATCTTTAAAAAATAAATAAAAAACGTCTAAGAAGTTTTAAGGAAAATAATTTTAATTTAAACATTAAAATGTTTGCTGGTCGTACTTATAAAAATACAAAATAATAGAGGCAACGTATAAATAAACAAACCGTTAACCTCACTACTACAACCATCTCTCTTTTGTGTTATCCTTACAACATCTTACACACTCACACACACACACACACTCATATCTAATCACTCTCTTGGCTTTTAACACAGACACCTGTACCTGTATCTTATCGTAAAACCAGTGACATAATGATGAATTGTAGTTACACCAGAAGCTATCATACTTTATTTCTTCCAAGAAAAAATTTGTTGCAAGTAGTTGAAGTGGCTGTTTGTTGCCATTCTAAAGTACGAGTAGTTTGTGGAAGAAGTAGAACATAATTATAATGTGTCACACTTTAAAGGATTTAAAATAAGAAAATAAAACCTACATAGTTATAGACTTACAAGTGTTACTTAACACACTCCCAGATACTAACTAATACTTGTATTTACACATATCTTTTGTACTACAACTCAATTTCTAACAACAGTTTTTTTTCTCTTTTTCTTCTACTTTCTGTATGAGTTTATATTTTTTTTTTAGTTTAATGAGAAATAAATATGGATAGTTGTACAAATTTACATACATTGACATTTTGAAACATACTTTTACTCATGATACAAATACAGAAGGTAGTTCCACTTCTCTGTCACAATTATTTTTTTGACGTTTATCGGAATTATTTGAAGTTTGTTTTTTTTGTAAATATTAAAAATATCGTTGCCACATATTAAAAAAGGCAACAAATTCCTTTTGGAAATTATAAGACAAGATGTGTAATTTGTATTAACAGGTTTAATGTGAATTTTTAAGCATTTTAATTTTCTTTAGAGCTGAAAATTAATAAACAATGTAATTCACTAATTATATAAATACATATAATTAGTGATACATACAAAATTAAAAAAAATTATTTGTATGGTCTATCATTATTAAAAAGAAATTAAAATTTATAAAACAAGATTTAAGCTACAATTATTTCATCTTTGAGCACAAATTTTGGATTGTTTTATGTATTAAAAAGATTCTACCCAAAAAGAACCTTTTCATTATATTTTCATCTAATACTTAATTTTAATTACATATAATTTCTTCATAAAACTAGGCCCCGTATATAAATAATTACTATTAATTTGGACAAATGTAAGGCAAGCCTACAGATAAAAAGTTTATAAATTTTTCAAGGGCATCGTATTCCACATCATTTAATAGCTTTATTCCTTCCCAGAGATTTTCAATTGCATGTTCTTCTGCGAGCTTCTAAGAAATTAAAAATTATGCTGAAGCAATCAAGAAAGTATAGTTGGTCAAGCCCGACCCTCCAACACAGAATAAAAGAACAAGTTCTTGCAAGTGTAGTCTATATGGGACCCATGGGCAATCATGGACCCGCTAGAACAAAATTCTGTAATTCAGTGCCGAATTATATTTGGATTTCTTCATCTATATAGAATTTGTTTTCCTTTAAGTAATTTTAGAAAGGGGGTTTATATGGTTAATTTTTGACCCACCTGCACAACATTTTGACAAAATAGCTATTGTAAAAGTCATTGTCGCCAATTTAAATGTAAATACCAACATTTATAAGGAAGTAATGGAATTAAAAACTATTTTCGGGAGTAGTAGTTACAATAAAATTTGTTTGATCCAAATTTAATCTTAATAGCAACATAATAAGATACTTTTTGGGCTCAAAGACCCTATTCCAGAAAGAAGCTTGTATATAAAATTGGCCCTTGTGCCAATTAGAACCGATGTGCCAAAATTCATCAAATTATCACTAAAATTGGGACCTGTACTTTGCGCACAAGTTTTACATGGGCAGCCTGCCAGTCGGCCAGCCAGCCGGACGGACATCATTAGATCGACTCAGAATGTGATACGTAAAGGTGGGACCAATATTTTAAGGAGTGCATGGAAAGCCAGCACATCGGACGGACGAACACGTAAGATCGATTCAGAAAGTGATAATAAGTTAATTGGTAGACTTAAACTGAGCCTAGAACCAATATTTTTTATGTGTTGGACACATCAGCACAAACTCTTCCGCACCAAATCGAAAGTTATACTTACAAAATAACGTTTGATAAATGTTTTTTACTTTTTTTAAATATATTTTATTAATGTAAATTCTTATTTTCAAAATTAACAAATTCTAATGCTTTTTAATATAAATTTAAATTTAATTTTTCCAAACTTCAAATAAAAAAAAAAAACAAAAACAGAAAAATGGAATTATTTAATAAAATATGGTAGAACACATTTTCATAATTCCAATAAACGTCAGAACGTTAATATGGCGACAAAAAGAGAGAGTGGAACTACCTTCTGTATTTGTATCATGCTTTTACTTATTATTATACTTTGTCTAATAGGAAGGGTAATTGTAAAAGGTGGTAAGTCGATTATTTTGCGTATGAATTTGTTGTGGGTGCTTCGGAAGAAAAGGTGGCAGATCGTTTAAGATCACCGTCCATACTCTAGACCAGAGATCGGCAAACACATAAATTGAAGTTTTTTAGTAGTATAAGAAAGAATAGAGATTAATGTGAGCAGTGTTGCCAAAATGGTAGAAAATTCCTCAAAATTCGGTTAAAAAGAACATTATCATCCCAAATATAAATACAAATTCCCCGGAAGTTTTTTCCTATTTTTACAGTTGAATTTACATAGGAAAAATGTGAAAGGGAGAAAACTCACGGGAAAAATTATTTATAATCAGCGGTTTCCAAAAAGAAGTCTGCAGACCTCTTGGGTCCATGAAAGATTTCGTCCTTTCAAAAAAATTATAAAAACATCAGAAAATGACAACATTGAATAAAAGCACAAGCGTAACAAACCCTTTTTGGTGGAAAGGCTTAAGATTAAAAGCGATAAAAAGCACGGTGTAGTAGTTTTGCCGATCTCTGTTCTAGACTGAAGTTTATCCTGCGCAGTTGCTATTCAACAGAAGCTGCTTTCGCATTTGCCATTTCTGTGTAGGTATCCAAAAGTTGAAACAGTGTAACTTCTTGGTATTAAGAGCACTTTGAAGTTTCTACGAAATTTGAGGTACTCTAGAACTGGAGCTCCTATTCCACAAATTTTAGGAAATTGTTTAACCTAAACTTAAGTTTTTGTAAGACTAAATGATTTTTTAACGCTGGGTCTCCACGTTGCAATATTTATTGCTAAGTGCAAGCAAAAACGTCGGCAGAACAATGACAGAACAATGGAGCAATAATTGCTGAATTTATTGCTGGAGAACACTTGAAATTGCTTTGCCATAAATTTGCAATTTTCACCGCGAGTAGTCGTATAAAGTTTTGTGGCTGTTTATATTTATAACAAATGTTTTATGTTGTGTTTTGAAGTGGTTGTGAAATTTTATTTTTTAAATTAATAAAATAATTAATTGTAATTGTCGTAGCTGTGTTTTGTATTACTTTTTTGTTTATTTGCGTTAAAAAAAAGTTGAATTGTTCTATTAAAAAAATAAAAATATACAAAAAAATAAATTCGTCGTTTGCTTTTGTTGATCTTGACGTTTATTAAAAAATATAATATATAATAATATATTTATTGATTGCTTTTTTAATAAATAAACACACAAACAAAAAACAATCGTACAGAGAAATGAAATGTCAGATAAATTACAACTGATTTGACAGCATATTGCTAAGCAATAATTGCTCAAGCAATAAGAAAAGCAATCATTGCGCAATGGATTGCCTCTCATGGCAATATGCGGTCTATACGTCGCAAATTTTATGGAGCAATGAAATTTGACGTTTGCCGCAATAAATATTGCTACGTGAAGACCCGGGGTAAAGCAAAGAACTTAAAATTGCCAGCACTGTCTTCTGCTACAAGTGACTTTAAAGTTTTTGGTTGTTTTGAAGTTAATTAATATGTTTTTGAAAATTTTTCTTTTTTTATTTTTTCTTTTATTTTTTTTTTTTTTCTTTAATTCGATTTAATTTAATTTTATTCGAAACTTTGTTTTATTTTTTTAGTAAAGAAAATTGCCGCACTTGGAGCCCTGACAATTCTTAAGCCATTTTCAAAAGTCATTGGTCCATAAGATTTTAATTCAGTATGGTTCCAGCAAACCACATTCGAAGAGCAACATACTATGATTGGATTTTAACAATAACAGGTAACCATATGATGATTAAATATAATTATAATTTGGCAAAAATTAACCATAATTGTTTAAAAAAATTAAAATTTTTTTGTTTAAACTTAACCATAAAATAGTCAAAGTTATCCATAATTTGGTCAAAAAACCATATTATTGCAGAATAAACCATAATGTGTTAAATTTTGACCATATTATAACTATTCATTTGTTTTTTTTTTTATTCATTAACAAAAAAATTGCTTTTAATCAGGGTCTAAAAAACTGCAGTCGAAACCAAAAACTGTCGAACAAAAAACGAAAATTTGTTTACAACTTTTTGCTTTTTGAGTTGGTTTGACAGCGGCTGTTTAAATTTAATGAATCAGAAGTAAAAGCAACAGTTTTTTTTTTGGCCAATGGCTAATGAAGAAGTGAAAGCAATGGCAGTTTTTCTACTTTGAGTGCAGTTTTTTAAACGCTGCTGTTAATCACCAAATTCGTAGAATCAAGTGAACAATTTGTTGATTTTGACCTCTTACCAAAATAATTATATTGATTACTAAAAATTCTAAAAATGGAATTTTATGATTTTCTTTTCAATCGAGGATATTTTTAGTTTTGATTAAAGATAAAAGTTAAAAACAGTGCGATTTCAAACAATGTGTTGATTGATTCAATTAAAATAAAAGATTCAGTTAATAAATATTGAACAAAAAAAATTCAGCATCTAGTTTTGGGTATCAATTAAAAAAATTTCAGATTTTAAGCAGTTAATCAACAGATTAATAAAGGAAACCTTAAATTAAAAAGTTGTACCGGAAATGAAAAATTCCAGGAAATTAGAAAAACAAATTTGTAGAACTCTCCCAGGAACAAATGAATATAGATTTCTGTGGTTCCTAAAATTCCACAAGAATCCCTAAAAATAACGTTGATAAGCCCTTTTTACATTAAATCAATAATATACCTTAATATGCATACACATAAAACATTCTACAAACATATAATCTTAAAATAATAAGAGGTTTTATATATTGTTGAAAGCTTTTTTTATAATTTGTTAAAAAAAAAGTTTTTGTCTCTTGTCTTTTTTTTTGTGATTTTAACAATTCTAACAAAAAAGTTTGAGCAAAAGTAGCAAAAGATCAAAAGTTTAGACTAAGAATTCAAGTAAATACATGAGTACAAGCGTAAGAGTATTTTGAAAATCTCGTATGTTATTAAATTTAAAAACTTTTGGTATTGAGTGGAATTAAAAGAATATTTAAAAGAAAATTTTGTTAATAAAGTTAAAAGGAAAATATAAATTTTTTTTTAACGAAATAATAATAAAGCACTTAAAACTTTTTAAATTGAATTCGAAAAAACAATTCATTTCAAAACTTGCTAGTCTTAAGTGGTGTGGAGCACACAATCAATGATGAGTGACATCGTTTAACTGTCAACCTTAAATGAAGGCTTTATGGCCACACTATCGAGCAACTTAAAATTTTATCAAAACTCTCACTCATGTTCGACCAAACCAGGGGGCTAATTCTGGCAGTCGTGAATGCGTATTCGATTTAAAAGCAATTTTATTTCTAATTCTTTCAGTCGATACAGAACGAATCGAAATTATTTTGTCAGTGTCGTAAAAACTGAAATAAATACTTTACAACACTGAAAAAATAAATAACTTCGATTCGTTCAGTATCGACTAAAATAATTAGAAATAAAATTGCTTTCGAATCGAAAAAGTATTCGATCACGACTGCCAGAATTTGCTGCTGGATTTTCAAAAAAGATAATATAAACGAAAGTATATATATTGCTAATCAAAATAAATTAATTATTTAAAACGAAACATGGGTTCGGTTCCCAGCTCATTCAAGAATGAAAAATTATCAATAAATTCAAATTAGTTTCATGTTGTAAAATTCCTTCTTCATAAAAACAATTTAATAAAAATTTATTTTGATGAACTTTAGCCATAACCATACACAGTTCAACAAAATAACCACAAAACTTATTATTGTTAATTATTTTTATCGAAAATTATTTGATAAAGAAAAATTTAATTCGAAAAATATTGAATATAGAAAAATTTGTTTTTTATTAAGAGTTTCAAATACAATTTCAAATTATATTCTAACTTAATTAATCGAGCAATAGAAACTTGGAAACAGATCAGGGCCTCTAGCGGGAATCGAACCCCCTACCCTTGTACTGAAAGACAAGCTCACTTTCAATCTTTCTACCAGGCACCTAGAAAAACTTTTAATCGAAAATCATTCTTATAAAATTCAAATAAGAACTAAAAAAATATGTATTAGATAGTTTTTCTTTTCCCAAGCTTTTTTATTTCCCGGGAAAGCGGGATTTATTTTTCTATTTCCCGTAAATTCAAATATATCAACAGTAAAGTTGCATTAATTAAATTAAAAAATCACGGCAACTTCCGCACGAATTTTCTAGATTTTTTTCCCCGAAAAATGTGAGGGATCCCGAGAAATCTCGTATAAAAAATACTAGTATTAGACGAAAAAGTTAAAATCTGGCCAAATTCTACTGTCGCACATTGGTTTAGGAGCGGCATTAATTCATTTTTTTCATGTTCGCCGATTTGGATAATTTTTTGGTATTTTGGCTTGATATATTTATTATTTGTTTGGACAGACACGCTCAAAGTTCATATATATTCGCTTGTTTAAAATGACATGGAAGTTTACAGTATATTCAATCTTTTGATACAATCACAGTAAACTTATCATTTGACTTTGTTGTATATTTTCGTAAATAACCATTGTCATAGATGAGATTTGAAATAAAAAAAAGTTGGAAGAAGTGCCATATAAAAAATTTCGTAGAATAAAATATAAACAACATCAAAACTTCAATGTTCATCAACTTCAATGGACTGCATCTTTTTAGCGCTGTGGATTGCTGCTTAACAAAAGATGTCAAATTACAGCTTGAATTCTCAGCTCAAAGCTGCTCCTACCTGCTCCTTTCCTAAAAAAAAACAGTTAAAACTATAAAATGATAAAGTAACAAAACCTGAATTTTGGTTCATGCTTGTATTTGTTGCCATAATTCTTTACTGTTTAAAATTTTTACATAATGTACATACTAGTCAATAGTGTTAATTGTGACATATATATGTCATTGTTGAAAAAAGCATAAGCTTCAATTGAATTCGAATTTATTTGTATCAGGTATGCTGTCCGAGGAAACTCAGGAAGCGAGGAATAAAAACTATATAACCTATAGATTCCATCATTCGCGAAGAATAGGACGTGTATCCACTAATGAAGACGTAATGCATAATCTTTTATTGTCTTCAGACCGGATGAGGTATATTTTTTCAGGAGCCCATTCTACAACTATAATATTTATTTTTTGTTAAAATTGTGTTGATGCATTGAAAATCAAGAGATTTATGCCACTTTTTTAATACAAGTTGTATGGGAAGTGGGCGTAAAAGTGGGCGGATATTTTTCAAAATGCGAATATTAGTGTTTAAAAATGCTATGTGAAAAAAAACAATGCCGTAGGTCAAAATTTAATTTTTACTTTGAATGAGAGGTGGGCGTAAAAGTGGGCGGATCATTTTAATTTTTCCATTTTTTCTTGATTCAAACAAAAAATGCCTATGTGCCAAGTTTCGTTATTTCGTTATTTATGCCACTTTTTTAATACAAGTTGTATGGGAAGTGGGCGTAAAAGTGGGCGGATATTTTTCAAAATGCGATTATGAGTGTTTAAAAATGCTATGTGAAAAAAAAAACAATGCCGTAGGTCAAAATTTAATTTTTACTTTGAATGAGAGGTGGGCGTAAAAGTGGGCGGATCATTTTAATTTTTCCATTTTTTCTTGATTCAAACAAAAAATGCCTATGTGCCAAGTTTCGTTATCTTTCGACAACTTCTTCTTTTTTTTGCCGCTCGTTCTATGAACTTCAACCAATGTGTGTTGGCGGGATAAAAAAAAAAGTCCTATGAGAAAGCCCAAAACCTAATAGGACACAAAAGATTCTAGGATACCCTCCAAAATGGCTTACAAGTTACTAAAGATACAAGTTGTAAAAGTTCTGTTGTAAAACCCGCATTGTTAAGTTATGAACCCAATACGTAGAAAATTTTTCGTTGAAGAGGTTCCACAAAGATTTTTGATGAAAATTTTCGAAAAATAAATCAATTAGGAATTAATTTAGTAAATTGTCATCCAATTTCTTTGTGGCTGCGCTGGTAGGCTTGTTAGTAGAACGCTTATCTATCAGTGTGAAAGTCTACGGTACTACACAGAGAAATTCTGCAAAAATGTTCACCAATTAAAGCATTAATCAAAAATATAATTAGGTTTAATTAAAAATTGTATCAAGTGACTTAAACGTTTAATCAAGTCAGTTCAATGTTGAATCAAATGAATTTAACGTTTAATTGATACTATTAATTTATTTACTGGTCCAAATGTAATACATATTTTTAATTAATGCCACAAATATTTTAATTGAAATCAATTTTATAAATTTATAACTGTATTTGTAACATTTTTTAATTAAAAAAAATCATTTTCTTGTTTTAAATAATAATTTATCATGAAATTGAAAGGAGTTTCGCAGTTGTTTCTATAAAAGCAATTATAAAATATCTCTTAAATGATTCTCAAATATAGCTACTCAATTAAATTTAATACTTCTAAGAACTTATTCTTAATTTTCTGAAAACTTTAGTCGGCTACATTGTACAAAATGAAACGAATCCTTTATTTATGTGTCCTATTCAGTATTAGGTTCATTAAAAAATGTTGTTGAATGTTTTTTTTTTTTCATTAAACAAAAGAGAATTTAAAATATCTTTGTTGGGGTTTTAAGGAGATTGTCGTTTTATTTTAATTATTTTTTTTTTGCTGAAATGACAATCTTACTAAAAACTAATGAAAGACAATAAATTTTTCCAAAAAAATGTTTACACCCCCAATATCTGTTTTTCTCTTTCCCAATTTCCAATAAAACATTTAAAGCAATACGAAAGACAAAATACGAAAGAAAGTAATATAAATGTTGCAATATTGCAACAGCAGAAACAACAATATTTATTTATAAAACCAGCATGTTGCCACAACAAGATGCCATGAATAAGACAAAAGAATAAAGAAGTTTCATACGTACTATTGCTTTAAGAGTTAATGCTGAAGGACATAAATCTTTTCCAAATAATTCTTGAGAATTTAAAGAATGCGTTTCCTTAAACTTTAAATAAGACTAAAATGGATAAGGAAAAAGATGTTTGTTTATTTTTAATTACACTCTGCTCGAATTTGACACATGCGAGCTGGGCATCCTACTGGCAAAGCTAATTCAAGTACGCTAAATTCAAGGTGTTCAGGTGATAGAAGGTGTTCAAAGTTAGCGCTCGTATTCACGTTTTAAAATTTCAATTACTAAGTACTATAAAACGATAGGCTTTGTACTTTTGGGATCATTGTTCAATTTAAATCATTTCAACTCTGTTAAATATAATTTTATGTAATGTTTTTAGTCGTGAAAAATTCCCTTCAAAAAAATAAAAATTGTTGAGGTCATCAAAATAGGTATTTGTTTGTGGCATGATTTTATCGTTGAAGTAAAATCTTAGCCATTTCTTCAGGTTTAAAAGTAAGAAATAGTCACTCAGGACTAAATCTGGAGAAGAGGGCGGCTGAGTTTGTCAAAGTGGATTCTATCGTATGCATCCAAAAAAAAAAAAAACTGTAGCCATGCTTCGATTGGCGGACAAACCCACCTTTGCCTTCGTATTGGCCGCACAGTAAGAGATTTCGGCAGAAAACTGGAAATAGTTCTGGATTTTCTAAGCGGTAAGTCCCGTAATTCACCCAGAAAGGCCACGATTTTGTCTGCTGTTCGGTCTGTGGTGGGTTGTGGTAAATCGACGGTTATAGAACGTCGCAAAAACTCGGCCATGTTCCGGTCGACGAGTGCCAAACACTCCTGCTAAGTTGGCAAGCGATTGCGTTTATTGTGGATTTGAGTACTCATCTTGCTAAAAGCTTTCTCATATCGAAGAAGTCATGAAAACTTAAAACCGCTGAGCCATGTGCGATGCCTATAACTTCCACAATCTCTTTCACTTTCAATATTTAATCGGCCAACACCAAGTCTGGAATTTTTTAAATTATTCTGGTTATAGGGACTCCAACTGAGAATCCAGAACGTTTGGCATCTTCTGTACGCTCACAACAAAATTCAGTAAACCACTTTTTTAATATTGAAATTAATGGTGCAGATTTTAAGAAATGAACGTGTCACTTGGCCTCCAAGGTCGTTTAACTTGCAACCTTTCGACTATTTTCTATGGGGCTACGTAAAGTCACTCGCTTATGCTGATAGAGCAGTAACAATTGACGCCTTGAGGACCAACGTTATTCGTATGGCCACAAATGCTCGTAAAAAGGACACAAATTCGGAGGTCCATAATGCGCTTTGTCATGAACGGCCACGATGCCCTTATACACGAAATTATATTTAAATGTAAATTCAATGTATTAATCTTTCTATTACAAATGTTTTTCTTATATTTTTGTGTTATTTTTTTAAAATTTTCAGATTTTTTGTGCTACAAAAACGACCTTTAGTTAACATTTTTGAAAACCTCAAACCAATTTCAACCAAGCCATCTGTTAAGACCAAATCACAATAGAATTTTCTTTTAATCATTTATTTTTCAACTTAAATTTACTTATTCCATTTGACCTGAATAGCAAACAAACGTAATTCATTTATTTAACTCAACTGCTACCCAAACTCTTAGTGACACAATCTTAATTTTGTATAACAAATCTTTGAAAATAGTTTTATTATTAATCATTTTCTAAAGCTAAGCTGAAAAATTTTCCATAATTTTTTTTTAATTTCCTCTAAACAACAATGTGGTCAATTATATTTGTGTAAGTTTTGTTTAAAGGAAATTGCAATTCCTGTTTGGATTTTTAAGTTAATTTAAAGAAATGTTCATACAATATTCAAGCAAAAGTAGAATTAATTTGTATCATTCATAAAAATGTTGTATTTAAATTAAATATAGTTGGTGGCGAAATGCATTGCATTGCATTGTTATTATAGCCTTAAGAAAAGTACAACATGTTTCAAAAAAAAAAAAAAATAATAATTAAAAAATTTCATTGAATATAAGTACAAGGTGGTGCAAAAGTCATCACCGTATCGGATTAATCTATAATTTTTGCAAGTGTAAATGTCAGCTCTGCTTTGAAGTTTGTGAAATAGAGCGATACAAAATACAGGTCAATGAGAGCGCTGTGCTTCTCAAGAACGCGAAATAATTGTTCGTCGGTGGCGTTGGCGCAGCGTATCCATTGCTGTGGGTACGTAAATGAACATAATTATTGCTTCTAGGGCACCAAAAATCCTTTTTTAATATACGAAGAGGCATTTTAACGACTCAAAGTTTCTGTTTGGTTTAGAGTTAACGCTGGAGGCGTCATCGGGCCTTATTTTTTAGAAAACGCCGGGGGCCAAAAAACCACTGTGAACGGCGGGCGCAACAGAGCGATGCTCAACGACTTTCTCCTCACCTCAACTGGACGAATTGGGAATAGAGAATATGAGGTTTTAAAAAAGATTAGCCAACGGCGCAAATGGACAATCTATAACCGAAATTCTGAAGACTGCATTTCCGGGTCACCAAATCTCTCGTTTTGGTGATTTGCACAGGCCGGCAAGATCGCCCAATTAAACCGATCTAGACTTTTTTTGGGGTTTCTTGAAGTCACGAGTCTTTGTCAAAAAGCCTCTAACTCTTAAAGTTCTACAAGAGAATATCCGTCAGGAACGGGGGAACCCTTCGCCGGAAGTTTTTGCAAGAATGGTCATCGATTCTAGCGATGGCCAAGTTGCCGATAAATACCTTTTTTTTCAAAATAATCAATGAATTGAAATTCAAAATTATCAAAGTAATTTTTGGGAATACAACATTTTTAATTAACAAGATTTACAAATTTATTGTTAATGGAATAAACTATTCAAAATCTAAACCAAAGTTTTTCATGTATTAAAAAAATTACAGTCAAAGAACAACAACTTTTGCCCCACCTTGTATTTTAGCTTGCAGAAAAATGCAAAAATGCTTTAAGAAATGGGTTATTGAAATGTAAAATTGCAACACAAATCGTGTAAATGAAAATTATGGCTTAATGTTAATAATATTTTCTTGCAACAATCATATGGTTTGATTGATTTTTTTTTAATCCTATACTATCATAAGTGGAAATGGTAAACGAATTTCAACCCCTTTCTGCTGTTGCAAACGTGAAATTTGTCTTTTTAACGATGTCGGAAAGCTAAAAGCCAAACTATTTACGCAAAAAAATTGCTAGGAAAAATTTTTTAGAACTTACATTTCAAGGTACCTTGAAATTAAATAAAAGCTAAGAATTAAACATTATAATTCACTTTCTTTAGATTTAGTAGATTTACTACTGCTATCAAGAATTTTACCAAAAAACCCCTTTACAATAAGTCAAGTAACTAAACTATGCTTTGTCCACACATCAACCTCTCTAAGTCGTTTATCTCATCCACGCTGAACAATTGTTATGCCTTCCAATCGTCAATCCCAAGGGGGTGGAAGTTTTACCTCCTTTTGATAATTAACTCTACAGCAAGTAATTCTCTCTTTGCTAAGCTAAATTTGTAGCGTTTATACAGTTATCTGTTTTCTCTTCTAAAGCGCTTTAAGCTTTTCCCAGCGATTAAAAATAGATATACCGGCCATGTTTTAGAAATCGAAATGAAGTGGATTTGAAAACGAACGAGATGTTGATTATAATTATTACCAAAATGACTATTCTTGTTTATAAAAATTCTTCGTGTAAAGACAATTGGTACTGAAAGTGTGAAGTGTGTAAAAATAAATATTTTTATAAACTTTATTTGAGGGGTCGTTTTCAAAATTTGTTCGATTTTAAATCCACTTCCTTTCAATTTATAGAACATGCCCGATATTCATTGGCTGGCATTTCTGGTTGAACTGCTAACAAAGCGCAATGTATAGAATGTCCGGTTCGAAGGACCATAAACAACTTTCGATGGCTTCTGCTGTAGGACATTTTTTGTTGTTGTCTTTTCAATAGAGTTAAAAACCAAACTATCTGTATCCTTTAGATCGCGATTAAGAAGAATAAGTAATTAACTAATCGTACGTATGACTGAGATCGAAAACATCATAATACTTTTCAGTCAAAGTCAAAACTGTATCATCAAGTTTGACGTTGCACACATTGATTACTGTTTTGGTGCTTTCGAAACGTTTCACAGTACCTTGAAATTCAATAAAAGGTGATAAAAAAAGGCAATGTTTGCTGATGCTGCTATCGAAATTGCCATCAGAGTAGTGGAATTTAATTGCATTGGCATTGCCATGCATTGAGTCGTTGACGACAAAGTAGGCTATATTGTTATCGTTTGTATCGCATGAACGACAAGAAGAGCCACATTATCTTGCTTTGTGTCGTGCACGACACATGTTCGAAAATGTCGTTGACTATTTCTTCGCGCTTTCCCTCACATGTCGTGCAGGAATCAAATTTTCCGCGCATCCGTCTTAGAGGATGTCCTACAGTCATGGCCAACCGGATAGTGTCAACTCACTTATATTTAAAATTTCATGAGTGACTGTGATAAGCAAAAAATAAACGACTTTTTGCTCAATATCTGCTGCGTAATGAGTGTAACCGGAGGAAATACATGGAATTAGCCATAATATACCATTTCAGACAAGAAGCCGAAATATTCCATCATGACAACGCTTGTCCACATTTTGTAAGATCATCTGACGTCGCCTAGACACAATGCCCTCCGCATATTTTGGTTTAGTGGTGGGAAACCGTGCCAATATTTGTTTCACAATAAATTCTACAATTTTGATAAACAAACGCATTTTTGAGTTTCAGCAACTCTTTAAAATCATGATTTTACTCCCTATTTCAATAATAATAATTCTCTTTATTTTTATTTACATTTTCAAATCACAGAAATAAAAACTTTTTTATATAAACAAAAAAACTTTAAATAACTTTTTGTTTTTTTTTTTTTTTTAACAAAACCTCATTTCTACCAGCATGTTTCAGTTAAAAACAAAAGGTAATTAAAATTTCATTAAATACAAAAGCCATCACTTCACTACTTTCCCTTCCTGTCTAACTTTCAGCTCTCAAAATACGGTGGGCTTAAAAAAATATTTATCTGGAAAGGGTTGCTCTCAACTTTTGTTTTCATTATTTTTTTTTTCTTTTTTTTATTTAAATAAAAACAAAAGAAAAACTTTCTTCTGTTCAGTTACTTTTTTTTTTTAAATGTTTATTGTTTGCATTTTTATTTAAGCAGAATAAATGTTTGCATCAAAATCACCAGAGCATATTAGTTAAACAAATTTTACAGTCATAAAAGAAAAAAATTTAATAAAGGCGAAAAAAACATAAAGAAACTAGGAATTCAAACAAACGGTAGTTAAAATACATTAGTAAAATTTAAAAAAATAACAATATTAAATTAATGTTTTACAATAATAAAATTTAATTATCCATAAGAATTTTAAATTTCAAAATCCCTAAAAGCCTGCAGTACTTTTTATATTAAAACATCTTATGGTATGAGTATTAAAATTATGCAATAATACTCATACGCATAGTGGCACAAAATAAAACAAAATTGTTAAATACAAATTGGAACTTTTATTTAGACAAACTCCATCTTTTTTAAAAATTACGTACTCAATAAATTAATTGTTTCGTTGTCTATGTGGTATGTCGTACGATCTTGTAGAACAAGAGGCCAAATGAAATGTAAATTGAATGTCAATATTATTTAAAGAGTTTTATCGACAATCTACATTTTGTGAACTTTAATTGCCAAAAAAGAAAAGCAAACTTTTAAAAATATGTTCGTTCGTTTTTAGATAATTTACAATTTCTAAAAAGTCATAGTAAAACTTTTCGTAAAAAATAGTACCAGTTTTATTAAAATAAAAATATACATATCAGTTAAAAAAAGAAAAAGTTCAAAAAATATCCCTCTTACAGATTCTTAATCACTCATGACCTTGCATGTTTAATTTTATGGTTTTAGGTCCAATACTGGTGGAAGTTCAAAACGTTCCCTCCTACATATTTTTAACCCAACAGGACATTGCATGTTAAATTTTATGTTTCTAGGTTCAATGTTAACGAAAATTAAAAAAAGTACTAGCTGTATAACCGAAAAGCTAAAGAATTTTGGTTCTTATTTTCTTCCTATTGAAGTACCAAAAATTTCAATGTTGTAGTAGGAGCCCAGAATTTAATACGTATTTGTCAATATGTATATGGAAAAAGATATTTTGTTAAAAAGTACCAAAAAAAATTACGATTTTCACCCCATAAGTATTCGAATTTCGAAGAAGTACCAAATATTCACCGAAGGTAAAAGGGTATATATAAGTATGTTATTCCCGTTTTAATTTTCACAATAAAAACACCTAAAAAGTTTTAAATAATTCATTCTGCATTCATTGCAAAGACGAATAGTCGCGCGGGACAAATGCTTGACTTAATTTTTTAATTGATTTGACTGGTGTTGCAACATGTGGTCGTAAAAAATGTACCAAAAATAGTTACGATTTTCGCCCCATAAGCGTTTAAATTCCGAAAATGTACCAAATATGTATTTTTATACCCTTCACCGAAGGTAAAAGGGTATATATAAATTTGTTATTCCGGTTGTAATTTCCACAATAAAAACACCTAAAAAGTTTTAAATAATTCATTCTGCATTCATTGCAAAGACGAATAGTCGCGCGGGACAAATGCTGGACTTAATTTCTTAATTTTTAAATTGATTTGACTGGTGTTGCAACATGTGGTCGTAAAAAAAGTACCAAAAAACGTTACGATTTTCACCCCATAAGCGTTTAAATTCCGAAAATGTACCAAATATGTATTTTTATACCCTTCACCGAAGGTAAAAGGGTATATATAAGTTTGTCATTCCGTTTTCAATTTCCACAATAAAACACCTAAAAAGTTTTTAATTACATATTAAAAAAAATACAATTAAATTCTTAGAATTAACTACAATTACACGACTAGGTGTAATAATTATATAGATTTTAATTATTTTTTTCTTTTTCTTCTAATTTTACCGAAAACTTTTTACAAATAAAAGAATTTTTTTTCAAAACACAATAATATAAAACCCATAAGCAGACTCTTTTGTACGTATTTAATTAAATTCCTATTTCACTTTTACAAGATCAAAAAAAAAAAGGTAAAAAAGGAAGAAAGTTACACAAAAAGGGATGATTTTTTGCTTTGTTTTGCGATGAATTGTAAATGTGAATAAAAGTGGAAGTGAGTATGTATGTGTGGTCTAACTTATGTTTTTTTTTTATTCACTATTAGCTATACATACATACAAAAAAAGACAGAATTGCAGACTGCTCCAAACTTTAGAAATCTTCCATTAAAAAATAAAATTTTGCGAAAATCTGTTATAACAAAATTTTTTTTTAAATTTTTCGTCAATTTTTCTTTCAAAGCAAGATTTTTATAATAATTATTAATAGATTTTAGTTAGCAATTTTTTTGCTGAATTTCCTATCAGGCCAGGGCCAGCCAAGTTTTGAGTGTTTATTGTGAAAAATTGGTATAATATGAAATCATTTTTAGTATTTCACCATCATTAGCCAACTCCATCTTCTTGGCAACAAATGGACTCCGAGTCAAAACAAGGGCTTATTTAAAAAAAAAAAATATCTGATACTCTGTTTTAAAGTGAAGCGTTTCCAGCAAGAGCATTCTGCATTAACTAAATAATAGTTGGACGGGACAAAGTCTTGACCATAAAGCCGATAAGCCAAAACGTTCATAAGTGAAGAGTTTTCCAGTGAGAGCATTCTAGTGGGATAAATCAAAGTGATTTCCAGTGAGATAATTTCACATTCATCGAAACGAATGGTAGACGGAAGGGACTAAGTCTTAGCTATAAAGCGGGTAAGGCAAAACGTTCAAAATTGAAGCGGTGTAATGTGAGAGCATTCTGCTGTTCTAAAGTGAACCGTTTTCCAGTGAGCTCATTCTGCATTCATGTAGGTTTTATAAATAAAACTCCATTATAATTTTGTTGAATTATAAAAAAAAATAAAACGTTTATTCAAATAATATCAAATTAGAGATTAACTTAAGTTGTATTCAGTTCGATGTCCAATTATACTCTGTCTTATGTGCTACAAACTACTTCTCGTCTCAGTCGCAACTCGCCACATATCCCTCACATTACCAGTTCGCCAACATTAAACATCTCGCCACTTGGCAATACAGAGTCGTAGACATGCAGAGTTGCATGTTTAATAAGTGTTACCACTCCTAGTAATATGCCCGCGGCCACATAATCCCACGTTCATTGCAAAGAGGAATAGTCGGACGGGACAAATTTTGGACTACAACGCGGGTGAGCAAACCTTTCTTAATTTGTAAATAGATTTGACTGTTGTTGCAACATGTAGTCGAGCGTAGAGCATCCATTTATTTGACTTTTGGTTTTGTTCGAGTAAGGAATCAATCGATTTTCGAATTTTAAAATTGCTCGATTTATTGAGTAAGGGTCTTAAATTGTTCGAATTACTCGAATAATTCAAATTATTTTATCCAATGGGAAAAAAACATAAATCTCTACATGAATTGATGCTCCCATTATATAAATAAACATAAAAAAACAGTAAAACAAACCAAATAACAAAATAACAATTCATATGTGCTATGTAGATACATAGTTCTAAAATTTTTAAATTAAGTAAATAAATAAAAAAAATCAAAAAACTGGGCTGCAAAAAATACAGTTTTTATTTAAAAAGACCGAAACAAGATTAAGGAAAATTAAATTAAAAAAAACTATTAACAATGTTTACACTACTTTGGTTTAATAGACCATAAAATGATCTGAAAGCCAAAGTTTAGTACAGTTATGCTTAGAACCAGGCGGGAACCATTAATTTCTTTTCAGTTTATAATTTGCAATTGTGTCTCGCCTGTTTAACTTAATGCGTATGTATTTAAAATAATTTTTTATTTATTTATTATATTTTTGCCAGCCAGTTATGAAAAACTTTTAAAACCAATCTATTATTCCTAGAAATTGAGTGAAATTGAAGACGATGGACATTCTCAGTTAATTTTTTTTTTTAAATCACTGTATTTTTTCTGATTTTTTTATAAATTTAAGTTTTTAAAATTACTTTGATATATATAAATTTTTGAAATCTTCTTTTATTTACACATTTTTTTATGATTAATGTCAAACTTTATATAAAAAATTTACTATTTAAGTACCAAATTTCTAACGAATGGAATTTGACGTTTATAATGATCACACACCCACATCTAAAAAGGGTCTGAAATATGCTCAAAAGTTTGTGTGATGAAAACAAATCGCCGTGCGCGAGCTTATGTGCTCTATCCGCCATTTTACACATTTCGAGTTAATTATGCCACTTTAGGTTTTCGACCCCAAATTATTCAAATATGTAATCCGTTTTCGGCTTTCTCATCTAGTTTCTGAGATAAAATTTATAAGAAAGCCGAAAACGGATTACATAAAGTGGCATAATTAACTCGAAATGTGTAAAATGGCGGATAGAGCACATAAACTCCCGCACGACGAAATGTAGAAGTTAAAAACATGTAATTTAGTTTTAAATTATCTTAAACAGTAGAATTTCCAAAATTATTATTTTTATATTAAAAAAGTAGAATTTTTAAAGATATTAATCTTAATCGATTAATTGACATAAATTATTCGAGTTATTCGAAATTGGCTATTTTAATTATTCGATCAAATAATGGCGGAAAAATTTCTCGATTAATCGAAAAACGATGGTTCTACCTTCATACTCAAACAGACTAGGCGAAATTACAATTACAATTACGAAATTGCTTTACATATCTTTTTCGGCCAATCTTATAAATAGTGGCATAAATTTGGAAAAGAAGAGACAAACAAGGTTGTATAACTAATATAGTGTGATACTTAATTTCTAAAAACAAAATCCGGATAACGGAAGAAATCCCGGATAATAGATACCTTTGATCAAAAAAAAAAAAGACAACCCGTACAGTTGGCTAGGCCAACCAATAAAATAAAGGTATATCGTAGTTCCCCTGTAAATAGCAAATACTCGTAGTCAAAAGCCCAAAATATCTGTCGTGAAAACGGAATGACTAACTTTTCTAAACCATTTAAGAATTGGTAGGGTATAAAAACTTGTGTGTTTTTTACATTTTCATACGTAGATACATGCATATGTATCTAAATATCTATGTATGTATATTGGAGAATTAGTATACATGTGTTTGTACCCAGCTAGCATTTTGTATCATAATCTAATCATTTAGGAATCAGCTTCACGAGCAAAATACCCGTATATGAGCTGATTTTCAATCATAAGTGATACTCTAGTTGTGAGAAAATGGTACCCTACTGATGAATCACCTGAAAGAATCATATGTGATACAATTTTCTGATTCCTTTTTGATCATTTCAATGTTAGTTTTTATAATCATTATTGAATCGTTTTTGTCTCATTTTTCAATCGTAAATTATATAGTTTTTGATTATATTTCATATAATTTTTTAATTGTCATGTTTTTTATTTTATTTTTTTTTTTTTTTGGTAAAATCAGCACCCTAATGGCTTTTTATTATTCAAACAAACTTTTTTTTGTTACGAAAGTTATCGAATTTTTGCAAAGAAGAGAAGAAACCATTTGCACTAACATTTATGTTCATAAATTGCTAATAATTTTTATTTGTTTGGCTGACTCTAAAGTTTCTATTTTTATTTTTTTGATTTGACAAAAAGAAATATTTAAAAATAATCATTTTATCATATCACTGAATCATAAATGAATCCTTTTTCTATCGCTCAAGTGATAAATCAGTTTTTAATCATCAAAACTGATCTGAAAAGGCTCACTTAGGTGATTTTTACAAAAAATAATCACCCAAATGCTAGCTGGGTATTTTTATGTATAATTTATTCTGTATGTATTTGTGTGGTTAAGAATTAGTCAAACGTAAAAATCACTTTAAATTAAATTGAATTTTCTGTTTGTAACGTCATTTGTTTTTTAAAATATTTCCATTTTAATGGCTGTTGAAGTTGTTGGATGTAAATTTACCCCCATGCAGTTAGTAATTTTTTTTTTTCTATTTAACAAAAAAATGGATTTTAGATTAAGCTAAAGGTAAAGAGTATATAAATTATACATTAGAAACGTGTTTACCCTTTCTTCCATTTTTTTTTTTCTTTTGTTTTATTTCCTCATCAAACACTCATTTGTTTGAAAGGAAACGTCCGTTAAAACATTTTGTGTGGTAGTAATTTAATTATTTATCATTTAAAATTTTTAAAACATTTTGCTTTTTCTCAACAACAACGAGTTTGTTAATTAAAACAAGATTTTCCTATTTAGAACTCAATGTAATATTTTTTAATCAAAAAGTTTTCTTACAGTTTTAATAAAATTTTCTACTTTTCTGCTTTAAACTTAAAGTTTTCTTTATTAAATCTTTATCTAGAAAGTTGTTTTTTTTTTTTCTTCTTCTCGTTTCGACTTGCAAAACTTTGTGCAACAATTTATCGAAAGTTATTTTATCCCCATATTTTGTGTTGCTGCACGCTGCAGTGTTTATATGAAGTTAATATGTAGAAAATATTCGATTATTTGAAGATTTGTTTTAAAATTGCATGGAGAAGTTTTATGGAAAGTAAAAAAGAATGTTAAAATATGATTTTATTGTAAATTTGAATAAAGTCAAACTCTCTAGTGAACAATATGAAATTTCGTTTTTAAATTTAAATTGTTTTAGAAAGAAATTGAGTTTCAAAAAAATTTAAACAGAAGGAAAGTATAATCGGCTAATGAAACCCTTAAGGTTTATCACTAGCGGCAATTACGTCCTCCTAAGTGCAAAATTTGGTATGAAAAATCATTAAAATATATTTTAATGATTTTTCTATAATCTATAGATTTTTCTATAATCTATAGATTATAGAACCATATATTTTTGAGTACGAAGTCGTTAATGAATTAGCCAACGGAACTGCTCAATAACGCAGTATGATGGATAATTTTTAGAGGCCAGTTATGGAGTGCAGCCCGAAAATTTGGTTTCAACTAGATGGAACCACAGCGCATTTAGCAAGGTTAAAACTTTTTTGGTACACTGAAAAGACAAAACAATCCATCTGTACTTAAATCAAGCCGAAGCGGTGTAAAGAGTACGCTAAGTACGGATTTTCCTTAATCAAGTACAGAATGCTTGATTCAAGTACGGATTATTCAAGTGCCCCGTACTAAAAATAATTCGAAAACGGGATTGACTTAATTAAAAATAAGATAAAACTGTTCTTAATTAAAGAATTTCTGAGATGGCTTATTTGTGATTCGTTCTTGAAATATTCCGAAAGAAAGATTAGATTCTTAACGAAATACTTACCCTTGATAACCAGAGAGAATATTATTATATACCCATTGCACATGTTTGTTTATATTACACTGAAAGAATTTTCTTCTCAATACCAATGAATTTTGACATTCATCCCATGAAAAATGGTGTTTAGGTGCGAAGCCAATCTGGCAACCTTCCGTGGTGAACAGACGGAGGTGGGAGGTGGTCGCAATTAAACAGCTGGTTCATGCAGCCACCTTCTGTACACTCGCCTTGTTGCTTTGTTTGTTCGCCTTATAGTTAGTTCTTTAATTAACGTGCAGTAACCCGGACAAAAAGAAAAACAAAATCGGTGTTTGTAAAATAATAAAAAAAAATAAGAAAAAGCCAACAAAACAAAGTGAACAAATACAAAAAAAATAGTTATTGAAATTATCATAAAAGAAAAAAAATATAAATTAACCAATATTCTAATTGTGCAGTGTATATAAATTTAATAAAAGTTTATATTTATTATATACCAGAAAAACCTCCGAGAGTTTTTGTTACTTCATCTTTACCCCCTTACTTAGCCTCGTGCGCAGGTAAACGGCTTAAAATCCTCTAAGATATTGGAACTATTATCCACCCTTGAGTGCCAGCCAAGCAGACGTACGAAGCATAACCATCAACCACCACCTAACCCTCAAGATTTACTCCGGATCATCAACGCCAAGTCACAACAGGTGCGTCTGCGTATTTGGGTAAGTCTCCCCCCTTTTATGATTATTTGTTTGACATCAACCCCCTGTTTACCACCATCGTGAGTTGGTCCCAAGTCGGGCGCCAACATTCTGGTCCTTCGAGCCGGATCCGGGTCCGCTATAACCCGGCACTTCACCCTTCCTAGAAATTTGGAAAAAATAAATTTAACATTTTACCCCCTACTAACCCCCGCATGTGTGTACATTTTGCTACGTAAAATAGTCAGCTTACCAATTGGTGCAAATTACCGTTTGTCTTTTTTTTTGCGTAACAAGAAGAAGACAAAAACTAACGGCCGCAAGAAGAAGTCATTTCATACATACATACATACATACATACTTATGTACATGTTGACATCAGCATCTCGTTAATAACCAAACGCATTACATGCAATAAGTAAAAGAAAAAACATTTTGCAAGTTTTTGTTTTTGTCAATTGACATTGAACTTGAATAAAGAAGAACGAGAAATCAACCTGTATGTATGTATGGCTGTATAAGCAACAACAACAACACAACAAAGTACAGCGAGTCGCTAGTGAAGTTAAATGATTTGTATGTACATAATTACAAACATTTAAATATAAAAATTTGTTCACATAACAAACGGATGCTGCAGTACATAAGCTACATGTACATTCATCATATACGAGGGTCAACCTAAAAATTGCTTGTACCGCGAATCATTAAAAATTTAAATAATTATACTGATAATAAATTACAATTGTTTATTATAATTAACCTCCCTCTTAATTCCCTTGTACACACATGCAAATATAACTAACCCTAATTATTATGATTATTTGATAAAATTTACTTATTTTATTAAAACCCCTATTCAATGGCCACTTATACGAAGTGCCATTGAAAATTTTGCAAATTAATAAAACCCCTTTTTTCATTGGTCGCTTAAACGAAGCGCCATTGAAAAATTTATGAAATTATTAAAACCCCAATTCAGTGGTCTGCTTATACGAAGCGGCATTGGAAAATTTGCAAAATTATTAAAACCCCAATTTAATGGTCGCCTATACGAGGTGCCATTGAAAAGTTTTCAAAATTAAAATCCATATTTCAGTGGCTCGCTTATACGAAGCACCATTGGAAATTTTTGAAACTACTAAACCATATATTCATTGGCCACCTATACGAGGTGCCATTGAAATTTTTGCAACCATAATTCATATTCATATTTTCGACAATATTAAAAACCCTATTCATTGGTCGCTTATCCGAAGCGCCATTGAAAATTTTGCAAAATTATTAAAACCCCTATTCAGCGGTCGCTTATACGAAGCGCCATTGAAAATTTTTCGAAATCATTAAAATCCCTATTCATCGGCCACTTATACGAAGTGCCATTGAAAATTTTGTAAAATTCTTACAACCTCTATTCAGTGGCTCGCTTATACGAAGCACCATTGAAAATTGTTCGAAATTTTTAAACCCTCGATTCTGTGGTCGCTTACACGTAGTGCCATTGAACAGTTTGCAAAATTATTAAACCACATACTCAGTGGCCGCTTATACGAAGCGCCATTGCACATTTTGTAAAATTACCATACCCACATTTTTTGGTCGCTTATACGAAGCGCCATTGAAAATTATTCAAAATTTAAAACCACATTTAGTGGCTCGCTTATACGAAGCACCACTAAAAAATTTTCGAAAATACTAAACCTTATATTCATCGTCCGCTTATACGAAGCGCCATCGAAAATTTTTAAAAATTATAACACCATATATTCATCCGCCGATTATACGAAGCGCCATTGAAAATTTTCTCAAAATTTTTTTAATATAAACTGAAATAGTTTTTTTTGTAATTATATCGCCTTGACTACTATTGGACGTGCTATACACCTACATAATTTATTATTGCTGTCTAACGAGGTACCCTTGAGAAAGTCTCTTAACTTTACCATAATTTCTCTACATTTTGTATTCGAACCCCCTCTTCATACTATTACCCCCCTAATTCGTCCTTAGCGAAATTTCTGCCACAATGTCTTTGGTCAAAAAGGTTATTCGATCTTCTGATCGCGTTGTGGAGTTTCAAAAGTATTTTGATGAGATGCCAGAGGGCTCTCATACGCTGCACTCCCTGGAGGTACGTAAAAACGAAATTCAACGTCTCTGGGACAATTACGACTCCGCCCATGAAGCCGCAATTGATAACTACGATGAGATAAAAGGAGAAATAGACATAGCGGTTTTAACCAAACGGTATTACGCGACTTTTGATGTTCATGCGGCAATCACAGCAAAAATTTCAGAACTCTGTGAGTCTTTGAGGGCCAAGGCTGGGAAAACTTCTGCATCTAGGCCAAAGGAGACCGACGTTTCCGCTCATATATCGGTACCACCATGCGATACCGAAGTTTTTCGTGGCGATTACAAATCCTGGCCAACTTTTCGTGATATGTTCACGGCCTTGTATCGCCAAAACAACCGCTTATCGCCGGTTGAGAAAATGTGTCATCTAGTAAAAAAGACAGAAGGAGAAGCGCGAGAACTCCTCAAAACGTGTCCGATGACGAACGATGGTTTCGAAATGGCATGGCAAAACCTAGTTAACCGTTATGAGAATAAACGAATTCTCGTGAATGCGCAAATGAAATCCCTTTTTAATTTAACCCCCGTTACAAAAGAAACTGGTCCCAACCTAAGACGTTTACAACGGACCATTAATGATTGCATCAGTAATCTGCGCCTTTTAAAAGTCGATACCGACAGCTGGGACATAATCTTTGTCTACATTTGTTCAACATGTCTCCCGGATGTTACCCTGAACCTATGGGAACAAACCCTGCCAAATTCATCCAATATGCCTACCTGGGAAGCATTAGATCGTTTTTTGTCCTCTAGATTTCAGACGTTGGAATCCGTAGCGGATATACGGTCAACATTCTTGAATCCCCATAGCCCAAACAAATCGCATCAATCTAATAGCCATAATAAATCTAATTACACTCAGAGTAAAAAAGTGCAAAGTTTCAACACTAATGTTTCTACAGCAAAGACTGGCACGTGCCTCCTTTGCAACCAAAGTCACCCCTTAAGGTAATGCGCTAAGTTTCTTGCTATGTCAGTTGACGCGCGATACAACACGGTTAAACAACAAAAGCGATGCACGAATTGTTTAGGTACCTCCCACGGGTATAAAACCTGCAAAAGTCGTTATGTGTGCAATGTGTGTAAAGCTAAACATCACTCATTACTCCATCGAGTCACTCATCAAGAAAAAACACCTACTCCCCCTCAAGCCGTTTCTGACCCCCCTACTGCTGAGAATCATAATGCAAATACCCCCCCTGAAAGGTTGAATACGAACCCCTCTACCTCCGCCGAAGCACGAAATCGTGAGCTTAGATCTTTCTCTACACAACTTCAGGATAATTCATCCGCCGTTGTACTTGGTACCGCTCTGATAGATGTCTATAAAGACGACCTTAAGTGTACCGTCCGAGCGCTCATAGATTCGGCCTCAGAGGCATCCTTCATTTCTAAGAAACTACAAACTCAGCTGGGACTTAATACTCGGCCGTCACGGGCAAAAATTCATGGGTTAAACGATTCGATAAACGCTACTTCGACGCACACATGTCACATTAAAATTGGTTCACCGATTGACAGATCATTCGCTATACGTTCAGAAGTACTTGTTGTTAAGAAACTCACCGGTCAACTCTCCTACTACCCCCCGACTGCGCTTAATAATAGCAACTTTTCAAAGCTGCAACTGGCGGATCCATATCGCCATCAGTGCGCGGAGATTGACATGCTGTTAGGTGGAGACGTATACCCAAAAATTATTCAAGATGGTCTGCAATGGGACAACCAACAATCCTTGGTAGCCCAGAAAACTGTTTTCGGATGGATCCTCACCGGCAAGGTAGCTAACAATCTATGTAGAGACACAGTGTTGTCATATTTTAATGCCGTAGACCTGAACAATCAAGTTCAGCGTTTTTGGGAGCTCGAAGATGTCCCGAGAAGATCAAAGTCAACCCCGGAGGACCTATACTGTGAGGAACTGTACGAATCAACTACATTCCGCGATAATGACGGTCGTTATACTGTATCACTCCCTTTCAAGCGAGAGGTTCCTGAAAATCTAAAAGTGGGACAATCGCGAAATAGCGCCATAGCTCAATTTCTGCGAAACGAAACAAAATTAATTAAGAATCCCCAAATTAAAACCGAATATGATCGAGTAATAACCGAATACTCTACCCTTGGTCAAATGACAAAAGTAACCCCCATAGCTGGTGAAAGCGGCACATACTATCTGCCCCACCATGCAGTATTTAAACCAGACAGCCCCACCACAAAATTGCGCGTGGTATTTAACGCTTCTAGTCCATCGTCGAATGGCATAAGTCTTAATGATCTGCTTCACGCAGGCCCCATCCTACAATCAGACTTAATGATTTTAGTATTGCGTTGGCGGTTCTTTCGATACGTTTTCAACGCGGATATAGAGAAAATGTACCGCCAAATCTCTGTTAATAAACATCACACCCCCTTTCAGCGAATCGTCTTTCGAAGCTCGCCTAACGAGGCACTTCAAGACTACGAGTTAAATACAGTCACCTTCGGTGTAAACTGTGCCCCTTATTTGGCAATCAGAACTTTGCTGCAACTCGCCAAAGAAAATGAAACCCCCTACCCCCATGTAGCGAAGATTTTACGAGATCACATGTACGTCGATGATGTACTTTCGGGAGCCCATACGCTATCATCTGCAATTAAAATTCGTGATGAACTTAGGACAGTCCTTGAAACTGCTGGGTTCACACTTCGTAAATGGACAGCGAACAATGAAGTCCTGCTAAAAGGTCTACTGGTCACACATTTGCTAGATGGGGAATTTCTAAAGCTTTCCGATTCTAGTACTACAAAAACATTAGGGCTCAGGTGGAACGCTGGAAGTGACCACTTCTACTTTAAATTGAAGTCTAATCCCGACCGCAACTTAACCACAAAACGATGCGTTCTTTCAGAAATCGCAAAGTTATTCGACCCAGCGGGTTGGTTATCACCAAAAATAATCGTAGCCAAAATCATCATGCAACAGACATGGAAAGATGGAACAGACTGGGATGAAGATCTAAACCCTAGTACCCTGAAGCAGTGGCATGACTTTCTCGATGACTATGTTCAAATAGAACGAATTAAAATCCCCCGTTTTATCGATTTTGACCCCTCATATAACGTTGAGCTACACGGTTTCTGCGATGCGTCGGAAAAGGCATACGCGGCAGCCATTTACATACGTTCAGAAAATCAAGGTTTTGTATCTACCCACCTTTTGGCAGCAAAAACTAAAGTTGCTCCAGTTAAATTCGTATCTCTTCCCCGTAAGGAATTGTGTGGTGCAGAGCTGCTGGCAACTATGATGGAATCGATTCAAGGTCAACTTGAACTCATCGATTATAAACTTTTTCTATGGACTGATTCGACCATCGTGCTAGCGTGGCTGCAAAAACCTGCTCATAAATGGAAGACATTCGTACAAAACAGAGTCTCGTCTATTATTGAAAAGGTTGGGAAAGATGCATGGTCGCACGTCGACTCGAAAAACAATCCAGCAGACATAGCATCGCGTGGTACTACGCTTACGGAACTGTCTGCAAATACCTTGTGGTGGCACGGTCCTGCTTGGCTAAGACGTCCACATACCGACTGGCCATCTAGTACTTGCGAATTTAATACAACAGAAGAAGAAAGAACAGTTAAGACGTTTACCGCGCTAGTCGAAAACCAGGATATTCTCGACCGATTCTCTGATCTTCCGCGAGCACTGAGGGTTATCTGCTATATCTTTCGTTTTTACAATCGCATTAGGTCAAAATTAAAATCTGATACCATAACGCCAGATGAGCTCTCAGCCAAAGAGATAATTTTCGCAAAAAATCGTTTGGTAATCGCCTGTCAAAAGCTTCACTTTGCTGAAGAGTACGCACTCCTAACTGACAACCAACCACTGCCGCGAAAAAGCGCTCTTTTAACCCTTAACCCCTTTATAGACTCTAGAGGATTAATGAGAGTCAACGGTCGATTAGCTTTCTCCCCTACATTAAGCTACGACGAACGTTACCCCATTATACTCCCCTATCATGCACGTTTCACGCGATTATTTTTAACTTATCTACATAAGTTTTCACTGCATGGCCAAAATGCGCTTTTACACCGGCTTACCCGACTTCACTATTATGTCCCTAAACTTAAGACGTTGATAAAATTCATACTATCAAAATGTATTAAATGCGTAAAAGAAAAACATCAACTTAGTCAACAAATCATGGCTGCATTACCGCCCGAGCGCACAAGTTTAACGCGCCCCTTTTATCATACAGGAGTTGACTTCGCCGGACCCTTTTCCATAAAGTCTTATGTAGGCCGCGGGTGCAAGGTCACGAAAGGTTACGTGCTGGTTTTCGTGTGTTTTGCCACCAAAGCAATCCATCTGGAGGCCACCGGAGATATTTCAACACAAGCTTTCCTAGCCGCTTTCGCCCGGTTTTTCTCAAGACGAGGTACACCCCATACCATGTATTCAGATAACGGCACCGCCTTTGTGGGCGCAGCTAATATACTTCTGAAGGATACACAACATTTTTTTTCACTTGTACAAAAGGGCCTATTATCTCAAGATAGCTTTAACCCGGTTAAATGGAATTTCATTCCCCCTGGCGCTCCCCACATGGGCGGACTCTGGGAGGCTGGAGTGAAAAGTTGCAAGTCGCACCTCAAGAAACTGTGCCATACTCAAAGCTTCACATATGAAGAATTCAGCACCATGCTCGCACGTATCGAAGCGTGTTTGAACTCCAGGCCTCTAAGTCCTATGAATGACGACCCACACAACCTAGGCGCTTTAACCCCGGGTCATTTTTTAGTCGGAACCCCCCTGCTATCTCCCCCTGAACCTGATCTAGCGAGCCACTCCATCAGTTATGTAAATAGGTGGCAAAAACTGAAAATACTGCACCATCAGCTTGCTCGTCGCTGGAAGGAGGAGTACATAGTCGAGCTCTACAAAAGAAATAAGTGGAAATACCCCCAGCGAGATTTCGCCAACGGCGATCTCGTCGTTGTGAAACATGACAATTTACCCCCTAATCAATGGCGTCTAGGACGCATTGAAAAGATTTTTCATGGCTCTGATGATCGCGTTAGAGTTGCAGAAATACGCACTGCCAACGGCGTTGTGACCCGACCTATTGTCAAACTAGTTTTACTCCCGCTTTCTCCGTCCGCTTGACAATTAATACTTTTCCCCTATTTCTCTCTTATTCCAGAAACCATGCGTCCACGTGGCCGCGAAACCGCTTCACCCCTTGAAGAGCGCAAGGTGGGCGGCCGCTTACAAACAAAAACCCCCGATTGCAAAATCTGCCGCAAGGATCACCCCCTACGCAAATGCGTTAAATTTCTTAATATGACCGTATCAGAACGAAAAGATGTTGTCGCTCGTCAGAAATACTGCAGAAACTGCCTTGGGCATTCGCACCTTACGCCAAAATGTCGCAGTATGGAAAGGTGCAAAAACTGTAATGGTAACCACCACACTTTGCTTCACCCCCCGGCTATTACCAGAACCCCCAATAATGCCAGTGTAGCTGATGCTCGTACCGTAACCCCCACCGTTCTTTTTCAACTACGTCTCACGGAAGGCTGGAGACTAGTCCGCGGTCTAATCAACCCCGCCGCTCCAACGAGCTCCATCGCAACGTTCTTGGTGGGAAGGTATCACCTGCCTTTTGACAGATTCGAGTCCGAAAAATGGTGCCAAATCGCTATACGAGCACGTTTTGACCACGCAGGTTCCATCACGATCAGGGCTCGTGTATCGTCGAGTTTGCCAGAAAAGATCCCGGCGAAGAAGCTGGATCGAAGTGTCTCTGACACTTACCGAAACCTACGTCTGGCTGACCCCGAGTTTTTTGAGGGCAATAACGTTAACATCATCCTGGGGGCAGACGTTTATCCTCGCTTGATACGCAGCGGTTTGCAGTCGGCATCCTCTGGTTCAACACCACTAGCTCAAGACACCGCCCTGGGATGGGTCATCATCGGAAAGTTTGACTGATTCCATGAACACCATAGTCTGCATGACACCACATCTCTGCCATTTTTTTATTATTACTATTATTATTATTCATGAATTTCTACTAACCCTCCTGAACATATTATTATTGAATTGATTTATTATATCTAACTCTACTGTACTTTAAATTGCACGTCGTTTATGTTGGTTTTTTCTTCTCTCACTAATCCCCCAGGCAAGCCAGCCCTCGTTGTTTTATTGCAATAAATCAAGGGGGGCGGGATGTTTAGGTGCGAAGCCAATCTGGCAACCTTCCGTGGTGAACAGACGGAGGTGGGAGGTGGTCGCAATTAAACAGCTGGTTCATGCAGCCACCTTCTGTACACTCGCCTTGTTGCTTTGTTTGTTCGCCTTATAGTTAGTTCTTTAATTAACGTGAATCATTGCGCAGTAACCCGGACAAAAAGAAAAACAAAATCGGTGTTTGTAAAATAATAAAAAAAAATAAGAAAAAGCCAACAAAACAAAGTGAACAAATACAAAAAAAATAGTTATTGAAATTATCATAAAAGAAAAAAAATATAAATTAACCAATATTCTAATTGTGCAGTGTATATAAATTTAATAAAAGTTTATATTTATTATATACCAGAAAAACCTCCGAGAGTTTTTGTTACTTCATCTTTACCCCCTTACTTAGCCTCGTGCGCAGGTAAACGGCTTAAAATCCTCTAAGATATTGGAACTATTATCCACCCTTGAGTGCCAGCCAAGCAGACGTACGAAGCATAACCATCAACCACCACCTAACCCTCAAGATTTACTCCGGATCATCAACGCCAAGTCACAACAGGTGCGTCTGCGTATTTGGGTAAGTCTCCCCCCTTTTATGATTATTTGTTTGACATCAACCCCCTGTTTACCACCATCGTGAGTTGGTCCCAAGTCGGGCGCCAACAAATGGCATTAAAAAGCAACCTATGCAGCGCTTCGTTGGATCAATGACACCTGTTTCATTAAAATGTATTTAATGAAACATTACATTAGATCTATGAATATTATGCATTGAATGAATACTTTCAAAAAACTAAAAAAATTTTGTTTTTTTATTTAATTTTTTTTTTTTTTTTATTTTTTTTCAATTTTTTTTTTAATAATTCCCTAAACTAATACCGCGGAGCTTTACGTTTGTCTGCAGGAACCAGAGTCTCTGGCAGGAATCAATCCCGCAACCTCGGCGCTGATAGACAAGCTCACTACCAGCTAGCCTACCGGGCAGTGTAGTTTTTGAATAAGAAAACTATGTTTTTTGCCATTACTCAATTAATAGCGTTAATATGAGATTAAATTTTCTAAAACAACAATAACAACGTTGATTGTTTTTTTTGCTAACACATAATAAAAAAAGACCACATAAAGAGAGAAGAAGCTTTTTCGTAAACATCGTTTGGTTAACAACAGTTAAAAATAAGGGTGTGTTTTTTTTAATGGAGAACATTTGTTTTTTCATTACTCATTACATACTATATGTAGGTAGGTATGTACATAATAAAGAAAACTAAAAACATACATATATATGGATTGAAAGTTTTTGTTTCATTACTATAATGACATTTTTCATTGTCATAACGAAAATTTAAATTTATGAAGGCATGCTTTTTCGAAATATTTTTATACTTTTAATTATTGAGACTATAGAGTTATTTGAATGTTAAAAATCATTTTTTTTCAATTATTGAAACATGTTGCTTTTATAAAAAATTTTTGATTTCATAAATTTAATGGCATATTACATTAGATGTATGAAATAATTGAATCTTACATTTTTTTTTAACAATTAAACATTTTTTTAAGGAAACTATAATTTTGTATTAATATATGAATATAGTTATGTTTGTATATTGTTTTTTTATGTTCGCAATTCAAATTTTTTGTTTAACTTGGACAAACTTAAGTTTTCATATATCCAATGAAAATTTTTAATGTAATTACGAATTCCAATGAAGCGATTTTAACGAAAAAACTTCATTATAGCTATGAAATTCCATTTAGACAATGAAAATTTTCATTTAACCAATGAAAATTTTTTTATGAAACGATTCATTAAATATATGAAGCATTTTTCTTTCAGTGTACTTTTGTTGTAGTCCTCGTTTTGTTTACAAAAAAAAGTCTCAACCAAAAGTGCCCGCTATGATTTTCGTAATCATTTGATTTATTTAATTTAATAATTTTAACAAATAGAATATGGGAATTATCGCTGCTTAATTTACTTTTTAAACATGAAAAAAATCTGTATTTTTCTTCTGGTAGTGTTGTAGTGTTTCTTTCAAAACAAACAAATCGTTTCTTAATTTCTTTTGTGGTGTAGTTGTTTTTACAACAAACTTTTACAAACACATACTTATACACGCAAATTGGTTTTCAAAATGAATCCCCATTTGGATTGTTTAAAGTACTTTTTAGTGTAATTCGTACTTAAATTTTCAAGAACGACTCGTACTAAAGTAAGTAGAAAAAATTTTAAATTTATTGCGAGTTTTTTCTTTTTGTGAAAACGCATTATTTTAAAATAAGTGATTTTAAATGGCCGGCGCTATCCATTGATTTTGTTTCTTTGAGGGTTTGTTTTAGTGAACGTGTGCATTTAAATAAGCCAAGAAGCTTACTCCAACTTGAAACATTGAAAATCTTGGAAAAACTTATGAAAATTGTTTTAGAAAAGCTGAAATTAAGTGAAGCTAAAAATAGGCAGCACTATAAGAAGTTATTTTTTACTTTTTAATTAACTAAATTATCCACTCATTAATAAAGTCTTATAAAAAATTTTATTTAATTTGTAAAATAAAAAATTATTTACTTCTCAAACCCCTTGTTGTCTATAGACCAACCTCTTGAAAACGCGTCGAAAAAGTGAAAATTTAAATGAAAACTAAAACAATTTACAAAAATAGTTTTATCAACAGTGTGACCAGATCTTTAAATTTTGTACTGCTTAATCTTGCAATCGACAAGTCAATAAAATGATTAAAATTCATTTGAAAAAATCCTAAAATGTTTTCTAGATTTTTGTATGAATTAAATTAATTTTCTATTTCTATGCTTTGCTCTGATTTATTTCTAAAAGTTTAAGAAAAGTTCGAATTTCAAAATTATTGTTTTTTTTTCAACAGTTTTCTTGTTTTTATATAGACCTTCCCAAAAGGCAAACTTGAGTACATACTATTTAAGTAAGTACGTACTCATTACCAGTATTGATAAACATCAGTAATTTGCAACTAATGAACAAGTTTTTATCTATTTAAAAAAAACCAAAAAAAAAATTTGCATTACGAGCAAAATTTTTGAAAAGTTTATTTACTTTTTCATTTTTAAACAAGTAAGAAAGTATAGTCGGTCAAATCCGACTATTTTAAAAATAAATTATGGAGAGTGTACCTTTCATGGACCCGCCAAAACAGAATTATGTTAAGAGGTTAAGATTCATTTAAACGTACTTTGTGCCGAATATTATTTAGATACTTTCATCTATATGAGATTTTTTGCCTTCAAGTGATTTCAGATAGGGGGCTTATGCGGCAACTATGGTTAATTTTGGACCTACCAGCAGAACATTTTATCATGCCATAGTAGCTATCGTAAAAGTATTGACATAAAAATTTACCAAATTTAATCTAAATACCAACATAATACGATGGCTTATGGAAAGATGCTCAGAATTTTCAAAATGTTTGGTCCTTGTGACAATTAAAGCTTACATGCCAAATTTCATTCTTCATTGTCTCTTCAAAAATACTATAGGTTGTATAAAAATAAAAATCGATTTCAATTTAAACATTTATGAAAATAATTCAAAAATAAATTAAATTTGCAGCAGTAAACAAATAAAAAATATTAATTAAACGTTTAATTTAGTTGATTAAACGTTTAATTTACTTGATTAATAGCTTCATTTACTTGAATAAATTTAAAACTAAAACTGATTTTATTTTTGATGAATGATTAATTGAAAGAAAATTGGTGTACTTTGCGCACAAGCTTTACTTTGGCAACCAGTTAGCCAGACGGACGGATGGATGGATGAATATAGGACCGATATTGAAAGGTGATACAAACATCAGCACAAACTCATAAAACTCTCTCTTTACTATTATACTAGGGTGTTCTGGAAATCGAAAACGCAAGACGCAAGAATTTTAAACGTCGATTTTTAATAAGATTTCTGTAATAAAAGTATTTTATGACAAATATTTCTCTATAAGATTAAAAGTGTTTTTTAAACAGCTTCCAAATTCTTGCGTTTTGCGTTTTTTATTTCCAGAACACCCCTGATAGTGTAAGTAAAAAAATCGAAAAATTATGCTAAAAGATCAAAAATGTTTATGAATAAAAAAGTGTGCTACAAAAATATGCGGGGGTTCCCATACAACTTGATTTTGCCGTAGTCCATAGATTATGGAAATAGCAATGCTATGTTTTGATCACTTAGTAAAGTCATCTGTTCCTATATGTGCAACACATACAAATATTGGCTTAGTATACCGATCGCTTCAGAAGCAAATGCTGAATCGATCTTATTATGTCCGTCCGTCTGTCCAGCTACCGACCTGGCTATCCATGTTCTCGTTGTGCGCGATTGTAACCTGTACAATTTTAAATATAATTTTATAATATTTGGTAAATGGGCAATTCCATATGTGACTGACTCTACATTTGACACAATTTGCGTTTTGTTTTGTCTTTTATTACGATTAGTAAAATTTTTTTAGTATCAATTTAAGAATGTCCGATAGAGAAAAAAATGGCAACCACTGATATTTTGAAATATCATTTATTTAGTAAAATATAAACGTGACTGGCACTACATGCAAAAGGAAGTCGTTTTCGAGATTGTTTTCTAACTTCAATAATCTTCCTCTACTTTAATTTGTTTTTATCGAAAGTTCAAGAAACAAACTATTATAAAATGCTGTAATAAAAGCGATAAGTTATTTTAAAAAATATTTATTAGTAAAATAAATTGTGACTGACACTACAGCCCAAAACGTATTTTTACATGAAACGTTAGAATTAAAGTCACAGCGCATAAAATAGAAACTCTAAAATTATTTGAAAGATACAAAATTGTAATTAATGAACTCGTTATAATGCTGTTTTTGAATATAAACACCACTTCAATGAAATCACTAATAATAAGTTTGAAACCAACATTGAAACTTAAATAATTCGAAACAAACCCTTTTTAGAAATAAGAAATATAAATGTTTTAAAAACTTTAAAAATATTTTTTTTTTCTAATTCTAATTTTTTAAAAAAATATCAAAAAAAAATTGTTGCCACTATAAAAACTTAAAAGTAACATAATGTTCCCGCCATACCTATTTTTTTTTACTACCAAAATCAGATATTAATTTTTTCCATTGGTGGTAGACTTATGCGTGGAATTGCCCATAATATATATTCTGATAAGGACTTAAGCTATGTTCATACCTTTTAAATATTTGACGTCCTACACGTTACCACTAGTTTTATTAAAAAATTATTTGCTTTTGGCTAGAGAAAACCTTATGTAACTGTTTCTTAATTACATTATATAACTGTCTTCTTACAAATATAGTTTATTTAATCAATAGAAATTGTTAAAAATAAAGCTAAAGTTTGGATCAATTTACTTGTTACGTTTTTCTTGGATTTTTTTCGTCAAATATTTGTAGGCTATTGAAACATTTTGAGAATAAATCCATATTTACCATTGCCTCCATAAAAACTTCCAGAATAGAGTCCATCTTATTATGTTTGTATTTAGATTACATTTGTCCAAAAATATCCTATTGCAAAAATTTAACCAAACTATAAAAAAAGATAAAAAATGTCAAATTGATATAGATATTTAGTTGCACCACAGATATCTAGAAACTATTCTGCACAAAGAACTCTTACACAGGATGGCGCATATGTAATGTTACGACTTAGTTAATGAATAACTTTTTTCTTTCTGATTCAATTTACTGTTATATCATAACTTGGAAATATGTTCACATGTTTTGAAGATAATATCTTTGAAATTGGTTGCGTCGACCTAACAGGATACGTACGTTCCAGACCTGTTTCCATAACTTTTCTTTGAATTTCAGGTCCCAGCACCCACATTTCTTCTCGAATGTTCGCCTTAAGCTGTTGGATGGTTCTTAGCTTATTGGCATATTTCTTGCCCTTTAGCTTACCACAAAGAATTCAATAAGGATTCGTTAAATTGGACGAACGCTGTGACCCAGGAGAACCATAGTTGGACGAGCTGTGGCTCCATCTAGATGCAACCACTATTCTGGATTGTTTGCTAATTCAATACATAATCGCCTTAACAAATTTTCAATAATTGCCAGGTATTGAATACCGTTCACATTAAGGGCAACTTGTTCGCCGTTTTCTAAAAAAAATTTGGTCTAATATTCTTTTCAGAAGTTATTCCACAACATACTGTGCATCTTAGTTTGTGCATTTGATGTTTAACAATTTTTTTTGGAAGTTGGCTGCCCCATATTCTGAAATTTTGTTTATTCATGTGACCATTGAGTTGTAAATGGGACTTTTCGCTTATTATTCGATCTGATATTTGTGTCTGAATAATTTCTTTCAATATAAAATTGAGCAAGTTTGATACGTGTGTGAACATAAATATGAAAAGTTAATTTCATTTGTAAAAATTATGGCATGCGATAAAAAATATATTAAAAAAATATCGCATCCGTGTAATAAATAAAATACCACTATTTACACGAAATTTTACAATTTTTATGAAAGATAAATCATTTTTATTTAATACTAGCTGGACCCGGTCCGCTTTGCTGGCCCTTAGTAAAGATTTAAAATTTTATAAAATATGAACGTGTTTAATTGATTTTCAAAACAATAAAAAAAAAAAAATAAAATAATAAATGTTTTACTTACCAGCAAATGCTATTAGATTCTTCATGTTTGTTTAAAATTATTGGATACCCTAACCGCGTACTTGAAAAATATTTATGGAAGTGGAAATAGACTTTTGTAAACTGAAATTAACATAAATGTTTGGAATAAAAGTGGCTATTAAGCCATATACATTTTTTTTCATTTTGGTGATTTAAGCGTATTTAGTGAATTACCGCTGAATTGATTAAGTGGCATACCATGCATCTAAATTTTAAAACATTATGTTTTTGCGTTTACGACGAAAATGACAAAAATATAAAAACGTGGTGCCATCTATCGGATAAATACGAAACTCCACAAATTTTGGTCAAAGTCGGTGCAGTAGTTTTTGAGTTTACAAACAAACACGTCTCTATTATATATATATAGATATAGATATAGATATAGATATAGATATAGATATAGATATAGATATAGATATAGATATAGATATAGATATAGATATAGATATAGATATAGATATAGATATAGATATAGATATAGATATAGATATAGATATAGATATAGATATAGATATAGATATAGATATAGATATAGATATAGATATAGATATAGATATAGATATAGATATAGATATAGATATAGATATAGATATAGATATAGATATAGATATAGATATAGATATAGATATAGATATAGATATAGATATAGATATAGATATATATATAGATATAGATATAGATATAGATATAGATATAGATATAGATATAGATATAGATATAGATATAGATATAGATATAGATATAGATATAGATATAGATATAGATATAGATATAGATATAGATATAGATATAGATATAGATATAGATATAGATATAGATATAGATATAGATATAGATATAGATATAGATATAGATATAGATATAGATATAGATATAGATATAGATATAGATATAGATATAGATATAGATATAGATATAGATATAGATATAGATATAGATATAGATATAGATATAGATATAGATATAGATATAGATATAGATATAGATATAGATATAGATATAGATATAGATATAGATATAGATATAGATATAGATATAGATATAGATAGATATAGATATAGATATAGATATAGATATAGATATAGATATAGATATAGATATAGATATAGATATAGATATAGATATAGATATAGATATAGATATAGATATAGATATAGATATAGATATAGATATAGATATAGATATAGATATAGATATAGATATAGATATAGATATAGATATAGATATAGATATAGATATAGATATAGATATAGATATAGATATAGATATAGATATAGATATAGATATAGATATAGATATAGATATAGATATAGATATAGATATAGATATAGATATAGATATAGATATAGATATAGATATAGATATAGATATAGATATAGATATAGATATAGATATAGATATAGATATAGATATAGATATAGATATAGATATAGATATAGATATAGATATAGATATAGATATAGATATAGATATAGATATAGATATAGATATAGATATAATATAGATATAGATATAGATATAGATATAGATATAGATATAGATATAGATATAGATATAGATATAGATATAGATATAGATATAGATATAGATATAGATATAGATATAGATATAGATATAGATATAGATATAGATATAGATATAGATATAGATATAGATATAGATATAGATATAGATATAGATATAGATATAGATATAGATATAGATATAGATATAGATATAGATATAGATATAGATATAGATATAGATATAGATATAGATATAGATATAGATATAGATATAGATATAGATATAGATATAGATATAGATATAGATATAGATATAGATATAGATATAGATATAGATATAGATATAGATATAGATATAGATATAGATATAGATATAGATATAGATATAGATATAGATATAGATATAGATATAGATATAGATATAGATATAGATATAGATATAGATATAGATATAGATATAGATATAGATATAGATATAGATATAGATATAGATATAGATATAGATATAGATATAGATATAGATATAGATATAGATATAGATATAGATATAGATATAGATATAGATATAGATATAGATATAGATATAGATATAGATATAGATATAGATATAGATATAGATATAGATATATAGATATAGATATAGATATAGATATAGATATAGATATAGATATAGATATAGATATAGATATAGATATAGATATAGATATAGATATAGATATAGATATAGATATAGATATAGATATAGATATAGATATAGATATAGATATAGATATAGATATAGATATAGATATAGATATAGATATAGATATAGATATAGATATAGATATAGATATAGATTAGATATAGATATAGATATAGATATAGATATAGATATAGATATAGATATAGATATAGATATAGATATAGATATAGATATAGATATAGATATAGATATAGATATAGATATAGATATAGATATAGATATAGATATAGATATAGATATAGATATAGATATAGATATAGATATAGATATAGATATAGATATAGATATAGATATAGATATAGATATAGATATAGATATAGATATAGATATAGATATAGATATAGATATAGATATAGATATAGATATAGATATAGATATAGATATAGATATAGATATAGATATAGATATAGATATAGATATAGATATAGATATAGATATAGATATAGATATAGATATAGATATAGATATAGATATAGATATAGATATAGATATAGATATAGATATAGATATAGATATAGATATAGATATAGATATAGATATAGATATAGATATAGATATAGATATAGATATAGATATAGATATAGATATAGATATAGATATAGATATAGATATAGATATAGATATAGATATAGATATAGATATAGATATAGATATAGATATAGATATAGATATAGATATAGATATAGATATAGATATAGATATAGATATAGATATAGATATAGATATAGATATAGATATAGATATAGATATAGATATAGATATAGATATAGATATAGATATAGATATAGATATAGATATAGATATAGATATAGATATAGATATAGATATAGATATAGATATAGATATAGATATAGATATAGATATAGATATAGATATAGATATAGATATAGATATAGATATAGATATAGATATAGATATAGATATAGATATAGATATAGATATAGATATAGATATAGATATAGATATAGATATAGATATAGATATAGATATAGATATAGATATAGATATAGATATAGATATAGATATAGATATAGATATAGATATAGATATAGATATAGATATAGATATAGATATAGATATAGATATAGATATAGATATAGATATAGATATAGATATAGATATAGATATAGATATAGATATAGATATAGATATAGATATAGATATAGATATAGATATAGATATAGATATAGATATAGATATAGATATAGATATAGATATAGATATAGATATAGATATAGATATAGATATAGATATAGATATAGATATAGATATAGATATAGATATAGATATAGATATAGATATAGATATAGATATAGATATAGATATAGATATAGATATAGATATAGATATAGATATAGATATAGATATAGATATAGATATAGATATAGATATAGATATAGATATAGATATAGATATAGATATAGATATAGATATAGATATAGATATAGATATAGATATAGATATAGATATAGATATAGATATAGATATAGATATAGATATAGATATAGATATAGATATAGATATAGATATAGATATAGATATAGATATAGATATAGATATAGATATAGATATAGATATAGATATAGATATAGATATAGATATAGATATAGATATAGATATAGATATAGATATAGATATAGATATAGATATAGATATAGATATAGATATAGATATAGATATAGATATAGATATAGATATAGATATAGATATAGATATAGATATAGATATAGATATAGATATAGATATAGATATAGATATAGATATAGATATAGATATAGATATAGATATAGATATAGATATAGATATAGATATAGATATAGATATAGATATAGATATAGATATAGATATAGATATAGATATAGATATAGATATAGATATAGATATAGATATAGATATAGATATAGATATAGATATAGATATAGATATAGATATAGATATAGATATAGATATAGATATAGATATAGATATAGATATAGATATAGATATAGATATAGATATAGATATAGATATAGATATAGATATAGATATAGATATAGATATAGATATAGATATAGATATAGATATAGATATAGATATAGATATAGATATAGATATAGATATAGATATAGATATAGATATAGATATAGATATAGATATAGATATAGATATAGATATAGATATAGATATAGATATAGATATAGATATAGATATAGATATAGATATAGATATAGATATAGATATAGATATAGATATAGATATAGATATAGATATAGATATAGATATAGATATAGATATAGATATAGATATAGATATAGATATAGATATAGATATAGATATAGATATAGATATAGATATAGATATAGATATAGATATAGATATAGATATAGATATAGATATAGATATAGATATAGATATAGATATAGATATAGATATAGATATAGATATAGATATAGATATAGATATAGATATAGATATAGATATAGATATAGATATAGATATAGATATAGATATAGATATAGATATAGATATAGATATAGATATAGATATAGATATAGATATAGATATAGATATAGATATAGATATAGATATAGATATAGATATAGATATAGATATAGATATAGATATAGATATAGATATAGATATAGATATAGATATAGATATAGATATAGATATAGATATAGATATAGATATAGATATAGATATAGATATAGATATAGATATAGATATAGATATAGATATAGATATAGATATAGATATAGATATAGATATAGATATAGATATAGATATAGATATAGATATAGATATAGATATAGATATAGATATAGATATAGATATAGATATAGATATAGATATAGATATAGATATAGATATAGATATAGATATAGATATAGATATAGATATAGATATAGATATAGATATAGATATAGATATAGATATAGATATAGATATAGATATAGATATAGATATAGATATAGATATAGATATAGATATAGATATAGATATAGATATAGATATAGATATAGATATAGATATAGATATAGATATAGATATAGATATAGATATAGATATAGATATAGATATAGATATAGATATAGATATAGATATAGATATAGATATAGATATAGATATAGATATAGATATAGATATAGATATAGATATAGATATAGATATAGATATAGATATAGATATAGATATAGATATAGATATAGATATAGATATAGATATAGATATAGATATAGATATAGATATAGATATAGATATAGATATAGATATAGATATAGATATAGATATAGATATAGATATAGATATAGATATAGATATAGATATAGATATAGATATAGATATAGATATAGATATAGATATAGATATAGATATAGATATAGATATAGATATAGATATAGATATAGATATAGATATAGATATAGATATAGATATAGATATAGATATAGATATAGATATAGATATAGATATAGATATAGATATAGATATAGATATAGATATAGATATAGATATAGATATAGATATAGATATAGATATAGATATAGATATAGATATAGATATAGATATAGATATAGATATAGATATAGATATAGATATAGATATAGATATAGATATAGATATAGATATAGATATAGATATAGATATAGATATAGATATAGATATAGATATAGATATAGATATAGATATAGATATAGATATAGATATAGATATAGATATAGATATAGATATAGATATAGATATAGATATAGATATAGATATAGATATAGATATAGATATAGATATAGATATAGATATAGATATAGATATAGATATAGATATAGATATAGATATAGATATAGATATAGATATAGATATAGATATAGATATAGATATAGATATAGATATAGATATAGATATAGATATAGATATAGATATAGATATAGATATAGATATAGATATAGATATAGATATAGATATAGATATAGATATAGATATAGATATAGATATAGATATAGATATAGATATAGATATAGATATAGATATAGATATAGATATAGATATAGATATAGATATAGATATAGATATAGATATAGATATAGATATAGATATAGATATAGATATAGATATAGATATAGATATAGATATAGATATAGATATAGATATAGATATAGATATAGATATAGATATAGATATAGATATAGATATAGATATAGATATAGATATAGATATAGATATAGATATAGATATAGATATAGATATAGATATAGATATAGATATAGATATAGATATAGATATAGATATAGATATAGATATAGATATAGATATAGATATAGATATAGATATAGATATAGATATAGATATAGATATAGATATAGATATAGATATAGATATAGATATAGATATAGATATAGATATAGATATAGATATAGATATAGATATAGATATAGATATAGATATAGATATAGATATAGATGTGGCGGATTTAACAGCCCTAAGAATATAATCTGGTAACCCTAAAAGACGAGACCACGCAGTTATTTTCTTTTGAACAAAACGTACAAGATATTTTTTAAGTTAAAGTTTTTTATAATTGAGTTTTATTTTTAAGGGAATAATAAATACATTATTAAATTAAAAATCGTAAAAAACACTAAAGTGGTGACCCCGAGCTCAAATTTATCAAGCAACATGGAAGACGAGAATCAAAAAAATGAGGTTACGGCCGAACATCCAACTGAGATAGCCGCAAATTGCTTCGCCCGTCTTCAAATGCCACAATTTATCGAGGCAAATGTTGAGAATTGGTTTTATTTGCTGGATTTCTACTTCCGGGCTGTGGGCATTTCCCAAGACGAGCGAAAATACGACACGGTGTGTTCCCAGCTCCCACCGGGCCGCATAAGTGAGTTCCGTCCTATTTTGGATAATGCTCCATTGCAGGGTAAATATGACTACCTTAAAGAACAACTTATTGCTGTAATGGGTGAATCACAGCAAAAACGTCTCCGCCAGCTTTTACATGAAATGCAACTTGGTGATAAACGTCCTAGTCAATTGTATTATGAGATGTTGTTAAAAGCTCATGGAATTTTAACCGAATCTATTTTGGTCGATCTATGGGTTACTCGCCTTCCTTCTTCAATACAGACAGCCGTTATTATGTGCACTGGAACTGCGAAGGAGAAAACTAAAATCGCAGACTCCGTGTTCGAAAACATGGAGTTTAGTAATATCAATTGTGTATCACCCCCTGTAGTAGAACCGGGTGTCGAGCAGTTATATGCTGCCGTCAACAACCTTACAAATGAAGTACAACGTATTTCAAATTCGACATCAGGCGAACGCAATTCTAGTCGACGATATAATAATCGCGACCGCCAGCAACAAGCAAACAACGACAATTCTCAATTTGACACTTGTTGGTACCATCGCCGCTTTGGAAACCGTGCAACAAATTGCAGACCACCATGCCGCTTCCAGCGCGGAGCAAACCAACAATGACTATCTGTTAACAGACTCAGTGTTCAAGATAAAATAACAAAAATAAATTTTTTAATTGATACGGGTGCACAAGCATCATGCTTGCCGCCTTCAAAAACTATAAAAAACTTACGCCCAACACCTGTGCAATTATACGCAGCAAATGGGACTTCAATAAACGTATATGGGAAAGTAATTAAGGAACTTGATCTTGGCCTCTCCCGGAAATTTTTGTGGACTTTTTTGGTAGCTGACGTCTCATCTCATATTATAGGGGAGGATTTTCTTAAATATTACGACTTGCTGGTCGATGTGAAAGGTCAGCGGCTTATTGATGGTAAAAAACAAACACCATCGAGAAGACTATATGCTATCACAAGCCATGAACCAACACCACGACTTACATACGAATCGACACCGTTCACGTTAATAGTCAATGAATTTCCTAACATTCTACGACTGGCACCACCAGGAGTAACGACAAATTCTAAAGTTGTGCATTTCATAGAAACTGGAGGTCCACCATGTTCTGCGAGAGTACGTCGACTTACGCCCGAAAAACTGGCAGCTGCGAAGAGTGAGTTCGATATTTTGCTAAAGGCAGGTATATGCCGTCCATCGAAGTCTAATTGGTCGAGCCCTTTGCATATGGTTAAAAAGTCCGATGGGTCGTGGCGCCCATGTGGTGACTACAGGTCATTAAACGCAATAACAACACCAGACAGATATCCGCTACCCTTTTTGCACGATTTCTCCGGAATTTTATATGGCAAACATTTCTTTTCAAAAATAGATCTTCAAAAGGCGTTTCACCAAGTACCCGTTAATCCTCAGGATGTACCAAAGACGGCAATAACGACACCCTTTGGCCTTTATGAATTTACACATATGACATTTGGCTTAAGAAACGCCGCCCAGACCTTTCAGCGATTAATTCATGAAGTGCTGCGTGGACTCAATTTTGTTTTCCCATATATGGATGACATATGTGTAGCGTCAGAGAGTATGGAACAACATAAACAACACCTGAGAGAAGTTTTTAATCGACTGCAACATAATAACCTATCCATTAACGTTTCAAAATGCGTATTTGGTAAGTCAGAAATTGAATTTCTGGGCCATAGAGTTACATCAAGCGGTATATCCCCGTTAAAATCTCGTATTGATGCAATCATGAAATCAAAAAGGCCTAAAACTATAAGGGAATTAAAAGGTTTTCTAGCAATGTTGAACTTCTACAGAAAGTTCCTTCCACATGCAGCTGAGATACAAGCGCCCTTATTTAAGATGACACCCGGAAATAAACGTAACGATAAGTCAATTTTGTTGTGGTCTGACTCAACAGCAAAGGCCTTTGAGAGTTGCCGACGACTGCTTGAAAACGCTGTGGTTCTTGCGCACCCAAAACAAGATGCATGCCTAGTTCTAGTTACGGATGCCTCAAACATGGCAGCTGGAGCCGTCTTACACCAGTTAGTGGACAATGAACCAGAACCTCTTGGTTTTTTCTCAAAGAAGTTCACAGATACTCAGCAGCGGTATTCAACTTACGATCGTGAACTCACTGCAATGTATCTTGCTGTTCAGCATTTCCGAGATTTGTTGGAAGGAAGAAATTTTTATATCGAGACCGATCACAAGCCCCTTACGTTTGCATTCAAACAAAGGCCCGAAAAGGCTTCACCGCGACAAATTAACTATCTCTCTTTCATAAGTCAGTTCACGACAGATATAAGATTTATAAAAGGACAGGACAATCATGCAGCAGATCTTTTGTCCCGAATAGAGTCTATATCTGCGAACAGCCTGTACGAAAAGCTGCGTAATTCACAGGAAAATGATGAAGAGCTCAAGAAAATGCTTCTGGGAGACATTAGACATTCTCTCAATCTTCAGCCAATTTCTTTCGATGGATTTCCTCAGCCTATTTATTGCGACACATCTCAGGGTCGTATGCGCCCCTATATTACAAAAGATTTGCGAAAAGCATTTTTTGACATTACGCATAGTTTATCACATCCGGGTCGACGTGCATCCGTGCGCCTGATGGTGGAACGTTTTGTGTGGCTAGGAATACGACGAGACTGTGCAAACTATGCGAGGACATGCATCGCGTGTCAAAGGAACAAAGTACAACGCCATACAAAGTCTGAACTGCAGAAATATCTACCACCAGACGAAAGGTTTGCACACATAAATGTTGATATAGTAGGACCTTTTCCTCCGTCAAAAGGTTGTAAGTATTTACTAACGATCATTGATCGTTACAGCAGATGGACCGAGGCAATTCCAATGGCAGAAATGACAGCTACAACATGTGCAATCGCATTAATTAATGGTTGGGTGTCCCGATTTGGTGTGCCACTCCATATTACATCAGATCAGGGCCGCCAGTTTACATCGTCCTTATTTTCGGAGCTCTGCAAAATTTTGGGAGTTAAACACACAATGACAACGCCATATCACCCCCAAGCGAATGGGATAATTGAAAGATTTCACCGCACTTTAAAAGCTGCAATTAATTGCACAGATCCTACTAATTGGGTAGATAGACTTCCAATCATACTTCTCGGTTTACGCTCCACGGTTAAGGAAGATATTGGTCGATCACCGGCAGAACTCGTATACGGATCAGTGCTGCGTTTACCCGCAGATATGTTAGTTCCTTTTAAACAACAACGGACATATACTGAATTTGTACAACATCAGCGTCAAATAATGCACGATTTTGCTCCTACTCAGACAACTTGGCATGTTAAAGAAAAACCATTCGTACATAAAGACTTGAAAAGTTCAAGTCATGTATTCATTCGAAATGATTCGGTAAAAGCTACAAGTGTACCGCCTTATGAAGGACCCTTCAATGTAATTCAAAGAAGTGAAAAGTACTTTATGGTTGATGTCCGTGGCAGGAACGTAAAAACATCAGTGGACAGGTTAAAGCCGGCATACATGGAATTTTCCGACATAGAACCGCAATCGAATTCATCGCAAGCGGCACGTGGCTCCGAAAATGTGGCACACAGTATTGATGAAGAGATCGCTGAAGATGAAGTACCGCCACAAATTATTTATCCGTCTCAACGCACCAGAACAGGTCGTGTCGTTCAACTTCCCTCCAGATACCGATACTAGATGCTAGAGCCGTATGGGAGGCCAATGTGGCGGATTTAACAGCCCTAAGAATATAATCTGGTAACCCTAAAAGACGAGACCACGCAGTTATTTTCTTTTGAACAAAACGTACAAGATATTTTTTAAGTTAAAGTTTTTTATAATTGAGTTTTATTTTTAAGGGAATAATAAATACATTATTAAATTAAAAATCGTAAAAAACACTAAATAGATATAGATATAGATATAGATATAGATATAGATATAGATATAGATATAGAAGATAGAAGATAGAAGATATAGATAGATAGATAGATAGATAGATAGATAGATAGATTAAAAACTAATTAGATATTTTATTAGTCTTTTTATATTAAAATTTATGATTTTATGAAAAAATATGACAGAGTGAAATACTCATGGAAGTGCTGTGTGAGGGATATGGCCACTGTGTCCAAATCCTTCGATCTCAGGGAATCAAACCGAATGGAAAATGGAGACTATGGACAAGGCTATAATATCTTGATTTTCCATTAGGTTTGACTCTCTGAGATCGAAGGATTTGGACACAGTGGCCATATCCCTCACACAGCATTTTCATGAGAATTTCAGTCTAAGTCAAATTTTCAAACATGTATAAACATTTTCACAAATACAATTTGGATATAGTGCTCTTAGATTAGTCTTGTTCATAATCTTCATTTTCCATTAGGTTTGATTATTTATTTTTTATCAAAACTGTAAAATTTCGTGTAAATAGTCGTATTTTCTTTATAACACGCATACTATATTTTTTATCACATGCGATATTTTTAAAAATGAATTTAATTTTTCATATTTTCCCAAGTTTTCTAAATTTAATTTTATAAAACCAAAAAAAAAAATTAACACACAATTTATTCAACTACTAAATCATAATGTTACTTATGCGCCCGCCTGTATGAATCTAACCTTAAACAAAATATTGCTTTGGAAGGGCCATATTCATCCATTATATCATATCATTCATCCAAAAAGGGTACACTCTTCAAAAATTGTCTGTTAACACTTTAGTGTAGGATAATCAAATGATCGGGCTGAACCGAATAAAATTTCTTACTTATTTTGCTTCCCTTTTGTATAACCAGTTAATTAAGTTTAAATTTAACTTTCACCTTAACAGAAAAACAAACTTAAATAAAAAAAATGTTTGCTAAAAATTTCACTTCCACGTTGTTCAATATTTATTTAAAACTAAAAATAACATCCTTATTTGACTTTTAAAGCTGCTGTGTTAAATACATCCCTTTAAATTAAATATTTAATTATAACCTTTATAGAAGCAGTCCTTTTGCAAATACCACCTAAGAAAATGTTTGTTTTGGGTTTTCCTTTGTTTTCTTTTTTTTTGTTTGCTTGGAACTCATGAATGCCGGTGTCTGTTTAGAATTTAATTTTAACACAAGAACTTTTTTTTTTGTTGAAGTTCTCCTCGGCATTCCTGAGAAGCAAGAATTATTATTGTTAAACAATACGAGACCTTTACGTAATATAAATGTATAGCATAGTTTAAGGCGCTATAGCAAAGGCAACTATACATTCGTGTTTGAAATTGGTTGCTGTTATTGTTTATGTGTTGGGTTATGCAGCTGTTTGGTTGCAAGGCAAGAATTTTCATATTTCAAAGCATACCAAGCAATTTATTGCAACACAATGAAGCAGCAAAAGTTTATATTGTTGCATAAGCAGAAACATGCACATGTATATACGAGAGCAATTGCAGCAGCCAAAAAAATATGGCATTATGAAAAAAAAATCCTACAGCATCGCTGGCAAGACAGTGAAATTTAACGATGTTGTGGAAAATGAAGGGCAGTTTTTTTTTTAAGGGATAAAATACAAGATTTGATAGGAAAATACTTTTTATGAAGATGATGTTATATCGAGCACGGAAATATTATAACACACTCAAACTGCCCAAACATGGGCATGGGACAAAAAAATCTTTTCATTAAACATAAACTTTAATATACAGAAATATTGATTTTTTCACATTCTATTTAATTAATTAATTAAAAATTTGGTTTTCTTCTTTTTTTTTTTTTTGTTTTGTTTGGGTTACATTTGTTTAAAAAAGGCGGTTATCTATTTGAGCAGTTTGCTGTTGTCCTTTTCCAACTTCTAAAAATATTTAGGCCCATTGCATATCACACGAATCATACTCTCTAGAACTTATCTTTTAAATTTTCTTTTAATTCCCCTACAAAATCCTTCAAACCACTGTTTTGTTATGGAAAATATTATTCTCAAACATAAAATTGTAAACTTAAATACACTACAACAAAAATACAAGCAAAAACAACAACTTCGCCAGTAGAATAAAACAACAAACTCATAAAATAAGTTTGTATTACTACAACAAAATATGTATATAAATGTATATAAATACAACTACTAACATAACAATTTATTACTATTATTATTTACAGCAAATCCACTCACACAAACACACCCAAATATATGTACATTTATGAATACACGCATACACTCGCACACAACACACAGAGTAAACAAATGTATTTATTTATAGAAGCTTGAAAAGAAATGGCAGCATATTAAAATTAACTATAATTTATAGCTTTTCATATTTTTCAATATCACAAAAAGAAAGAGAATACTTTTACAAAGAAATAAAAACGAAATGTTTTTGCTGAAATGTGTGGAAGAGGGAGGTACAGCGCAAATATTTTTAACCCAGCTTCATTCATTCCAATAAATGTGGAAATAAGCGAAACAACGACAATGAATATGAATAAAAATTTTAATAAACCTTTTAAATGCAATGATCTTTTAAATAGCAATATGTCTGTGTGTGTGTGTGTGCGCTTGTGCCTCCACAAACATTTGCATATATGTTTGAATGTGTGTAACGAAACTATATAAATGTAGATGTATTTATAAAAGAGTATAGTTTTTTAATGCACAGTTTAAACGAGAGTGGTTTAGCAAGTTCAGAAAAGGGTTTGGTTAGGTTCCATTGGCAGCCGCAATCAAGTTCAACTGAAGTGGGTCCGGGAATTAGATTAGAATAAGATCACTGTCTTCCTCCCTTACCTGACTGCTGACAAATCAATGTCAGAGAGACAAGCTTTGTCCCTAACAGCCGTACCTAAAAAAAAGCGGCACGCGTTTTCTAGTTTTCAAAAATTGTCATGATCTTACAATTTGTTTAAAGCATCCCTAAATAGTTCTGCGTCAACGGCTTGAAATTGAAAAATTCAAATTTTGACAGAACGTGTAAAAGTAAAGTTGGCTGCTATTCTTATTAAATAATGGCAATTTAGCTACCGCTTACCGCTAGATTAAGGTTTTATCTCCATTTCTTATTTCAATTAGGTGGATATTATTTAACAAGAGACTTCACACTACTGTTCGTAGCACAACGTTGACGCTCTTGTTTAGGTATGGCATATCAGCGTAAAAGCTACGCTGAAGAAAACGTTCCTCCTTCCGCTCCTATTAAGGTGTGGCTGTAAGAGTTCTTTGACCAAAATGCCGGTCTATGACAGCAAAGATGTATCGTTAATAATTCTAAAGGCTCAGTTAGCCGGAAGTAACAGTAACAGTAACAGTAACCTTACCGTAATAAAGTATAACGAATCTATTTCTTACAGATTGAGACGTTACATCTTACTGCTAACTATAATCGTTCTAATTGCTTTACATACAACTAAATGAATCGGCTGATTTGCAACGTTACTGTTACTCCCGGCTAACTGAGCCTTAACTCATCGTCGACGCAACTTGAAAGACAACAAGGCAACATTTCTGCAAGACAAGTTTTTGCCGATTCCGGAAGAATTTTTGTTTTTAAACCAGAGACCTGCAAAACTACTACACCGTGCTTTTTTATCTTTAAATCTTACACTTTCGTGTGCTCAAATATTAAACCAAATCAGTCCGTCTTGCTTGAACTTTAACACAGAAACCGCTTATTGATTGCATTTCATGTGGCCATTTCTTAATGTGTTTATGTTTTTTTATAAGAAACTAAATCTGTCAAGGGCCCCGAGTGGTCTGCAGACCTCCATTTAAGAACCGTTGAATAAACGAATTTATTTTCCTTTTTACGGATTTTGAAGAGTTTTTTGCCAATAAAATAATTCAATAAAAGTCTTTTGGCAGCACTGCTTACATTGATCTCTATTCTCACTTATAAAACTGAAATATTTCTATGTAAGTATTTGCCGGTCTCTGTTCTAAAGCCTTAAAAATTCAGCTCTGCCAGAAAATCGTGAATAGTCTGCTAAAGTTTTTGCTTACAAAGTTCTGCGATAGCTTTTGTCTTAGATATCTTGCATATTCCGCGAGGTTCTTTAAAAGTTTTTAATTAGGAAATATTGCAGATTCTACGAGAGTTTTCGTCTTGAAACTCTTGGAGATTTCGCCAAAGTTTTTTTTAAGTAAATTTTTAAGATTCTGCTAGATGTTGCCTTTGGAAAATTTTGAGATGGTTTCTGCCTTGAAAATCTTACATATTGTGTGAGATTACGCCAAAGCTTTCGTCTAAAAAATCTTTTAGATTCCGCTAGAGTTCAGATTCTGAGACAATATTTTTCTAAGAAAATGAAGCAAACTTTGCGAGGCTCTGAGACAATGTTTTGCTAGGAAAATGAAGCAAACTTTGCGATTTCCATTTTTTTGTCGGAAAGACTTAAAAATGTAACAGATTCTGCGAGATTTTCTGGCTGGAAAATGGAACAAAAAAATTACGCTTTTAAGGACGCAATATTTTTCGATTGAAAAACTTCTCACTATTTGGAAACTTGTTTCCTAGAAAAATTATTAGTGGCTTTAAATTTTGTTTTAAAGAAGATATTTTGGACCAGTGTTCGAAAATAAACACTAAATATCGCTCCTAAGTGTTCGATTCGGTAGATTTGTAGAAAACACAAACGCTAATAATGTTTGTATAGTTAATCATTAACAAAAATAACGTTTCCCTGTTTGTCATCTTTCGAACACAGAAATAACACTGTTCTTATCCAACTCAACAAAAAGATGAGAACGTTTAATTCCGTTCGGTTTTTTTTTAAATCCACAAACTTCACATTGTGTTCGGCTTAGCTCACTAATGTTCGTTCGATTTCTGTTGTTCTAGCGCCCCTTTGGCTGGTAAAAAAAACCAAACATTTTTTACAAAAACCAAATACACATACGAAAAAAAAAACAAAAAGCCAGAAAAATAATTTTATACAAATAAAACATATACACAAGCTGTTCGTGCTGTGGTCGTTGCTAAAATTTTTTGTTTGTTCATTCCTTTGTCAATGTTAAAAAAGAAACATTATAGAACATTAAAATATAATGTTTGTCTACAGTATCACTACAATTGTTCTGTTTTTTAACGAAGAACAGAACACAATATAATGTTCGGCTCTTCCTTGAAAAAAGTTAAGAACGGTATTAAAGGTTGTGTTCGTCTACACAAATACTAAAAAAATAAATATCGTTCCTCTGTGTGTGAACATAACGCTAAATAATGTTCTGTTTATTTTCGAACACTGTTTTGGACAGATATTGCTCTCAGAACATTTCTTAAAAACTTAGAACTTCTACGACGTTTAGATGTTTTTATATCAATTGTTTTTCGTAACAAAATTTTGCCATCCTCGTTTTTATTAAATTTAATATAATCGTTGGTTGCCTTATAAAACTTCCCTTTTGCATTTTTTTTTTTTTTTTTTGTTTTCTTTGTTTTTCTTAGACCCATCGGTAACTATTTGTTGCCTTTTAAATACGCCAGCGTATTTTTCATTGTTAAATCCCCAATGTATACAATGAATAAATGCAGTTCCTGATACTCTCCTTCTTTTGATTTCCATACATTTCCATACAAAAATGTACTCTCACATCCAAGCACTTTCCTCTTCCTCTCTCTTTTTTTTTGCACTGTAATATGGCTGTAAACAAATTACAAAGCATTTATGCAACCAAGAGTAAGAGTTCGTGCGTGTGTAAGTGAATTATAAATAAAATGTGCAGCATACAGGCAGGGTTCTTTGTAGCCACTAGTTAATACTGAAAATGAAGACAACAAAAACAAAGTATTAAAGAGTACCAACAAAAAAAACAAAGTCCATGTTGATGATATTAATGGTGATGTGGAATATATTCATTAAGCCAAAATGTTATTACCTTTTTAAAATTTTTAAAAATTTATAACCAACATACAGGTTCTCTCTCATACATTGTCCGAATCATCATCGTCATAATATAATACAAATGGGAACAATGGACTATGTATATTTTTGTTGGTGTTTTCTTAATGTATTAATTTTTTTTTTTTTTGGCTGCCATATCCTTGTCAGTAATTTGTTATTCAAATTTTTTATTGTTCCATTATGTTGTATCTTCTTTTCTTCATACCAGTTTCATTTCTTTATGGTAATAACGATTTCATAAAATAAGGAATAACTAGCACACCTTTCTCATTTCCAAAGAATAATTCTTTTTTTTTAAACATTAACATAGACCTACAGCATCAACTTGCAACATTTGCATATCGGTTGAATATTTCAGTAGTTTGTTTTATTTTTTAGCATTTCATTTTTTTTTTCCAACATGTCGTTCAACATGTTACAACGAACATGACAGAGAACACAGTGTATAATAAGTGAGTTTGTGTGTTAAGAGGTCATTTGCAATGAGAACGATAATGCAAAGAGAATGAAATCATTTCATTTAAATACATGAATAGTAAATTTGTTGAAATTGAGAAAGAGTATGTTGCATATTTGTAGTTGTTTAATTAAATTAGGGATACAGAAAGAAAGTTTGGTTTTTTTTGGTTTTGTTTTTAAGATAATCTGTACTTTAAGGTCGTGTAAAATAAAGGGTGGGGCTAATTTAAAAAGCCGATGTTGATTTTGAATAAAAAACAAATTATTTAGGAAATTGTTGTCATTTATTTTTATTATGATAATATTGGTATGGTTCAATTATGTATCGCCCAAATGGCCGCCGCGACCTCGGCGGCACATCTCTATCCGATGGTCCAAATTTTCGATGACGCTGACGCATAATTGAGCTTCTATGCCGTTAATGTAACGAATTATTACATCCTTTAGCTTTTGAATTGTTGGTAGCCTATCGATTTCAAATAACGCCAAGAAAAGAAGTCCAACGGTGTCAAATCACATGATCTTGGCGGCCAATTGACATCGCCACCACGTGAGATATCACGGCCATTAAATTTGTCGCGCAAAAGAGCCATTGTTTCGTTAGCTATGTGGCAAGTGGCACCGTCCTGTTGAAACAACATATCCTCCACATCCATATCTTCCAATTCGGGTCATAAAAAGTTCGTTATCATCTCACGATAGCGAACACCATTCACAGTAATTGCCTGACCGGCCTCATTTTGGAAAAAATACGGCCCGATGATGCCGCCAGCCACTAAACTGCACCAAACAGTCATTATTTGTGGCTGCATTGGTTTTCGCCCAAATGTGGCAATTCTGCTTATTGACGAATCCACTGAGGTGAAAATGTGCCTCATCATTGAAGATGATATTCTTCGAAAATTTGTCATCCACTGTTGCCATTTCTTGCCACCATTCTGACCATTGACTTAGGCTTTAGTTCCTAAGTCTATTGCGCCTTGTAAGCGTTTAAATGCAAGTCTGTATGCATAATGTTCATCAACGATGAGCGTGAGAGATGCAATTGTTGGGCACGACGACAGTTGAGGCGGACGGCTGTTCAGCCACACTATCGCGAACAGCAGAAATATTTTCTGCAGTACGAGCATGCACTGGTGTTTTCACATCTCCTACAGATCCGGGTTGCTCAAATTTTTGCTCGATTTTTCCGATTGTACGCTCATTTGGACGATAAAATTGACCGAAAAAATCACAAAGTGCACGATATGCATTTTGATTTAAACGCTCATTTTCATAATAAGCCTGAAATAAAATAAGTAAGAAAGTCTAGTCGATCAAGACCGACCTTAAATAAGTCCACACCAGTGTTTGAAAAACTGCAGTCAAAGTAGAAAAACTTTTATTTCTTCCACTTCTTCATTTGTCATTGGCCAAAAAAAAAGTTGCTTTTACTTATGATTAATTTCGACTGCACTTTTTTAAACCCTTGTAAGAGACAAATTTTGGAGAATTTGGACAATCATGGACCTACTAGCACAAAATTTTGCCATGACATAAAAATTATCGTCGCCAAATTTTGTGTCAATGCCAACATTTAGAAGAAAGTTGTGGCATTAAAAGCTATTTTCGGGAGAATATTAATTTGCGCCACTAAACAAATGAATAATATCAATTAAACGTTTAATTCACTTGATTGAACGTTTAATTCACTTGATTAAACGTTTAATTTTCTTGATTAAATTTTTAACTAAAACTGATTTTATTTTTGATTAATGTTTTTACTGGTGCAAAATTTTTTTCTGTGAACGGTCAATAAGTCTAAATAATATCATTAATTTTATAACATTATATAAAATTATTTAAGCCGAAATTAAAATACACTCCTAATACGTTCATTAGACTGGGAAAAATTCGACAAATCCACAAATGAATATAAGGAGAATATAGATTTGAAAAAATTAATATAAAGTCATTGTCCATATTGTTACGAAAGTAACTTTAGTTAAGAATTAAATGTAATTATTAGTTAAGAATTAGTTGAATTTATTAGTTATCTTGTATTTATTAGTTAACTTGTATTCATAAGTAATTTTATTAGTTTACATAGTTTTTGTTATAATTTAGTACACTTCAATCCCAATGTGCAGAAAGCCCTAGAAATGACCGTTAAAAAAGCTTCTTCAGTATAAGAGGTAAAATTATGTAAACATAAGTGCTACCATAAATCAAATTAAAGTGTGGTGAATAAAAAAAAAGCCTCGAACCTTCGAAAAACATTTCGAATATTCTAGACAACCAAATTGCAGTATAAATACTAGCGGCGAGTAGCAGAACAAGATCATTCTTAGTTCAGACTTTGTCAATAACGCATAACGCTGAGAAAATTATAGTTGGTTGTGAATAAAAGCTATAAATTACGGTTGTTAAAAAGACTTAGTACTAAATAGAGTTGAATAAATTGTAAATAGTGTTTAAAGTGTTTGTGTTTTATTTATTTTATTAAAGTTGCAATAAAGAACTCGAAACGGTTTATTATAAAGGAAATAAACCAAAACGTTATTGAAAGGCAGTAACGTAACAATTGGTGTCAGAAGTGGGATTGCATAAATAAAATAAATAATTAATAAAAATAAAAAATATAAAAATAGACAACAATGAAATTTGAAGAACTTAAAGTGGAACAGCTCAAGAAAGAGTTGAGCAAGTTGGAGCTGCCAACTGCAGGTAATAAAGCAGAGCTGCAGAAGAGACTAATGGATGAATTCGAGCGACGCAATATCGACATTGTTAGGCACGAATTTGAGGACAAGGAAGAAATAGAGGTAGGTACTCGTGCAGTTGCTAGCAGTATGGATTTAAACACAATGCTTGCTGCAATGATGGCAAAAATGGACGATAATTCCAAAAGCATGGTACAGATGATAAAAGAAAATTCGAGCGATATCTTGGCTGAAACTTCTAGAAAAATTGATGAAACTTCTAGAAAAATGGATGAAACTTCTAGAAAAATGGATGAAACTTCTAGAAAAATGGAGGAGAAGTCAAGCACCATCCTGGCTGAAATTCAAGAGAATTCTAGAATTACTAACGATAAACTTCAGGCTACTAATGAAAAACTTGAGAAGCTTCAGGAGACTTCCACAGTCATAAATGAAAGAGTAAATGACATGGAAATTGAATTCAACAAAAAGCTGTCTGATGTAAAAATAGAAGTTGATGAAAAACTCCACAATCTGGAAGCAAAAGTAAATAGTCTACAATGCCAAGAGGGACCAGTGCGGGTTATTCCAGAAACCTCGAGTAGAATAAAAGCCCCCAGTTTTGACGGTAGTGTGCCATTAAATGTTTTTAAGTTCCAGTTCGATACAGTTGCCTACAGAAATGCATGGAACAGTGAGGAAAAAGCCATCGAGCTAATTCTTGCTTTAAAGGGGACTGCGGCTGCAGTGCTTGAAAGTGTACCAGTAAGTAGCAGAAACAATTGTGATGAAATTATGGCAGCACTGCAACGAAAGTACGGAGGTGAACACAAAAAGGAAATCTACAAAATGGAGTTGCGAGGCAGAGTGCAAAAGGCAAACGAAACCTTACAGGACTTCGCACTGGAGATTGAGCGGTTGGTACAGCTAACTTATCCTGGTGGAAATCATCCCTTTTTGGACCATTTTAAAACGGAGGCATTTGTAAACGGTATTCGTGATGCTGATGTTAAACTTGCGGTATGTGCATCACAAAAACCAACCTTTGCCGAAACTGTTTCATTTGCTTTAGCCCAGGAAACCGCAAGAATTATTTCAAGACCACAAGTAGGCAGAGTGCGAAGGCTCGATGTGACCCCCAATGGTGAAAGGGATATTGTGCAGGATATAAAAGAGGCAGTTATGGAAGCTTTAAGCGAGAAGAAAACAAAAGCTAAAATAAAATGCTATAACTGCGGTAAGGCTGGTCACATACAACGTAACTGCAAGGCACCGAAAAAACGTTCAAGATCTGCTTCACCGCCCAGAAACAACCAGCTGGGTAAACACCAGTCTTCACAAGAATCCCCGTTAAACTAAAAAGAGCTAGTACTGCGGGGCATGCGCTAGCTCCCTCATCTAAGGGCCCCACAATCTCCATCTCAGTAATGCAACAGAGTAATAGAAACCTTACTGCTTGTGGTTATATTAACGGTCAAAAACGGGTTTTGACTGTGGACACTGGGGCATCACATTCGATAATTAGGCCTGATTTAATACAACAGCCCACTGAACCACTAAGGGGTGTGAGTCTGCGAACAGCTACGGGTGAGCCTGCCACCGTCTATGGGAAAGTTAAAGTAAAATTAAGTATAGGCAATACAAGCGCTCACCATGTATTTATTGTGGCTGATATTGTAGACGAAGTAATTATTGGCTCAGATTTTATGATTGGCCAAGGTGTTCATCTGGATATGGGACAACAAATTATGACTTGGCGAAATGTTGAAATTCCCCTTGATATTGGATACGAAAACAAGGCTCATGTAAGACAGTTACACGCCTTTACACGTGAAAAATTGCCACCAAAGTCAGAAACAATAGTGTGGGCGCGAATGGAGGGAGATTGTGAGGACAACAATAGTTTATGGGTGGTAGAGCCAGCAGCAGTAACAGGTGATATAGTAACAGCGAATGCCCTCGTTAAAACCAGCAACAGCCTAGTTCCTGTAAGAGTTTTAAATTTATCCAACAGCGAAAAGGTCCTCACGCAGAACTTTAAAATTGGACAATGTGCTTCAACAGAGGCAATAATAAGTTGCGAGGAACATCCAGACGCAGCTAAAAAGGGTACCAAGGACCAGGAATTACTAGAGGAACATGTGCGGAAATGGACCGAAAAACTGAGGCCGCCCGAGAGAAATAAGGCTAAGCAATTATTAAAGAAATATGCCTTTATTTTTGCCTCGAAAGGTAAAAACCAGGGCAGGACGTCAATAGTGAAACACGAAATTAACACCGGCGACGCTAAGCCAATAAAACAGGCCCCAAGAAGCATTCCTCTAGCAAAACGAAATGAAGTTAGAGACCTGGTTAATGAAATGGAACAGGACGGCATAATTAAACCATCATCAAGTCCCTGGAGTTCACCGGTGGTTTTGGTAAAGAAAAAAGATGGAAGTACCAGGTTCTGCGTAGATTACAGGAAACTTAATGACGTCACCAAAAAGGACAGCTATCCATTGCCTAGGATTGATGACACCTTGGACACGTTAGCTGGAACAGAATGGTTTACCACATTAGATCTGCAGAGCGGCTATTGGCAAGTAGAAATTGCAGACAAGGATAAAGAGAAAACTGCTTTTAGTGCAAGTGATGGCTTATGGCAGTTTAATGTAATGCCATTTGGGCTCTGTAATGCTCCAGCCACATTCGAGCGTTTGATGGAACAGGTGTTGAAAGGTCTCCACCGAAAGACATGTTTGGTGTACCTTGATGACATAATTGTCATGGGAAAAACATTTGATGAACACCTGAAAAACCTCGAAGAGGTGTTAAAACGTATATCTACAGCCGGACTCAAGTTAAGTGTCAGGAAATGTTCACTGTTCCAGAAAGAAGTAAAATACCTAGGGCATCGTGTAACATCTGATGGCATTTCAACAGACGAAGAAAAAATACGAGCAGTTATGGATTGGCCTCGCCCTAAAAATCTACATGAGCTACGCAGTTTTCTAGGTTTATGTACATACTACAGGCGTTTTGTACCGAATTTTGCAAATATTGCTGCAAGTCTGCATGAATTGACCAAAAAGGCGCAGGCGTATGACTGGGGTGAAGCACAGGAACGGGCATTCCAGAAGTTGAAAGAATTATTGTGCTCAGCACCAATTTTGGCTTATCCAATCGCGGGTGAAAAATTTGTGCTAGATACTGATGCGAGCGGATTTGGAATTGGAGGTGTGCTGTCCCAAGTGGTCAACGGTGTAGAGAAAGTCGTAGGCTATAACAGTCGAATACTTTCGAAGCCTGAGAGAAATTACTGCGTAACTCGGCGAGAGCTTCTGGCTGTACTAGAGTGCATAAAACATTTTCACAAATATTTGTATGGTCAACATTTTCATTTAAGAACAGACCATTCTGCACTCAGGTGGTTGCTGCAATTTAAAAATCCAGAAGGCCAGATAGCTCGTTGGATAGAGCGCCTTCAGAGCTACGATTTAAGCATTGAACACAGAAAAGGTGGAAAACATGGTAATGCGGATGCTCTGTCAAGACGACCCTGTAAGCTGGAATGCAAGCACTGCGTAAGGGCTGAAGGAAAAGAAAACATCTGTTACGTTCGTCTATTGCAGATAGAGTCCAACGAAGATTGGTCAATTGCGCAGAGAAATGACCCCATTTTAGCAAAAATTGTACAAGCCAAGGAAGAGGGCAAAAGACCCACCCGAAACGAAATCTCGCCTGAAAGTCCGCTGATGAAAGCATACTGGGCTCTGTGGAACAGCCTTCAAGTAGTAAATGGCTGCTTATACCGTACGTGGGAAAGTGCTGACGGAAAATCTGTTAAAAACCTTATGGTAGTGCCGTCGGCGAAAGTAAAAGAAGTTCTCAGTGAATTTCATAACGGTCCTAGCGGTGGTCATCTGGGTGTGACAAAAACACTAGAAAAATTAAAAAAACGCTTCTACTGGGTTGGCTGCCAACAAGCTGTAGCTGATTGGATAGCAAATTGCGCACAATGCATTGCCGCTAAAGGTCCAGTAAGGAGAAGTCGTGGGCCGCTACAGCAGTATAATTCTGGTGCCCTATTTGAGCGAATTGCAATGGATATAGCTGGGCCATTTCCCGTAAGTAATGCCGGTAACAAATATGTGCTAGTAGTCATCGATTACTTTAGTAAATGGCCGGAGGTATATGCCATCCCAAACCAAGAAGCAAGGACAGTGGTCGACGTCTTCGTGAACAATTGGGTGTGCCGCTACGGTGTTCCATTAGAAGTACATTCTGACCAGGGCAGAAATTTTGAATCTGCTATATTCAAGGAAATGTGTGAATTGTACGGAATAAGGAAAACAAGAACAACCCCATTGCATCCGCAGTCTGACGGCATGGTTGAAAGATTTAACCGTACATTAGAGGAACATTTGCGTAAAGTAGTCAGCACACAACAAAAAGACTGGGATGAGCACATTTCAAAATTTCTGTTGGCGTACAGGTCAGCTGTTCACGACTCCACCTCTCGTACACCCGCTAAAATTGTGTTTGGAACAGAACTCAGACTACCAGGAGATCTAGAGTTTGGTGTTAAGCCCATACTAACGGGAGAAAACAATGAAGACTCCACCTCACAAGAACAAGAAACTCTTCATGAACTTCATGAATTTGTACGAAACCGTATTAAGTTGTCTAGTGACAAGATGAAAGCCAGATACGATCGAGCGGCAAATTCTGAAGGATTTAAGGAGGGCCAGTTAGTTTTGCTTTTTAATCCCCAACGAAAGAAAGGGTTATCTCCCAAATTACAGACCCATTGGGATGGGCCATATAAGGTGATAAAGAAATTAAATGATGTGGTATACCGAATACAGAAATACAAAAGTCCAAGAGCCAAAATGAAAGTTGTTCATTTAGAACGATTAGCCCCTTATGGAAGAGGTGATTCTGAGCCTATTCGGGACGAACAGGCTTAAGTGGGGGGCAGTGTTACGAAAGTAACTTTAGTTAAGAATTAAATGTAATTATTAGTTAAGAATTAGTTGAATTTATTAGTTATCTTGTATTTATTAGTTAACTTGTATTCATAAGTAATTTTATTAGTTTACATAGTTTTTGTTATAATTTAGTACACTTCAATCCCAATGTGCAGAAAGCCCTAGAAATGACCGTTAAAAAAGCATCTTCAGTATAAGAGGTAAAATTATGTAAACATAAGTGCTACCATAAATCAAATTAAAGTGTGGTGAATAAAAAAAAAGCCTCGAACCTTCGAAAAACATTTCGAATATTCTAGACAACCAAATTGCAGTATAAATACTAGCGGCGAGTAGCAGAACAAGATCATTCTTAGTTCAGACTTTGTCAATAACGCATAACGCTGAGAAAATTATAGTTGGTTGTGAATAAAAGCTATAAATTACGGTTGTTAAAAAGACTTAGTACTAAATAGAGTTGAATAAATTGTAAATAGTGTTTAAAGTGTTTGTGTTTTATTTATTTTATTAAAGTTGCAATAAAGAACTCGAAACGGTTTATTATAAAGGAAATAAACCAAAACGTTATTGAAAGGCAGTAACGTAACAATTGGTGTCAGAAGTGGGATTGCATAAATAAAATAAATAATTAATAAAAATAAAAAATATAAAAATAGACAACAATGAAATTTGAAGAACTTAAAGTGGAACAGCTCAAGAAAGAGTTGAGCAAGTTGGAGCTGCCAACTGCAGGTAATAAAGCAGAGCTGCAGAAGAGACTAATAGATGAATTCGAGCGACGCAATATCGACATTGTTAGGCACGAATTTGAGGACAAGGAAGAAATAGAGGTAGGTACTCGTGCAGTTGCTAGCAGTATGGATTTAAACACAATGCTTGCTGCAATGATGGCAAAAATGGACGATAATTCCAAAAGCATGGTACAGATGATAAAAGAAAATTCGAGCGATATCTTGGCTGAAACTTCTAGAAAAATTGATGAAACTTCTAGAAAAATGGATGAAACTTCTAGAAAAATGGATGAAACTTCTAGAAAAATGGAGGAGAAGTCAAGCACCATCCTGGCTGAAATTCAAGAGAATTCTAGAATTACTAACGATAAACTTCAGGCTACTAATGAAAAACTTGAGAAGCTTCAGGAGACTTCCACAGTCATAAATGAAAGAGTAAATGACATGGAAATTGAATTCAACAAAAAGCTGTCTGATGTAAAAATAGAAGTTGATGAAAAACTCCACAATCTGGAAGCAAAAGTAAATAGTCTACAATGCCAAGAGGGACCAGTGCGGGTTATTCCAGAAACCTCGAGTAGAATAAAAGCCCCCAGTTTTGACGGTAGTGTGCCATTAAATGTTTTTAAGTTCCAGTTCGATACAGTTGCCTACAGAAATGCATGGAACAGTGAGGAAAAAGCCATCGAGCTAATTCTTGCTTTAAAGGGGACTGCGGCTGCAGTGCTTGAAAGTGTACCAGTAAGTAGCAGAAACAATTGTGATGAAATTATGGCAGCACTGCAACGAAAGTACGGAGGTGAACACAAAAAGGAAATCTACAAAATGGAGTTGCGAGGCAGAGTGCAAAAGGCAAACGAAACCTTACAGGACTTCGCACTGGAGATTGAGCGGTTGGTACAGCTAACTTATCCTGGTGGAAATCATCCCTTTTTGGACCATTTTAAAACGGAGGCATTTGTAAACGGTATTCGTGATGCTGATGTTAAACTTGCGGTATGTGCATCACAAAAACCAACCTTTGCCGAAACTGTTTCATTTGCTTTAGCCCAGGAAACCGCAAGAATTATTTCAAGACCACAAGTAGGCAGAGTGCGAAGGCTCGATGTGACCCCCAATGGTGAAAGGGATATTGTGCAGGATATAAAAGAGGCAGTTATGGAAGCTTTAAGCGAGAAGAAAACAAAAGCTAAAATAAAATGCTATAACTGCGGTAAGGCTGGTCACATACAACGTAACTGCAAGGCACCGAAAAAACGTTCAAGATCTGCTTCACCGCCCAGAAACAACCAGCTGGGTAAACACCAGTCTTCACAAGAATCCCCGTTAAACTAAAAAGAGCTAGTACTGCGGGGCATGCGCTAGCTCCCTCATCTAAGGGCCCCACAATCTCCATCTCAGTAATGCAACAGAGTAATAGAAACCTTACTGCTTGTGGTTATATTAACGGTCAAAAACGGGTTTTGACTGTGGACACTGGGGCATCACATTCGATAATTAGGCCTGATTTAATACAACAGCCCATTGAACCACTAAGGGGTGTGAGTCTGCGAACAGCTACGGGTGAGCCTGCCACCGTCTATGGGAAAGTTAAAGTAAAATTAAGTATAGGCAATACAAGCGCTCACCATGTATTTATTGTGGCTGATATTGTAGACGAAGTAATTATTGGCTCAGATTTTATGATTGGCCAAGGTGTTCATCTGGATATGGGACAACAAATTATGACTTGGCGAAATGTTGAAATTCCCCTTGATATTGGATACGAAAACAAGGCTCATGTAAGACAGTTACACGCCTTTACACGTGAAAAATTGTCACCAAAGTCAGAAACAATAGTGTGGGCGCGAATGGAGGGAGATTGTGAGGACAACAATAGTTTATGGGTGGTAGAGCCAGCAGCAGTAACAGGTGATATAGTAACAGCGAATGCCCTCGTTAAAACCAGCAACAGCCTAGTTCCTGTAAGAGTTTTAAATTTATCCAACAGCGAAAAGGTCCTCACGCAGAACTTTAAAATTGGACAATGTGCTTCAACAGAGGCAATAATAAGTTGCGAGGAACATCCAGACGCAGCTAAAAAGGGTACCAAGGACCAGGAATTACTAGAGGAACATGTGCGGAAATGGACCGAAAAACTGAGGCCGCCCGAGAGAAATAAGGCTAAGCAATTATTAAAGAAATATGCCTTTATTTTTGCCTCGAAAGGTAAAAACCAGGGCAGGACGTCAATAGTGAAACACGAAATTAACACCGGCGACGCTAAGCCAATAAAACAGGCCCCAAGAAGCATTCCTCTAGCAAAACGAAATGAAGTTAGAGACCTGGTTAATGAAATGGAACAGGACGGCATAATTAAACCATCATCAAGTCCCTGGAGTTCACCGGTGGTTTTGGTAAAGAAAAAAGATGGAAGTACCAGGTTCTGCGTAGATTACAGGAAACTTAATGACGTCACCAAAAAGGACAGCTATCCATTGCCTAGGATTGATGACACCTTGGACACGTTAGCTGGAACAGAATGGTTTACCACATTAGATCTGCAGAGCGGCTATTGGCAAGTAGAAATTGCAGACAAGGATAAAGAGAAAACTGCTTTTAGTGCAAGTGATGGCTTATGGCAGTTTAATGTAATGCCATTTGGGCTCTGTAATGCTCCAGCCACATTCGAGCGTTTGATGGAACAGGTGTTGAAAGGTCTCCACCGAAAGACATGTTTGGTGTACCTTGATGACATAATTGTCATGGGAAAAACATTTGATGAACACCTGAAAAACCTCGAAGAGGTGTTAAAACGTATATCTACAGCCGGACTCAAGTTAAGTGTCAGGAAATGTTCACTGTTCCAGAAAGAAGTAAAATACCTAGGGCATCGTGTAACATCTGATGGCATTTCAACAGACGAAGAAAAAATACGAGCAGTTATGGATTGGCCTCGCCCTAAAAATCTACATGAGCTACGCAGTTTTCTAGGTTTATGTACATACTACAGGCGTTTTGTACCGAATTTTGCAAATATTGCTGCAAGTCTGCATGAATTGACCAAAAAGGCGCAGGCGTATGACTGGGGTGAAGCACAGGAACGGGCATTCCAGAAGTTGAAAGAATTATTGTGCTCAGCACCAATTTTGGCTTATCCAATCGCGGGTGAAAAATTTGTGCTAGATACTGATGCGAGCGGATTTGGAATTGGAGGTGTGCTGTCCCAAGTGGTCAACGGTGTAGAGAAAGTCGTAGGCTATAACAGTCGAATACTTTCGAAGCCTGAGAGAAATTACTGCGTAACTCGGCGAGAGCTTCTGGCTGTACTAGAGTGCATAAAACATTTTCACAAATATTTGTATGGTCAACATTTTCATTTAAGAACAGACCATTCTGCACTCAGGTGGGACTTTGGAGTGTGACGTTGAAGTGTGCGGACGCGTTATTTTAGTAGTGCTCAAAGTGTAAATTGCGATTGAAATTTCAGTGGTATAGACATTGACGAAAATTGTGATTTTTGTATCAAAAATTGCCGGTAAGTCTTGGCTATCTAAGGGTGGTCAAATTTTTCGGATCGGTTAGCGGATGCCGAAGATATAGGCGGATAAGTTTTTGATATTTTGTTTTTATTTCGGTGCGGTTTTTTTGTTTTGGCGGCGTTCGATTTTTTCGATAACGGCGGCGTCGGATTTCATTATCGATACTGCGTTTACACGGGGTAAATTTTTTAACTGTGTCTTGACGAGCGAAAGTTTTTGTCGCGACATCGCTGATAGCTGACATTTCTGTCAGAGTGCGGTTCACTCGTGGCGATTGATATTTTGGACTTTTGGCTATTCTTTTTGGTTTTTTCTTTGATTTTACGGTTCGGTTTCGGTTGTTTGGTGTTTTTGGATATTTGGTTGACGACTTGGCAATTTCTTTGGTGCAATTCTTTTTGAGGTATTGGTGTTGATTGGTGATTGGTGATGCCTCCGGGCAAAAGGAAGCCGAGGGGTGACGCATCAGACGTCACCACTGATGATGTGAGAGGAGCGCCGCCTGTCAGTGTGCCGAAAATCCGCCACACTGACAGTGAGATGTCGAGTGCTGAGGATGGAGGTTCGGCGACCTCGAAGAAGTTTAAGCCTGGTACCCCTAAGGCTAAGCGTGCTGCTGCTGCTGCTATGGCGGCTGGTGTTGTTGGTGCTGCTGGTACTGTTGCTGTTGGTGTTGATGGTGCTTCCAAGGATGTTGCTGGTGTTCCTGCAGGCGTTGCCGTTGGAGCTGTAGTTGACGACGAGGTGATGGTGGTAAACACTGATGCATCGGCTACTGTGTACGGTTCCCGTAGGTCGAGGAACAAAAGGAAGGTGGGAGGTAAGGTAGCTGCCGATGGCGAGATACAAGGGATGAAGGAGATAACGAGAGGCCTAACGGCGGTGGTGGTTAAGGAGGGCGTGCCGACTAGGCTGGCGAGCGAAGTGCTGGAGTTTGCGGCACAATACGAGGAGGTGTTGATTCGGCTCATCGCTGAAAATGAACGACTGAGGGGACGATTGGATGTTGGTGTGGTAGGTGGGCCCTCGAATGTGGCCTCGGCTGGTGCAGCGCCTGTATTTGCGGTGCCGAAGGCGCCTGATGTCCCTGCGGCTGCCCCCAAGTTGCCATACGCGACGAAGCCGGTGGAGACGTGGGCTGTGATGGTGAAGGGGAAAGGTGTCCCTGTTACATCAAAGGAGGTGGTGAGCAAGGTGGTGGAGCAGGTGGGTCCAACGCTGGGTGTACGAGTGCACGAGGTACGGCCAACGCGGGATGGTGGTGCAGTAATCCGCACTCCCTCTGTGGCTGAACGGAGGAAGATTGTGGAGAACGCTAAGTTTGATGAGGTAGGACTCCAGGTGTCTGCGACCGATAAGTTGGGTCCTAGGGTGACCGTGCAGCGTGTGCACGCGGAGATCACCCCGGATGAATTTATGCAGGAGCTGTATGAGCTGAATTTGAAGGAGATGTTGTCTCCGGAGTCCTACCGTAGGAGCGTGAGGCTGATGAATAGGCCCTGGAGGGCAGATGGAGGTCCGGTTAACATTAACCTCGAATGTACGCCGAGAGTTGCGGAGCACCTTAGGGCCACTGGCGTCTATGTCAAGTGGTTCCGATTTTTGGTCCGTATCCAGGAGCCAGTATTTGCGTGCTATCGGTGCCTTGGTTTCGATCACCGTGTCAGCGAGTGCCGTATGGGTGATGAGGTGTGCCGTAGATGTGGTGTGATGGGACATGGTGCCCCTAGGTGCCAGAATGAAATTCGTTGCCGGAATTGTGCGTTCAAAGGCTTGCCTGCGAATCATCTGATGATGTCGATGGAGTGTCCGGTCTATGCGGCCGCGGTAGCGAGGGCGAATGCTAGACATTAATATGGAGGGATTCCCGATAATCCAGTTTAATTGCCAAGGTGCTTACGCTGTGATGTGCGAGTTGGGACAGGCGATGCGGCGTCGTGGAGTTCCTTTTGCGCTTTTGCAGGAACCGTATATCGCGAATGGCTGTGTAAGGGGTTTGCCGGGGGGGATGCGAGTTTATACGGACAGCGGGGGAAACTCGGCTATAGTAGTGGATAAACCGGACGCGGACATTATGTTAGTTAGCAGTAGCCAATGGGGTGTCTGCATTTCTGTGGAGTGCGATTTTGGGAAGATGTTGTTGGCTAGCATCTACTGTGTAGGTAGGGAGCCTTTGGATGCATACTTAGGTTACATGGATACGGTACTACTCTCTGGGAGTAGTATTCCTGTTATCCTCGGACTTGACGCAAACGCATGCTCTCGTATGTGGTTCTCCAAGATGCCCAGAAATGTTTCTGGCCATCCGAACTATATGCGAGGAGTAGTGCTTAGCGAATGGCTGGTCACAAAGTGTCTCATTGTTGTCAATGAGCCGAGTGAGTTGTATACTTTTGATGGTCCAAATGGAGTTAGTGACATTGACGTAACGCTCGCGAATACCGCGGCGGTGACGACTTTCGAACTTAGGTGGAGGGTTTGTGACGATTGGGGAGTAAGTGATCATAATCCGATCGAGATTATGGTCACCTTACGAGAACGAACGAGGGAGACGCCTCTGCCTCTTAGATGGCGGAGTCACGGTGTGGACTGGGACCATTATGCCAGGGAATTTAGGGCGGCGGCGCTAACGCGCCCGCTGAGTGACTATAGGGCACTGACGATAGATGACCAGGTCAGCATGATTGATCGGTTGTTATTGACCGTTAATGATGCCGTGCTGGGTCGTTGTGTTCGAACGACACCTAGCAGGGTCAAATGGTGGACGGGCGAGTTGGAGCGGACGAAAAGGTCCGTCAGGCACCTCAGGAGGTTGTTCCAGAGGGCCAGACGTGCCGGTTCTGACGATCTAGCTCTGCGCAAGTCCACTTATTTGTCTGCCCTAAAGACGTACAAGGACATGATTCTTAGGGTAAAGGAGGACGATTGGAGGAGATTTGTACGGGACAATAGGGATGACCCTTGGGGTGCGGTTTACCGTATCTGCAGGGCAAGAGGAAGAGTAGCTGACCTTGCTTGCCTCCGGGTTGACAATGTTGAATTGTCCTCTTGGAGGGAATGCGCTGACACACTGTTGGGGGTTTTCTTTCCAGGGACGGAGGTAGTTGATCGTTCCCCTGTTATACGGGATTCGGTCGGCCCTCCCGACTTGGAAAGGTCGGAAGTTTCGGACAGTATTTGCCGTGTCAGGAGTAGGAAATCGCCGGGTATTGACGGTATGACTGGAGAGATGGCTAAGGCCATATGGAAGGCCATACCGGAATACTTGGAGTCAATCTTTGGGAAGTGTCTGAGTGAGGGCTATTTCCCTAGGGCTTGGAAGTCTGCTCGTGTTGTTGTTCTCCTGAAGTCTCCTGATAGGGTGAGGAGCGATCCTCGCTCTTATCGGGGCATCAGTCTCCTCCCAGTACTTGGAAAAGTGCTTGAGAGGATAATGGTGACGCGACTGAAGGAGGATAGCACTGAGCCGACTTCTGAGTACCAGTTTGGATTTAGGGAGGGAAGATCCGTAGAGGCTGCGTGGCTGCATGTTAAGCAGTGCGTTAGTAATGCTTCTGATAAGTATGTGCTGGGAGTGTTTGTCGACTTCAGGGGTGCGTTTGACCATCTCCACTGGAACGCGGTTCATGACAGACTACGTAGTGTAGGTTGTCGTGAGCTTAACTTGTGGAGAAGTTACTTTAGCTGCAGAAAAGCTTGCGTGGTTGGTGCCAGCGGCACAGTTTGGAGAGATGTAACCCGGGGGTGCCCGCAGGGTTCTGTCTGTGGTCCTGTTATATGGAACCTCATGATGGATCCGTTGTTGGCACGACTGGGCCGTCTCTGCAACCTGTGCGCATATGCAGATGATCTGCTCATTTTGCTCGAGGGGCAGTCTCGTGCTGTTCTCGAGGCGAAGGGCGAGCAGGTCATGCGCATAGTTAATGAATGGGGTGCACAAGTCGGTGTTGAGATTGCTCTCGACAAGACTGTGATAATGCTGCTCAAGGGCAGATTGTCTAGTGCACGTCCTCCAGTCATTAAGTCTGGTATTGTTAGTCTCAGATATGTGACTCAGGTCAAGTATCTGGGAATAATGATGGGTGAGCGGATGAACTTTTTGGTTCATCTTGCTCATGTAAGGGAGAAGCTGACTGCTGTCGTTGGTAAGGTCAAGCGTGTTCTTAGGTGCGACTGGGGCCTCGGCAGGCGTGCTGTTCGAACCATTTATGGCGGGCTGTTCGTTGCATGCGCAACGTATGGTGCGCCTGTATGGTACGAAACAGTTATGACTGTTGCTGGTCGGAGGAAGGTGCTTACTTGTCAGAGGGTTGCTATGCTTGCTTGCATGCCGGTCTGTCGGACTGTCTCTACGGATGCTCTTCAGGTCTTGCTGGGTGCAGCCCCCCTTGACTTAGAGGTGATACGTCGTGCTATCGCCTATAAGATCAAGAAGGGGTTGCCACTTCTTGCGCATGATTGGCTTTCTGCTGTTGACGTGGTGAATAGGGAGAGTAGGGAAATCAAGGTGATGTTAGCCGGTCACCTTGATTCTAGGTGGCGGACGCGCTGGACGGACTCCGACAAGGGTCGTGTCACGTATGCTTTTATACGTGATGCAACCTTCGTACGTGAACGCCCAGATTTTGGCTTCGGCTTGACTCTGGGGTTCTTACTGACGGGACATGGCTCGCTCAATGCATTTTTGCATAAGAGGGCCTTGTCGGACACTGCGGACTGCGGGTGTGGGAGGGGGACCGAGGACGTATGGCACGTTATTGCCGAGTGCCATTACTATGATGACATTAGGGACCTAGATAGTATGGGCATCACTCATACTGGGGCGGGTTGGGATTATAGTAGGGCCTTAGAGGACGATCGGACGATGGGGAGGTTGGGGCAATTTGCTCGCGAGGTGTTTGCTAGGAGGAGACGGAGATAGTGGAGGTGAGCTCGTTCGCAGGCATTTGCGAACCGACGCTCGCGTATATCGTCGAACTGTCCGCTCTGCGCATTGCTTCGTGCTCGGAGGTCGGTTGCTGGTTTTTGGTGGAGCCTCGCTGTGTTGGTGTCTGGCGATTTGCCCATGCTGCTGTTGCTTGTGCTGGGTCACTTTTGTCTCTGGTCCCTTGGGGCTAGAGATGGGAGTGCCTTGGTGGAGTAGCGGCATGCTGTCGGCTGATTTCCGGAACGGCCCCCTGCTAGGTTCCTGTTCCCCTGTTGCGTCGTTGGTTGCGGTCGGTCGTTTGTGACCGTGAGCCTGTCCGTGAGGACAGCTGTGTTTATTGTTGTGTTTTTGTTGTCATTGTTGTGCGTGATGTCCATTGCCGGTGTCACGCAAGGTGGCCAAAGTGTCGCTCGTGAGAGCGGCTGTTTATTGTTTTGTTGTATCGTCTATTGGTGATGTTTAGTCCCTTTATGTGGATGTATGTCTCAGTGTCGCTGTTGTCGCAGTTTGCAGTATTGCTGTGTTGCTGTGTCGCTGTGTTGCTGGTTGCTGCGTCGTGTGCTGCTGTTGGCTGTAGGTCACCAGTCCCGGTACCGTTTGGGGTCCAACTGGTAGTAGTTTAGGCTACGAAGCCGACCGGAGTCTTTATCTGGTACCACGGGAACCAGGGTGCCCTTGGGACCTCGGTCCCAACCTGGTTATGGTGAGGCCCCTTCGGGGGAGTAACGTGGTGGTTGTGGTTTAATACCCATATCGCGGGTAGAGTAATTTATTGCTCGGTGTGGAGTTGCATTGCAACCGGTTGCCATTTGACCATAAAATGGTAGGAGTGTTAGATAGGCTCCGCCCTTCACCGAGGGGGATGAAGTGCCCAAATGCATGGATTCGAAGTCGGTACCCTTGCTCTGGTGCCACAGCTTGTGGCGAAGGAGGAAGGGGGCGCTGGTCAACGCATTGTTTTGACCCAGTGTTAAGAGCACCGTGAGGAGGAGTCTTCGGACGACGATCACGTTAAACCGGACACATCTGCACTCAGGTGGTTGCTGCAATTTAAAAATCCAGAAGGCCAGATAGCTCGTTGGATAGAGCGCCTTCAGAGCTACGATTTAAGCATTGAACACAGAAAAGGTGGAAAACATGGTAATGCGGATGCTCTGTCAAGACGACCCTGTAAGCTGGAATGCAAGCACTGCGTAAGGGCTGAAGGAAAAGAAAACATCTGTTACGTTCGTCTATTGCAGATAGAGTCCAACGAAGATTGGTCAATTGCGCAGAGAAATGACCCCATTTTAGCAAAAATTGTACAAGCCAAGGAAGAGGGCAAAAGACCCACCCGAAACGAAATCTCGCCTGAAAGTCCGCTGATGAAAGCATACTGGGCTCTGTGGAACAGCCTTCAAGTAGTAAATGGCTGCTTATACCGTACGTGGGAAAGTGCTGACGGAAAATCTGTTAAAAACCTTATGGTAGTGCCGTCGGCGAAAGTAAAAGAAGTTCTGAGTGAATTTCATAACGGTCCTAGCGGTGGTCATCTGGGTGTGACAAAAACACTAGAAAAATTAAAAAAACGCTTCTACTGGGTTGGCTGCCAACAAGCTGTAGCTGATTGGATAGCAAATTGCGCACAATGCATTGCCGCTAAAGGTCCAGTAAGGAGAAGTCGTGGGCCGCTACAGCAGTATAATTCTGGTGCCCTATTTGAGCGAATTGCAATGGATATAGCTGGGCCATTTCCCGTAAGTAATGCCGGTAACAAATATTTGCTAGTAGTCATCGATTACTTTAGTAAATGGCCGGAGGTATATGCCATCCCAAACCAAGAAGCAAGGACAGTGGTCGACGTCTTCGTGAACAATTGGGTGTGCCGCTACGGTGTTCCATTAGAAGTACATTCTGACCAGGGCAGAAATTTTGAATCTGCTATATTCAAGGAAATGTGTGAATTGTACGGAATAAGGAAAACAAGAACAACCCCATTGCATCCGCAGTCTGACGGCATGGTTGAAAGATTTAACCGTACATTAGAGGAACATTTGCGTAAAGTAGTCAGCACACAACAAAAAGACTGGGATGAGCACATTTCAAAATTTCTGTTGGCGTACAGGTCAGCTGTTCACGACTCCACCTCTCGTACACCCGCTAAAATTGTGTTTGGAACAGAACTCAGACTACCAGGAGATCTAGAGTTTGGTGTTAAGCCCATACTAACGGGAGAAAACAATGAAGACTCCACCTCACAAGAACAAGAAACTCTTCATGAACTTCATGAATTTGTACGAAACCGTATTAAGTTGTCTAGTGACAAGATGAAAGCCAGATACGATCGAGCGGCAAATTCTGAAGGATTTAAGGAGGGCCAGTTAGTTTTGCTTTTTAATCCCCAACGAAAGAAAGGGTTATCTCCCAAATTACAGACCCATTGGGATGGGCCATATAAGGTGATAAAGAAATTAAATGATGTGGTATACCGAATACAGAAATACAAAAGTCCAAGAGCCAAAATGAAAGTTGTTCATTTAGAACGATTAGCCCCTTATGGAAGAGGTGATTCTGAGCCTATTCGGGACGAACAGGCTTAAGTGGGGGGCAGTGTTACGAAAGTAACTTTAGTTAAGAATTAAATGTAATTATTAGTTAAGAATTAGTTGAATTTATTAGTTATCTTGTATTTATTAGTTAACTTGTATTCATAAGTAATTTTATTAGTTTACATAGTTTTTGTTATAATTTAGTACACTTCAATCCCAATGTGCAGAAAGCCCTAGAAATGACCGTTAAAAAAGCTTCTTCAGTATAAGAGGTAAAATTATGTAAACATAAGTGCTACCATAAATCAAATTAAAGTGTGGTGAATAAAAAAAAAGCCTCGAACCTTCGAAAAACATTTCGAATATTCTAGACAACCAAATTGCAGTATAAATACTAGCGGCGAGTAGCAGAACAAGATCATTCTTAGTTCAGACTTTGTCAATAACGCATAACGCTGAGAAAATTATAGTTGGTTGTGAATAAAAGCTATAAATTACGGTTGTTAAAAAGACTTAGTACTAAATAGAGTTGAATAAATTGTAAATAGTGTTTAAAGTGTTTGTGTTTTATTTATTTTATTAAAGTTGCAATAAAGAACTCGAAACGGTTTATTATAAAGGAATTAAACCAAAACGTTATTGAAAGGCAGTAACGTAACAATATTATGAAAAATTTGCTGCAGACACTCTCTTTAATTGACTTTTTAAATTGCACTCGTGCCCATACAATAAAACTTTTGGTTTGCAGCATTTTTGGTTTTTTAAGATGCTTTCATCCATTCTTCTTCTTTCTTTTGAATAACAACCTTTTGTCAATAGGCCATTTTTGAAAATAACAAAAAGTCCTCAAATCTGGCAACCGTTAATGAAACTGGCTAGATAAAACCCGAATCCTAATACATATCGCACACCTAGTTCAAGGGCGACTTAACTCGAAAAACTTAATATTTCAGAAATCCGAAAAAACTGTTTTGATTTAAAAAAAAATAATTAAAAACCATTTTTGAACCATTTAGTAAAAAATCAATACAGATTATGATCTAAAAAGTTTTTCTTTTAATATTTATATACTAAATAATTAAGAATTTTCAGTTCCGTCATTTTTGATGATTTATTATGTATTTGCATAAGTTGCCGAACTATTATGCCACTTTAACTGAGTTTTTTTCAAGTTTCGACACTCTTGCCAAATTAAAAACTGACACAAGTCTAATTAATACAGTCTCCAACAAAGATTTAATTTATCAAAAGTGTCACAACTCGAATTAAGACTATTTAGCAGTTAGAAGTAGGATACACTACCATTATATTTTCTGACACAACTGAAAATAATTCACTTTTATGAATTGCAACTTTATACCAATCGAAACATAAAGAAAGACATAGCTGTTTTTGCAACATTTAACAACAACATAATACACTGATGTTTTTTTTTTATAGATAAACACATGTATTGTGCATAGTTTAAGCATATAAGCCCGAATAATTTAAATTTTGAGTTGAGTCACTTTTGAACAAGGTTTGCGATATATTTAATTAAATATTTGTACATTTGAAATTAAACATTTCTTTCTATTTACATTAAAGTATAGAAATCAATTTAATTTATTCATTATTCATTTCTTATCACTTTCACCACATAAAACATCAAAGTCATTTATAAACATCTAACAGGCAGGGGGGCGGACGGAATTTTAGCCCCATTAAACTCATGCTGTTTTGCTTTTGACTTACTGTCAACTACACTTAATTAAGTTACAGTTCGAAAGCAGCTTATGGAAACTTGAGTTTCATTTTAGCAGCATTCTTGTTTGTTTCTTTCTAATGTGTTCTATGAAAACAGAAGATGAAGTATCTCGTTTAAAAAAGTTTTTGTTAAATTTTAATAGTAACGAAGAGTAAACATGCATCTTGATGCATGCAACAAAAATTATAGTAATTATAAAGAAACAAAACAAAAAAACTAAATAGTTATATCAAAAACATTTTAACTACAAACATGATGAGAAGCAATAAATAATGAAGCTACTGCTATTGTTACACTGTAACAAATCTTATGCGTAACATCAACTAAAAATTTTGATATTATGAGAAAAAATTTTTTGGCTTGTCTAGTCTACAATTATGTCTTTTCAAGTGCTTTAAATAAATTAAAGTGATTTCAAGTGGAACAGTAGTATTAAAGGTGGGTCTAGGACCAATATTATAAGGGGTTACAAACATCAACAAAACGCATAATACCCTCTCCAAAGTTTTAGTGTGGGTATAACAAATAAGAGTGCTATATTCGGCAGTGCTGAATCTTTTATACCCATTACTCGGTGCGATATATAAATAAATTAATATAAATTAATCTATTTTATGACACGCCTACTTCTCGCCCATAGTTTGTCGGATGTTGTGTATTGATACTGAAGATGCTTGAACCTAATGTGGAAACTTTGTCTCTTACCGTTCTCCTAATACACCGAAATCTATAAGTTCTTTGTACGGGAGGTGCCACCACTCCCACTTCCCTAACTTTTTAGGAGGGATTTTGTGTTTATAACCCAGCTATGTGCACCTATCAAATTTGGATAAGTTTTCTGTCACCGTTCTTTAAAATAAATCAATCTATTTTGTGCCACGCCCACTTCTCGAATCCCGCCCACTTATTTTCGGATGTTGTATATTGTTACCAAAGATTCTTGTGCCTAATTGACTATGGCCATTCTCCAGCTATACAGAAATCTATGTCTTTGTACAGAAGGTGCCACGCCTACTTCTCTAATCCACTCCATTTTTTAGAGAGATTATGTGTTTATAACCCAGCTATGTGTACCTATCAACTTTGCACAATTTTTCTCTTGCCGTTCTTTAGATATAAATATGTAAATTTATTTTGTGCCACGCCCACTTCTCTACTAGTGCCCACATTTTTTCGGTTGTTTTCTATTGATAACCAAGATACTTTCATATAACTTGTAAACTTTGTCTATTGCCGTTCTTTGTATGGAAAGTGCCTAACCCACTTCTACAATCCCGCCCACATCTCGTCGGATATTGTGTATTGATAACGAAGATGCTTGTATCTAATTCTGAAACTTTAGCTATTGGCGTTCTCAAGATAAACAGAAAAAAAAGGAAGGAATTTTTTTGTAAAATTAGAGGAAGTCGTTGTTTTTTGCTTATATCACAGACATTTGTGAACCGATCCGGCTGAGTTTTAGTAGCAAACAATTCCAGACTATATATGATATAAATATATAACTAAATTGTCCCCATCATATCTTGAGTCTTCAGAAAACCCTTTTTAACGGACACACGGACAGAAGTACATCAACTTCGCTCCTCATAAGGACCCAGAATATTTATACTTTATAGGGTCTAAGATCAATTTTGTAGAAATTACAAACTAAATGACAAACTTTTATACACCCTTTTTCTTTTGTGAAGGGCATAAATTGAAACTCTCTCAAATTGCGTGTTTGCCACTAGAGCACTAAGTGAAGAGTATCTACGATTCGGCAAAGCCGTATAGCACTTTTACTTGTTTTATTTAGAAAACCTCAATAATCGTTTAAGCAATTTAAAAATATTACTTCAAAATAGTTGACAAATATGCAGATATCCATCAGCACCACAACCCAGAGGATTCATTTCGACTAGTTAAAGAATCTTCTGCTTACTAAAAATAATTTACCCTAAAAAAACAAATTTTTCCTTAAATTAAAAAAAAGTTTAACTAGATGTCTTAAAAAATTTAGTTTTCCTTCAATTCTACATTGTACACTTTTTGTTTGCCATTTTTGATTCATTGTATAACTGGTAACATTGTAATAGTAAAAAGAGATGGTGATCTAAGGAAGTACACTGAGAGAAAAATTTGTATGTAAAATTATATAGAAATTTTTATTTCCAAGTTGAATAAAACATTTAGTTTATTATTTTTTTATTAATAAATGTGAGTAAACAATTTCGTTGTTCTGCAAAATCTCAATTTTGCACTTTCTTTTTATCTCTGTGCACTTTTAACCAAAAAATACTTAATGTTTGTTTGTCTGAGTCTAATTAGTCTTCATTTTTTTTTTTTGCCTGGTTGTGACAAACAAAAAAGAGAAAATCTAAAATAAGAAATTATTTTGTTCAAATGCAATTTTTTTTCCTTTTTTTTTTTGGTAATTTTTACATTCCATGACAATACAAAAATTGGGTACAAAAAACAACCACTCACAAAAACCATTAAAATCACAAAAACCTCAAAAACAACAAAATTTATAAAGAGCTTATAAAATACAACAACAACAAAAAAATAAGAATAAACATAAACCAAACAATAATGATATAGGATATTGTTGTAAAACATAAAAAAAACATGGGGCTTAAAAGAATGAGATCAATTTGTAGGGTTGTATGTTGCAATTCATCTCTCCATTCCCATACTGAATTTTAAGACGTCTAATATAATTTGAAATTTAGGTTTCGCCTTTGGTTAAAGAATTGCACGGCAGTTTAAAGCCTTGAGTCTTGGTCTTTGTTAGGAATATCGCTAGTTCTGTTTTAACTGGGTAAACTCTAAAACCACTTTCAGTAGATCAGTTGTGGGAAGTAAAAATTACTTCTTGTGTGCAAATGTTTGTAAAGTTTAATTGTAGTGGAATGATTTCTTGTTTTTGTTAGTAAGATAGACTTATTGGGACCAGATTAAATCCAAATATTTTCTAACTGAAAACGGAAGAAATTACGACAATTAAATCAGTTTCCAAATCGGTTAAAAGTTTGTTTTTTACTATTCTTCTTTATAAGACTTGATACCTTTCCAGGTCTGCCTCATTGTTTGTTAACTAGAGCAGTTTATGCCAAAATACGAAGAAGAAAAAAACACTTTTTATACGAAATCATTTTGTTCTTCTCCAAATTTATTTCCTTTTTTAAAGAGATGTTATTAATTAAAAAAAAATAAATGTAAAAAGCAAAGTAAGTAATATTTCTATCAGAGTTTTTTTTCGTCTTAAATTTTCTTAAAGACACTGGAAATATCGCAAAAATTTCTATCATATATATATATATGTATATCTTTATGTGTAAAAATATATATAAGATATTTAAGCTACGTGCTTTATTTTAAGATATTTTACGTTGATTTTCTTATATTATTTGGCTCATTTTTTTAATTTTACTAATAATTTTTCATTTTAATGGCCGTACATTATAATGAATTATGTTCAATTTTAGTTCTTTGCGTGTCTAACGTTTTAGCTACATTTTTTGGAAAAATTGTTTTATGGGAATATTTTTTTCGTGTTTTAAATACTAAGAAAAAATAAATAGAATAGTTAAAGGTATAATAACAATAATAATAAAATAGGTTAATAACGGAAAATTTTTCAGAATCATGACACCAAAACAAGAAGAACAGTAGTACAAGGACAATGGAGATCACAAAAATTAAATTCTGAGATAAAATAAGCGGGCATTTCTTTATCTTCTAGGTGTTCGAAAAAAGATCTAGAAATGATAAATACGTATAACTTTTTATGTCCACAACACAACACAGAAAAAAAATTTTCACCAGTAAAAGCGTTAATCAAAAATAATTTCAGGTTTTATTAAAAATTATTCAATTTTAATTTGCACCAGTTAACAAATTAAAACAAGTAAGAAAGTATAGTCGGTCAAGCCCGACCATATGATACCCTACACCACAGTATTTAAAAACACATCATGCTTATGTGGGCATATAAATATGGATTTATCTATGTTTATAAACTTCATTAAAATTGGTTTGAAAGTTTGTGAGAGGCAGAAATTGCCCCCTACCTCCCCTTGGGGTCCTATTTTTAAAAAACGATATAGCTTATGTGTCCATATAGATATAGATCTATCTATGTTTTAAATGTCATTAAAATCGGTTTGAGAGGCAAAATTGCCAGCCAGCCGGACGGACATCGCTAGTTCGACTCAGAAAGTGATTCTGAGTCGATCGGTATACTTTAAGGTGGGTCTAGGACCAATATTTAGGGCGTTACACACATCAGCACAAATGCATAATACCCTCTCCACTATTGTGGTGTGGGTATAAATATCAATTAAACGTTTAATTCACTTGATTAAACGTTTAATTTACATGATTAAACATTTAATTCACTTGATTAAATTTTAAATTAAAACTTATTTTATTTTTGATTAATGCTTTTACTAGTGCAACATTTTTTTCTGTGAATAGTGAAGTGGATTTTTGCTGATAACTGAACAATTTGGTTTAAGACTCAGAATCACTCCCTAAGTCGATCTAACGATGTCCGTCAGTCCGTCTGGTTGTCTCCCTTTATAAACGTTGGGCTGAAAGTACAGGTCGCAGTTTCAAAGATAAAGTAATTAAAATTAGTATCTACGTTTTTATTGTCATAAGGACAAAGTCTTCTGAAGTTGGTCTATAATTTCATATATTTTTTTTTTCTTTCATCTCTTTATTTAAACACTTTCTTTCTTTTTGATAATATATCTATGATATGATTATATGATCTTTTAAAGAAAGGAACACAAAAATATACCCAGTTTTGCTTAACAATATTATTGGCACCTTTTTAAAAACTATAAAATATTAGCTATTTGCTAATATTAATATTTAGTTGCTAATCCATTATGTCTTAAAAATTTCTCCAGTCGATTCGGCATTGAACTTAAGCTACGGTCACACTTATTAAATATTTGATCAAATAAGCGTAACCCCTACTTTTGTTGATAGTTAGTGAGATTTAAAATGGTCTTAATATTTTAAAATAAACTAATTATACTACTAGACATAGCAAAAAACAGTTTTTTGTAAGATGTGTATTTTAATCAAAATTAATATTGATATTAAGCGAAATGATTTTTTAGTTTGGTTGTTGGTCCCGTTTTTTTCGTCAAATATTTGATTAGTCTGACCGTAGCTTTACGAACGTTTTCGTGACATTTGTTACAATATTTTGCCATTCTTCGACCAGTGGCGTCTTCAGCTCATTATTTTCCATTAGAACCTTCTTTTTCATTCTCCTATACAGCTTTTTTATAAATGCTAGATCAGATTGAGGTTGGGGGATTTTGACAGATGTGGTAGAATGATATGGAGGATTAGGTAAAATTATGGGCGATGATGGTAAATTCAAGATTTCGGCACTTTTTCAGTTTATCTTTTAAGGTATTCATATATTTTATTTTGTCCATAGCGCCGTCAATGAACACCAGCTCGATGGCTCATGCAGCGGACATACAGCCCCACATAATCGCCCCTCCACCATCATGTTTTATATTCGCAGCAAGGTTTGGTTTTTTTTAGTTTTGTTTTGGGCTTTCTCCACACCGTTCGGCGGCCATCAGAGCGAAATATGTTAAATTTTCTTTTATTCGAGAACAGCACTTGGTCAAAAAAGCATACAGAGATGAAAAAGTGACGTATGAAAAATGCCCAAATCATTTGCGAGGGCAGCTTTCGAAGAAAGAGAAAGAAAACGTTTTTTGGTAGTGAAGTGGCAATGTGTAAAAACAGGCCGCTACTATCAACACGAATTGCGTTATCAAAACAAAAAATGCAAAAAGGGCAGTTTTCGAAGAAAATTACAGAAAAAAACTAAATATTTTCTGTCTCGTGACGCCTCTTTGTGCTCTGTGACTTCGTCCCGAAAATCATTTGGCTTATGAAAATACTTCTTGGCATATGCTTAACGCTTTTTTTAGTTGTTAAACAAAATTAAAGCTCACGTCTAGCAACACGACAATTGAAGTTTGTCGCATGTCGTGTTCTCAGGGCCGTAATGGGTGAATGTATTTTTAAAAATCTAGCTTAGTCTCCGCTGTGATCTGTATGAAAGACATTTTTGAACTTATTTTGAATTTTCTGAATCGCTGTAGGATGCTTCGAATGGTGTAGCGACTTCTATCCATCATTTCCCTAATCTCAGCATTAGATTTGCCTTGATTATGCAAAAATAGAATAATTTTGCGCTAAGAATTTGTGGTTTCCTTTTTTTTTTTTTTTTTTTGTTATCCATTTTTAATAATATTAATAAATTTTTTTTTTTTTTTTTTTAATATTTTTAATTAGACTTAAGTTCATTAAATTATTTTTATGAAGAAAGGAATTTTACAACATGAAAATTAATTAAAATTGTTATTGATAATCTCTCATTCTTGACCGTGGCCGGGATTCAAACCGCGGCCGTCAGGTTACCATGACATGTTTCGACCGCAACCACTCGATCTTCTCAAATGGATTTGCCGTTTTACACTCGCAGCCATCGACGACTGCTGACGTCAATAGTCAAACATCAATCCTTAAACCAAATTGTATTTTAACCTTTGGTAGATCGAAGTTTGCTTTTTTGAATGATTATTGATTTTACATGTTCTTCCTTACTTCTGTTTTTTCGTACTTTTTTCAAGAATTTTTCTTAAAGTCCAAAGTACATTTTTTGTTTTTTCATTTTTGTCTTTCTTTTTCTTGCTGACCTTTTTCAGCACAACTTGAAGGACAAATGAACACATAGAGCTCGTGCCTTAGCTAATTAATAAATTTGTTTAAATTTAAGGCACACTGACATTCGAACCCTTACTTCTCTATTTTAAAAATCACTCTAACAAGGCACTTAAATCAATCAGGAAGCTAAAAGTGCTTTCTGTGTCAATAATTTAGTACGTCACTCGATATTTCGCAAATTGTGCCACTAACAACTTTTGCTTACTCTTCATAAAGTTTAGGAAGTCAATTTTTTACCCTGCTTCTTGACTTTTTCGTGTTGAAGATTATTTCACTAATAAAGCCTTAGTTGTTCTTAGAGCCGACGCAAAGCATATTCTAAGGTAATTTTGATATTTAGAATAACTTATATAAAACGATGTTAAGTCTACCCTGGCAGAAGCTCAGTATGATCTATATTGCCATTTTTTCCTATTCTAACTTTACTTTGTCATTTTAATCCTTTTTTTATTGGAGACCATTTTTCACTATCCTTAAATATTATTGCATTTATGTCTTATCTAATCTAAGATAGAAAATCTCATTATTTTTTTTTTTTTTTTGTTTAATATTATTCTTGACATAGATTACGACTTGAATGGAAAGAGAGAGAAAAAAACACCAAACTGAGCTGTTAAAAAATTAAACTCTTTGATTGTGTTGGTAAGAAATGTGTTAACTTGGTTGTTGTAACTTCACACGTAAGAAGTTTTGGAACTTTAATAAAAAAAAATTCCTAAAACTGAAATCATAAAACCATTAATTTCTGCCAAAAGTATAATTCTAACCAGCGTTTAAAAAGCTGCAGTTGAGATAGTAAAAGTCATAAGATTATGCTGTTACTTCGACATCTTCATTTGTCATTGGACTAAAATAAACCGTTGCTTTTACTTCTGATTCATTAAATGAACACAGTCGCAGTGAAGGCAAAAGTAAAACACGAAATGTTGTACACGACAAAGAACATCGGCAGTCGACATGTTCGGAAGTGTTTGGTTTGACAGACCAAAACTTTTAAAAAATCCCGTAGTTATCGAAGATGGGACGTTGTGTTTGTGTTTTTATTTTCCATATTTTTTTTAATAATACATGCGTTTATAAAAACATAAATATGTACATAAGTACATATTTATTATTTTTAAGCTTAACAAATCTTTTTAATTTTTTGAAATTAAATAAAACTGTAAATAACATCATCGCTTTCATATATATACAATGAACACAACGTCCCATCTTCGTTAACTTCGGGATTTATTAAAAGTTTCAATCTGTCAAACCAAACACTTTCTAACATGACGACTGCCAATGTTCTTTGTTGTGTACAACATTTCGTTTTTTGCTTTTGCCTTCACTGCGACTGTTTTCATTTAATGAATCAGAAGTAAAAGCAACGGTTTATTTTTGTTCAATGAAAAATCAAAAAGTGGAAGAAAAAGCAATTTTTTCATTTTGACTGTAGTTTTTTAAACCCTGATTCTAACTACTTTTTTTTTTTTGCTTTTAAAGTCATAAAATAAAAGTCACGATTTAAAAATGAGTTTTCTCTTTTTTTTTTTTTTTTTTTTGTTTAATAATATTTGCTTTCTTAATTTTTATAACAAGAATTTTTTTTTTAATTAAATTTCTTTTTATTACAGCAATTGATGTTGAAAATAGTTTAAATTGTTTGACATTAAACTGAAAAAGTTGGAAAAATTAAATGAAATCTATAAAACAAATGCATATACGCAAGTTAAAAGTATATATGCATGAATATCAGTAAAGTCGTGTCTACACTGAAAAAAATCTATGTTTTATTTTATGCACAAAAAATTTCGTAGCTACTTTTTTCCGTTATAGTTTATAAAAGTTTCGTTTATAATACGAAAAAAGTTTGTTCTGAGCTTTTGAAATTTTACGAAACCAAAGATTTTGTTAGAAGTCTAGTTTTTCTGTAACTATAAGAAACATTTTAGAAAATAATTTCTTAAATTTAATGTGTAAACTTTTGAAAACTTTCGTAAATTGAACGCAAAAATGTCGTGATTTCGCATCATGTTTGGTACATTGTGCAACAGTTTTCGTTCAAAAAAAGGCATGGATTTTTTCAGTGTATATATATATATACATATATATATATCAAAGTAGCTTGAGTTAGTATTGTATAGATATATGTATGTATATGTGTGCTTGTATTTGAAAGCTTAAAAGCCGTGAACTTTGTAGTCAACTTAAATTCAAAGAGTATGTTTCTCTAATTTTCTAAATGTATGAGCATTTGTATTCTTTAACATTTGAATGCAATACTTTGAACTCATACATGTTGCTACAGGAACAATTTAGTACCAGGGCTGTAAAAGGGAAAAAATGGAAAAGGCACTGCTTCAAAAAAATATGCTTAAAGTTTCATTCCCTCTTACGCATCATTTGTGGAAGTACCAAAAGCCTTTTCTAAAGAACATTACTATGTGGACTTGATGAAATAATTGATTGATTTAAAATACTTTCAATCTTCAGATTGTTATCCAAATTCATATTTCGGGAAAATGTTTTTAAAACCGACTAGGAATAAAAAATCGCTTAGAAGCCTTAAAAATGCAAATAAATCTTTCGTATTAAAAAGAATTCAAACAAGTTATGGGTACTTGCATTATATGTATGTACATTGCGAGAAAATAAGATTATGCTGGTTAATAAGGCAGGGAGATCCGTAATTCTTTTGATGCTACCATCCTTTCCCAGCAAAATTTTTTTATGATTTGGAAGCAATAAACACGTATACTGCATACCAACCGCTGCCCATTTTTGCTTCTAAAAATTACTGCCTTACTCTACTGCTAAAGACAAGGCATACAATACTACAATTCTTAAATGCGGTGCTAAATACTAGAAGAGAATGGCTGTTTATTCGTTTTTTTAAGATTACATTTTCTACTGTGTTATTAATGCAGTGAAATCATTTATTCTTTTGATAAAAAATAAAAAATTTTTACTTAATTTTACAAAAATTATACATAATTATTATAAAACTATAACCCTTTTATTCCAAAAAATATTTTAGATGCCTAATTTTTTCACTTACTTTTTATACACGTAAATCATGTAAGTTTTCAAAGCGTGAAATGAGAGTTCCTTAGATCTCTTCAGCAGAGCTTCTACGCGAGGAATTCTGAACAAAAATTATGTAATATTTCATCGAAGTTTAAGCGCTTCACTCCGAATTCTCTCTTATATAACTGTTTCCAAGAAAGCATCAGTTTTTTCTGGGTTGTTGATATCTCCTTCGATCATCCTCTTCTGTCGGCTCTTTCCATCATGCTTCGGTATCAACTCTTCCTGTTATCCTTTAGTATCGGCTCGTTCTCCCACCTTTTGATGTCGGCTCTTCCCATTATACTCTGATGTCGGCTTTTATTGCATCCTTTGATCTTGGCACTTCCTATCATCCTTTACTCTTATCCCTCCCATCATCCTTTGATGTCGGCTGTTTTTTGCAGCTATCTCTTTTTATTATTCCTTGATGTAGGCTCTTCCCATTACATTTGATGTCGGATGATCCCATTCTGCTTTTTTTACAATGTGTTCTTATTTAGAGATATTGTTTCTTGTTCCCTTCGTGGTTATATATATATAGGACCAGCATAGTTACAGCCTACTTGGTAAAATGGGTACGAAGCATTTACCCTAAATTTAGGTAGGTCACCCATCAGTTGGTCATTAGACTTAGCGCTGTAGCGTTGACAGGCAATACATTTATCACAAACACTTTTGGCCAATTCACGAGCTCCCACAATCAAATATCTATGTCGCAGTGTGGCGATAAGATGAGTAATTCCTGCATGTAGATTCTTTAAATGTAATTCATGGGCAATTTTATAAGCGGTAGGGCTGTTTTTATGCAAAATAATCTGGTGTTGGTTGTCATATGGTAGATCTGCTTTGTTAAGTCGACCTCCTACTCGCAAAATGCCGATTTCATCTAATGGCGATTTCTATTCTGAGAAAAAAATGCTACAGTATATGCATGTAACACTTTTTCATGTTACCTATAATCACTCGAAGTGTTACAATCGAACAGAATTAGCTGCCTTTATTAACAACTATTACACTTTTTTATCAATGTAGTTCATTAGCGATTTTTAAGACTATTCGACTATTTGCTGCACACTTACTTTACGGTTTGGAAACATCACTTATTGCTTAAACAAATTTAAAACGATAATAAATACATAGAATTTTCCACCAAAATAAAAAAACGATTTAATTCAAAATGGAGTATGCCGTCAAAGAATATTTAGATGTAGAATTCTTTTGACAAAACTTTTAAAATATTATGACAAACAAAATAAAATATTGGTTGTACAAACAAAGTAGTAAGTACCAAAGTTGTAAAACAGGGCAGTATGAACCCTTAAGTAAAAGTAAGGGTAAAACATGTAACATGTTTTGCATGTTTTTCATCAACATTTTCACAAAAGAACTTGAAAATTTTTCCCACAGTTGTATTTTTTGTACAAACGAACACAAAATGTAGAACATGTAACACTAATGCAACATTTTTCTCAGAAAAGAAATCACCATAAGAATGGAGATAATCGTTTTAACTTCTTGCTGGTGATAGGAACCTTATTTTTGATATTAGATATGACGTCAGGAAACTCAGATCCTTGATAATATTTAAAAACCTCATTTTCAGCATCTCTAATTTCGTCTACATAAGGTTATAAAAAAGTCTTAGAATTACACAGGAATTAAAAAAACTTTAGTTTTGTGGCTCAAAATTAAAGGAAATCGTACTTTTTTGTTATATCTCTACCATTTATTAACCGAACTTCCGTTAGCAACATTCTTGGTACTATTTGTAATAAATAGGACGATATAATATTCTGAGACCTTTGGAAAACCTATTTCAATAACAATGTTTAAGGATTCTGACTTTATAGGACCTTAAACCAATATCGTCTGTGTTAAGGAAAGTGCATATTTACATCTTTGGCTATTTTAATTAGATTAAAGTACCTTTTCTTTGAAAAAAAACTCTTTTTATTCCTTCGGCCCCTCTAAGATAAACTGGAGCTTTTAAATTTCCCTCCTAGATATTTTGTTAAATACATGAGACAATGTCTTAATAATCTGCATAAATGTTGCTGTGAAAACAAAATTTTCCACTACTGGTAAATTTTCAATGCAAGTAAATATGCATTATCTGTATCTGTGTTATATAAATGTACACTAATGCTCACACAATTAGTTACAAATTCTGAGTAAGACAATATCTTGGTATTTTATACTTTGTGTTAATGTAACGATTTTCCAGGAAATGTAGAAATTTAGCATTTACAAGTATACGTAAAGACTCACATCAGGGATGGAAAAGTGAGACTCGTAAATGATTCTCAACTTGTGATAAAGAAGTACTTTTTTATATACCCACACCACTATTATGGTGTGGGTATAAAAACCAAATCAAAAACATTTAATTCCGTACGGAATGTGCAAATGACAGTTTCATAAAACAAAAACAAAAAGTTTCCTTAAGTTAAATATGGTTTGCCTCATATGATTTGCATGTATTTGCACATTTGCTCAAGCCAACTTAAGCACATTATCATTGGGCCTTTAAAGATAATTTTGTTGTCGAATTGCGGATTTTTTTACTTGAAAACCCCCTCCTCAACCTATGTTACTATATCGTCGGCTTCATATGCAAGCCTTCTAAATCCACTTTTTAAGTAAATTGAGATTTTGTTGGCGTGTGGTAGAGAAAGATACGCCTCTTCGACTAGCAGTAGTAGTTTTTCTTCAATTTGAGTCTTGAATTTTGTAAAACCAACTATATTTTTGGTTTTCCTCTCAAGCTGCAAATCTGAAATATAAGAAGTTGTTTGTCTCTCCAGTAAAGTGTGCTGAATGGGAGTTAGCAGGTTTAGTAGTTAAAGTAGAAAAGTGAAACTAGAGCTAATGGAAAAAGCGAAGTGCAGATTCGCTTTAAGCTTTCCAAATAACTAAAGAAACAACTTTTATTTCTAGGAAACGAAAAATTGTATCGAAATTTGTAGTTTTTTGTTTATATCTCAGCCAGCCAGTGAATCGCTCTAACTAAATTTCAAAAGAAACTTTTCTGGACTAGATTAGATGTAAATATATGACAACTTAGTTCCCAACTTAACTGGGATCTTCGAAAAACCGACTTGAACCAGCACACGGATATACAGACTTACATCATTGAACTCAACTCCGCTACTCATAATGATTAAGAACCGAAAGACAAACTTGTATAAAATCGAACTCATATATCCTTTTCTCCTGTGGTAAAAAATATAAATTCCAGAAACTCCCAGAATTTAAAAAAAAAAATTAAAAATGTTTTGAACTATAGAAAGAAATCCAGAAATAAGAAACCTCTTATTAAAATAGTGCTTCTTTTGTTTCAGGAGGTGGGGCTGGTGTTTGTTATTGTTGAGAAACAACCAATAGTACTGAATTGTCCAAGCCCGATGCACAGGAAAGGATAGATAGTTTTAATACAATGAAACTAAAGTTATGTAAATATTTTTGTAAGTATGTACATATGTCTTTGCTGCTGTAGCTTAAACTAATTTATATTTTTAAAACAAAGCAATAAAACAATTTGTCAAACATAAAGGAGAATATATTTTTAAAGAATAGAAATTTAAATAATCGTACTACATATAACTGCTCTAAAACCATTTACACAGACAATAGTATTTCTTCTTCATATACATATACGGGCATACATAAACATTTATTAAATTAGTACCCTATAGGTCAAAAAACATCTATTACGGCAATAAAAGTATGAATATCAAAAGGTTGGTCTGAATTAAAAATGCTCAATTTCCAAAGTTTTTGAAATTAGGATTCCGACTTTTTGTTAGATTTACAAAAGTCTGAAAATTAAACGTTCTTATACGTTTCACCGGAGGTAAAAGGAAATATAGAAGTTTGTTATTCCATTTGTTTACCGATTTACCGATGCCTGTCTGTCCATCTGTATGTTGAAATGGGGTTTTCGAATACCCCAGATACAATGAGGACTTGATTGTTATATATTTATATCACATATGCTCCGTCAAATTTTGCTATTAAATTTAAGCGCGATCGGTCCATAAATGGCTAAGATATGAGCAAAAAACCACGACTGCCTCAAATTTTTACCATAAATCCCTTTTTTTGTTTTGCATATCTGGAGAACGCCAAGAGAAAAAGTTTCCGATAAATGTGTAAGCATCTAATTCATCAATAGACTACATCCGATAAAATTTGGGCGGGAGCGCAAAATAGATTTATTTTTATCCGAAAATAAGGATTTATATAACTTTCTCTTTTTATCGCACCATTGTGAAAGGTTTATAAGATTCGGCATAGACGAATACATATAGCACTCTAACTGTTTTTAAATACAAGTATTTATGCATTTAAGGGAAAATTTGTTTACTTTCTTCTTAGCCACATCTAGTTTTAGCGGCCTCATCATATATTTCTTAACTACAGTCTTCTTAACAAAAAAACCCAAAATGTAAGATTATTGAAAACATTTCCTTAACCTTTGATAAGTTTCTAGGGATGTTGTTAATTCCCGTTGAGTCTTCGCCCACATTACGAAACATTTTCTGCAGAAACTTTCTTTAGTTCTTTTTATACACTTCACCACAGGTGGAAAAGGGTATATATAAGTTTGTCATTCCGTTTGTAATTTCTACAATATTGATCTTAGGCCCTGTAAAGTATATATATTTTGGGTCCTTATGAGGAGAGAAGTTAATTTAACGATATCCGTCCGTCTGTCCGTCCGTCTGTCCGTCTTACGTTTGATATGTGTTTTCCGGAGACTCCAGACATGATAGCGGCTAGGTTGTTTTACATTTATGCCACATATAGTCAACCATTTCTTGCTATTGAAATTCAGCCAGATTGGTCCAACAATGGCTGAGATATGACCAAAAAACCACGACTGCCTCTAATTTTTCCAAAAAATCCCTTGTGGTTGTTGTATTTTTATTACTTTTTTCTGTATATCTGGAGAACGGCAAGAGCCAAAGTTTTCAAATTTAGTACAAACATTAAGGTTATAAATACACACCGTTCCACAAAATGTGGGCAGGATTGGAGAAGTGGGCGTGGTACCTTCCATACAAAAAGTATTAAAAATTTTATAAAAACCTGAATTTTTTGACTGTTATATGACCTATGGTTACGCCTTATATATCAAAAGATGGGAAATTTAATTAATAAAAAATTATTTTCTGAAAAACTCGGGAAAATCGGTTCAGATACGAAAAAGTTATGACCAAAATATTAATTTTTTTTGGAAAATACCCATTTTCGGGAACCATAGATCTTCCCGAGTCCAAGTCTTACAACCAAAATAAATGGCAAATTTTAACAAATAGAAACTAGGAATTTTTGTGTTTTTTTTCTACTTAAAAACTCGCCAAAAGAGATAAAAAATGACAACAGTGCCTTTACAAAAAGAAAACAAACAAAAAACTGTGTTGAGTTGTAAACAGTAAACGGTCTATATTTCATTTTAATGATATTTAAACAGCGTTCCTTCATGGTAGGGGGTGTGTTAAGTTAGAAACTGTGAGTTCCCTGGTTCGAATCTTGGTTTTTTAAAAAGAATATTTTTTTAATATTGTTATGTTCCAAAACAATTTTAAAAAAATATTTACCAGTTTTCGCTTTTTAAATTTCATTTATAATGAAGTTTTAAGTATTGTAAATATGTATGTATATGTAAAAATTATTTAGTTGCTCTGTATTCTGCTCGCACAATGGTGAAGGGTATATAAGATTCGGCACAGCCGAATATAGCACTCTTACTTGTTTTAAACTGCATTACTGTCCATACAATGGATTTTTGAATGTCTTTCCCTCTTCTGCTCAATAGAAAAGCTTATAACTGCTTTTACACAAAAAAAAAATCACAGTTTTCCATCTCTCATTCTCCTCGGCAGCTGATAATAGTAGGAAGATTAAAGGCATGTGTATTTATGCAAATTTGACTCCCTTAGTTCTCGTTCATACTATGAAACATTTTCTGAAGAAACTTTCTTCAATTCTCTTTTGAAACTGCATTCGTGTACATAAAATAAAACTTTTGTTTTGCAGCATTTAAGCATTTTGTATCCCTTCTCTCTCACACAAAGTCACAAAAACTGCTTGTACATAAAGCAAACTACAGTTTTCAATTCTTCTTTCCCCTTTACTATATTATGGTTGCCTCTAAACATGTTATGGTTAAATATGAAAATAATTTGTTTTAAAATTAACAATAGAATTTTCCTCTTTACCAAGAGCAACACGCTATGGTTGAAAACCAACCATACTATTATAAGTGTAAAACATGTTTTATTTTTTTTTAATCATAACATGTTCGGAGGCAACCATAATATGGTTATGGCTTCTTGATGGAGGACTAATTCAACCATAATATGGTTGTCGGTGACAAAAATATTGTTAAATTTATCATAATATGTTTAAAAATTTCTTTAAAAATAATTATGTTGAAGGTGACTAGATAGAAAATGCACACAAAAGGGATTCAAGAGGCTATCCGTAGGGTGCCTCAAAATATGAAAAAAGCCCCTCGATGTTGCTAGATTTTTTTTTTGTAAAATAAGTTTAAGTTGTGTATTTTAACAATTGCATATTAACTTTTGATTTCGCAAGTGCAAAAGCCTCAGAGAGTCTTTCGCAACTTAGCTCTTTTACTGTGACCATTTAAGACCATCTTCTGGTCAACCGAGGACTAATAAAAACTATCCACCCCACTCTCCTACTTTCATAGAACAAAATATTTTTAAAATCTATTTTATGCATACACATATGGATGCACAAAGCTGTATAAAAAATGTGCATATGTATATAAATAAAACAGTGAAAGTGTAGTTGGCTTGGTTGACAAGTAAGTGCGAGTATTTTAACTTTTAAGCATACACACACTTTTAAGCACACACAGTCTCACAAAAACATAAAAAAAAAATCTTTTAACAGAAAAAGTGCAAAATAGTAAAAGCTGTTTTGGGTCTTTTTGTTATGTTTTCATTGTTTACAGTTTTTTTTATTTTATCTGGTTTTTGTTTTGTCAGTTTGTGCCAATTTTAAAAAAATATAACAGCTTAATGTTAAACAAACACACCATATAAAAATATTTTTCAAAAAAAGTGCACATGTACTAACTAGAATTTATTCCGTTTGCTTGTGAGGACATAGTGCAAAACAACTTAAGTCGAATTATTTTGATTTACGATGTTTAAAATTTGTTTTTTTAAAACTTAACACAAAAAAACACATTTTGAAACTTTTATAAAAGTTTAAAATTAATAAAATGCTCAAATTCTATATAAAATTTTTCAATATTTCCAAACTTTACTTTCTAACTCAAGCTGTTTTAGCATATTTATTTTAGGGACCTGCACAATTCAACATTTTTTAAAAAAAAAATGACATTCTCAAAAATCTCATGCACTACTATGCCATTTTAACTCAAAAGCTAAAGGTCCATACCACGCGTTTTCGCTTCCACGCAGTGCATGCTTTTCTAACCTTACTTGAGTTCTACGATTCAAGTTACATGCAACGCTTTTTATGCAGCAGCAGAACAAGTAAAAATAACATTTAATTTGTCAAAATCAGCTGATTTGTTCGAACGCTGCTTGTGACGCTTACAAAAGTAGAAAGTAAACCTACTTTTCGCCTCAAGGCATCTACGCTTTTGTGCATGTAACTTACTACGTATAACTACACAGATTCTACTTTTTTGACAGCTGCGTATGCAGCGAAAAAGCGAGTAACGCGTGGTGTGGACCTCCAGCTAAACAAGGTGTTATGACATGTGATGCTGACTTACAGCCGTACCTTAACAAGAGCGAAAGGCGGAACGCTTTTTTCACTTATGGTATTTTCTTTTCTACAAAAAAATGTGACATTTTATTTAAAAAAAATGCAGTTTGGTGTCTGTTTCTTAAAAATTTTGCTTCCGAAATGGGTGGCTTGTTTTATTATAAAAAAACTCATCCTTTTCGGGAGTAAAATTTTTAAAAAAACAGACACCAAATTGCTTTTTTTTAAATAAAATGTCACATTTTTTTGAAGAAAAGAAAACACCATTAGCTTTTGTGCTGATATGTCATAGCTAACCATAGCGTCAACGTTGTGCCACGAACAGTAGTGTTCACTTTTTTTTGTGATTAAACCCACATAAAAGAAATAAAAATGGAAATAAAACCATTAGATTAATCAAAAATAGCCAATTGCAAAGCGTTGACGTCGCGCATGAGCTTGTCATTGCAACTTTGCTAAGCTGTTGTACGCTCTTGTATTCAATTTCATGACTTTCATTCTTATTTTTTTAGACTTTTCGAGAACTCTAGCTTTTTTGCCTTTTGATACATTTTTTAACATTGTGCAGACTATTTTTGTTTTATAGCGTATACAAGAAACTTATTTAAATTTTTTTTTTTTTTTTTGTATTTTCTTTAGTATTTTTATTTTTTGTATAGTAATGTTTCCATTAAGATGGATAAGGAATTTTAGCATTAAACCCAACACCAAAAATTTCCATAAATACTCCTGCTAGCAATCTATAAAAAATATTTTCTTGAAATACATATTGTTTTTCGTAAATGAATTTTAGCATTTCTCAATTTTCAATGTATCTCCACCATAATATAGAGACTACAAAAAATAACTCTCTAGAGAAAAATAATATAATTTTCTGCTCATTAATCATAAAATGACAACAAACATACTTGAATAAAAGACTTAAGCACATATTACAGTGAAACCAACTATAACTATAACTTTAAATAAAAGAAAAAATATTTACATACTTGGGGGATTCACAAGGTGTCATAAAGTCATATGTCTTAAAATAATAACATGAAAAAATACGACTGTTGTGAACAACCCCTCATAATTTAGTGTGCTATTTTGAATTTAAATCAGCTGATTTAAAACAAATATAAAAAAGTATTTACCTAAAATAAACATATTTATTAGTAGAAACTGGGAATTATCTCCTTTCGTAGGTTACTTTATATTATATTCAACATTTTTTTATTTTTCGAATTTATTCTATGAGTTACATTTCAGTTATGTATTTTATAAAGCTTTTTTGTAATAGTTCTATTCCTTAAATTTTTAGGAATGACTTTTATAAAATACATAACTGAAATGTAACTCATAGAATAAATTCGAAAAATAAAAAAATGTTGAGCATATTTATTAGTTCTAATCCATGAATTAAGAAATTGAATTAGATCTTACATGACTATTTTCCCTTTTTCAGACGCAAATCATAAATAAATTTTATTTTGTTTGTTTACCAAACAGCATAGTCCTAAGCCAATCTAATTTGACACCGCAAATGATTTGTTGCAAAAATTGCTAGCCGCAGGTTTAATACGGATGTAAGCCGGATAAAACTATACCATCAACGGCGACGGCTACAAAATCTAACGCGGCACGGCTCAGACGCTCAGCGCTGGTCTCTTCTGATTAATTACGACAGCACAATAAACATAGCCAGCAAAGTTCTATTTATTTATGACACTTTTTGTTTACAAAGCAACAACAATATTTTTAAAACCATTGTAAAATGTTAGAACATTATGACAATATAACATGATAGCACACCTTGTGAATACCCCAACTATATAAAAAAAAAATGTACGATCAATCAATTCCGAGCAATACCTTACAGAAAAAATGCTTCACTTATTTAAGAGTCGACACTCCGTTGCGAAAAAGTGAAACAAGCCAAACTCTAGCATTCAAAAGTCTACCATTCCAGGATCAACCAAGTCTGTAGAGACCTTTTCCATATTAACGTGTTTATAACTTGATTTAGCGTTTTAGGGATGAATCCATCCATGACTTCCTAAAAGTGGCTACGGCGAATAGAATAAGCACAAAACTGCTTACGTATTTTTGTGCAAACGAAAAGGTTCATACGCATCGAGCACGTCTGCACAGATCTGCTTTTGATTTGGCCACGGTTTTGATGACAAAACGTTTAGCATATTTAGGAGCAAAAATAATTCCTGCATGCCGCTGAGATGTTTGATCAGCACGTTAATCGGATTTGGTACAAATTAGTTTTTTATGATTTGATATATCGCTGTTATATTTTACGATGATCGGGCAATATTTAAATCTTTAGTTATGGCCAATAACAATTCATATTTAAATAGAGTTTTACATATAATTTTGTTTCTATTTGACATGAAAAACGAATTTTAAACATAAATTGATATATAAATAAATTGGTGAAATTGGCCATTAAAGTCCCATTTTATTTGCAGATGTTGGAAACCCCTAAACAATTTTTTTAAAATACATTTTAGGTTAGTCACCCTGTATAACAAGCAGTTGAAAAGCCACTTAGTGATGGTTCATAGAAGTCTGGTTTAGCTGAACAGGTTTTCTTTGTTTCTCTTTAGCTCTACATGGATGTTCATACGCAATTTGATCTCCAATTTTCTTGTTCTTTACATACTTTAAACTTAAACTCATCTCAGATTTTACGACTGCAGAAAGAAGGAAATTAATGAGCATGGTTAACTCTGTACCCCTCTCCATTCTCTTTTCCCCTCCCTACTATAAACACAAAACTTAACGAGTCAAACTTGATATGTTTGAACCAGCACTATGCCATTCATTTATATTTATTTACTATTTTTTGTAATTTTGTGCCACTGTACTTATTTCTCATTTGTACATCATTTGAACTTTTTGGAATATAATCTCATTTTCACATTTATTTTATTTTTATTAAAGAAATTTTTTTAACCACATGAACCAAAACTTAACGAAGTGTTAAAGTGAAATTGAATATCTCTACAAGTTAAATAATTTTAACTAAAAAATTAAAAAATAAAGTTCATTTTGGTAGCCAAAAGTAATAAATAATTCTTTTATTACAACAAATAAATAATAAAGAGCAAAACAAAAAATTAATTACTCTCGAACAATTTATTTCACTTTAAATGAGCCCTGGCAAACAACCAACATTTGGCATAATTTTTTTGTTTAAAAAAAAAAAAAAAAAGTATAAAAATAAATAAATTTTAACACTTTATCTTTTTTATGTATTTCTTGGGTCCGGCATTAAGTTGAGCCATCTTTTTGTATTAAAAGTAAGAAATCGTTTAGAAATAAAATAAAACAAAAACTTTTAAAAAGAAATGGCAAACAACATTATAAATTAAAGATTTAAATGGTCGTTTATCTAATTTTATGGTCTTAGTTTAAATAAAATACTGGTAATTAAAACCATAAAAATGCTTTTTCCCCTCCTAAAAATTCGATATTGTATTTAAACACACACACACACGCACACAAGCAAACAGAGACGCGCACACAGTCACATTCAGTTTAAGGACTTGTTCTTTTAAGCCAGCAAAAGGACATTAACACACATATAAGACAATAAACAAGTGTAATAAATGTAAAATAAATTAATTAAAATTAATGTTTAATGAAAAAGTTTAAAAGAGTTTATTGAAATGACTGAATTAGTTACGAGAATTCCAAAAGAAACACCAGGCAACAATAAAGATATTGAGAATTAAGAATACAGGTAAAGGCAAAATAATGTTACAAGAGCGTATTAATAAGTCCTCTGCACTGAAAGGGCAACACTGCTCCGGCATCTGTCAGTTGTGTCCTGTTTAAATTTAAAAAAGCTGCGCTTATAAAATTGTGCTTTCAAGCTTTTGTTAGCAGACTACCTTGCGATATGAGGCAAAAATGGAAAAAGGCGAACATCCACGTATGAGGCTACGAATCAATGAAAAAATAACAAATTTTGGATTCTGATATGCATGAAAAATATCAAAAATGTGTGTTTTTTAGCATTCGTACACATTTAATTCGGCTCTCCGATTAAAAAATTTGTTCACAGCTTTAAAATAAAGCATATTCGTTTTTACTCCCCCTTCTTTATTTTATAAATTCCCATTTAGTAATAAAATTTTTTACAAATTTTAATTTATATTCCTTTAATTTTAAATGAATTTTCAAAAATCAAAAAAAAAAAACAAATTACAATAATAATAAAAAATGTGTTAAAACGTGATTAATAATGGCTGATAAAGTTCATGGTTAAAACATATTTATCATTTCACACTCAATTATGTTGTCAGTAATTATAATAAAATTGTTATTTGTTTGTGCGATTTTACACTTTTCTTTTTTTTTTTTTTTGTGCTTGTATCTGGATTTTCGTGAGGATTATTATTGTTAATGGGATTAAAGTTTAATGAAAAGCGGATAAATTAAAACTTAATGAAATTTGCTGGAAATAAAAAAAAATATACATAAATCTTTTCCGAATTTTGAGTACCCTCCATTAAGAAGTAGACTAATATTTATTTGGCCAGATATCTCTAAAACAAGTTAAAGTGCTATATTCGGCTAGACCGAATCTCAGATACCCTTTGTCTTAGTTTTGAAACGCATATAAAATTGTATGAGAGAGAATATCGTCCCAAGAATTAAAGAACGCTGTAACTGACAAAACATAAAATGTTCACCAGAGCCAAAAAAACAACCTGTATGAAAGTAGAAAAAAATTCATATCACAAAAACTATAAAACTTAGGAACATGATTTTAAAAACGTATTTTTATTTTTTTCTCGCTTTATATGTTGGCTGTAAACATTTCCTCTCATGTCTATTATTCCCGGTTATTCTGCGGCTTACATCAAACGATTTTTCTTCCACAGAACTATAAAATGCTGTAACTATAATTATTTTTTTATGGAAATAAAAAAGTGAATTTTTTTCATCATACAAATATGGGACCGGTACCAATCGACGCAGTATTTTTTTCTGATAAAAATGAGGCAAAAAAACGTATTTTCGACGTTTTGTCAGTTACAGCGTTCTTTAATTCTTGGGACGATATTTTCATAAAAATTTGTTTAATAAAACAGTTTTATTTTTAAAAATCAAAAAGGTGGTAAACATTTTTTTCCCCAGAATAATCAAAATAATTTTCTAACGGCCAATTTCACCAAGTCCAGCTATAATTAACTAGAACTGTCAATTAACAGAATGTTTTTTTGACCGTTTTGGCCTATTGAATTAAATTAAATTCCATTAAATTTCAAAATGTTTACCAACATCAAATTGTTGTTTGATTTAACTTCTTGTGCGACATTGTTTATCCAGCAAGCGGCTCTACACCCTTTGACACCAATCTTCTGTTTCATGATACATATATTGCTATGCGACATGTGGCGACATGCCACATACATTCAACCAAAAATCCAATTAAAATGCACGTTAAGCAAATGAAATTACGTTTATTAAAATATTTTCGTTGGCTCAACGAATTATTCGTTAATATAATGAAAATAATACCTAAATTCTTTTGCTTAACGTACATTTTCATTGCATTTTTGGTTCAGTGTAGTCTGAATCAGGCTTAAATTTACGAAAATTCGAAAATATTTCGTTAAATAAACAAATTTTTTTTTTTTGTAAATTAAAAAATTTATTTTATATTTTACTAAAGTTTTTCGTACATTTCGTACATTATACGCAATAATTTCGTGGTGCGAAATCACAACCGATTTCGTACAATGTACGAAATAAGACATGGATTTTTTTTGGAGTGTAGGAATGGTCACAGTTTGCATGTAAGTTGTAATGGGCTATAAGTAATAGTATCCATCAAAAGCTTATTTCACTTGATAAAATTTTTAATTAAAACTGATATTATTTTTGATTAATGCTTTAATTGGTGAACAATTTTGGAGAATTTCTTCTGAGCAATCGGCACTTTAATTTTATTTTCAAACCCCATCTCTGCATTTAAATGTATTGCGACTTAGTTGTCACCTAAGGCCGTTACACACTATCCCACAAAGTCTTAAGTATTTTGAGGAAATGCTTCCCCGATCTAATTATTGTTTGAAAATTTTCAAAAAATAATAACAACTTATCATTACAGGGTTGCATTTTCGTAAATTACTTAAGACTTTGTGGGATAGTGTATAAGGGCCTTTAATAATATTTCAATTTAAACTTGTTTAAAAATTTTTGTTTATCTTTTTTTTATTCTTTTTGAATAGTATTATATATATATTTTACTTTTAATATAAAAAAAACTTTTGCACACATTTATTATCCTGCTCATGGTTAAATTAGTATTTTCTACAAACACGTAATTTCAACACATGTATTTTGTATATTTTCCATACCGATACAAATTTGGTTTTGCATTAAAGAATATTTATTTTATATTTACATACTCGCATGTTAAGAAATTATCAATAATCGTATACACATGGATTAGTATTCACACACGCATCCATACACACACACACACACACAAACCCACACTCATACACTTAAGGCACGCATATTCTGAACATGCGATACTACTGGCATATTAAATAAGACTTCAATGATGTGGAGAATCTTCTTACGTTTAAGTTAAGAAACTATAGCCCAGCAAACTATTTAAATGATTTAGAAGGATATTAGATCTCTTCAAAAGCTATGCATTATAAAAGACTTCTCTGTCTACTCGGGAAAGAAAAGAAAATTTATGGCTGCATAAATAACTTTTTCAGCTGTTGCATGAACTTAATGAAAGTATTTTGTGACTTCAAACATTTTCTCTATATCAGTTTCTTGAGTAGAAACTCTCTTTTGCTTCACATTTTGCTGGCATGTGGAAAGAAGTATTTGTTTGTGAATTTCGAGGCATGTATAAAACAACACGTAGCAATTCTCATGCTTAAATGCAATCACACACAAGGATATACATATTTATATAAAAATGACCTGTAGTTCTGAAAACGGCAAAATCTTTTATGAATTTTCTACCACTTTGTGTGCTAATATTAAGCACTTACCAAATGCCCCTGTCTAAGTGAAGGATCATTTGCAGGATCATAATTTACCAAAAATTATATACCCACCACTTGTTTAGGAACCGGAGCTATCTAATCACCACTGCTATTCATCAATCCCAGCAGCTTATGTTGAACAGCAACAGCACCTAAGGCGATCCACAGGACGAACTTGCCCACCAGGGTGAACAAAATCAGCCTTCCACGTGAATGTAACTCTACCCGTGACTTTGGGCTTAAACCACAACCATCCCGTGCACACAGATATCCAAACTTGACATATGCTAATTTGAAAAGAACTTTCGGAAATGAAAAGATGTATTTGTAGTATTTCAAGTTGCATATTACGAGTTGAGTGCCTAAAAGTGAATTCATTCACTATCTGAATAGCAGTCCAAATTTCAAAACCTTGTAAAATAAATTAAAAGACGTAAATGTTAAAAGTTATGGAAAGATCAACCTAATTATTATGGAACTAGTTCATTGGTTCTATTGTAGTCTCTTACAGAAATATGCAGCCTTATTACAATTGTCTTTTTCGTAAACGATTGGGTCGTTTTTTTAATAGATTAAAGCAACAAATAACCTGTATTCTTAAATATATATCAAACAATTCAACTGAAAATCCGTTCTTAATAATCTAGTTCTAGAACAAAATAAATTCTATTAGAATTTTTTTCTAACGGTGGACAAATTATCAAATGATGATAAATTAAATTCTGAAGAACGACTTTCGCTATTTAATACATGTGAGGATTTAAAGGCATTTTATGGCTGACATGACTGTTGCTGTTATTCATTCTTAGGATTTAAAGGCATTTTATGGCTGACATGACTGTTGCTGTTATTCATTCTAAATTTGTTTTTGTTTTAAATGTAATTTCCTATGCGAACGTTAACGTTCGAAATTTATGAACAGGCTGAGTATATACTCGTCAAAAAATCTGTTCTTCGTTGAACCATTTTGTGAGTACATACCTTAAAAAAGGACTCCCCAGTCGGATGGTGAAAAACTTAATGAAGAACAACTTTCTCTAAGAAAAGCAGGGCTTTTGCAAAGACAATTATCCTTAAAGACAGGACGGATTCCTCCCAAAAAGCATACTAACGGAGACATCACCAAAAGTCAGTACGGTGTTTGCACCCACCGGGGGCTACTAGCTTTCGTGTCACCATCAGTTAAGTACAGAGGTACAAGGTACAACGAATCCCCTAAAGTCCATTGGACCCCAAGAAGCTCTGTCATGTGGATGTTTGGTGTAACCCAGGTTGCATTCACCTGCGTTACGCTCATAGCTCTTCAACGTCCGAAGAGAGAATATCAACACAGCAACAACTACAATGCATCCCTTGCGCTTTTACCATTTTTTTCATCTAAAAGAAGTCCTTGGACAAACGGCTACAAAACGAAAACCATAAGTCTTTTAGTACCTCTCGACGGCTTTTATATGATGTGCGCCCTGTTTCCAGACCCTAGTCAATTTGCGGCATTGAACAAACCCAGGGGATGTAACACCAAGAGGTTGTTTCAACTACTCCCTCTAAGAGGTGCAGCATATTCCCCGGGGGATGTCTTTATCTACTATTGTCAAAGGACCGCACTTGAAAATCAAATAAACGCTTAAAAAATTAGTTTTTATTAATTTTAAAAATAGATTAACCCCCAATTTCGCCAAGTTCAGTTAAAACTAACTTTTACTTTAACAATATGTTTTGACAGCTATAACCGATAGTTAAATATAACTGAACTTGGTGAAATGGGGGGTAAGGTTGATGAAATATATTAATTAGCTTCTAGTCTTACATGCCGTATATTTAGTGACTGACAATAGAGTGGTTTTCTTCTTTTCTTTTACAGGGTGTTTCTTACTTAACACTATTGTGTAGGTCGGGCTTGACCGACTATACTTTCTTACATGCTTAAGAATGTTATTTTTGTATTAAATCTATTGACTCGACGTTTTATAACACACATTTCAAAAACGAGACGATATAATTTCACTCTTTAAATTGCAATAAAGTGTTTTGGGTTAAATTTAATCTAAATAAGAACATAATTAGATGGCTTATGGACACAAAGACTGTTTTCCGGATAGAAGTTTGTTACTCCCACTGTAGAATAAAGCGGTTCATTACTAAGCGATTCGTTAGTATTTCCTTGATTGCTGATAGGGCTGCTATCTGTGTGACCAATTTCATGTTGCAGTCATGCTTCCGCAAACATTTATAAATCGTTTACCTATTTGCCTGAGACTTTGACAATTCGGACTACATGGCTGTTAGCCTTCTTACTCATGACAGTTTTTAGCTTAAGCTAGAAAACCATTGCCCGGGAACTACCGGTCTATGACCGGAAGTAGTGAGGTTCTTAGACAGTCAGGCAGAGGAATCATATCTGATCACTACCAAGTGAATGAGAGTCACAAACTTCTGTAGGAATTCCCAGTTCCCAATATTTATACACAAACGCATTTGGTCTGTTGAATTTTACAAATTTGGATGCACTAAAGCGTTAAATTCTAAAAACCGATTGTATTTTCTTAACATGCGCCAGAACTGCGGGGTTATTTGTTAAATTCACACCCACTCTTATACATTTACACCCAACTTATCTTTTGAAATGTAGTATGAAATCTGTATAATATTAATAAATTGATTTGTCTTATTAGTTTTGCATCATGCTACGAGCATAAATCTTGCTTTAAGTATAAGTCTACACATGTAATGGGGTAAACTCAAAAGTAAGTTGAAATTCAAGTAAATAACTTAAGAAATTTTTGTGCAGTTGCTCTTTGACTAGCACTTTTGAAATGTCTAGACTTCCTACGTGGCTAGGGGTTCCTACGGAAGCCAAAACTCCCTTTATTCTTTATGAATGAACACATTCTAAATTGTCTTTGTTTTATTATATTTTTGCAGAGTAACGGCAAAACTTTGAATGATCTTACAGTGGGGAAGTATTAAAAAGAAAACTAAATCAGTAATTTCTAAAAATTTGATTTCACAAGCAAAGATTAATTCGTTTAGATTTCGAAGCTGTTTTCATAGTGATGTTGACTCTAAAAAGCTTCTAAAAGTTTCTACCATTGAAAATATTTTTCAGACGGCCTTCATTCAACACCGTTAAGGTTTCGACTTAAATGGTTGAATAATATTGCTTATGTATTAGTTTGAGATATATTTATGATAAAATATGTTATTAGAAATGTCCATGTGTCTTCTCTCAATGTATTAGATACATGCATACATACAATGTTGCTAATTAGTTATTATTAAATATCTAAGACATTTTAACTTAGACATACAATATCTGTAAAGATGAATCTACTAAACATTCACAAATAAGTTTGTCATTCAAAATTTATATTGTTTTCCAAACAATGTCAATAAATTTAGAAATTGTTTCATTTTTAGTATATTTTCATAAACTAAAAGTTGTTAAAAATCTAATAGGATAATGGTAAACTGTTCTAAAAAAAATTGTTTCCTAAACTAACAAAAAAATTTCACAGAAATGTATGTTTCGTAAATAAAAAAACATTTTCTCTAGAAAAATTTTTTTCCGTAAACAAAAAAAAAAAAAATTTTAAGTAATTTTTTTTTCGTAAACAAACGAAAATTTTCTAGACATTGTTTTTGTAACAAAACAAAAAATTTTCTATTTAAATTAATTTTTCGAAAACGAACAAAAAATTTTATATAGAAGTTATTTTCGTAAACGAACAAAATATTTTCGTAAAATTTTTTTTGACGTGAAAAAATTTAAATTGTTTATAGAAAAATTTTTCGTAGATTTTTTTTTTAGCAAACTAACGAAAAATTTTCTATAGAAAATTTTCGGTCGTTCATCTGTGGAAATTTTTTTCTATTTTACCTGTAAACAGGCAGTAATGAAAAATGTTCTATACACGAAAAACTTGCTATAAAAAAAATTTTTCCACAGACGAACAAACAAAAATTTTTATCGTAAACGAATTAAAAATTTTTCCGAAACATTTTTTTTTTTCGCTTACAACAAGCGAACGAAAATTTTTTTTGTAAGCATTTTTTCATAAACGAACGAAAACTAACTAACGAAAAATTGCTATAATAATTTGTCCACAGACGAAACAACGAAAAATATTTAACGTAAGCGAATTAAACATTTTTTCGAAAACGAATGAAAAACTTTCGTTCTTTTACATTAATGTTGTAGAACCATTTTTTTTATTTTATTTTTTTTTTGTATACGAATGAAAATTTTTTTAAAAACATTTTTTCATAACCGAACAAAAACTTTTTAAAGAAGTTTTTTTTTTAATTAAACTAAAAAATTTTTAATTTCTTTTGAAAGAATTTTTTTTATAAAAATGATTTTTTTTCATAAACGAACCAAAAATTTTCTATAGAAAAGATTTTTTTCGTAAGCAAACGAAAAATTTTCAAATTACACTGTGCAACAAAATTCGGGTCATCGCCGTTAGCCTAATCACTTGCAACGCGAAATGAAAGTAGACTTCTAGTAGAGCAAATCTGCCAAGGGATTTTGAAATATGGGACCCTAAAGTTTTTGAATTTTTGGAAAAGGCGTTTGGTATAAGTCGAAAAAAAATACTAAATGTACTTCTGAGATAAAAAATTATTTCAGATGTATTCAGTAGAATCGTATGGCGATTCTTTTCTAAGAATTTATTTACCCTTTAACTCTCAATTTAAGGGGTAATTTTTGTCCTTTTTGCCAACTTTTACACAAAAGTATACTTAAACGGCAATTTAAATTCAAAAATTTCAAGGCCCGGAATTTTAAAAATCCGTTTTGCATGCAATGCACGATGTTTTCGTCTTAGAAGACCCTTAGTGAAATTTGATGCAGAAAATATTCGTAGAACATTTTAACATTTAAAAGTGCCGTTTAAGTATACTTTTGTGTAAGAGTTGGCAAAAAGGACAAAATTACCCCTTAAAATGAGAGTTAGAGGGTTAATAAATTCTAAGGAAATCGCCATACAATTCTACTGTTGACATCTGAAATTATTTTTTAGCAGAAGTACATTAAGTATATTTTTTTTATTATACCAAACGCCTTTTCCAAAAATTCAAAAACTTTAGGGGCTCATACCTTCATCACCCTATGGCAGATTTGCTCTACTAGTAGCATACTTTCATATCGCGTTGCAAGTGTTGAGGCTGGTTTTCTTTTTTTGTTGCACAGTGTTATTTGTATACTAACGAAAATTAAAAAAAAAATTCTCGTGAATGAACCAAGAATTTTTCTAAAGAAATTTTTTCCCAAACATTTTTTTTTTTGTTTAGAAAAAAATTTAGTAATTTTAAAGAAAAATTCTTTTAGAAATTATTCGTCAATGAATAAATCTTTTAAGTTCACAATAAAGTTTTCTCTATTTTAATTTCAGTCTTACTGTCAAAGTTTATTTTACAAGTTTAAATGTCAGTACAATACCCTAAAGGTGCTCGAATGTCTTGTAGGTCTTACACATTTAAAAACAACGAATTTCTTTTTCTTCTTTCACAAAATTTATTTGTTTTACCAGCGGCTTTTATAACCTCCGAAAATATTTAAAACAGTTACAGTCAAAAACCTTAACAAAAAACCTTACAAAAGAAAACACAAAACCTCTTTTAACCCACCACCCCAAAATAAAAAAGTATTAGACAAGGTAATGAATTGGCATAATTTGTACAAGAAAAATTTCTTTGGGGATTCTAATTCGAAATGCAAATTTTCGTCTGGCTGAAAAACATAAAACAACGCCCACTTGTAACTCGTATTTGCCGCTGTTACTTCGGTGCTTGTAATAAGAAACGCCAACATTTTGATAAAATTTAAATGATGGCGGAGGGAAAGCAGGCCTACCTAAACGTGTATAAATTTAATTTTTAAATTTCTTTTGTTAAATAAAATCTTCAGACAGATTGCAAAACAAAAAAAAAGTAAAGAAGTAATTTAAAAAGCATTTAAATGTTTTAAGTAAACAATTTTTTTCGCCTTAACTTTCAGGTTAGAAATGAATATGTAAATACGAATTTTTTTGTAGCATTAAGAAATTTATAGTATTTTTGATCTTTTTTTTTTAATCTCAAGAGTGCCGTAAAGTTGAAACAAAAAAAGCACAGAATTTGCTTCAATGTGTTAAAGCAATTCATCTTAATACAAAATTATTATTACTAATGCGCCTCGTTGAATTTATTTATAACACATTTTTTTGAAGCAGTGGCCGACATTAATATAAGCTAGCGCACAAAGTTAATCGATGATTTAGATAAACGCAGATGCAAAAACACTCTTAAATGATTGAATTTAACAAAAAAAACAATTTTACAGGTAAAATTTTGAACAAAAAATACACCATTTGAAAGGTATTTGCTCTTTCCAACATATATTTTATATAAATCTGAGGGGGTAAAAAAGGTTAAAAGCAGGTAAATTCGTTAACCGTTAAAACTAAAAAAAATAAATATTTATCGTTATAAACTAGAAAAATAAGCGGACAGGTAGGTGTCTGGTACTTTTTTGAAATTCGGCCATTTTAGGGAGGAAACGGGTATAACCTGTATTTTATAACTTCCTTATCAACCCATTTATCTTTTAAACCAATAAGCATAGAAATACAGATTATAAGTAATTCGTAACTGATCTAAAAATTCAAAAATATATATGGAACTTTTTCAAAATTCGAACGTTTACGGAGTGAAAATAGTATCAGTTATTGGTACTAACCGTCAAAGTTAGCGGATCCAATTTCGAACAGTCGCCTTCCCCCCACTGCAGGGTTGTGAGAGAGGAGGTGTTCTACGTCCTCCTCCTCATTATTGTCGTGGTAGCTCCGGCAGTAATCATAGGTTCCAAACTCCAAGATGTTGTGCATGTCTAGTGGTGACAGACACCAAAAATGATAGGTCTCTTTTAGTAATCGATAGTAGAGACAGGATACGCCCGAAGTTCCATTCGGGGCCACGATTGCCTGCTAATCCTAATCAGTGTTCCCGGCCCATCTGTTGTTAGCAATATCGATAGTCAATTGCCAAAGTTCGAGTTTTCAGGAGAGCAGAGGTACCCCAACGCTTTCCAAACCAGTAAAACCCGTAAGGTAGTGCCCAGTCTAGCAAACTTACCGTTCTAATGTTTCCCAGTATTTCCCCATATGATGCCCATTTGCTCAGCCATCTCGCTTAGAGATAAGCGGCAGCCAAGGGTTGCTATTATTCTCAGTAAGGCGATTTAATCCAAAGCCATAATACGACTATCAGTGTAAATATCCACAGAAGTTGTTGACACAGCAGATAATCTAAGCCATACCACAGTTTCCTTGATCGCAAGTATCTCCGCCTGGCAAACACTACAGTAATCCGAAGTCTCCGCGATATCTTAAGGTTGAGCTTCCTTATGTATGTATATGTGTATATATACACATTTTAATTTGAATAACGTGGCTCTAAGTTTATATTTAATAAGATCGCCCCTACAAGGCCAACTCCCGATAATCACTCTGATTAGCTAAAATTTCTATATCCATAGATATTGATGTCTTTGTAAGATTTAACAATTGTACATAAATTTTGTGTAGGCTTGATAATCATAAAAAATTTGCATAACCCTAGCTAGATCCATTAAAGTTCATCTCCCCAATACATAACACAACCCCAATTAACCACTCTTTAAGCTAAAAGCCATTAATTAAATAAAAATAAAAAAAATTGATTTTACATATTAGTTTACCCCCCCCCCCCCCTTTCTATAATCCACCAACCACTTTTAGTACTTTAAGTAGTTGCAGTTTTTTGTTCAAGTCCTTATTAACCCCTCAACCATTTGATTCCATTTAGCACTGGTTTGGTATAGGAAATCATGGGTATGTATTACATTTAGGAATTGTTCATAACGCATGATTTAATGATAATGCAATTTGTACTAATGCGGTCAATGGTTTCTAATTGTGCACACACACACATACACAGAGAGGCACACAGACACATTTTACCCCAAAAACCCAATTCATTTAAAAGACACGATGGAGTAAAGGGTAAAGAGCAGAGCAAATAAAACAGGGAATAAAACGTATGTTAGGTCTTATGTAAATATTTACAGGGGAGCACAGAAATTTGGTTGAAAACGATAATTTTTTTAGTAGAAAATTTAAGAAATCGGGTTACAACTTTAACATACGGGATTCATAACAGCGTATCTTTTGCACAGGGTGTGGGAGTTTCTAAAAATTTGAATGGCATTTTGGAAGGTGTTTACCCCCTCCCTTAGTATCGTTGAACTTAAAAGTGTACACAATAATGATTTTGATTTTTTTTCTTTTTAAAAATGTACAATTTTGTGTTAAAAAAGCATCGTTTGCAGAAAATTGCTCTTAAGTTATCTTTAGATGATTAAATAATTCAGTTTAGGCACTTCAATTGCCTACCGAAACATATACTTATGGCTAATAAATCACTAATGGTTTAAACGCTGGTTTGGTTGAACTAAACTTGAATTTATATGTAGTTTAAACTCAACAACTATAAATCAGTGTTCCATGTATTATATGTTGTTAAAAAAATAACATGTGGCAGCACTACGATAAATCTTATCAAATAAATATGGTATGTATTGGAAGTTTAAACGCCCAATATTATTCGTTTAAAGATAGATTATATGTTTAGTGATTTATAGATTTGTTGGTTTAAACACATTTTAAACCAAAAAGAGAGTTTAGCTTGCTCTGATTTTTTAGCCCCTAATATGGCTGATCGACTAGATAGCTTAAAATCAGAATTAATCGAAAATCATTATAAACGACTTAGCCCATTTACATCTCTGTGGACACGTGAAAAAGCAGAACTATTGCCTCTGGGGCACCGAAAATCCGCGTATAGTGCACGAAGAGCCATTACACCCGCTCAAAATTACTGTAGTTTTCATAATTTTCGAAATTGAAAACGCCGGGGACGAAACGACTATCTACTGTGGTCGGCGAGCGCTTCAGAGCCATGCTCAACGACTTCATCCTACCTCAACTAGACAAATTGCAACTGGAGCCCATGTGCTTCCTACGGATGGAGCAACGGCGCAACCTAAGTTCTGAGGGCTGCATTTTCCGATTGCCTAATAATTCGTTTTTGGTGATTTGCACCGGCCAGCCCGATCTACTGTTTAAGCTCCCTTGGGGGGATGAGAGGATACTTTTAGGTATCACGATCTGGCTGTCGCTTGTACCCAAAACCGGGGTAAGGGGTGTAATGAATCATCAGGAGAGCTATCCACTTGTGGAGGACACTAGCTTCGAGTACAAATCATCACTAGGTTATGTTTAAATTCTACAGAAGCTGCTGGATTTTTAAAATAACAATAGAGGTTAGTAAGCTCCGGCTCCTGAACAAGGGGCCGATGTATAATTTTTGTCGGACTATACACTAAAAATTGCTAACTGTGTGTGAAATATCCGTACACACACGGAGGCGGTTGATTCTGGCTGCAACAACTTGGCCAGTATCAATATTTTTCGCATTTTTTAAATTACAGTCAAAGAATATCGGATGACAAGTTTTGCGCCACCTTCTGCCTGAAGCCTTTGTTTGAGGTGTATTTGGTGATAGCAGAAGTGTCTCATCTGTTATGAGCTGCTGAAACGCTGGACCTGCGTCTAACACAATCAATTCGTTTGAAGAGACTATTGGCCGAAAAACTCCTAAAATATGGGAACAGGCATTAAGACCTTAAAGCAGTAAAAACCTATTTTAAAAATATTTATTGGGAAGCTTTGGCTCACCCACTTTATCCTTCTTTCGGCTATCTTTTTTCGATTAATACAAAACGCTCTTACAAGAATACGCCTCATTTTAGAACAGAGTATCCAAAATTATCTGAAATCGTTTGGCGCGGAATCCAGATGTTGGCAGAAAAACTAAAAAAAGGGAAATTTTTAGGTTATGCACTGAATCAGGTATCATTAGATAGATTGAGAATAACAAGCCAACAAAACTTTAGAAATTTCCCATCGAAAGAGAGCAATATAATACACTTTATCTAAGAATATTATATTTTCCGGATTTTCGGCAATGAATTTTTGAATTTACAACATTGCTTTAACAGATTCCTTAAAAGGCTTCAGAAAGAAATGCTTAAATTCGACCTGATGTTGTACCAGATAGGCGCAAGTGCTGCGCCCAGTTAGCAGATTTTGATTTTCTGCAATGGTTTCCTTACAGCGGTAATACTGTTTTTGAATAAGTGTTTTACTTAATAAAATAAAATTCTCGTAAGTGATAAAAATCTTTATTTAGACCTTTAAAAGGTTTTCTGTTAAGTTGAAAAGATGATATCCGCCAAGTGGCTTCCGCCGATGTCGATACCCATTTGCAGGGTAGGTATTTCCTCGCAAAGAATTCTTTTTTTTTTATCTTTCCCTCTTCGTTTCGCGAAAAGAAGAGATTTGTTGTTTTTGTTTCGTTTCTATAAACGAAGGCGAGAAACTGCTGTGTTTTCTTTCGTTGATATTTGTGCTGAAATAAAAAACCATTCGTTTGGCTGAAAAAGAAGGAAACGAAATGGAGAGAAGAAGCAAACAAAATTGTTTCTTCTTTCTAAATCGAAGGAAAAAAATAGAGGGAAATAAAAGAAGGAAAAAACTTTGTTCATTGAAATTTGTTTTAATGAATGTCTATGTAATAAATTGATTTCGTTTTGGTAAATTATTAGGGAATTTTTCAAAAACGAAGTTTTTAATATGCTACGGATCACAAAATAACAATATAATTTCAATAAAAAACAGAAAAAGAATTCTTTATTTTTTCCTTCCTTCCATTTGATATTTCGATTTCATTTTTCTTTTCTAATTTTATTCTCCTTCAGTTTGTTTCCTTCTATATCATTCCTCTTCGTTCTGCTAAACGAAGAGAAGCATTTGTGTTTGCTTCGGCAAACACAAAAGAAGGAAACAACAACAATATTTTCTTCTTTCTCGCGATAATGATAATCGAAAAGTTTTGTACAAAAAAACCTTCGCGAGAAAGAAAGAAAAAAGAAATTCATTTACCTACTCTGCCCATTTGTGTCCGTTTTATCGCATCTTCCATGATTTTCCGCAACATTTCCGGTAATAACTGTTCGCATTCCTGTCGAACATTTTCTTTAAAGGCTGTGATTGTTTGGGGCTTGTTGGCATATGCCCGCGGCTTTAAGTAGCCCTAAAGAAATAAGTCTGGAATTGTAAAATCGAACGGTCTTGCTGGCCATGCCAATTCGCCCAATACTCCCTTAGGGTGAACATGGATGTACCGGCTTTTCGTGCATCAGTGTTCCAGAAACAAAGATTTTGTTTATTAAAGTAACCGCCTTTCCGCTCATGATGATTTTCAACTCAAAATCATCCTCTTCTTTGTTGACACAATTATTCCATTCTCTTGCGGAGTATAGCGCTGGTTAATTTTGCGCCACCTTGTATATTATTTGTTAAAGAACGACTAAGCAGATTTATTTTTGCAACGTTATTTTAAAAAGCTTTTAATTTAAAACTATGCCATATTTTTGTAGTTAATTTTTTCCGCGGTTTTCAAATAACATCAAACAGGAACAATTAACCAATACAACAAAGAAATAAAAAAGCGCCTAAAAGCACAATTGCAAATTTGCAATAAAATACGTGAACATGATACTGCTACAAATACATTAGAACACAAACATTTCTACACACAAAAATGCACAACGCATGCATTAATAGCAGCTCTATGGAAGTATAAAAATAAAACGAGTTTCCGTTTTAGGTTTCTAAAATTTTCCTAATTTTTCGTTGTTGAAAATGGCCTAAACTGAGTAGAAATAAGAAAAACAAACCCACAATGATGCGATTTGTAGTTAACCAAACGTGAAAGCGGTACAAATGTTCACAAGTGAGTGAGTTGCTAAATACTATTACATTTCACCAATAAAAAAAACATTCATATTAGCATTTGTGTGTAGCCTCGTAAAAGCTTTGTTACTTAAGTATATATAGCACATGTTGTGGTATTTGTTTAAACTAAGTTTTATACTTAATGAAAGTTAGAAGTCTGGGTAACTTATTACTTTAGCAACACAAAAAAGTAATGGGTTCTAAAACAAAAGTGATAGATTATGTGCGATATTTTAAAACAAGCGCGGTCTTTTAGATTTTCGGAAAGCTTTTTCCATTTAACAAACCAACTATAAAACTGTTAACAGTGAAATCTTTCTATTTAAAAGTTTTTCATATTTAGAAATCCTACATTTTTCCAGTTGTCCACCAATTAGTTTTTTTGTCTGTAAATGCGACTACTAAGTGGCCTTGCAAAAGACTTCATGTATGGCTAAGTAACGCAACACAGTGGGGTAAAATAAATAAATAGGTGTAAAATTTTAGAACTTTTTACCGATCAAAAAATTTTCATGAAATATATCTCTTGCAACTTTTTTAAATGATTTTCCAGAGCGGAACCTATAAAACACAATACAGTACAGAACAGCAATAAAGAGTTTGCATTGTAAAATGAACGATAAAGCAACAACAGAACCAGAAGAAATATATGTCGCTGTTAAGTTATGCCAACTTAGCCCTTTTTGGGGTAGACTTAGCCCCTCTTAAGTACCTGAAACGCCATAAAAAATATAAGGCATAAACTTCAAAACGCACCTTTTTGGCCCTTTCTGTTATTTTAATTTAACCTGTTTTTGCTTTTGCTCCGATATGGTTACATTTTTTGTTTTTCTGGCTACAACGAGTTGTGAAAACAGTCTTATAAATTAAAAAGGTGTGAATAGAAAAACATCGAGAGCGAATAAATTTGGCATAAGTTGGTCATTCATTTAATTTTATAGTTTTGCCATAAATATACAGTGCAACTTCGGTTAACGCAACTCCTCGATTAACTCAACTCCTTGGTAATCGCAACCCCCAATATCAGAAAATATTTCGCGTAAAAAATGCGATTGAAAAAGATCGCTATTTTTGAATCCTGACCATGTGCAATCTGCATACCAAATTTATTAAAAAGAGAAAAAAACACCAAAGTACCAACTTTTTCCCCGATTTCCCTCTTAAAAAGTAACCTTTATTTGAATCTGCTTATGCCATCCGTCTACTTAATTCCATGCAAATCCATTCATCGGCTTTCGCTTGATTGAGCCACAAACTAACAAACATCCAAACATAAAAACTTTCCCATTTATAAAATGTGACCTTCTCCGAGAAAAGGGACCTAGTGTTTAAAAAACGGGTTTGGACTTATGAGTGTATTCTGGTACCTAAAAGTGTGTATAATAAGATGAAATGCGTTAGATTTCTGATAAAAATTTATTTACCCCATAAAAACGTACAAAACGAACTTGGGAAAATCGATAAAAATGAGAAAAACATTAAAATTATGAAACTTTAAAAGCGTTTTTCTCAAAACTTCATTTTCACACACTAGGTCCCTTTTCTCGGAAAAGGTCACATATTTGTAGGATTTATTTATTTATTATATAATACAGGGTGGGACATAATTCACTGACCACGGTTAATAATTCACAAAATCTTAAGTGGGTTGCATTGTCTTGCGGTAAAATTGCATGTACCATTTGTATCTTGTACGGAAACAGGAATAAATTTCTTTTATTACTCTCCGCAGCAGTGTTGCCAGTGAAATTTCGAGAAAGATACATTTTAGTTTCCAAAAAGATACATTTTTTCCCAAAAAGATACGTTTTGAAAAAAATTTGAAAATCCATTTTTAACGTTTAACATTAATTAACATTACATTTTTATTTCATATTTAAATGAATATTTAAAAGAAAAAATTTCGTATAAATTAATTTTTATATTTATTTAAGTCATAAATATTAGGTACATATGTAATTTTTAAAAAATACAGTAAGCAAACTTTTAAATTAATTATATGTAACTATCTTTGGATGTTATCAAAACAAATTCATTTCTGTAAAAATTAATATACGAGTTAAGGCGTTTATACTAAGGCGATTATATTAAAAAGTTCATATAAATTTCCTAAAAATTAAATAGATGTTCATGTTTCCTCAGAACAACTTCGCACTACTAGTAATCATCCATTTAGGTGGATCGTATGTTGCAACCCCTTAATGTTTTCTTTCACCATTATTAAAGTTGCTATCAACGCGAATTCAAGGAAGGGTCAAGTCAACATATGTGAGGCGCAAAATAGAAAGGGACCTAAGGGTTTTGTTCAGGAGAGCCATTTAAAAGATTTAAATACGTGTTTCTTTGGTGTACCATCACTGAGCGTGTTGGTATTGGTTTCATTTGAAAGCGACACATCTCATGTGTTGGTCAACCTTGAAAACGCGCGTAGGTCGTCCCTACCTCTTGTTTTATGTAGTTGGTTTTTACTGTTCCTTTTACCTTACTGGTCCCTTTCTCTATGCGCTGTCACATATGGTGTTTTTTTCGGTGGTCGACTTGTCAAAGTGTGTATGCAAACTAATTTTTTTATGTAAACTTACCTTTTTTTACTAGCAATATTTTTGACAATCCGACCACAGAAGCAGTGTTGTTGTAGAGTTGACCTCACCTTCTAGTCAATGCACCTATTGTATTAATATTGAGTCGGTTACGATGATCAATCTTAATAAGTTTTAGTTGGCTAAAAATTCTCGAACGTTTTGTTTCTGTACATTTTGCGTACAGATTCAAAAGATACGAAAAATGTCAGGATTATACATGATACCTGAAGTAGCCAAAAGATACGAAAAATGTATCTTTCTTATCCTAACGGCAACACTGCTCCGCAGTTCTGAACATTTGAAGCTAAGTGGCACGTTTACGAGTCGATGTTTCAGAGTTCTCATTTACGCTCTCCCGTACTCGTTCAATATTATCTTGGCTTGGAGCTTCATGTAGTCTTCCACTCCGAGGCAAGTCACTAACAGATCCGATGTTTTAGAGTTCTCTTTTACGCTTTTCCGAACTCGTTCAATATTATCTTGGCTTGGTGCTACATGTAGTCTTCCACTCCGAGGCAAGTCACTAACAGATCCCGATGAATGAAAACGAGCGGCTAGATTGCGTACTTTATTTCGTGATGGTGTATTTTCGGTGTTGAAAAAATTTCGAAATTTGTTTAGGGCTTGAATAACTGAATTTTGACTAGCAAAATAAAACTCAACAATATTTGCTCTTTCCTCAATCGTTAACATGGCTATTGAATCTCCGAAACGTTGTTTATAATTCTAAAATATAAAAAAAAATACAAATTAAAAAAGTTATATCAAAAATACAATGGTCTATAAATTGTGGCCCACCCTGTACAAATGCAAATAATATTATAACCTAATGAGACGATCAACAGAAGCATAAACCCTAAGCTTGTTGGAAAGAAACAGACTAAATTCTCTGTTCGAAATCGAACCTACCATCATCACACTTATAGAATAACGGGACGCTCACAACACTTTATGTACACGAACTGAAGCTTAATTAATAAAATGCCTCATATCTTCCCTACGCATACACTATGTTTTTGTTGGCATTTACAGAACTTTTTCCGCACAGAACTTCCACCTCTGAAATCCCGGTGAACTAGCAAATCGTGTAACAGGGTGCCTTAAAAAATAATAATAAAAAAGGTAATTTTAATCATTTTATCACATTTAAAAAATCCATAATTTTTTTTAACACTTTTTTTAATTTTTCTCCATTGTGCTCGATTAAAAAAGAAAAACAAACAAAAAAACTTTTTGTATTTCCCGGCCAACAAGCACTATGGACCATTTAAATAATCAGAGAAAAAACAAAACTGCTTACATACATATACCTGCACAATTTACACCTGCTGTTACCGCTGCACTTACAAATGCATCTACACATTTACAAGTTTAAAACATGGAAACTGTTACTGTTGAAATTTATAGCCAAAAAGGCTATTTGTTATACTCCTTAAATACTTGTGTAAATGTTGTGTGTTCTTCGTTTTCAGTAGCAATTAACTAGCAGACCTTGACCAGCGTAATATGTTTAAAGTTTTGATACCCTACACCAACGCCAAAAGCGCTTAGAGCAGACTTCTGAGTCGTTTGCTCAGGAATTTGGATTCTTATTTGGAAAAATTTTTGTTGCAAGTGCCTTTTCCAAAAAATTTCACCTCAATATGTCAATAATTTACCAAAGGTCACATACATTAAAGCCCACTCTCGGAAAACTATAGTGTGAAACGTTTTAATACCCTACACCAACGCCAAAAGCTCTTAGAGCAGACTTCTAAGCCGTTTTCTCAGGAATTTGGATTCTTATTTGGAAAAATTTTGGTTGCAAGTGTCTTTTCCAAAAAATTTCACCTCAATCAGTCAATAATTTACCAAAGGTCACATACATACAAAGCCCACGCTCGGAAAACTATAGTGTGAAACAGTAAATAATAATTCTATTGTATAAAAATTTGGTCTGTCATAGTTTCATAAGACAACAAATAACTCAATTAAATATTGTGAATATTGTTTTATAATTGACCATAAAAATCTAACTCCTTAAATATTCCAGGTCTCGGAGGAGAGTACTTAAGATTCAGCACAATGGAATATAGTCCTCTTACTTGTTAATATGTAGAATGTTTTTTGATGTATTGAATGACCATAATAAATAATCATTTTTGAACCTTTGTGGAATATTATAGTGTCAAAAATGTGCCCAGAAAAAATTTTCACCAATTTTTTTTCAACTAATTCAATAATACTGTTTTGAACAATTTTTTTAATTGTTTCAATTAATTTAAAACAAACATTAATTGAAAACAAACATTATAATGTTTGTTTGTATATTTGCAAATATGAAAACATACACACAAACTTCAAAACGTTTTAAAGTCTCAAACAATTTTTTAACTATTTTAATTAACGGTGTTGATTGAAAAAAATATTTTGATTTGTGTTTACGTTTTATATAGCCTCTTTTACTGGTGGTCAAATTTCAATTAAACCTATTGATTGAAACTGAACAGCAAGAAAAGCTCAAACTTACAAATGCGTTATTTGATATAATCAATGTGTTTTCAGGCGGAAAATCCGTAAATAATTTAATTAATAGTACAAGTTTCTAACAAATACGTTAATTGAAGTTCGTTTTTAATTTTTTCTGTGTGGTTAGCCATTCCTTAAAATCGGTTCATAATTAACCATATGACCTATATAGTTTCAAAAAATTTCCCTTTTCCTCCCTCTCCTCTCTCTCTCTCTCTCTCTCTCTCTCTCTCTCTCTCTCTCTCTCTCTCTCTCTCTTTACCACTTTCTTTTTCTTTTATACATCGCTTATATCGTTTAGTATCAAGTTAAAATTCCAAAAAATTACTGCCTTATCATCTATTTCGTTCGCTTAACTTACATTTAAAACAAAAACAAATTATAAAATGTGGTTTTTGTTTTACATGTAAGTTAAGCGAACGAAGTCTCATTTGAAATCGATGAACAAGCTATTAACTTTTATACTTTCAAGTGCTGTAGGGTATAATATGTTCTAAATAACCAAATTATAGGTGCTTACTTGTTTGTTCTTGTTGTAAGTATGTTTGTATGTATGTATGCGTACACACCGCACATAAATTTTGAGTCCTTTTTGTTTTATTTCAGCCGAAGTATTTGGTGCGGCAGTAGTTGTAAATGTTTTATAATAACTATAGAGATGAAGGTCGTAAGGTCAGCGAAAAAATTAAATTGTAATTGTTACTTTGGAGATTTATTGGTGGGAAATAGGGACGGGCGAGTTTAAATATTATAGAAAAATAAGAAAACATGTATTTTTAATAAAACTTTTATATTCTTTCACCAATTTTTTGTTAAAAATTACACTGCGGAATATTTATTTTGCGGCCTGGAAGTTTGTAGCAAATTTTTACTAATTTAAGGTCGCTGATTTCAAATCAAATCTCCATGAAATGAGCTTTATTTCATTGCAATCGCTGCACAACCTTTGATTTTGTTCACAATTTACTGAGAAAACTGAATTAATAAAAATCAAATTTCCATTAAAAAACAACGTATGTGAAGATAAATATGAAAAGTTAAATTCGTTTTTTAAAAATATCGCATGCGATAAAAAATATTTTAAAAAAATATCGCATGCGTATTATAAAGAAAATACTACTATTTACACGAAATTTTACAGTTTTTATGAAAAATCAATAATTTTTATTAAATATTTATAACTAATTAGATATTTAATTACTCTTTTTATAATAAAATTTATAAGTTTTGAAAAATTACGACTTAGAGTGAAATTCTCATGAAAGTGCTGCGTGAGGGATATGGCCGCTGTGTCCAAACCCTTCGATCTCATGGAATCAAACAGAATGGAAAATGAAGACTATGGACAGGGCTACAATAATCAATAATTACTATATCCAAATTGAATTTGTGAAAATTTTTATACATTTTTGAAAATTTGACTTAGAGTGAAATTCTCATGAAAGTGCTGTGTGAGGGATATGGCCACTGTGTCCAAGCCCTTCGATCTCAGGGAATCAAACCGAAGGGTAAATGAAGACTATGGACAGGGCTACAATAATCAATAATTATTATATCCAAATTGTATTTGTTTGGACACAGTGGCCATATTCCTCACACAGCACTTTCAAGAGAATTTCACTCTAAGTCGTATTTTTTCAAAACTTATAAATTTTATTATAAAAATAGTAATTTAATATCTAATAAGTTTTAAATATTAAATACAAATTATTGATTTTTCATAAAAACTGTAAAATTTCGTGTAAATAGTAGTATTTTCTTTATAATACGCATGCGATAATTTTTAAAATATTTTTTATCGCATGCGATATTTTTAAAAAACGAATTTAACTTTTCATATTTATCTTCACACACGTTAAAAAACAAAACATTATTTAATTGAATTGAATTATCAATTCAGTAAATTGTAAACAAAATCAAAAGTTGTGCACCGATTGCAATGAAATAAATCTCATTTCATTCGAAATATGTTTAACTACAAGTTTTCAAAGTTTTTCTTGGGACTCAAAAAATTAATTAACAAGGTTTCGTTTAAATGTGCTAAATTGCCCTTTCATACTATTAATAAACTGAAATTTATTGTTGATTGGATAATCTATTCGTCAGGAAACTTCATCCAAAGATTTTTAGAAAAACTTATTATACAACTAAAACTGTTAAGCGTATAAGAATTATAAGCAACAGTTTTACTTGTAACAATATCAAAGCTTAAACAAAAACAACAACAATAAACAGTGAGTTTATCTTTACAGTTTATCTTACAGTCCCGACTACAATTGGTTGATTTTTTGTCAACTCTTAATGTATGTAGTTGTAAAGGCTAGATTACACTATCTCACAAGTCTTACGTATTCCATAATACTTTGTGAGATAGAAATCTAATGAGTTTTGTTGCGACTGTCAAAAAATCTAATTTAACATGACAGTTTGTGTTCACACCATCACACAAAGTATAAACACTCACACATGAAATAAAATGCAACTCTGATCCAATGAAAAGTATTATTGTTTAGACATTTTTCAAAAAACGATGAAGTCGTATGGGATGTCAAACTTTTTTCATAATACTTGTCATTTTCGTGACACATTGCACTCACACTATCTTACTCTGTCATATAACTTGAGTTTTTGACATGTATTAATACAAAGTATAATAGTGTTATTTAGCCTAAAGTGGGTAAAGAAAAAACAAAAATAAAAACAAATTACTTTATTTTATTTTTTTAGACCAAAACTGTGATTTTTGTCGCATTTAAATTTTTTATTACTGGGCTAATTAATTTTGATTTTTTTTTTAACTGAATATGGTGAACCGTTTTCAAGTTATTCCAATATATGTGGTGAAAGTGCCTTAATTATTGACATACCGGTATGTCTCGAAAGGTCGAGCTGACAGAGATAAATGGAGATTTGCGACATCAAATTAGTTAAGATTTGCATCAAAGTTCAAGGCCGCACAAAAAAAGTTAAATTTTGTTCGCTTCTGTTATCAAATATAACATCAAAGGTTGAAAGATTAAGTTTGAACACAAAACGCAGACCCCTGGCGCAATATTTTCTTTCTAAAAATATTTAAAATATCAAGACTAAGAAGGCTTTAAAAAGGGATCGTAGAGATTTAATCATTATGTTACTCGAATAACTAAATAATTTTTTTGAATAATTGGAAAAATTAACTGATTTGGTCCATTAAATTTTTACTCACATCACCCTCATGACGCCAATATCACGCTGGGGAGAACTTAAACTGATTTTGGGTTATTCCCTTTTATAAGGGAAGCAACTAAAAATAGATCAGGTTTTATAGGTTTATTATAGTTTAGATATTATTTTCCATATATTTTACAGCAATACCGATATTTTTAAATGTTCGTCAAAGTGTTAATCGAAAGAAGGGATAACAATAAAATTAGGCTGCATAATGTCTGTCTTAAAATACAACATAGAAACATCCTCCACTCTGAATGACCCAAATCAAAAAATGTTTTCAAAAATATATTCAATATAGGATATTTGGTTGGTAGTAGTGCTGGCAAACTTAAATACTATTCCTTACTAAAATAATACTCAATACGTTTCATGTGGGTACTTAATACTTTCAGCGGCTCAGCAGAAGTGTTAGGTAGTATTGTACCTTTAATTGATTTTTGTCAAAAACAATACAGCTCTGAAAGTATTAGTAACTCAATAATAACTTTTAAAAATTGAGTAATTAAAAAAACCGAAATAAATAATACTCGCTACCCACTTCTTAATACTTTGGCAGCACTAGTTGGTACATATTTAACTTTATGCTTTTTTAAATGTCCTTCCGGATCAGGTTTAGACACGAAAAACCGCATCTGCTGAGCTAAGTCGATGAAATATAAATTTGGTTTTGTATTTAACGACGGATGCAGCTTTATAAAAGGTGAGGCAGCGAAATTTGGCCAAAATTCTTTTAATGTTTAAAAGTTGTTAAGTATTAAGAACGGTCAGTCAACTATTGCAGGTAGCCTCAAATGTTAACCAAACGGGAAGTATTAATAACAAAATTTGGCTTATTTCCCACAGTTTCTTCATATGAAACAAAAAATGGATAAAATCAGTGAATTATCTTAATTACCCAAAAATTTATTCCGTTATTCGAATGTTGAACTTAAAGCAGTTGTAACCGTCTTCTGTCTTCCGTCTCTAGCACTGGAGCATAACCGTCTTAATTTGTATACCCACACCACAATAGTGGAGTTTGTACTGATGTGTGTAACACTAAAATATATAAAGGGTGTTTTTTTAAGTTAGATAGAACTTTAAATTGTAAAAAGTAACACAAAAAAATTAAATTTTGATGAAATATTTTTTTTTATCGTTTCAGTATACTCTGACAAATCATCATGAATAGACTCACGCTTGAACAACGCTACGAAATTATCCAAATTTACTTTGAAAAATTTAAAAATTTAATCCAAATTTAAATCGCAAAATTGTGTTCAGCGATGAGGCGCATTTTTGGCTTAACGGGTTTGTTAATAAGCAAAATTGCCGCATATGGAGCGAGACCAATCCACAAGAGACCCTACAGACTCCATTACATCCAGAAAAATGCACCGTTTGGTGCGGTTTTCACGCTGGTGGCATCATCGGACCTTATTTCTTCAAAAATGAAGCCGGAGCTCGCGTTACGGTCAATGTAGATCGTTACCGCACCATGATCAATGATTTTTTGTTTAAAAATATGGATGACATTGATCCGGAGGAGATGTGGTTTCAACAGGATGGCGCTACGTGCCATACAGCGAACGCAACCATCGACTTATTGAAATCAAAATTTGGCGATAAGTTGATTTCGAGAAATGGACCTGTCAATTGGCCTCCAAGGTCGTGCGATTTGACACCTCTCGATTATTTCCTGTAGGGCTACGTGAAGTCACTGGTTTATGCTGATAAACCAGCAACAATTGACGCCTTGGAGGCCAGCATTGTTCGTGTTATTCGTGACATACGGCCAGCAGTGCTCGAAAAAGTGGCCCAAAATTGGACGTCCAGAATGCGCTTCGTCAAGAACAGCCGCGGTGCCCATATGCCCGAAATCATTTTCAAATGTTATTGTCACGTACTGATCTTTCGAATAAAAAAAAAATTTTGATTACAATTTAATTTTTTGTGTTATTTTTTACAATTTCAAGTTCTTTCGGGCTTAAAAAAACACCCTATAGGTTCTAGACTTAACTATTTGTATACCGGTCGACTCAGAATCACTTTCTGAGTCGAAATAACGATGTCGGTTAGTCTTTATGGCCACCTGGCTGGTTGCTAGTCAATGTTTCTTTGTGCGCAAAGTACAGGCCGCGATTTTAAAAGGATGGGAAATTTTAGGTTAGGAAGTAAATTGGCTTTAAACACACCTTTTTTGACAAATTATGTTTTATTTTTACCAGTGCAGAGTTATATGGGAACTTTTAATGGCATATAATGTCGGCCAAATTTCCACGACTTGCTAAAGTCGGTAGGCGTTCGCTCTTTCCTAAAAACTTTTAACCACATTTTGCAACATAGCTTTGCTTAGATACACAGTATTAAGAGCGATTTTAAGAGCGTCAGTTATTTGTGGTTTGTTCTTTTAAGCCCGGTATTTCAAATGACCCCAGAGAAAATAGACCATCGGCGTCAAATCACAAGAACCAGGCGGCCAATTGACATCGCCAGAAATTTTTCATGCAATAACTGAATTTTTTTTCTAAAAACACGGGTCACTGATTTTAACATTAGCCAATTGCGACCACAAAAATTGGCTTCAGAAAAAGACAGATTACGAGAACAATCTTGCTCGAAATTTACAGTAAAATTTTCAGCATTTTAATAGTTTAAAAATTCGTTGTTCAAGAATGTAGCGTTCCATGGTTTAAATTTTTCAAGTTTTCACTAAATAAATGCCAAAGGATGACAGCTCAGTTATTGACATTTCATCATTTGACAGCCTTTTCAATTTCTAGCCTAACAATTGCCCAACCTTTTTTATAATAGCTTTTCTTTTACGTCAAATCTTTGTGCAGGTACGTCAAAAAAAATTACCATAGGTCCCATAAAATCCCCTCCCTAAAACCACTTTAAGAAAAAAAATCTCTTGTTTTTATCTAGATAACATTCAACGCAAAGAACTCGTATATGCATCTTAAGCTCATGACATAATTTTGTTTTGGTGAGTCCCTGATTGCTCATGGGTGTCAATTAAAGTCCACTATCGCACATTTGTCTCTAAATACTGTGGTATATGATACCATATGCTAGCGCTTGGCCGACTTTACTTTCTTACTTGTTTTTATATCATTTTAATTTTCCAGAATTTCCCACAAACAGAAAAAGAATTTTAAATATTTTCTCTGCTGAACAATAACTCCTTTCAATTCATTTTTATTTTAATTTTTATTTTTTTTCTTATCAATGATTTTAATTTTCATATTAAATAATTTCCTTTTATGATTTATTTCCTTTAACAAAACAAATCGTAAAGTTTTTCTTCCTTTTCATTTCTTTTCCTCGGCAAAATTCTCTTATCATACAATTTGATTTTATTTACATACTTTCCTTAACACCATAATAATTCCAGAAAAAGAAAATTTTCTTAGACTATTCGTACTAAGTACTACAAAACTAGAACTATTCCATTCATTCATTTCTTTTTCTTTATGCTTAACAATTGCCGGATTTCTTAAGAATCATGATGATGGAACAACATCCAAAACAACAACTACAGCGAATATATCAAAATAAGTAAGAAAACAACTCAACAACATGCCCTGGGGTTATTTGGGATTTTAAGATTTTACTACTCCTTATAAGATTAAAAAATGAAGGCAAAACACAAACAAAAAAAAAACAAGAAATGAAAACAAAACTTAAGAAATACTTATACTTACCAGCCAGCAATAAAACGAAAACTTCAATGAATGAATTATAAAGCGAAAAAATAATTCTGCAACAAAAAGAGAAACTAGGTTTTTCCTTCAAAAATTCATCCAACAAATACAGCATGAAAATTTCTCGAAACAAAGTTAGAGATAAGAAGATGAAGATGAGCAATTTGATGTGATAGTACGAATTCTTAAAAACAGTGGTCTGCTTTCATTATTAGCTAAATCACGAAAGAAAATGCACAGTGCAGATTACATTACAATGTATAATGCAATATCCCTTAATGGACATCTTTAATTGACGACCACCCTCTTTCGACGGACACAGTTTCCTGGTCCTCACAGCATTGAGGTCTCTATTGGAACAGTGTATTAACACGATCTTCAAAGCTGTGGTTTCGCAGACTCTCTTATAGGGAGTTGTAGTTTATCGTGGAATGCTTAAGAAAGTATAAATACTGGCCGCATTCATGAATACTAGATCAATGTGCTCTATCTCAATGAAGACGTTATTAAAATTATTAAGCTAGACCTTCCTAATTATTTTGTTACGTTAGAGCCATAATTGTCTATAGTTGTCGAATGGGACTAATTTATTTGTTTGTCTTTTTTTGAATCTCTTTCTGCCGAACACTGTTTTGGGGCAATCATGTAGTCAATGATAAAATTGAAATTATGAAAAATACTACAAACATCCATTCTTAAATAAGATACACAGTAGTTGAAGACAAGTGTAGTCATTGAAAAATTACATTTTATTTTTGAATTAAATGTAGTTTTCCTAGAAATATTAAATAAAATAAATTTTAATAAAACAAAAATAAATTTAAAAAGAATCTCGAGATTTCAAACCACTTTTCTTTATTCTAGGGCATTATTTACTTTAAATAATTAAATAAAATGTTTATTTTCTTTGTTTAAATAATAACCATTAATACAAATATCTATGATAATAGTATCACTAAATTAAAACATTTATTTAATTTTGTTTTCTCCTTTAATTTCACAAAAACCCCAAACGTTTGTAAACTAAAACCAAAGGAGCCTCGAATGTATGCAATGTACACAATATAACAGTATGATAAAAAGCTAACACCTTAAAGTATGCATTATAATATTAAATTATGTCTGAATCTGTACTTATCTTTGTGGCAATAAAAACAGTAGCACACACACACTTGCAAATGCCTTGTCAAGAGACATACATAAGTGCATGGGGTACCTTACTGGAGGCAGATAAAGTGGTCATTAGTCAGTTGCAACTTGATGTTTACCTGCACGAGATGTGGAAAAGGAAAAGATAAACACTATTTCTAGCAACAGATAGGAAACTCTTGTGGGAATGATTTAAAAGTATAATAAATACTTAGATATATTTAAACAAGCAAACCGAGTTTTCAGAATTTGTTTTTATTAGTTTTAGGAGTCTTTTTCAGGAGGTAGATTCAATAGTGGCTTCATAAAATTTCCAGATGCACTTCTTAAACAATATAATAAAATTTTGAAAAACATATCCAAAAGAGCCGAATTTCAAAAAAGGACCAGACATGCTTTTTTAAATGAGCAACGAAAACTTTAAAAAAAATTTTTTAATTAGTATTGTGATTATTTCGTTGAACTATTTATGGGTTTTAATCCAAATTTTTAATATATTTAATTAGGCTTAAGTTCATCAAATCTAATTTTCAATAAATTATTTTTATGAAAAAAGGACTTTTTACAACATGAAAATTTATTAAAATTGCTATTGATAATCTTTCATTCTTGACCGTGGCCGGGGCCGGGGCTCGAACCCTGGCCGGCAGGTTACCATAACATGTTTCGATCCCAACCACTTGATCTCCTCATATGGATTTGCGGTCTTTTTTTATCTCTTTTAGTTTAGGAGATATGAGGTTAGCGAATTTGCACGTTTTTGCCCCTAAACATTCGAATTTAAAAAAATCCCCTCTTAAAAGAACTGCTGATGAAAAGTGGTACCTGTGTACCAAATTTCAATTATCTAGCTTTAGCTGTTTGGGCTGGGCGTTAATGACTCAGTGAGTAATATAGATATACCTAGATGACAAAATATCATTTCGTTTTTTGTTTAATAATAATAAGCTTAATCTAAAAAAATCTGACATCAACTTCCATTCATTTAAAAATGTAAGCTTCTAATAAAAAAAAGCTTTAATTAGGTTTTTATAAACAAGTTTTTTTTTAACTTTTTGTCAAAAAAAAAATCTTTAAGCTTTTTAAAAACAATTTTCTTAAAGCTATTTGTAAATAATCTTTTATAAGCTTTTCATTATAATGCTTTATCGGCTTTATAAAGTTGTATAAGCTTTAAAGGGAAAAGCTTTTTTAAATGTTTTATGAATAAGCTTTTTTAAAACAATATTCTAAAAGATTTTTGTAGAAAATGTTTAATAGTCTTTTGATTAAAAAGCTTCAAAGGCTGTAAAAGCTTTTTGAAAGCTTTTTTCCAAAAAGTTTGTTTTTTACTTGTAAGCTTTTTATTAAAAGCTTTTTTAACCTTTTTTTAAAAAAGCTTTTATAACATCTTTAGAAAAATGCTTTAAACGCATTTTTTTATTAAATATTTTATAATAAAGCTTTTTGTAAAAAGCTTATTCATGATTTTTTTTTTTAAAACGTTTTAGCTTTTATAAACTATTAATAACATCTATTTATAAAAAATTTAATAAGCTTCAATAAAAGAACTGTATTTCCTTGAAAAACTCTGAATAGGGCACCTTAATTCCAAACACTACCTTTTCATTTTTCCTAAATGTGTAGTGTCTTGTTTTGTTTTTATAAAATTATTTATTTTGTTTTTCCATATCTCCTGTTCCCAACTCTAACTTTGATTCACTTTCAAAACGGATGCTCAGAGACAAAAACATACAAAAAATACAATATCTTCCTGTAAGGAAAAACAAAAAAGTCCTTCTGTTTTTTGTTTTTTTTTTTTTTTTTTTTACTCCCATTCATATATTCTCAACATATATGACGTTATTTTTAGAAAACCTAAGGATTCATATATTTTTTAATCCACTATTTTTTCATTCTTCAACTTCCTGTGTTGTGGCATCTACTTGTTTAAAGAGAAATGAGCACAAGTAGCAGTAAAAATAATATTATAAACAGTTATGTAATGAAAAAAAAAATATTATATAAAAAAAAAATTCTGTCCTAACTGAGCTTTTTCCATGGTACTGTAACTCCTTAAACCAAACAACCTCAATGGGGCTTTAGCTTCACTTAATCTATATGCAAATTAGTAGAAATTACATATGGGAACTGCACTTCCCGTATACATACTTTGTTGCGGCGGATGTGGTAAACCAGCATGCACATACACACACACAAACACAAAATACCCACCAAAACTTCATGATATTCACACACTAAACTCATCTCTATAGCCTGGCTCTGTTTATTCTTTACGCTCGCTGCTTTGCGAACACACAGACACACTCGCAAAGCTAGCAACGGCTCAATAACTAACAGACATTGGTAACGTTACTTTAAAGTCTTGAAGTAAAACGAAAGAGAAGTTTTCGGTATGGGGTCTTTAAAAAATAACGGCAAGATGCAAAAAATTAAGACCATGGACTGGGTTTGTTTCTCATGGTTGATAATGACACTAAACAATAATCAAGAAGTTTGTCAAAAGAGCAGAAAATGGATTTCTATATACGAGTATTAGGGTGGTAACTACCTAAAATGTGGATATTTTTAAATCAATTTTATCCACAACTAGATGTTGTTACTTCTTCTAGTGGCTAAAAATTACGCTGCCAAAACATGTCAGTTTCAGTCCATAATTAATCATACTCCTAAAAACGTAACAAATTACGATATTTTAATGAAATTTTTACAATTTAGCTAATGACTAAAAATTACACTTCCAAATCTCGTAAGGATTGTTCATAAATTGTTTAAAAATCTTATTAATTTAAAATTTTATATTCCCAAAAACTACTTTGATAATTTGCGAGTGCACGGCATATATAACTGAACTAGCACGTAGCTTAATTTTGATTTTCTTGCGAAAACAATCAGGCAATTTCTTTGTTTTTTCTTATCCCACTTACAACTAAATAAAATTAATGTTGGGAGAATTTCAACCAAATGCAGTGGGGAATGGAAGAAAAGATAAACTCACTGTTTATTGTTGGTATTTTGTTTAAGCTTTGATATCGTTGCAAATAATAATTTTTGTGTGTTTGCAATTCGCATTCGCTCTGCAGTTTTATTTGCAAAATTTTTTTGGGAGAATGTTTCCTGATGATCTGGACTAAGCAATCAGTGAAATGCCGATAGAAAATAGCTTATCATCAAACAATAAATTTCAGTGCTTTTGTGAAGAACAATAATTGGCAATTAAGCACGACAAACAAAATCTTATTAATATTAATTAAACCTTAAATATTAACAGCCTTATTTATAAAAAATAAAACATGTTAATTAAGGGTTTATTAAACGGATTTTGTATGAAAATCCATTTTATTAACACTTTATTAACCGGTTTTATTTTTTATAAATTAGGCCGTGATTAGTTAATCAAACAAGTTTTATATCTGAAGTCATGATCGATTTTATTGTGGTTTTTTCAATAATTGTCGATATATGTTGGTTCCTTGAAATCTGCGGTTCCTCAAATCGTGTCCGGTGTTTAAAGCTGAAGGTCGTCATCAAAGGGGTGGAATTCGATATTATTTTCATTGATTGAGGTTTCGGTCATCGGTTGATTAAGGATGTGTATCTAATTGGGCTTTCTGCAAGGCCTCCTTGTTTTCCAGGGTGAGGTGCCTCATGTCGCGGTTTATGGCGAGCCGCTTGCTACAAGATCCGTCGCCCGCTACCAGCTGCCACTTACATAGGGAACCGATCGATGCTGGCCGAAAGGGGCTATTGGTTATTTAAAAGCGCCAATCTCTCACCTTGATCCCGGTAGCTGTTAGCTTTGCTTTCGTATGTTGTAGAATTAACAACTCAATGAAATAAAACCATAAGTCTCATTTTAGTGCACTGCCCATTCTACTCCCGATGGCGGAAGCAAATTTTGCGAAATTATAAAAATTTATAGGAAATTTCACATTTTATAAGAAATTTTGCAAAATTTTGCGAAATCTCACTATTAATAGCAAAATTTTAAATATTTATAGGAAAATTAAAATTACTTTTTGATAATAAACAGGCAAGTGCACGGCCTAAAAAACACTTAATTGACAACATCTTTTGTAAGTTGTTGTTGTTTTTTATTTTGTTTTTCTTAACCTACTTACAACTACAATTATTGTTGAGAGAATTTCAACTAATTGTAGCGGGGAATGTAAGATGAGATAAACCCACTGTTTATTGTTGATGTGTTTTGTTTAAGCTTTGATATTATTACAAGTAGAACTGTTGCTATAAGTCTTATACGCTTAACAGTTTTATTTGGTTTAATATCTTTAGTTTTTCTAAAACCTTTATGGATGAAGTTTCCTGATGATCTGGCCTAAGCAACCAGTGAAATGCGCATAGGAATAGCTTATCCCATCAACAATAAATTTCAAGTGTTTTTATCAAGAATAAAAACTGGGAATTAAGCACGAATAACAAAATCTTTTGAAATTTATAGGAAGTTTCACATTTTATAAGAAATTTCGCGAAATTTCACTTTTTACAGGAAATTTTGCAAAATTTAAAAATATTTATAGGAAATATCTCATTTTATAAAAATTTATCGAAATTTCACTATTTATAGCAAGTTTTGGAAAATTTTAAATATTTATAGGATATTTTGCAAAATTTAATACTTTTAGGAAATTAGCAAATTTCACTTATAATAGGAAATTTTGCGAAATTTAAAATATTTATAGGATATTTGCTCGAGGCCAATTATTTGTATAAATATATATATGTACTATATATTTATTAAATTTCGATATCCGTCAAGGCTGTAACAATATAAGAAAACAAAACTGTACTCGAGCTCGAAAAAGATTGTTAATTTTATATAAAAAAAAGGTCGAAGGAATAAAATTTAATATATTTATAGGATATTTCACATTTTACAAAAAAATTTTATATATATAGGAAATTTCTATTCTATTTATTGGAAATTTTGGGAAATTTTAAATATTTATCGAAAGTTTCACATTTTATAAGAAATTATTCAAAATTATACTATTTTTAAGAAGTTTTACTATTTATAGAAAATTTGGCTAAATTTTATATATATGGGAAATTTCTATTCTTTTTTTAGAAAATTTTGCAAAATTTTAAATTTTTATAGGATGTTTCACATTTAAAAAAAAAATTATTCAAAATGTTACTATGTATTTATAAGAAATTTTGAGAAATTTCACTTTTTATAGGAATTTGTAAATATTTATAGGAAATCACTATTTAAAGAAGATTTTGGGAAATTTTTAGGATTTTTTACATATTATAAGAATTTTTGCAAAATTTATAAGAAATTTTGCGAAATTTCGCTATTAATCGGAAATTTGCCAAATTTTATATTTAAAGGTAATTTTTATTCTATTTTTTTGAAATTTTGCGAAGTTTTAAATATTTATAGGATGTTTCACATTTAAAAAGAAATTATTCGAAATGTCACTATTTATAAGAAATATTTCGAAATCACTTTTTAATGGAAGTTTTTAGGAATTTTTACATTTTATAAGAAATTTTGCAAAATTTCACTAGTTGTAGGAAATTTTTGCGAAAATTTCACTAGTTGTACGAAATTTTTGCGAAAATTCACTAATTATTGAATATCTGGCTAAATTTCCCCGTTTTAAGAAAATTTTGAAAAATTTCACTATTTTTAATGAATTGTTCGAAATTCCACCACATAAAGTAAATTATGCGAAAGATCACTTTCTATAGGAACATTTTGCAAAAATTCATTATTTATTGGAATTTTTACCTTAAACCCTAATTTTGAGAAAACTTTGTCGAATTTCACTATTTATAGGAAATTTTGTGAGTTTTCCCTGTTTATAGAAAATTTCCATTTTTGATAAAAAATTTTGAGAAACTTCACTACTTATCTTAAATTTGGCGAATGTTAAGTTTTTTCTAGAAAATTATACAGAATATCACTAGTTAAAGCAAACGATAATTTCTTCCTTAAGATTTAATTTACCCATTAACTATAATTTAAATTTAGAGAATACGAAATTCTGCTCCAATATTTGATATCTATTATTTTTCATTCTCTTTTAATAATAAAGTTATTGTTGAAATCAAGTACGTCCCCTTTCATCGAAATTCTACAAAAAGAATATATATCCTACAACAATAACATTTTATGGGGAAAACCTAATGAAAGAAAAAAATTTAAATCTACATATTGCTAAGTTTTTTTGGTTTTCTTTGTTTAGTTAAAAGTACTTCATTTGTTACAAAACACAGCAACATCCAACAGCAGCAACAAACAAAAATTATAACTTACTCCTACACTTTATGCTGCACTTTGAAAATTTATATAACAGCCTGTTAGTATGCTGTATTTTTTATTTACAGTTTGCCATAAAATGCTACAGCTTCATCTAGAGTTCTACTTTTTCGTTAAAGTTGACATTAAACTTCTTTTTCTTCTTCATCTAAGTTACTTAGTACAACTTCTCTAGGCTGACAAAAGTCTCGACGCAAAATAGTGTCAATGTAATCGCCGGGGAACCATAAACTACAACAACAGTAACAACTCTAAAGTTATCGTCATTTGGTAGGAGTAAAAAGTTTATACTTTATTATTTTTGTGTTTTTTTTTTTATTTTTCCTCACTCAACAAACTCTTGACGTATGTTGTCGTCATTTATTGCCAGTACTCTCTCGCTTTTAATTTTTTTTGACTTAAATTGTTAAGTTTCGCTATGAATCAGCAACAAAACTTGTTTCTTTCAGTAACTGTTTCTTGTCACTATATACGCAAGAAATTTTGTGGATTTCTTAAAGACTTGAAAGGGGAGGGGAGAAAAGTAAGCAAAAGTTCAAGTTTGTTGATGTGTTTGTTAAGAAGTAACAGAATGTTGAAGAAGTAAACAAATGTAGTTGACAGATGACGGTTAAATTTAATTTTCATTTTTAGTGACAGTTTTTGTTGTTGTTTGTGATTTTTCGCAGAAAAGACTATTCAAGTTCTATTGAAAGTGTATCGTTGGGTTTAAAAAAAATCTATGGATTACAAAGCTCTGTAATTCAATTGCTAGAATTATCAATTGTTTTTTATCTGATTTTTTTTTTTGCTTTCTTTTACTCTTCTTCTAGAAAAATCGTTAAAAACTGTGATATCGGGAAATCACATAAAATCATAAAAAGCACATAAGCTTAAAACCAAACGCCTAAATCATTAACATTAAACAAGAAATCGTTTTGTTTAAGTTCCCTAAACCCGTTAAATCTTAAGCCAGTGATAAAATCCTTCCCTGTCAGGCCAAAATTAGTTATAGTTTAGAATAAATCCACAAAATATTCTAATTAAAAAGGGTAAAATTGGGGTAACAAATAGAAAAACGCCAAAATCAAAATCTATAACCGCTGTAAATAATTTAACGAAGCCGTTAAACTGGGAAAGTGCGAAAAAATCTAAAATCTTTAAACTGTAAAAAGAGATAAAATTAATTTAAAACGTTGAAAAGGTTAATGGGTCGATTACAGATGGCAACACAGCTGAAGTAAGTTGACAGCAGCGAAATCAAGCAACGCGGCTCATGTTAAAATATACAAAAATGTTTTCTTATTTTATATTTTAACATGAGCAGCGTTGCTTGATTTCGCTGCTGTCAACTCAAATTCAGTTCAGTTTCCATCCGTAAACGATATAATAACATAAAATAAAAAAACAAAAATCGCAAAAATATTGCTACAGTTTTTAATTATTGCAAGAAATGAAAAAACCCAAAATATATAAAAAACAAAAAACATTTTAATAAAATAGATAAAATTTTAAAAACATAATGGCAAAACCTAAATAATAACGCATTTATGAAAAAATAATAAAAAAAATCGCCAAAATTAAAAAATGTGACAAAAAATAAAAAACAAATGCAAACTTCGAAAAAAATAGAAAACTAAAAAAAGAAAAACATAATTCAAAAAAAATTACAAAAAATTTTTAAAAATTACGCAAATATGAAAAATTAAAAAAAAATCGCCAAAACTGAAAAATGAGCAAAAAATGGAAAAAAGCAACAATCGCATAAATAAACTTGAAATATATCATAACCCATTGTCGTTCATATAAATTTTAAGAATCGGGAAAAAAAATCGTTTATATAAAAAAAATCGCCTAAAACAAAAATTTAAAATTAACTTAATATTAATAAAAATTGTCAAATAAAAAACATTATATATACACATAATTAAAAATTTTTGAAGGCACGAGGTAGAAAACATTCCAAGATTGTAGTTCTAACAAGATGGAGCCACAGATCACAAAGCTCGTCCAACGATGGCTCTCCTGCACGAAATTTTTGGCGATCGAATTAAATCGCTTTTTTCTAATTTTAACTGGCCACTGCATTATGAGAAATGCTCTGGAAACGGCACGTCAGGTCTAAGCAAACAATGGGCAAAAATTTAAAGATATTTGACCTTATTGTGTAATACGTTGTCGTTAATGCTTGGGTCTTTTTTTGCAACTGATTAAAGAGCACAGATTGTGTGTATTCAAAAGATAATCTTTACTTGCAAAAATGCCAACGTTAAATAAAATGAGAAGGAAAAACGTTATTCCTTAAATAAATCATTACGTTACTTATACGCCACCCTTTAAAATCTAAAATACAAATTCTTAATAAAATTAAAAAATAACTATAAAAATTGTCTCTTTTGAAAACAACATTTAAGGATATTAATTTTTCCCTTTTTAATTTCTATCCCCCCCCCCCCCCCCCCTCTTCACAATAATGAGCAAATTAAATATTACAGGACTTATTGGAAATACATTTCTATAACTTCTGCCAGCATTTCATTGGACACTACTGAACCGTTCACACCATCCAACCAACTCATTGTGGAGATAATTATGCGGCCGTTTTCTACCACTTGTTGTTGTTTTCGTTGTGCAGCCGGATAAATTAAACAGTCTACAAATCGTTAACATTCCCACAAAACATATTAAAAAACATAAAAAATGTATTTGCAGTCACTCTGATACTTAAATTTAAACCCAACAGTACAAACACACACACATACACATTAATACTTTTGCGTGTATTTGTTGGTAATTATGTGATATTAAAATGTTGGTATGTATCACCATGATACTGTTCATAAAATCAGATTTAGGGTTTTAATAAGAGAGTTTTTACAAAAAAAAAAAAACACAAATAAATTGTTTACTACTCGTGTACATAGGGATTTCTACCTGTGCAGTATCTTGTACAAAAGGACTTTCTATATAATGATAGCAAAAACAACAAAAATAACTATAATGACAATTATATGGATTTTACTGGATACTAAAATTGTTTTAACTATTGGTGTACAACGCAAACTAAATGATTATGATCACTAATAACTATTCCTACCACAACATTTTGCACAACTACACATTAAGATGTGTATGTGTTTGTGTGTGGATATGTATGCGTGTAAGAGGGCTTAAAATTGTATTGAAAAATACTTTTATACAAAAAACCACATGTTTCAATAATTTTAGGAATAATGTGACCAACATTCAAGTACTTTTTAAAGATGGTTTACAGTACCAAAGCTAGAAAAAAATCGCCAAAATAAAGCCCATATTTTCTAACGAAATTCATATTGTAATCGGAACAAAATTATTATTCAACATTTTATTAATTTAAAATACAAATTTTGGCTTTATAAGCTCGCAAATTTCATGACATTAAAAAAAATCGCCAATATAAAGCCCATATTTTTCATACGAAATTCATATTGTGGTCGGAACAAAATTATTATTCAATATTTTATTAATTAAAAAAAAATGTTGGCTTTATGAGCTCACAAACTTGATGACATTTAAAAAAAAATCGCCAAAATAAATCCCATATTTTTCTAACGAAATTCATATGGTGTCTGAAACAAACTTATTATTCAACATATTATAAATTAAAATAATAATTTTGGCTTTATAAGCTCACAAATTACTTGACATTAAAAAAAAAAATCGCCAAAATAAATCCCATATTTTTTCATACGAAATTCATATTGTGGTCGGAACAAAATTATTTTTCAAGATTTCATAAATTAAAAATAACAATTTTGGCCTTATAAGCTCACAAATTTCATGACATTTAAAGAATTCGCCAAAATAAAGCTCATATTTTTTCATACAAAATTGTTATTGTGGTCAAAACAAAATTAATATTCAAAATTTTATTAATTAAAGATACCAATTTTGGCTTTATAACCTCGCAATTTTCATGACATTTAATGTTTAAAAACAATTTCCGGCATATGGTGCCCGCGACTGCGCCACTTTTTCCCTTCGAACATATCCCGTCTTATTTTATCAATACTGCGTCGAATGCTGGCTTCTTAATGATCAATCGTTGCTGGTTTAACAAAACGTAGTGCGAAAGTTTCAAATTACTCAAAAATCCGAGTACTTTTCAGATAAATTTTCTGCTCATCCCACCGCCTCTAGTGTGGCAACCGCATTAAAAAGTTTTGTTTAACAGGGAAAGTGGTGTTTAAATATTTTGATCAAAAATTACTCCTATGGTACCGTGTCATTTTAATTATCCATTTATGCAACTTTATATACATCAGCTGATAAAAACTGTTTCTATTTGCAAGTCACGGGTTTATAAAACAGCGCACATGCTGCCAATAACATTTGCACACATGATTATGATGACGTTTTTGCCAGCATTATGATGTGCTACTGCTATTATAGTAACTCCTATTTTGCTGCTACGAATGATACGAAGAGTAAAAGTTATTCCATAGTATGTGAACTATTTACTCCGTTTACAAATACTCAATACAATATTCAATTCCAATACTCAATACTATATTCAATTTTGATTTTTGGTACATACGCATGTACATACGACGAGTCATCTAGTTCACAGAGACAGAGTTGATGACTACTGCAGCATCTAACCACTGCAACCAACTAAAAAGCATATTTTTTCTATTGCAACCAAAAAATACTACAACAAATGAATCTGTATGAAAAATAATAGAAGAAAAATAACAAGTTAAAATATCTACAAAATATTTTGAACATAGAAGAAATATACTTACTCTTACACATAGTTTAAGCCACGTACAGTGGGGTGAAATATGTACATAAAAAAACGTTAAATAATGAATTGCTCAACTTCTCAGGATTATTTGCTGAAGATCTGGAGTCCAGATTCTGGACTTTGTAATAGAGCTGCAAAACTATCGCTAGTCTGCCCATTTGATAGTTTCGATAACATCGATTTTTTTATGTGTCACTTCTGTGGATGTAGGTAGTAAAACTTGAAAGAGATTAAATCAGTGTTCGCAAATAAACAGTATATTATTTAGCGTTCGGCTCACACACCCAAGACATCTATTTTTTTAGTGATTGTGTAGACGAACACAACCCTTAATAACGTTCTTAACTATTTTCAAGCAAGAGCCGAACATTATATAATGTTCTGTTCTTCGTAAAAAAAACAGAACAATCACTACTGTAGACAAACATTATATTTTAATGTTCTTTAATGTTCCTTTTTTTACATTAATAAAGAAATGAACAAACAAAAAATTTTAGCAACGACCGCAGCACGGACAGCTTGTGTGTGTATTGTGTATATGTTTTGCTTGTGTAAAATAGTTTTGCTGGCTTTTTGTTTTTTTTTCGAATGTGTATTTTGTTTTTGTAAAAAATGTTTGGTTTTTTTTACCAGCCAAAAGCGACGAACATTAATGAGCCGAAAAAAAACCGAACGGAATTAAATGTTCTCATCTTTTGTTGAGTCGGATAAAAACAGTATAATTTTTGTGTTCAAAAGATGGCAAGAAGGGAAGCGTTATTTTTTTAATGATGACACAAATCTACCGAACCGAACAAAAGAAAACAAAAATACTTTTTGGCGTACAAAACACTTTTTTTGCTGCAGCTGGGTTTTCAGATTTTTTTTTGCCTTTGCCACTAAATTATTTAACTTAAAGCACCAAATTAAGTTATTTTAGGAATTTTGTTAAGAAAAACATGACAACCTCGTTTAGTGAGGAATCTTTGATAGAGAAATTTATCGATTGTATTGATATTGAAAGAAACCTATCAATAGTCCGCCAAAAACAAAACTATCGATATTACCATAGATTTTTTGCAGCTCTGCTTTGTAACTGAAGACCAGGACTTTGTAACAGAAATGCTGGACTTTCTGATTGTAAGTAAAATTGATCAAAAATAGCTGTTTTATCAGAAAATTCATGTGTAACATCGAGAGGAGAAATATCCCCAAGATGTATCTTTACATAACCCGGGGAGAGTTTCGATCAGCAGCACTCTTTAAAAGATCTGCTAATTAATGTGCTTTTTAACACGCGAACGCAGATTTATAGTCACTTTCATGCAATTCAACAAAGTAGTTTAAAAGGCCTTGTTTTATTAAAATTTTTTGGAAATTTTACTCCACTGTGCGACTACGCTGAGTATACAATACAAAATATGATTTTAGGTCATGGTCAAAAAATGTATGGTAAAAATGGAAAAAATAAATATGTATGTACATACATATAAATTCATATATTGTACATACAATACAACCAACAAATATCCATATCATATACAAAAGATCATATTTAATGAATGCAAATTGTATGCATAATTGAAATAAACTTTTAAATGTAGACAACAGCAACCAAAATTTATAAATACTGTATAAACAAATTTGTATTTGTCCTTTCTTATCAAAGATTTAATTGCAAGAATTTAATTTTAACTTGTGAAAAAAAACCAAAATTTTAAATAGAAAATGTCTAAATAGAATAAAATTTATGCTAAAAGACTGCTTTACATATTCAATATTTAAACAACCCTTAAAGTATGCCACATTTTTGCTTTTCCTTTAATAAAAACAAACACTTTAAAGGTAAAGTTTTTATATTTATATGTATGTATATGTACAAATCTAAATATATCTTTAATTTATTTTTTAATAGAAAAATTCTGTTAACAAAATCAGTAGACAAAAAAAAATCAGTAACAAACGCCGTGCAAAACAAATTCACAACAATCAATGAACTTCAATTTATTTCATACAAAATGTGATTTGGCAAAAAGTGATTTTTTCTTTATAGAGCAAATAAATACACGTGTAGCTAAATGAATTCCTGACACATTGAATTTGTTATTGTGCGGTATTTTTCATTATTATTTTTTTTTTTTTGTGATTTTTTTTTTTTGCAATTTTTCTGGTTTTGTAACCTCGAGAAAACTTATTATTAACCGTTTCGCTCTTTTTTTACGCTAAAAAGCTTTGAGAAATATTTTTGAAAAGCTTTTTCTTACACTCAGCTTTTTGAGAGACTAAAGCAGAGAATTTATTAAATACTCTGAGAGTAATAATGTCCCAAAGTTACCGTTGTAACTGTTACTACCCCTTTGCTAACGGTTATTTAAAATATAAACAATTGCCCCTTAAGGGATGATTTATTATACGTTTTAATACAAATAGTAAAATCCTTAATTTAGTACTTTTGTAATCAAATCATAACACATTAGAATGCTTTTTTGGTGTGGTTGAAAATATCACTGCTCAAGTAAGAGTGCTAAATACGGCTGTGTCGAATCTTTAAAACAATTAACCATACCACTCACCTACTAATGCACATTTTTAAAAGAATTTTAAAAAAATATAGAGAGTACATTTCTCTGTTTAAGCGGCAAATCGTGTATGCATTTCTTATGTGTAAAAAAAGAAACAAAAAGTCCTATAAATTTAATAAAAAAAAGCAAAAATAAATAAAACAGCAAAAAATTTTTTAGTTATATCTCAGTCATTAATAGACTTATCGGGCTGAATTTTAATAGCACAATTTTAAGAAGCATATGTGATAGAAATTTATAACAACCTAGTTTCCATAATTTCTGGGGACTTCGCAAAACCCATTTCAACAGACAGGCTTACATCGATAAATTTACTTCGCTAGTAAAAAAAATACATATATAGAATATATAAATGTTCATATTATTCGACTGTGTATTCTAAGTCAAATTACAATCCTCAAAAAGCTTTTATACTTTAATAGGCTTATTCCTTCAATATTTTCCAGGAACATTTTCTATGCACTATAAGAATTTTTCGTTTGTATGTTTCTGATAGTGCATAGAAAAAATTCCTGGAAAATATTGAAGGAATAAGCCTATTAAAGTATAAAAGCTTTTGCGGATTGTAATTTGACTTAGAATACACATTCGAATAATATGAAAATTTATATAATAAATGTTACTCACCATGAGAAATATATTCCCAGATTATATAGAATATATTTACTTTATAGAGTCTAAGATCATTATTTTAAAAATTGCAAACCGAATGTAATACGTAGACACACCCTTTCCATCTGTGGTGAAGGGCATAAAAAAATATACAAAAATAACCAGGAATTCTTTTTCGACTTTTTTAATTCGTTTATTTTATTGTTTTATGCTTTCAAATTAAAACTTAAAAATATTTTATTTATTTATTAACTACATATATACATAAATATATACCCATTACTTGATAAACATTCTAACCTCTCCAGCCATTATGGCTTAAACCCAAACCAAAACTATAATTCCTTTGACTCGTATAGGGACCATTTAACCATTTACAGGCACCAGCATTTGCATTCAATTTCGTCAAACCATCATTTGAGGTAAACAGATTTCCACGGCCACTTAAACTGGCCTGTTGACCAATGCCCGAGAAACGCGTGAGACCAGCTGATAAACCATGACCATTAGTATGTGAATAATCCAAAAGTCCACCAGTTTTATCAAATCTAAAGCCATTATCCTGCACCACATTCGATTTGAAGAATGTCCCATCCAAACGGTGATCACCACGATGCACTATATTAGCCGATACCGATTTAGTTAAAGTATAACTGACTCCCTTGTTAATGTCACGACTTATTGCTGCTCCAATGCCATTATCATTTTTCCAGGATACACTGCTACTGGTTTGTTGGGGTCTAAAGTCTATGCTTTTGACTTTGGTATCGATTTGAGATATTCTGCCGCTGAGTGTGTTGGTATCGCCTAATTTCAAATTTGCCTCAGCCTGTTTTCTAAAGGACTCACTAATGGAATCTTGCGATTTTTGTACAGAAACGGCAAGACTGTGGCTATAGAAATTAAAAAGGAAATTATTTAGTGAACAATTTTCTTCGATATAGATATTTTAATGAAAAACTTACGTTGGATTTCCAGATGGATTAAGGCTATAAAAATAAATTGTTTATGAAATTGGGGAATGAAAATTAATTTTTAGTTTTTATATTTAAAAATACAACAATTTCTAAAAATATTACCTGGCTGCACCCAGAGTTGCTCCCGCTACAGTACCACCAGTTTTAGTATTTCCTTATGCAAATATCGAACTAAAACCACCGACTTTATCATTTCCAAATGGTTTGGTGGCTTTGAGTGAAACATCTTGGCCTCCATTAGGATTTGTTGAAACTGTATCTTCGATTACAGCTCTATTGGCTAACTCTTTCGAATTAAGTTTTTGGGGATGAGCTTGAGCCAGAGCCAAGATTGCCAAACTGGCTTTCAACAATAAAATGCACTTCATGTTGGACAAATGTTTTAATTTTAGTTCTCTTTGAATTGAATTTTTAAACTGATGCTATTTTTGTTTAAATAAGGCAGCTTTTATACACGAATTCTAAATTTCCTTATCAGTTTTTAAATTTTGTCTTAAGGGGTATTTTACAAAATGTAAAATGTACACACAATTTCGTTTTTATTTAAAAAAAAATCCCCTCTACAAAAGTAGGATTAAAACAAACGGACATGCTTCTGGCGTCTTCTTGATGGCTGCCCAAGGCACATAACCTAACCAAAATAATTTTTTTCGAATAAGAGCCACCAAATTTAAATTTTCAAAACAATTCCTTGTGCCAAATTTGACTAAATATGATAATTTTAATACTAAAATTATCTAACGTAAAATTATTTGCAAAATTGACCCATAAAAAGCAACAACAACAAAAGATTTTAAAATCCGATTAGAAATTTTATAGAGATAACGATATTTGTTTAAATTAGTAAGTTAATATTGATTGTATGTAATTTCTCTGGGTTATATACAATTAAATAAAAGGGGAGTTTTTTTCTTTTAAATAAAAATGAATGTACAATACCTTTGTGAGATCATTACAGAAATCCCCCTTAAGACAAAAATTCAAAACTGATAACGAAATTAAGAATTCATGTATAAAAGCTGCATTATTTAAACAAAAAAAAAAAAGCATCAGTTTGAAAATTCAAAGAGAACTAAAATTTAACACACATTTGTCCAGCATGAAGTGCATTTTATTATTGAAAGCCAGTTTGGCAATTTTGGCTCTGACTCAAGCTTATCCCCAACAACTTAATTTGAAAGAAGAGTTAGCCAATAGAGCTGTAATCGAAGATACAGTTTCAACAAATCCTAATGGAGGCCAAGATGTTTCACTCGAAGCCACCAAACCATTTGGAAATGATAAAGTCAGTGGTTTTAGTTCTGTATTTGCAGAAGGAAATACTAAAACTGGTGGTACTGTAGCGGGAGCAACTCTGGGTGCAGCCAGGTAATATTTTACTTTCCCAATTTCATAAACAATCCATCTGGAAATCCAACGTAAGTTTTTCATTAAAATATCTATATCGAAGAAATTTGTTCACTAAATAATTTCCTTTTTAATTTCTATAGCCACAGTCTTGCCGTTTCTGTACAAAAATCGCAAGATTCCATTAGTGAGTCCTTTAGAAAACAGGCTGAGGCAAATTTGAAATTAGGCGATACCAACACACTCAGCGGCAGAATATCTCAAATCGATACCAAAGTCAAAAGCATAGACTTTAGACCCCAACAAACCAGTAGCGGTGTATCCTGGAAAAATGATTATGGCATTGGAGCAGCAATAAGTCGTGACATTAACAAGGGAGTCAGTGATACTTTAACTAAATCGGTATCGGCTAATATAGTGCATCGTGGTGATCACCGTTTGGATGGGACATTCTTCAAATCGAATGTGGTGCAGGATAATGGCTTTAGATTTGATAAAACTGGTGGACTTTTGGATTATTCACATAATAATGGTCATGGTTTATCAGCTGGTCTCACGCGTTTCTCGGGCATTGGTCAAGAGGCCAGTTTAAGTGGCCGTGCAAATCTGTTTACCTCAAATGATGGTTTGACGAAATTGAATGCAAATGCTGGTGCCTGTAAATGGTTAAATGGTCCCTATACGAGTCAAAGGGATTATAGTTTTGGTTTGGGTTTAAGCCATAATGGCTGGAGAGGTTAGAATGTTTATGACTTTATCGGTATTATTTTACGACTGATGGTTACTAAATATTTTTTTAATTAAATAATAAATGAGTTAGACATGCACGAGCAAGTTAAAATTTATGATTCTTTGTGGAATTAAGTAAAAAATATGGTAGTTAATTACATTACACATATTTAGAATTTTCCTTTTTTTTTTGAATTTTTGAAATTCTAAATATTTTAACATAAAATACAAAAATATTAAAACGTCTTTGAAAATTTCCTAAATTATTTTGAATTTATGAAAAGTATTTTTCGTGAATGAACCCTAAACACACACATACATATTTGATATTTCTCATAAATGAGACATCTAAAAATTTATTCATTTTCATTCATGAGTATGAAGAATAAAAAACATTTTGCATAATTTCTTCGACTTTTGTCATTTTTCATACATAAGTGAAGAGAACGTGAATAACACTGCTTATTAATTTGCCGAAAACATCAAAAATATGAGAAGGCAGCCATGGTTATGTTTTTTTTTTTCACTTATGAATGACAAAAACCGAAACAAAACTACATTTTCTTATACATGAATGAACCCACAGCAAAATGTTTTTTATTTTCCTATTCATGAATGAAGATGTTTGTAGCGAAATTTTAAAACGTTCATACTCACTCGTGTGTAAACGAGAAATGAACGTTTCGGTACTCTAATTTATTTATTCCCTTTAAAAAGAAAAATGTCTTTTAAATGTCGATAGCGATCTGAAATTCGTTACACGTAATTACATTTTATAAGAATTTTGGCTTTAGGTCCATAATAAGCAATTTCTCCAATATAAAACTTAATATATAATAATTCTCTTTTAATAAACTTAATTTTTTAAAAAAGAACTTTTTTTGCATCCACTTTTACTTAAGGAAACAAAAGGTTATACTTTTAAATAAATTATATTCTTCAATTACCTAAAAGCTTTTCCTAATAAGAAAATCTTAAAAACAGAACTGGCTGTAAAATATTTTTCAGCCCACCTGCTTCAATACAAAAGCTTATTAAGTTTTTATCTGATTTACAAAAAAAAACAATAAAGAAAAAACTTGGTATCAGAACAATTATTCTTAAGGCAAAAAAGGACTAAAAATATTTTATTTTTTCTAAAGCAAAAAACATAATTGAAGGAGAAAGAAGCAGGTAATTTAATGAACTTTTTTCAAGAATCTTAACTCAGACATAAACTATTATAGCATTTAAAAGTTTTTCGTGATAGTTGGCCATATTTTTAAAGAATAAAGTAATTTATATATGCATAAATGTGCTACATTGAAGTGGAGTTTCTATTAAGAATAGCTGAAGTAAAAGGAACGTTTTAAAGCAAAATACATTTATTTGATCTATTTTAATGGAATTAGATAAACAACAATTTTTTCTTATTTGCGCCTTAACATATGCACTGTTTTCTTCTTACGAATTGCTCCTTAGCACTTGCACTATTATTTCCTTTCTCTTCTTAGCTACGTTTACAAAACTTAAATTTACTCATTTATTATTTACAAGATGACTACTATTTCGTTTTTTCTTCTACACTTTCCCAAGAAATAAGTGTAAATATGTGTTTACTTGTTAAAGCTTAAATGTTTTAAACATTCTATTTTCTAGAAAGAGAAAAATTAGCAGACAACAAAAAAAAGCAAATATTGTAAAACTATTTTAGCAATAAAATTTAGTGTCAGTAGCGAGCGTTTTCTCACGCCATGTGATAGTTTTTATACTGCCAGTTAAAGTTTTGTATTCGTCTTCCTTCTATACCCGCCAAAGATTTATTTGCCTAAAGCAAATTCTATTTATAAGAAATTTCGGCAAGAAAATTTGGTTTTGTTCATTTTCTTTTCCAAGGAGGAAATAGCAGCAGTGTTGCAACATCGTTGCAATATAAAGTGTTGCAACAGCCAACACATGCACTTATACATACAATCAGCAGATAAGACAAGTTTTAAAAAAAAAAATACGTAAACCTTTTAACTGTTCGTGTATTGTTGGAGCTTAAAAAAAAGTTTATAAAAATCGTGTTTTGTTTACAAAATGAATGTACATATTAATAATAATAAAAATCTAAGAGAGGAGAAAGTACATATAAAATTAGTTGAAAAATACTTTTATCTGTATTGTTGAAAGCTTAAACTATTTAAAATAGCTTTGATTAAATTTATTCAAAAGTGTTAAAAGTTCCAAAAAAAAAAACAAAATTCAATATTTTAGTGTTTAAATTGCTAAAACGAATAATTTGACGTCAATTTTAAAAGTTCGAAATTAAGTTCGAAATTCGAAGTTAAGTTCGAAATTTGCAAAAAACTGTTTTTTATTGATTTAAATAAAAATTTTAAATAAAAAAAGAAAAAAATTTTATTTGAAATCATTTTTACCATATTCGGAATTAAATATTTTAAATGTACATGTTAAAAAAAAATTTTTAGATATGAATTGTAATAAAATTTAGAAATATGTTTGTATTTATTTAAAAAAAGTATAAAAGGTATTTTATGTAACTTTTGCAAATAATAAATTAATTTCAATATACAATTTAGTTTCAAAATTTTCAAAAATATATATTTATTAATTATACAAATTGAAAACTTGAAAGTAAAAAAACAAAAATTTCAAAATTTTTAACAATTTTTTCAAAATTTTTAATAATTAAACTTTAACTGTTGTATTCATAAAAAATTTAAATAGATTTGAATTGTATTTCAAGAAAAATTTGTATTAAAATGTTTCCTTAAAACACATTTCCAACTTATTTTATTTTTTTATGAATACGGCAGTAATAGTCTGAATGTTGAGTAAAATTTTTTTAAATTTTTACAAATTTTCGAAATTAAAATTAATTTTTGTAATATCTGTCTATTGGTTTTTTTCAAGGTCGCAATCTTAGGACCGAACTGATGAAACTTGACAAAACGGTCCATTATTTAACCTACAGAAATGTACCACGGAATTTCTTGCTGCAAGCTTTTTATCAAGCTCCTGTATATATATTAAATATATGTACGTATAAAAAGGTTTGGCATCATAAAAGCCCCATCGGATTAAAAGGGGGTTTAAAATTTTTCCTAAATACTGACCTTATGCAAGTTTTGATTAGTGTAGAAAACAGGTGAAGACAGTCTATTATTTATTAAATTGGGATTTTGGCACCATTACATTTACATTTTATGAATTAAATGGACAATTTTGCCATAATTTTTTTGCATTAAAAACAGTTTTTTTGTATTGAATTGTCCAACTTTAAAATAATTTTTCTAACATAAAATAAAATTTACAAAAAAAAAAACTAAAATGCAAAGCATAAACTATGCAAAAAAGCACTAAAACAAACATCTTCGAATATAAATTATACTTACAGTTGCTCTTAGAAAAACATTTCGATATGGTTAAATGTTCATATATTGAAATAAATGTATTTTAACTTCCCAGCGGGAAAAAGTAGGAGTACGGATGCCTTCTAGAAGGCCTCTGTACTCCTTCTCTTGAATATACAATGCCTGCTCGCTCTATTCCATACACATATCTTTTTTACAAACGTTGTCATTGCGGAGTAGGCCTTCTCTTCTTTCCTTTATACGAACGAGCTGAGGCCTTCTATGAGGCATTCTTTGACAGTCAAATAAGAATAGTAATTGAATCAAAGAATTTTGTAAGCTGGCCTTTTAAAAAATGCCTGAAGTTAGAAGGTCTTCTGAGCTTTCCCGCTGGGTTGGTTTGTACCAGATGTACGTATGAGTGTTTGTTCACATACTATTGTTAAATGCTTTTAAGTTTATAGAAGTTATTGTATTTGTTTTTCTTTTCCATTTACAACAAGTAAGAAAATGTAGATGGTCAAACCCATCTTTATAATACTCTACAGACAAATAGAATATACTGACTAATATTTGAGTGTACCTTATTGGGAAACTATGGGCAGTCTTAAGCCAACCCGAAAAACATTATGTACTAGCTGTTTGGTCCCGGCGCTACTCGGGATTTTCCAAATTACAATGAAATAATACAAAATGTTGATAATAACTCGATCCAAGCGCTAGCTACCGGGTCAAAATTTTATCAGGAAACTTATTTTTGTTTAATGAAAATATTTTGTAAATTTCAGCCAAATCGTACCGCCCAACTCCAACTCCAACCGCCCTGTGTGTAAGCGCAACCAACGCAAACAGAATGCAATTTTGAGTGTACGATCCGGCAGAATTATACACTCGTCCCTTGATTAGGAACTAGACCCAACAAGCCTCTACTGCAGTAGAAGAGTCGGTAGCATCTGTTGAATTTCAATATCACCTAGGGAGATCCGTCCAAAGACCAATCTTTTCCACAAGTGGTTAAAAAACAGCCCCCAAAGTGGCATTTCAAGAACTCCCTTCCCTCGACTTTGGTTCCAAATTGCTACCACCATGGATTCCGGAAGGAGCCTCAGCCAATAGTCAGTCCGGTGCCGTACAATCGGGGGCTACTAGCTCCCAAGGTAATATATAAGATCTTTGGTCAGTCGCGTTCACAAGATATCTGTAAATTTCGAACTTTCCTAAATTCCAGGTATTGGCTGCAAATGCTTTCCCACAGGATGTAAGACCATAAGGGGGAATATTCTTACAATGTTTCCCTACATAACCTTCTGGGATACGTGAAATTATAGACCTGTGATAATTAGAATTTCCCCAAACTTTATCAAATAATCTCTAAATAGTTAGATCGATTTAGAAAGCGATTCTGAGTCTATCGGATGGGTCTAAAGCCTATATCTCTGTGTGTTACATACATCAGCGCAAACACATAATAACCTCTCCCCATTGGTGGTTAAAGGTAAAAAAAACCCAGCAACATGATGTTTTGCACTTTTTGCTAACAGTAGAGCTCATTTTTTGGATCTTTTTTCTAAACATTTTTTCTAACAAGAAAAGAATATAAATGTTGGAAATGCCCTTCAGAGTAGAGAACCAAAGAAAAAAAAGAAAACAATCAGTTTTCAATCGACAAATATGGAAATGTTTGTATGTTTAAATATTTTGATACAAATAGTACTTAATATATACATATCACTCATTTATTTAAATAGTGACATAACTCAAAAATCCATTTCGAGAAAAACGCGTTTAAAGTTTTTAATTTGCTTTAACCACTAAGAAAAAATAACGACACATTCCTCTTCAAATAGGGAAAGTTTAAAACATATAAAGATGAATTTTATACACAATTTAAAAAAAAAAACATAGCGAACAATTCTGCATCACTTATGCCAAAATTTCATTTTTTGACTTATGTCACTATTGAAGTAAATGAGCGATATAGCACACAAATATCAATTGGCATATTACAAAAAAAAATTTGCATGTTTTGACTACAATAAACACAAAATCAACAATTCTGTTTATACGGACGGACTCAAATATGTGTATCGTTTGTACATTAAATATAAATATTTTCTTTAAATGTAGCAATGAAATTGTTTATTGACTTTATAATGTTGTTTTATTTTCACAAAGAAAAGTACCTCCCATTTAATATCAACAAAATATTTTGTTGAAATGTTTAGATTATAAAAAAGATTGCAACTTGATATTGGCAATTTTTTTCGTAAATTGAGTTCAGTTTAATATTAATATTTTAATATTTGTTTTCTAAATTATGTAGTTTATGAGCTTCTCAATTTTTAATGTAGGTTCTTAAATGGGTAGAAGGTACTTTTTCCTTTGTAGACCATTGATTATTTTCGAAAAAAAAAATGAATAGAATAAATAAATATTAAATATGGTATGTATGTGTCCTTGCAATCAATTTCCTCTGATAAATGGTTTATATTAAAATTAAAAAGCTTCTAATGCTGGCCTCCCTTAAGGCCTTTTGGGTTTTTGTTCAAGGGTTAATTCTTAGTCTATCCTGTGAAATCTTTTTAAAAAAAACTATCAGCAAAAGCCTTTAAGATATAAACAGATCTACTTAGGAAAACTATCTTAAAAACTTTTATAACACATTCACCTTGAAAAGCTTTTACTCAAATATCAACTTTTTTGTTGAACTTTTGGGAAGTCTAAAAAAACTTTTATCAAAAACTTTGTTAAAAAAATTTCTTAAAGATCTACTTAAAAAAATTTGATTAGTAATTTTATTACATTTGCACTTTAGAGAGCTTTTATTTAATCCTTTTTTAAAATAACTCCCTAAACAAGAAGTTTAACTTTTTTTATCTTTTCAGAAGTCTATGTAATTAAAATAACTTCTTGTAGATCTTCTTTAAACACCACAATTTTAAATCGTAATGCATAATAACTTTAGAAAGCTTAACTTTATATTGTCTAACCTTTTAAAAGCTCTAGAAAGCTTTAATTAGAAATATTAATGTAATAACTACTAAAATAACGGCCTTTAAGCTTTTTTTTAGATTCCTTGTTATAAATAGAAACTGGGAATTATTTCCTTTCGTAAGTTACTTTATATTATATTCAACATTTTTTATTTTTCGAATTTATTTTATGAGCTAAATTTCAGTTATGTATTTTATAAAGCTTTTTTTAATAGTTCTATTCCTTAAATTTTTAGGAATGACTTTTATACACTACCAGACATAGAATAAATTCGAAAAATAAAAAATGTTGAATTCCTTGTTATATATTAATTTTAGAAAGATTTTGTTGCTGTTGCTGCTCTAACAGGTTTGCTGTTGTCGCAAGTTTTTTTGTGGGAAAAAATCTATTGGTTGATTTAACTGTTGCTGAAGTGACAACCTTTGGCCGAATGATATCCAATTGTCGTAGAAACGTGAAAGCTTTTGTTTAAAGCTTTATTAGAATAGCTTTAACCTTTCTTTGCAATCTAAACAATTTTTTTTTTTCAATTGTCTTGTAAAATATTTTCTAACTGGTCGGCTTTGAAACGGTTTTTTAGATACCTTCTTAAATATTAACTTAAGAAGGCTTTAGTTAAAAGCTTTATTAAATAACTTTTCTTTGTGATTTTCTTACCATTCATCATTAACATTATTATTTTCAACAAATTATTTTAAGCTTGGAATAAAGTAAAAATTTATTGTAAGGATAAAATTAGATGAAATTTTCTTCTATGTTCCCAAGTGGAATAAATAAAGGAAAGAAAACTTGTGTGTAAAGTTTTTTAAAGCTTTAAAGGAATCGATTCTATTAAACTTATAATATAGAAATCTTTAGATAAATCTTTTCAAAGAATGCATATATTAATTTTTAAAAAGAAGTAAAAATCTAAGTAAATGTAAGTTCTAAGAAATCCACTTAATAAAACTTTTTTTGAAAAAATAGCAAACAATTTTGAAAGGTTTTATTAAAATTTTTTTAAAAAAAAATTAACAAACGTTCTTTAGAAATTATTAAAAAAATGTTTTTGAAATAGATTTACCTGAAACCTAAACTGTGTGAAAAATATGAGCATTTAAACATTTAAGAAAGAAAATTGTCAAATAAGGCCCTCAAGAAGGTCTCATCACATCTTCGATATACTTTTGTACTTCTTTCTTTTATTATTCGCTTAAAAGATTCTTGGAATTTTTCATATGTATTTTTAATAAATGTCAAGATTAAAAAGAAATGATATAAAAAATTCCAAATATGCAAAATTATTCTCCAAAGCCATTTCAACTGTTTATCAAAATAACAATTTTCAATTTCAAAACAATCAACGTTAAAATTTACACTGAAAAAAATTATTCAATCCATCCGTACTTGAATCAAGCCCAAGCGATGTCAATAGTACGGCAAGTACGGATTTCCTTAAATCAAGTACAAAACGCTTTATTCAAGTACGGATTATTTAAGTGCAAATTACTTTAATTATCCATATTTAATCCCGAATTCGTACTTTAATAATCCAAAAACAGGATTACGAAATTTAAGTTTTACCCCAACAATTGGAACTCTACAGATTTTAAGTTTAAAAGTGTATGTCTGTAGAGCTTTTTCGAGGGCTAAAGAGCGCACTCTGCATAATGCCAAGGAATTTACGTCTAGATGGCCTTTATATGGGATACTTTCCATCAATTTATTTTATTCCCAAAAAGGTATAAAATTTTTTATTTATTCTGGAAAACATAATGTGAAAAATAGGATTTATCACAGTAATCGTTTAAAAAGTTATGATTATTGGACGTCCAAAATGCACTTCGTCATGAACAGCTGCGGTGCCCATATGGCCAAAATCATTTTTAAATTTCGAACTTTCCTAAATTCCAGGTATTGGCTGCAAATGCTTTCCCACAGGATGTAAGACCATAAGGGGGAATATTCTTACAATGTTTCCCTACATAACCTTCGGGGATACGTGAAATTATAGACCTGTGATAATTATAATTTCCCCAAACTTTATCAAATAATCTCTAATTAGTTAGATCGATTAAGAAAGCGATTCTGAGTCTATCGGATGGGTCTAAAGCCTATATCTCTGTGTGTTATGGCCAAAATCATTTTTAAATGTTAATTGATCTTTTGAATACAATTTTTTTATTAAAATATAATTAATTCGTGTTATTTTTTACAACTTTAAGTTGTATCGGGCTTAAAAAAATACCCTTTTGCTCTGATACAAATGTCAAATCGGTCCAACGGATTTAGGGCCAAGAAAGAGAAAATTGCTTTAGACATTTATATAAAGACTATTGCCTGTATTTATAAAATTTTTTTAAATTTAATAAAGGTTTAGACAACAAATTTTCTATGAAAATTTTCCCAAATAAATAATGGTTAAGGTAAGTAATCGTTTATGAATACGTGGGTATAATTTAAGTGATATTGAAACAATAATTCACTTAACTATAATTTAAAGGTCTTCCCGAAATCCAAATTTTTTCTTCTCTAAGACGCTTATTAAAGAGATTAAATATTCTCTTTAATTTTTACGCCTGAAGGAAGGAATTTTTCGCAAAGTTAATTTTAAATACGTTGTAAATTGTTTTATTTGAATATCCTAGTACAGGGATGATAAAGTGAGTACAATTGTACTTTTTTCAGTACTATTAGCATTGCAAAAGTACTGAAGAACTCCAATCACATTTTTAGTACAATTACAAAATTTCAAGATATCAGAAGAATTGCCGAAAGTTTTACCACATTCGTCGGCGAATCTGGCAAGGATTTTATGACAAAAACAAAGCGAAGAAATCGCCTTTATGTAAATATTGTATCGAATTTAATTCAGACAAAAGATTAACTACTGTCTAATTAATCTTGTTGCTTTAGTTTTAAATTAACAAAAAACTTATGTAGAAATTTGTTTAAAAAATTTTCTATAAAATTAATAATTTTATATATCTTACTATTCCTGATTTACGAAAGTTTAAATTTCATTTTTTATGTACTCGTTTATATAATCACAAAGAATATTGGCCATTTTCTCATTGTCTTAATTTTGTTATTTTAATAATATAACAAGCAGAAATATTTTTTTCGGTTTTAGTACAACTAGGGTCAACAAAAGTACAATTTTTTACTGAATTAGTTACAATTTTGAAAATGTCATTTATCATCCCTGTCCTGGTATATAAAATCAATAAAAAAAATTCTCTAAGCTTCAAAAATAATTCTCCATGCAACCTTCAAAACTTCGACAGCAATATCCGTTTTATTTTTACTTGATTTTTGCTATTTTGTCATTAAGTAGAAAACACAAAAAATTACATACAATTTCTGTCTAGTTTTCTTTTTCTTTCTCTTTCTCTCTCACTTTTATTTTTGCAACATGACATTTGATGGATTGATGTCCTACATAAAAATTACACAAATAAATAAGTTTGTACATACATACAAACATACGTATATGTACAAATAATACACTACATACATACAGGGTTATCAATTTAGTGGTTTCAAAACCGCCCGTCTGGCAAGTATGTTAACTATTAAATATCTGTCTCGCACTCGTTGTCATTATTTTTTGAGGGCAATAGGGTCGTTCTTGTTTGTCTGCTTTTCGTGCGTTTTCGTTTCACCTCGAATTGGTTAATGGCTTGGCGTCGTATAACAGTTTTTACGGTTTTCATCGTTTTTACGGTTTTCATCGTTAACCATATACAATCGTCTTTAACCTCAAATTGTTAACGTTTTTGTTTGGTGGATAGCCAAAAATAACTGAACGTTACTGTTAAAACCGTATAAAACTTAGACGTTTACTGGTGAAGACCAAGATACTCTCAAGCGAATTCAGGAATCTCTTCCTATACGAAGGTTTAGGTCGAACTAGAACTTTTCATTGAGGCTCCAAAAAAATGTGCAATACTTTGGCAATATAACTGATACATGGCAAGGCAACAACTTTTTAGTTTTAAGGAAAAATAAAAACAAAGAAGTGTTGTTAATTAAGTTTACGAATATCATTTAACAAAACCGAAGAACGCGTAAAAATAGTTAATATTTACTACAAATTTGGTGGCTCACACGTCGTCATAATCGACTTCCTGGGCAAGAAATTGACAAGCTTATAAAAAAAAATGGAAGACACTGGAAGCGTTACAGATGTGGTCAGGCATGTGCATGATCGCAATGTGCGCACTGATGAAAATATCAGTTCTGTAAGTAAAAGTGTGGCGGATAATCCGAATTCTTCGACTCCACGGCGTTCTCAACAATGGACGTATTAAAACCGTCTGCAATAGAAGAATTTGCAATAGTCGATATGTGGTTCTCAACAATGGACGTATTAAAACCGTCTGCAATAGAAGAATTTGCAATAGTCGATATGTGGTTTTAACAAGACTGTGCCACGAGCCACACATCATGACCGATTTTGGCTTTATTGCATGGAAAGTTTCCATAACGCGTAATTTAACCTATTAGCGACGTCAATTGGCCACTAAGATCATGCAAGTTGACGCCGTTAGAATTTTTTTGTGGAACTACGTCAAACAACTTGTCTACGCGAATAATCCCCTAACGTTGAAACTTTTGAAAATCCAACATTCTTCAAGTTATCGCCGATATACTGCCCGACATAACCAAAAAAATGGTCGAAAACTACACAGAAGAAAATAAAAATTTTTTTAATTAAAAAATTTGTGATATTAATTAAAAAATTAATAAAATTTGCACCAGTAAACAAGTTAATAATATCCATTAAATATGTTTTTGATATTAACATCATTGCCTGCAGTAATTTTGTAAATGTAAGTAATCGTTTAATTCACTTGATTTCATTTTCGATTAATGGCTTAATTTAAAAAACAAAATTCTAGAATTTTTTCTTTGTATCTCAAAAGGATCGAATGACACTATATTTCCTACGTAACGGCAAGGTCCAAGCATTATAATGAAATAAAAGTTTCATTGGAATCATAGCTTTATGTGTGTTTTATTAAATTTTACTTTTGAAACCGAAAAATGGATAACCCGTTCTTGTACTTGTAATACTTAATATGCAACAATGAGAACAATAAAGTTTTGTAAATACAAATAAAACCTTTATTCTCATTTTACAATTGTAAATATACATTAAAGTTTTCAAAGTGGTTGGGAAAAAGAAAAATGTATTTAAGTTTTTTACTCAACTACCTTTTTTTGAAGAAAAAATAAAGCTTTTTATATCCCCCCGATGCACAGAGTGGAGAACAGTACCAAAAACGAGGATGAATTCAAAAATGAAGTTAGTTTTTCGTATAAGTATTTTGTACCATATAAAAGAAGATAAAATTCAACACGAATAACTGTAAAAATTAAGGATCTTTGTTGTTTACTTGTTTTGTTATATGATGTCAAAGTTGATTTATATTTTATAATTTGAAAATATTTGCTAAAAAGAGAACTGTTACTTAGAAAACACTATTTTTTTTTTTTTTTTAATGGAATGTTGATTTTCAAAATGTTTGTGAGAATACTTGGCAAAACTTTTTACACATTCTTAAAATATGGTATTCAAAAAAAAAAAACCTTGCCCTTTTTTCCCCATTTGAAAATATTTGTTATTTTTCCGAAATGCAGAATTTTCTGCTTAGATCGTCTTCATTTTCTTCGTGGACACATTTTTATGCCAAAGTTTATTTTTCTAGGTTTAAACTTGTTTAAATTCTAGCATTTAACCCGCTTCTTTTTAGAACCAAAAAGCTAAAGAAAAATATCAAATTTCCCGTATTTCCTATTTGGGTGTTATTTTTTCCCCCATTAAAGTATCAAAAATTTCAGTATTGTAGTGGCAGCCCATAATTTAGTACGAATGTGTCAATGAATGGAGGAAAATTTTTTGTAAAAAATAGTTACGATTTTCACCCTTTAAATGTTCGAATTTCGAAAAAGTAAATTCGTATACGTATTTTTTTGATAAGTTTCGAATGTGGCATTAACTTTGTTTATATGTTTATATGTTTAAACAAGTTTGCCAAATTGCAAACTGACACAAGTCTAATTTATATAAACTCCAACAGAGATTTAATTTATCAAAAGTGTCACAACTAGAATTATGACTATTTAGCACTTAGCAGTAGGATTATATTTTCTGAAACAACTAAAAATAAGTCATTTTTATGAATTGCAACTTTTTACGAATTTAAGCATAAAGAAAGACATAACTGTTTTTTAGCAACAGTTAACAACAACAAAAAACACTGATATTTTTTTTGCAGATAAACAAGTGTATTGTGCATAGTTTAAGCATATAAACGCTAAAACTTAAAATTTAGAGTTGAGTCACTATTGAACTATAGTTAAAAAAAACATGGTTGTGGTAAACATATTCTAAGAGCAAGATATTATGATAAGAATTATGATTGTAGTCACCATATTAAGATTATTATTGAAACATATTATGACTCAATATACTCGTAATATGTCATCATAATATTTTCCCCTTAATCATATTATTATTCTGTTAATCATACTAAGTTAAGAAGTAATCAAATTATTGTCATGTTAATCATAATAAGCTAAGTAATTAATCATATTTTTATCATGTTAATCATAATAAGCTAAAAAGTAATCATATTATCATCATGTTAATCATAATAAATTTAGAAGCAATCATATTATGATACAGCACCTTTCATAGCTGTCATAAAAATACAAAATAAATTTAAATATTTTTGAATCGATTTTTTATTTTGTGGCTTTTTACAATTTTTCTTAATGTTAATCAAATAGCGGAGTTCAATATAAGGCTTGCAAAAGAGCAAATGAAAAATCTGTGGTTTTCATGGGCAACCGCGTGTGTCCATTTTTTTGATTTTAAGATGTTGATGCCATATTGCCTAATTTTGAACGCTCTTTATATTTTTTTGAAAAAAGATGGATCAATTCCGTTTTGTAACGTAATGACAAAGTTTAAAATGTGCAATACCAAGCCGATAGTTTGATCTAGAATGGGTTTTCGGCTTTCCTGAACAATTTGTTTTAAGACATACGCGGTTGCCCATGAAAACCACAGAAATATCGTAGCACTTTTATAAAATATAACGAAATCTCTGTGTGTTTTGTTGTTGGATTTTACAAAAAACTATGATATTTTGCATTTGCACTATTACATCACTAATACTTGAATGAACTCCGCTAATATTTTAATTTTTTAATTTCTTTAAACTTATTTTTTTATGGAATTTTATCTTTTAATTGTTTAACCGCTCACAAATAAAAAAAACGACACAACTTCTTCAAAATTATTTTACAAATGGCGCTAACATAACATAATTAGAGTAAAAATAGTTTGATTGCATCTTTAACATAATATGATAAATGTATAGAAAGTTATCATGTTATGGCTATTAAATATCATGATATGGTTGTGAGAAATATAATATGTTTAGAAAGTTATCATAATTAAGTTGTTAGAAAAATAATTATTTTTCGGTCAACAATACTCAAATTCATAATTGCGATAAACATTGATATGTTTACAGTAACTATAATATTGTTGATATTAAATAAAAATAACAATTATTTGTGTACGACAACAATATATTGTTACATTAAACATAGTGTTGTTGCCGTAACCATGCCCAACCATATTTTTTCTCTGCGTGTAGGTGTGCGATATGGGATCTAAGTTATGAACCAATCGTAATAAAAATGACATCACACTATTAAAATTCGTTTCGAGAATTGGTTTAGTACTAGGCCTATAGTGAATTATTGAACGATCTTCTCGAATTTTGGCCGTAAGTCTTGTGAAACTATGACATACCAAATTCAACCACAAAAGCATTATTTGTTATGGTTTTAGGCGTACTAAAGTTCTTTCCGAGAGTGGGCTTTATACAAGGCCTATGGTAAATTATGAACCGATCCTCTTGAAATTTGTTGTTGCGATTTCTACACCCAGAGAAAAAATATGGTCACCTCCAATAAAACAATTTTTAAAGAAAATTTTAAAAGTATTATGTTTAGTTTAACCATATTATTGTCACCGATAACGATATTATGTTTATATAAGTCATCCATCAAGCAGCCACAACCATATTATGGTTGCCTCCAAACATGTTATGGTTAATAACAACTAAAATATGTTTAACATTTATAAGCATGGTTGTTTTTCAACCATAGCATGTTGCTCTTCCAAAAAAAGGAATATACTATTGTTAATTTGAAAACAAATTATTGTCATATTTAACCACAACATGTTAGAGGCAACCATAATATGGTTGTGGCTTCTTGATGGAGGACTAATTTGACAATAGTATGATTGTCGGTGACAATCGTATGGTTAAATTAAACATAATATGTTGAAAATTTTCTTTAAAAATAGTTTTGTTGGAGGTGACCATATTTAAACATGTGTTTTCTTTGCGTGTTTGTAATCATATAAAACGAACTTGTGCAAAATTGAATGGCAATCGTCCATCCGAGATAAAGATCAGTCATATCTGACCAAACGACGGCATTGTTAAACTGGCTAACGAATGGAACCCTCAAGGAAGCAAAAGAATGCAACGGTCTTCTAATACTTAAGACGACAGGTGGAATCCGAAGCAAGGGAGGCGGGGTAAGAGCTGAAATAAAATCAAATAAATGTCACACCAAACAAGAAGATCTGTACACAATGATATTTTCAGTTGACAGAACGATGATTTTATCATATTATTGATGATTTTTTTTCCCCCAAGTTCGTTTTTTTTTTTTTTTTGCCAAATGATAATTTACTTCCCAAAGCTTCTGGCAGCGCTGGATATTTGTGTGAATTGGATATAAATGTGTGTTTTATTATGTTTATTAATTTGAAAACAAAAATACTTTTTCTACTGCCAGACCTATTTTATAATCCTAAATCTATAATAATACAATTTTTTTCCTATGTAAATGTTAACAACATCCACAAGATAACATTAGAACAAGTTAAAGTATTTCATGTCACTTTATGTCTCAAGTTTTGTTAAGGTTTTAAAGTGTTTGGTTAGTTGTTTTGTTATCAAGTACATTTTAATGTAGGTGTACATCATGCTGTGAGAGAGTATTTCAAAGTTTACATATTGCTGTGGCTAAAAGTATCTGTAAAATTTAGCTACTGAATAAACCCAGCCATAAACTGATCAATATTGACATTAGAAATTCAAACAAAATTATGGTTTATAAACAGCAAAATTATTATGACTTGATTGGATAAACACAGCAGGTTACAGGTTGTTGTTTAAGATAATACATATTAATAATGGATTATTTTGAAATTATAATAAGAAGTTAATAAAAAGGATACAGTTTTTGCTCTTAAGAAACTGAGTATTTATCAATTAAAAAAAGGTCAAAGAAATCTTTAACTTTAAAAAAGCAATAAAAGAAAATAAACGATTTTTTTCTTGTGTAACATTCTTAAGTAGTTTATAGAAGTGTTTAAGGTGTAAAGAATATATAACAATTGTGATTTTTTTTTAACTGTTGGTTTTTATTTGAAATTTTTGATATTTTTAAATAAGGCTTAAGTTTATCAAATTTAATTTTTATTAAATTATTTTAGTGAAAGAAGGAAATGTACAACATGAAATGAATGAAAATTTTTTGATAATTTTAATTCTTTACTGAACACGGGATTGAACTCGGGTCCAATTTAAATGTTTCGAGAATAACCACATTTCCATCATCAGATTTCTAACGTTTGCGCCACTGCACAAAACATAATTTCAAATAGTGTTAAAGATTTCTGGTTCCATTAAACTAATTTTTTGGAACTAAAACCGAGAATCAATGTCAGTTATCTTGTTTTTTCGAAAAATGGAGTTATCTAGTTTTTCCGAAAAAACTTTTTTTTTCAAATTATTTTTAAATTTTACAGAATTAAGACAACTTATGAAATGATTTGTGGAAAAACATTAACTATTTTTTTTCCAAAAAATGTTTTTTTCTATTTATGTATATCAAAAACTAGCATTAATTCCGCTACTTAGTGAGCGTCTCCCTTTTTTCGTGGACCAAAGTTTATGTTTCTAGATTAAAAAACGACCATTTGTTAAACAAAAAAATACCAAACAGTTATTCTCATCCGCTCATGACATTGCATGTTTAATTTTATGTTTATAGGTGCAATAGTAACGAAAATTTAAAAAAGTACCAATTAAAGAACAAAAAAGTTCCAAAAAGATACCTCCTACATATCCTCAATCAATGAGGACCTTGCATGTTTAATTTTATATTTTTTGGTACAATACTAACGGAAATTCAAAAAATACCAGTTAAAAAACAAAAAGTACCAAAAAATTCACGCACAGGTTCTTATCCACTCAGGACGTTGCATGTTCAATTTTATCTTTATATGTAAAATATTAACAAAAAACAAACAATAAGCTAAAGAAAGGAATTTAGTTTCCCGTGTTTCCCACTTTTTAGTACTTTTTTCTCCCCATTAAAGTGTCAGAAATTACAATATTGTAGTAGGAGCACAAAAATTAACGTTCGAATTTTTAAAAAGTACCGAATTCATATGTGGACTTGTTAGATAAGATTCAAATGTGATATTAACTTGATTTCTATGTTAATTGGTTTAAAAGATAGATGGGGTGACAAAAAAGTTCCAAAATGCATGTTTCACCCGTTTACTCCCTAAAAGGGGCGAACTTCAAAAAAGTACCAGACACCTATCACCTTATTTTTTTAAAGAACAACGATAACTACTTCATTTTTTTGTATCTCTTTTAGTTCCGTAGATTATTTTCGAATTTAAAAAAAAAATCCTTCTTAGTTGGGGAGAGACCAACCTCCTGTCCAAATTTCAAGCGTTTAGGCTTCAAGCGTTTAGGCTGTGTGGTGATGAATCAGTCAATAACGTAACAATTTTATATATTAATTGATAAGCCGAATCAAAAGTTTTACCCTTTATGACCGATCCCTCTTGATTTTATGAAATTCATAGGCCAGTTTATGGGTTATAAAATTGTTTTTTAGTTTACCTGAATAAAAACACTGTCTTAGCATTGCAACAGTAAAAAAATATTAATTGGTAAGTCGAAAAATTTTTCAACGTTACTGTACCACATAGAGTACGGTGGTTCTTTGTGGGCAAAAAAGAATTACTCGAAAAGATTTCGGGTGTTTGGCAGTCGTGTTCTTTATATCAAGAGCTTCAGAAATGATATAATATGCCTATTCCATAATATTCTTTGAATTATCGGGAGTTGCAAATTTTAGGTTCCAAATTTTGACCAAAGAGCTTGTGACCCGAACTTGTTCTATTTCGCTCTTTCTCTTAGTTATCGAAACAACATCGTCTTTAACTTCTAATTTTTCTGTTTTTTTTAAGACACCATGGAGTTACCTTGTTTTTTCAAAAAATGCATGAAGTTATCTAGTTTTATTTTGCTGATTCTTGTTTTTTAAATAACTTTTAAATGAGAAACTATATTAAAATTTTGATCTGACAGAGTGATAGTTAATGAAACACGACTTCTATTTTTGGTGTTATCTCATATTTCGCAAAAAGTGGAGTTAACTAGTTTTTCCATACGGCCACAGATTTATATATTCGAATTTCCAAAAGGTACCAAAACTTGTATGAGAGCTTTTAAAGAGAAGAGAACACAATTTAAATTTTGTTTTAATCTTTATTACTTAAGAAGATAAATTTTTTACCAAAAAAGTACCAAAATTATATTTTTGCCCTTTTTTATACCCAAAATGTGCAAATTTCAAAAAAGTACCGAACACATGACAATTAAATTTTCCATTAAAAAATGGTATTTTTTGAATTTTACGAGATATAATGTTACTGATTTTACCCATTTCTAACCCCTTATGAACTTAATTTCCAAAAGTCTCTACTTTTTTTATTTACACATTGGGAGGGAGTCTACATACAAAATTTCAAGTGTCTGGCTTAAGTTGTTTGGGATAGGCGATGATCACCCAGTTAGTCACGCTAATCTTAAAACAATATATGGGTATTTCCACAGAAAAGTCTACTTTTTGTCACGTTACGACACCAACCATTTTAAATTATTTTTAAAAGAATAATGAAAATATTATTTACTTTTTTGCATTTTGGTGCAAAGCGCAACTAGCTTTACATTTAGTGAAAGAGAGGAAAAAACAAAAAGTAGACTTTTCTGTGGAAATACCCATATGAAATCACTAAAAATGATCTGGTTACTAGGGTGGCAGGTGGTGGCAGCTGAAATGTATAGTACTTACTTTTGATACTCAATAGTACTAGATATAATTATCACTTAACCTCCCCTAGACCGGAATTTCCAAGTGTGCACTGCGGCGCCTGCCAGTCCATACTCAAACATCAATATTTAACCAAATTTGCCTGATTTTCTATCTTCTTAACGCTAATGTGAAAAATATGATGATTCGCTCATTCATTTCTTGTAGGGCTTCTTGCAACTACGATTAATGGGGGGGAGAATTCCAGCCAATTGTAGTGGGGAATGTAAGAAAAGATAAACTAACTGTTTATTGTTGTTGTTTTTGTTTAAGCTTTGATACTGTTACAAGTAAAACTGGTGCTTATAATTCTTATTCGATTAACAGTTTTATTTGATGGTATAGCCTAAGCAACCAGTGAAATGCGCATATGAATAGCTTATCCCTTCAACAATAAATTTCAGTATTTTTATTAAGAATAAAAATTTGGAATTAAGCACGACGAACGAAATCTTGTTAATTGTCAATTTAAATGTAAAGAATATTTTTTTTTTCTTACTTTCTATTCTAGTCGTTTTTTGTGGCTTTCCTGTCACACACACAATTGCCAATTCTTTGCGGTCAAAAATGGTAAAATTTTAGAAAATGATTAAGTTATGAAATTATAGCAGGTGGTCTTGACAGCTCCAGTTATTTTTGCTCCTTACATTTTATTCAGTTTGTTTGTAGAAATTTGTTTATATTCTTCTTCTTGTTTTTAAATAAAAGTTGATTTAAAATATACTTTTTTGTATTAGACGTTTGACACAACAACTTATTTTGACATCCAAAGTAGGAATTTTTTAAAGCGAATTGCGGCGATTCAAATTGTAGCTAAATTTAGTTGTTCATGGCTTAGAAACATTTCAAGCTTTTTTGTAAAAATAATAAACAAATTTTGTCAAGCTTTTTGTGGTCTCTAGTGCAAATGTTATTACCAAGCCATTTGTGTGGTGTATTTTTCTCTTAAATCTAGTCGTTAAAGTGGCAACACTGTTTACGTATTATATTATGGGAATGTCATTTTTCGTAAAATAATTCAATCTGCCTAAAATCTGAACAAATTACGGTATCGGCATAAAACTTGGAAAAAAAATGATTTTATGTTACTAAACATTTTTATCTCAAACTTTATGAAAAATCAGTCAAAATCAGTTTCAAATTTGTTGAATTGGTTTAATATTTAACCAAAAAGAGTATTAATACGAAGAAGTCCACATTATTAGCTTATTTTGCAAAAAAAAAATTAATACATTATTTTAAGTTTATTTTTTTAATAAATTAAATAGCATTCTGCATTTGATTGAATTTACAATAGCCTACTTAAGGTTGCTCTCAAAAGTGTTGTCTACTTTTAGGTTCTATTAATATTTTATAAATTCATTGCTTTTTTATCTATTTATATTTCTTATTTTATTTTTCTTTTACAGTTTTATTTCTATTAAATATTTATGTTCTTAAAATTACTTGTTATATTCATGTTCAGAAAATAAGTGACAAATATATTTATTGGCTGTTTTTGTTGTTTTATTATTACAACAAGAAAATATCTAAGATACTTTTAAAAATTGGTTGCTAAACAATCTTTATGTTTTGCAAAATAAAACTAATAGACTGTGACAGACTACAGATAATACGAATAAAAAATAAATCCCTAAAGTAGCAATAAAGTCACATACCACGACATAATGGAAAAGGATCTTAAATTTAAGGAAACCCTATGGGAAATAAAGATAAATAAGACGTTAAAATCAAACGAAATTTTGAGGGATAGCCAACAAAAAATATAATTTAGATTTCAATTACAGATACTTTTCTTTAAAAGCAATTTCATGTATGTGGAAATAATCGTAAAGCATTAAAAAAAAAAGGTAAAATTTAAAATATTCTAGATCAAGGTACAAATAATTTTTCAAAAATCAGACAATTTAACTAGTTCCGAGTCAAAACTTTTTTAATGCAAAGTTCCTTAAGTTTTTGTTTTACCTTTTTTCCTATTCGCCTTTTTTATCGTTATGATATAGTCATAATCAATTTTTATGACTTATAACTTTTACAAATATACTTTAGAATAATTTATATTTAATCCTCTCAGTCAATGGCTTATGTATAAATTTTTATTGGCAAATAAAGTGCAATAGAAAAGATACGAAAAAAGAAAATAAAAAAAATATTAAATAACGATTTATTTTAGGAAATAAAAATAAAATCTCTAAAAATTAAGGAACATTTTTAAACTGCAAAAAGGTTGATATTTAAAAACGACGCCTAAATGCATGCCAACTTTTTATGATAATAAAAATTTTAAGATTGCGGAATATAATTTATAGAGCATGGGACATCGACAACACTGGAAAGACTCAACTAAAATTTTTTTTAGAAAAGGAAAAGGGATTTTTATATTTATCGATTATAAATATTCTATATATAAAATTGTAACGTTACTGACTGACTGATTTTTTCATCACCGCACAGCCTAAGCGCCTGAAGCCAAAAAGTAAAACCGGAGGTAAGTCTCAATCCAAATCGAGCCACTAAGACAGAATTGTTGGATATACAAATATTTAGGGGTAAAAACGTGTAAATTATTTTTTCATCCACTTGCTTTTCGCAAGGGTGCAATTTTTGCAGTATATTAAAATTATTCAAAAGTTTTCATTTCTAAAACAAATCCATCTTTTTTGTTATTAGTCTTTACAATTAAACAAATTAAGCATATATTAAGGCGCTTGTTTCCTAGTAAAAACGTTGCTTACATATTTATTTAAATAATTCTTTGCTAAATTTCATTTATGCTGAAATATAAAAGAAAATATAAATTTAAAAAGAGCAATATGCCATAAAAAATACCTTGTAAGTATAACACAGACATAAATATTGTTTGTTAAACAAAAAGATCATAAAACATAAATTATTAACTTCACAAAAATATGTCCTTGTTACCAACATATTTAAGTAAAAATATAACCGTTGATACACTTAAAGAAATTTAAAAATAAAATTAGTCCAGTTTTAGTAAAAAAACTAGGTTTTTGTGGATAACATACATATATACTCTATTCCATAAATTTAAACACATTTTACGAATAATTTTTTATAACATTCTTACGGGAAAGATTGTACAGTAGGATTAACACGACAATTATATTTAAAAAAAACTTATAATTCAAACGTTTATCTAATAAATTTTAAAACCAGGCACCTGCCGTTTCAATATAATTCGGGTACGCTGAATCCAATGGTGCTAACTGTTTTTTTAGCTTAGATCTAGTTTTCGAGATATGCCGTTAGCTGGAAAATGGTGGAGGTTGCACAACATTTATTTGCGTAACTCAAAAATAATATAGTTTATTAGAATTACTAAAAAAAAAAACCGAAATTCCAAAATAAAATTCCCTTTAAGTAAAGTTAAACTTTTTTCCATATGCTCAGTCGTTTTAGAAACATAACTTTTTTATCATTTAAATTTAAAACAAGCCATAAATGATTAAAATCTGTCAACAACTTTTGATTTCACAGTGCAACAAAATTCTGGTCATCGCTGCCAGCCTCAACACTTGCAACGAGAAATGGATGTAGACTACTAGTAGAGCAAATCTGCTAAAGGGTTTTGAAAAGTTAGCTCGGGTTCCCGAAATATGGGAATCTAAAGTTTTTGAATTTTTTGAAAAGTCAAAAAAAATATACTTAAGTACTTCTGAGCTAAAAAATAAGTTCATATGACTGCAGTAGAATCATATGGCGATTCTTTTCTTAGAATTTATTAACCCTCTAACTCTCATTTTAAGGGGTAATTTTTGTCCTTTTTCCCAACTCTTACAAAAAAGTATACTAAAACGGCACTTTTAAGGGTTAAAATGTTCTACGAAAATTTTTTGCATAAAATTTCGTTAGGGGTCTTCTAAGACCAAAAGTTCGTGTGATGTATTTAAAACGGATTTTCGAAATTTAGGGAATTGAAATTTTTGAATTTCTTGAAAAGGAGTTTAGTACAAGTCAAAAAATATTCTAAATGTAGTTCTGAGCTAAAAGACTATTTCAGATGTCTTCAGTAGAATTGTTTGGCGATTCTTTTTTTAGAATATATTAACCCTCTAACACTCATTCTTTTATTTGAAAAACGCCATTCTTGATTTGATGGAGGAAGGAAAAAAGCGGAAATCGGGGAAGAGTTAAAAACCGAAGTAAAGGCTTTAAAATAAGCACAAAATACATTAAAATTAGTTAAATGAAAAAATAACGATTTTTTTAATATCAAACAAATAACTAGAATAGAATAATAGTAAAAAATCGATAAAAATGAAATACGTAAAAAGCGAGTCGACTATAACTAAACAAAAAAAAAAAACGTAAAATCAAAAATGATCTAAATTCAGGGAAATCATTAAAAAAGAAATAAAAGTCAAGCAAAAAACGTTATAATATAAAAACTGCCAAAAATCGAATTCCAAAATCTAAAAGAATAGAAATAAAATCAAACAAAGCTTAACAAATTATATTGAAACAAAAATAATGAAACAAAAGTCAAGCAAAAAAGTTATAATATAAAAAGTGTCAAAAACCGAATTCCAAAATCTAAAAGAATAGAAATAAAATCAAACAAAGCTTAACAAATTATATTGAAACATAAATAATGTAGAAAATAATGCCTATTTAACTTAAATTGTCGAAACAAAACAAGATAATATAAAAGTTTATTGTACTTTAAATGTGTTACCAATAAATTTCTTCAAGTGTTTGAATACTCACTGCATACACTGCCTTGGACAGTTTCAACAATTCAACGAACTTAAACGAAACAAAAATTCCCATATACCTGCTTGAGTAAGCAGACTTTTAGCACAAGTTTTGGCCATAAAAAAGACACCATAACCCTAAAACATAAATCCCGCTAAAAAGGTATAATTTATAATAAGACTCAAAATAAAAAAAAAACTATAATTCTCTTGCCGAATAAAATAATTCGCCATTAAAACAAGTGTTGAGTAAATATTTTTAAGCTGTATAAAACTTAAACGAAAACACGAAGTAACTGAACTCACAAATACGATATTTTATGTTTTGAAAACTGTTTTTTTTTATTCTCTCATTTACAGCAACAATAAATGAAAAAAACAAATAAAACTAACTTTGTTCCAAATTTATTAGATGCATTAAAAATACGAATAAATTCTAAAAAACGTAATACAACAAACTTTTTATGTGTGTTTTTGGCCATAAGTAGGGGTTGGATTTATATGCAAACTCATATTTTTGTGAGGAATCGACATCGATTTGATTGTGCATATTTTATGCGTTTTTTTGACATACGGTCAGAGACTTAAGTTTAAATACACACCCAAAATTTTTTGTTAAATATAAGTGTTTGGTTTTTTTTAAATTACCGTTAAGTATACAATGAAGTCATTACTTCTCATTATAGTTTTTTATTGTCAATGAAAAGAAATAAAACTGCAAACTACAAATCGTCGCAGGAATTAAAGAACGCTGTAACTGACAAAACATAAAATGTTTACCAGAGCCAATGAACCTGTATGAAAGAAAAAATTCATGTCACAAAAACTATAAAACTTAGGAACATGATTTTATAAACTTATTTTTATTTGTTCTCGCTTTATATATTGGCTTTAAAAATTTCCTCTCAAGTCCATTATTCCCGGTGATTCTGCGGCTTACAGCAAATGATTTTTTTTTTTTGCGGATCTCGACATAAACAAGTCTCCTGGACCGGATGGTATACCTGCACTGGTCTTGAAGAAGTGCTCTTCGACGCTAGCTCGTCCCTTAGCAAATCTTTTCAGCACTGGATGCCGCGGAATTTCCAGTCGGCTGGAAAATTGCTAATGTAACGCCAATTCCTAAAAAAGGAATGGCTAATAACCCTGAAAATTACCGCCCAATTGAAATTCGTTCGGCACTTTCCAAAGTTATGGAGAGTATGGTAAATTACCAGCCTGTCAAATATTTAGAGTCAAACTACCTACTAAGCGACCGCCAGTATGGCTTTCGTAGAGGTCGCTCTACTGGAGACTTACTAGCTCTGTTATTGGAAAAATAGTGCCGTTCCATTCACCATTTTAGCGAAGGTAAGGTAATTGCTGTTGGTGTCGGTGATAATTTCTCTCGAATTATATCGAGTTTTCTCAGAGATCGCACTATACGAGTTGTTATAGATGGGGTTTCGTCAAACGAGTTCAAGATTCGTTCAGGGGTGCCTCAAGGCTCCGTTCTTTACCATAATGAAGCCATAATGCCAATATGAATGATACGCTTGGCCGAGACCTTGACATAGTCTCGGAATGGGGTCGTGCAAATACGGTCGATTTTAATCCCCGAAAAATACAATGTTGCGTGCTGGCGCATTAACGCGCGACAGGCCAGGGTGCCTCATTTGTATATATGGGTGACATAATTATTGAGGAATCAGAATCTCTTGATGTTTTGGGCATGAGGATACAATGTGATATCCGATGGACAGAACATATATTCATGGTGTCGAAAGAAGCATTCAAGTGCCACGGCTTTTTAAGACGGTGTAGGATATACTTCACTCCATCTGATCTCCTTACTATTTATAAGATCTTTAACCGACCGCGTATAGAATACAACTCTCATGTGTGGGCCGGTGCTTCAAAGTCTACTTTGGAGCTTCTCGACCGCGTGCAGGAGAGAGCGAAGGTTCTCATTGGTGACAGTAGGGTATCCAATTCTATTGACTTCCTGGAGCACCGTTTATCGTTACAACAATGGGATGTGTTCTGACGAAATTAGGGATCTGGTTTCCGAAACCCGTACGTTTACTCGTAATACACGTTTTTCCTCAAGAACCCATCCTTATGTGGTCGATTGGCAGGTGAATCGTAGAACGCATTACAGAGAGAATTCGTTTTTTCCCCGGACTGTTCGTATGTGGAATATCCTTCCTGCAGAAGTCTTCCCTCTCACTTGCAACATGATTATGTTCAAATCGAATGTTCACACACACTACTCCCTGTATTCTCCTTCCCACAACCTATTTTCCTAGTTCCAACACAATGCTATGCATTAGTAGGGGTCATCCCCTGAGTGCTGGTGTTAACAGAGAAAAAAATAAAGTGAATTTTTTTCATCATACAAATATGGGACCGGGACCAATCGACGCAGTATTTTTTTCTGATAAAAATGATGCAAAAAAACGTATTTTCGATTTTTTGTCAGTTAAAGCGTTCTTGCGACGAAACTTAAGTTTTCCATTTTTGATATTTTTAGTTAGGCTTGAGTTCATCAAATTGAATTTTCATTAAATTATTTTTACTGAAGGAAGGAATTTTACATAATGAAATTTATTAAAATTTATTGATAATTTTGTACCCAAACAATTTTTTTGTTAATGAGAAAAAGAATGACATTCATAACATAAAAACAAAAATCCTATCTTTCAGCTTGAAGCAACGTTTCCGATATGCAAAGTCGACTTTGAAAATGCCCTAGAATGTAATTTTTGTTATACAACTCTGTCATGGTTTCGAACGAGTTACGCAGTACGGTTAAACTTTTGACTTTAAAAAAATTTTACTTTTCGAATCGAAAAAAAAAAACCCTTAGTCATTATCTATATTATAAAACATTTGCTGCAAAAACTTTCTTCAATTCTCTTTTGCAACTGCATGCGTGTTCATAGAATAAAAATTTTGTTTTACAGCATTGAGTAATGTTCAATGTCTTCTCTCTTTCTTTAAATAACAAACTCACAAAAACTGCTTGTACACGAAGCAAAATACACTTTTCCATTCGTCTTTCCCCTTTCATCAACAAACTCAAGTGTTTCGCAGCAAATGTTTTATAATATGGATTGGGACTAATATGTAAAATTGCTGCAGCTCTTCCAAAAAAATTCTTCACAAAAACACATTAAATGCATAAGATTTCGCTCCCTTACATTTTGTAACAAGAACGATCAACAAAGCAAAATGTTAAATAAATCAAAATATTTAAACATAAAAATATGTAACATTCTTTAAAGGCCCAACTATAATATGCTTAAGTTGGCTCAAGCAATTGTGCGAATACATAAGATTTATATGTGTAGAACCATATTGAACTTAAGAAAACTTTTTGTTAAATTTTATGAAACTGTCATTTGCTTAAGAAAAGTACGAAACAGGTCGCACTTTCCGTACGGAATCAAATATTTTTTATACCTTCCACCACAATTAGTTGTGAAGAGGGTATACTAAGTTTGTCATTCCGTGTGAAACTTTTTTATTATTCATCTCAGACCCCATAAAGTATATATATTCTGGCTGCTTGAGTAATTCTAAGTCGATTTAGCCATGTCCGTCTGTCTGTCCGTCTGTCCGTCTGTTGAAAACACGCTCACTTTCGAAAAACTCAAAAGAAATAAACAAACTAGGTGTCAAATTGCTTGTAGTTATCCTAAGCAGTTTGGGATTGAATTTCAGCAAAATCGGTTCAGTAGGACCAGAGCTATGAATCAAAATGTGGAACCACCACCTTCAAAAACTTGATAATTTTGTTACAAAAACTAACATAAATGATGCAAAAATGCACGGAATGACATAAGATTTTGCACAAGTCCGTTTTATTCGACTAGAAATTACACTGTAAAATTTCGCGAAGGTCGGTCCATAATTTACCCTAAGCCCCATATAAACACTACTCCCGGAAAACAGTTTAGTACGCCTAAAACCGTAAAAAATAATGCAATCATAACAAATTTTGGCTCGTCACAATTTTATAGGACTATAAATGATACTGTAAAATTTCGTGAAGATCGGTACATAATTTACCCTAGGCCCCATATGTGCCTTACTCCCGGAAAACAGTTTAGTCTCCTAAAACCATAATTAATAACAAATCGTCACAGTTTAAGATAATAATAATAAAAAGACATCATACAGATATTACTCCTTAAACTTTTGAACTGTCGGTGGAGGGTATCAAAGATTCGGCAGAGCCGAATATAGCACTCTAACTTGTTTATATTATTTTTGTTTTTTTAAATGCTTTTGAGAGACTTTTTGTTAATTTTTGACAGTAGCTTAAGGAAGCTAATGCATATTATAGTTGGGCCTTAAGAATGCAGTAATAATTTATAATTATTATGCTTATTAGTACAAGGGGCATAAAAAGAACTACATAATGTATTTATTTATAGACAGAAAAGAGAAATTTACTTAAGAGAAAAAAACGCCAACATTTTCTTTTCAATGTTGCTTTTTAGTTCACTAATTTAACACAGCCCTATTATGAATAAAATGTCCCCGGGAGTTTTTTCCCTTTTCCCATTTTTACAATTGAATTTACATACAAAAATAGGAAATTCAGAATATGGAATTTTATGTCTTTTCAAAAAAGTTTTGTATTTATAAAATCCATTGCAGAGTTGTGTTTTTTTACGTGCAATTGTTTTTGACATTTCCAGCATTTTTTACACAAACAAATGCTTTTGTTCCTGACATCTTTATCATTTTTTACACAAACAAAATGCGTGTTGTTTTAACCATTTTGTCGGATTGTTGTACAGGGTGGCCCAAAATTAACGAAGGGGTTTGAATTCGTTATAACTTTTTACTTAAGAAATAATTATTAAATTTAAAAAGTATATAATGAATATATATGTAAATGGGGAATATTTTTAGTTTAGTTATGAAAAATAATATCTCGCAAGTGGTGGCCATTTTCTGCTTCGCAAATTCGTGCTCTTTCCAACACATTTTCCATAACCTTTCGCAAAACTTCAGGTGTTATGTTGTTTATTTCGTCGCGTATATTGCTTTTTAATTGCTGGATGGTTCTAGGCTTATTAATGTAGACTTTTCCATTCAAATAACCCCAAAGAAAACAGTCTGGGGGGGTTAAATCCGGTGAACGCGTAGGCAAATTAAAATCACTTGTACGCGAAATAATTCGTTCACCATAGATGTCCCGTAAAAGAGTCATTGTGTCCCTTGCAATTGGGCACGTTGTTCAATCGAGTACTGCTCCATTTTAAATTCCCCAAGTCTTCTTTACAAAATACTGAAAAGAAAAGAGAAAAAAATTATAATAAAAAAGTTATAAGCAATTCAAACCCCTTCGTTAAGTTTGGGCCACCCTGTAGTTTCGCACAGACTTACTAATTGGGCTATGAAAATTCTTTTACTAGAACTTCCAAAGCCTTATTTTTAGAAGTGGATTTTCCTTATTCCTTTTTTGTTTCGGCGAATAAGCATGACTTAAGCATGAATTTTTATAGGCGAAGGGTTTGGAAAGAGATTCAAGGTGCGTTTTCACGTCCTTTGGCAAGAATAATTTAAAATCCTTAGCAAAATATTCATAATGCAAATTTAGTTCAAGAAAATCAATAAAAAATATGGACAAAATTAGGGATAATTAAAAAAAAATTTAAATTTCGTTCTATCAGGTGTCCCTAAAACTTTATTGGTTTTGTACTGGTTGTTGGTGGCCACCCTTCGTGTGGTATACCGTGGTGTTTGTGGCTCAAACGTTCAGCCCGCTTCGAGGAAAGGAAATCTTAAAAAAGCCAGCTTTATATACCAATACCCCGGTTTGCGTCGTTTTCAGGGGATCAGGGGAAAAGCCTGTTGAAATTGAAAGAAACCTTGAACTAGACCCTTCCACAATAAAATTCATTTGCTGTTCCAGTGACGCCGATAAAATTAAGAAATTTGTTAAAACAAGAACATCGTAACAACATAAACAGGTTACAAAAATGAAAAGTCTTTTAATAAAACAAATTGAGCCACTTCTTACTATTTGGATTGAAGATCCAAATCAGCGATGAATACCCTTAGAACAAATGGTTATTCAAAAAAAAGCTTAAACTTTTTTTGAAGATCTAAAATAAAATTATCCGTTATAAAGTCTATCAAATCAAAATTTAATTTTTCAGATAAAATTATGAATCTCGGATTTACATGAAAATCAATACAAATGTATGAAAAATCGTGCTTCGGTTTGCGTCGAGTTTTTTCGGTCCCAATTAGCGACGCAAACCGGGGTATTGGTGTAGTTGTTTTTTTTCCTGGAAGGAGCTCCACTTCATTTAAAGACTTTAAGATTTAATTGTTTCTTTTCTGGCATCAAAAGATGAACCGTTATTTTCGATTAAATTGCAGCTACTGCCAAATATTAAATTATATTATTCAGTCCCTAAAGGTGAGAAAATGGTTTTTAGCGGATTCTGTCTTCTGACAAAAATAAAGGCGTGAGTTGTTGTTGTAACAGGCTTGCTGTCGTCGTAAGTGTTTTACCCGTAAAACAAGTCAGAGTGCTATATACGGCTGTGCCGAAGTTTTGATATCCTTCACCGACAGAATATTTCAGGCGTATCTTTTTATGGGACTTATGGTAAATTAAGGACCAATTTTAACGAAAGTTGACTATGACTGACAAAAGTTTACTATAAAAGCATTATTCGTTATGGTTTTCCGCGTATTAAAGTGCTTTCCGAGACTGGGCCTTATACGGGGCCTTTGCCAAATCATGGACCGATCTTAACGAAAGTTGACAGTGTTTCTTTAAGTTGTATAAAACTGTGACAGACCGAATTTTATTACAACATTATTCGTTACGGTTTTACGCGTACTAAACGGTGTTCCGAGACTAAAGTTTATATGAGGCCTAGGAAAGTTATGGACCGATCTTCACAAAATTTTGTCGTATTATTTCTAGTCATGTAAAAATTTATAGAAAAACAATTTTGTGCATAATCTTGGCCCCTATTACGGCTTACAACTCAACTCAGTTAACCATGTTCTGATAATCGCACGAATTTAAATTGCAAAACGCCAGATTAATTTTATGAATACCAATTATGAATAAAAATTCGCCTTTTCGCATTTTTACAATGGAATTTGAATAGGAAAAAAGGAGAAAGGAAAAACTCTCGGGGAATTTTTAATCATAATGTGCATGTGTTCTGAAACTTGTGCGTTTTTCTTGCGATCTGCTATAGTTTCTTAAAAATATTCCAATTCCCTTGAGCGTACTTTTGCAATTTGAAGTCGCCTAGCTTCCTGCGATTGTGATTTACTGAATACCAATTATGCGATTTCAAGTCAAAATCGCAACTGCTAAGCGTTTTGCGACTGTCAGAACATGCCCGAAATTGTATTCATTTAGTTTTTTCAACACTAGTAATCACTCCACCTAATTTTCTGATGATCGGTCTATAATGAACCATAAGCCGAATATAAAACCACCTCCTTAAGTTCACTTTAATAATAAACAAATCACGACATTTTATTAAAATTATGTCCAATTAAGTTTTATGTAACTAGAAATAAGACTATACAACTTTGTAAAAAGCGGAATTTACGCTAGTACGTTGGATTAAAATCACAAGTTTGAATACTGGGATTCATAACTTGTCATAGATCCCATTAAAAGCAAATGTAAGGCGTACTCACGGAATTTACGCTAGTACGTTGGATTAAAACCACAAGTTTGAATACTGGCATTCATAACTTGTCGTAGATCCCATTAAAAGCCTCCTAAAATATCTTTACTCTCGGTGGAGGCTATCAAATATTCGGTACAGCCGAATAAACCATTTTTCCTTAAAATTTTTCTATTCCCCATACATTTTTTAGGTAAAAGAGAACAAATTTAACAAATTTTAAGGCATCTTTTATTTACGAAAACGGTGATAGTTTTCAAACAACTTTCTAAACTGACCCAACATCAAAATAAAACGCATTTGATTTTTTTTATATTTTTGTGTGTTTTTTTATAATTTATTCATTCATTTTTTTTCTTTTTTTGTTTTTTTTTTATTTTATTAAAAATTACTGGCTCTTTCTTAAGTCTTCTCTAAAAAGAAAATAATAATAAACAATAAAATGTTTTCAAACATTTCACAAGTTTAGTACTAAATCTTAAATTTAGCTCTACTATTTAAAAAAAAAAAGTACTTAAAACACTTATTTTAATAACAATTTGCAAGTAGTTTTAAAAGCTAATTTTTAACAAAATCAAAATAAAATTTATAAGTTTTGCACAAAAAAAATTTACAATCATTAAAAAAAAAAAAAAACAAAAAGATATTTTTTAATCAAAAATAGTTATTTCAGTACTGCTTGCAAAAAAAGTATGTACTATAAAATTTAGTACTAATATTGTTTGAAAAAATAATTTTTTTAAGTTCATTTTTTATATATGCGTCATATATGAGTGGCTTAAAGCACAAGGGGTTTAAGTGCCTTTTTCTAAAATTGAGTTTACATATGGAATTATTGGTGAAGTTCGAAAAAGTTGTTCAGAGCACAAGAGAGGTGAATGTAGGATTCTCATCCGGACGCTAGTTATGGTGAACAATTCAAGCACTTGACATTAAAATACCTGCTTCGCTTGCACAAGCGAAACAACCGATTTTGTCTCATTATTTAACATAAGTCACTTGAACCCCTTGTGCTTTAAGCCCCTCATATAATTTAATAAATTTACTTAAGCCTTAGAAAAATAATTATTCATTTAACAAAAAAAAAATAATAATTAAAATTCAATTAAAGTTTTTTTGTTTTTTTTTTTTTAATTTTTTTGATTTTTTTAATTAACAACTAAAGTAATAAAACACATACATAAGAACTTTATGTTTGGTTTGTTTTTTTTTTTAGTATTAATAATAAATGTTTAAAGATCAATATTTTACAAAGTTAATTTTGTGTTTCCATGTTTTTTTTATTTTTAATTGTTTGTTTTATTTATCTTGTAGTTTTAAACTAACCGAACATAATTTAATTATTTTATAAGTTCTATTAATTTATAGTATAATTTTTTCCCATAAATGTGTTTCTTTTTTAGATTTGTTTTATTTTCATTTGTTGTTTTGTGGTTTTAATTAATTAGTTATGTTCAAATTTAACAAATATTTGACGTAAATTAAGAAAAAAAAAGCGTGAGCACTAATTCAATTAATTTACCAAAATTTGCTTTTTAAAAAAATCGTAGTGGACTGTTCAATGCTTTTTTAACCATTTAACTTTTCGTAAAATCAAACAAATATTTAATAAAAAAAAAAAGAAAAAAGTTGGTGGTTACGTGTGGGGAAGTCAAATATTTGTTAAGCCTTTTATAAGTTTTTGTTTTTTTAATTGTTTATTAATGTTTTTACTTTATAATTATAAATAAATAAGTTTAATTTATAGTTATTAATATTGCTGTGTTTAAGTTGAAATTTTTAGGAAATAGTGTTAAGAAATTAAAAAAAAATAAGATTAAAACAAAATGGGATTGAGTTGGTTATAGGATGAAAAAAGTGAAAGGTAAAAAACAAAAAAAAGTTGTTTTCAAATACATATTTAAAAAAAAAATTAAACAAAAATTATATCATTCATTTTGTTGTTATGTTTTGTTTGTTGGTTGCTGGTTTGTTTTGTTTAGTTAAACTAAAACTAATAATCTAGTCACTTTCATGAGGCATACATGCGATTAATATCGTGCTGATATTTATCTTGAATATCTTTGCGTTTCAGTTTGAAGGCAGCCGTTACCAAGCCCATATCAGGAGACCAAACCTCTTTGCACAAAGTTATGGCGGCGGGTACTTCAAATTTTTGTAATTTACCTAAAACGATAAAAAAAATGTTTAGTTCCAAATTAAAGAAAAAATATATATACAAAATAAAAAACATACATTTTTTAGCATGCTCAGCCATTTCTTTAATGACAGCTTTTTCCATAACTGGAATAGAGCAGAGATCCTCAAAGGATTTACCCTCTAAGCCATGACGTTGTGCTAATTCCTCCAAATGCTTTTGATTGGGTACAACCAGAGCCACAGTGAATTGTTTGGTTGGATCACCATAAACGCAAATGTTTTCAATAATAGGACACGTCTTTAATTCAGACTCTACTTTGCCCAAAGATACATATTCACCAGCTTGCAATTTAACTAAATCCTTTTTGCGGTCTGTTTAACAAAAAAAAAAAAAATTTGTAAAATTTTTTAAAAATTTTATTAACAAATAAATTACCAATAATTTTAAGTACGCCATCTGGGTGCATTTCACCAATATCACCAGTTTTGAACCAACGCTTGCCGTCCTCTTCAAAGAATTCCTCAGCGGTTTTTGAGGGCAATTTATAATAACCCATGGAAACACATTCACCACCGACAAGGACTTCACCCTTAAAGATAAATAACGCACAGAAAATTAAGTAATTTGAGAAACATAAACAAAAACTGATAAAGTGCTAAGCTAAAACTCTAATGAGAATGGAAACAGAACTAAATCTGAATTGAACTAGAACTAAACTAAAACTGATCAAGAACTAAACCAAAAATTTAACTAGAATTGAACTTAAACTGACCAAGAACTTAAACTGGGCTCCAACTAAAATAGAGCAGAACTAAGAAGTATTGAAATAAACATGAACTTGAACAAGAGCTAGAGCTAAACTAGATCTAAAACTGAATTACATTCAAACTAAAACTGAAGAAGAGTAAACTAAACCTGAACTAGGACTAAGCTAAAGCTGAACTAAACTAGAACAGAAGTATATCTAAGCTAGATCTAAACTAAAATATAACTATAAAAAACTACACGAACTAAAATTTAAACTTGAAATTAAATGTAAATAAATTAATATTGATAAAAAGTAGATTTGAACAAAAACTAATCAAGAGCTGAACTAAAAATTAATTACAATTAAATAATTAATTAGAATTTAAATTAAACAGAACTAGAACTTATTTAAATGAAACACAACTAGAACTGAATTAGAACTTAAATAAAACAGAACTAGAACTTAATTTTTCCTAAAAATATTCTTAAACTCTGCACGAAATTAAATTTACTATTACGTCTTATTACAATAAGATTTAAATTTAAAACTTACTTGAGGATACGGTTTGTTGGTTATTCTATAGCCACCCTCTTCCCAGTTGACTAAGCGAATTTCAGAGACGGTTAAAGGAGCGCCTACACGACCATATTGGGTATCACGGTCTAAAAATTTAAATCAAAAAAAAAAAAAAATAATATTAAAAACAAAACATTTCTTAAAATTTAGTATTGAAAGAGCAAGCTTACAATCCATGACAGTGGCACCGGATGTAGTTTCAGTTAAACCATAACCCTGGATTAAATCAACACACAAACAGGTCTTAATTTGTTCATGTGTATCGGGCGACAAAGGAGCTCCTCCAGACATCATCATGCGGACACGACCACCCATAAGTTTTGCGACCTTTTTGAAAACCAATCTAAAAAAGAAAGAAACATTTAATATCACACTCGTAAAATATAGAAAATATAAGGAACTATTTTGAGAATTCATCAAGCAGGTTTTCTTTAACGCAATAAGAAATGAAAATACATATATCGCTCATTCCCTCGCGAATGGGTAGTCATCTTGTCGTGATGCGAGGGCTTAAGTAAAAGGTCGTATAGAGTCATGGCTTGACGTTACTCAATACCGGCAGGGCCTCCCATGCCAGAAGGGTCTGAACCGAGTACGAACCAGGAACCACCCCCTACCCATTTGCTGCTACGTCGTCATAACTTAAAAAATGAAGTTGTGGAGTTAGTGAAGCACAGTTGTTCGGTATGTTTTTCTTTATATTGTGTATAAAATTCATCTTTATATCTTTCACACTTTAATCATTTAAAAAGCATGTTTCGTTATTTTTTGGTGCAAGCAAATTAAAAACTTTAAACACGTTTATTTCGATATGTATTTTTTTGAGTTATGACGTCGTTGCAGTAAATGTGCGCTATAGTATAATATTGCAATACTTTTTATTAATTTCATTATAATATTTATGTTTTCAAATCAATAGAGGCATTCTGTGTTTAGTGTAAATGGTTAAATCCAACAACAAAATACACTGAGATTACACGTTAGATTTCATAAAAGAGCTACAATATTTTGCATTTACTCTTTTGCTCTCTTTCGCTAGACCATTTCAACAAAAAATGTTTAAGCTTACTTATCAATTAACGGAGTTTCATAGCCTCTTTGGAACCATTTAACTTTGTATTGGTATAAAAATTGGAAAAGAGCTTTTTTAAAGGCAGAACCGGAATTGACCTTATCATTAATTCCTTTAGAAATACGATCCAATATCAGCTGCAATAAAAAACAAGTTAGAACACATTTATAGCTTTTTAATAAACTAGATTTTTTTAAATTCTTACGGGAACTGTTGTCATGCAAGTAGGTTTCAATACGGTGGCATCACCTTTGCAGCCTCTCATAATTTTGCTACTGGTATCGATTAAAGTCAAAGGTGTTGAATAACCGATAGGTACACCGGTCATTAAACACACACTTTCGGCCACCAATTCAAAAACATGGGCCAATGGAAGAAAGCTAAAAAAGAAACAAAAATAATTTTTTTTTTTACATTAAATTAGATTTCAACAACATTTAAATAGAATTGAATTATTATAAAGGTATTTACGTCGAAAGTTGCAGTCTTGAAATTTTTCGCAAGAGTAAACATTTTGACTTGACTATCTTTAAAATATATAGAACTAAACTTGATCTTAATTAAAACTGAACTTTGAACTGATTCACAACCAAACAAGAACCGAACTAGACGTAAACTAGAATTGAACTAATACTAACCCATTAAAAATTTCGCCTACAAAATAATGTGTTAAGTAATCAGGAAAAAGTAAAAATACTACTTTAAATTCTACTGAAAGAACCAATGAATTTTACAAGGGATGTCCCTAAATGAACGCATTTAAATGTAAGTCATTACTTTTGACCTGCACACATCTGACAAATAAGTTGTTATAGAAGTTTTAAGAAGAAAGCTACTAAATAATGGGTGAAAGAAGCTATTCGTTTTAAAAAAGTAACTGCACACAGAAAAAAATACCAATGTAAAATTAACATGGAAAAATGTTGATTGAGAATCATAGTAATTTTCTGCAAAAGTATGCACTTTATTTAAGTTTATCATTTTTTAATATTAATTTTAAATAAAATAACCTTAAATCACGTTTATTTAATATTATTCACTGTTAAAATAAAAAAAAAAATATATTAAAATATAAATAAATATGGATTCAATATTGAATCCATAAAAACCTGTTTTATATTAAAATCAAAAGTTTATCTTGTTAAATTAACATGCATACAATTTAAGTATGTACATTTTTTATTTTCATTTCTAAAATATGTTATAAAAAGAAGACAATTCCCGTATTCTTTTAATTAAAATTATTTAGTTAAATAGTACATCAAGTTTTCAAAGTAGAATGATGACGAAAACCATATTGGGCGATTCTGCTGATGCTTCTGTTATCAAAGGAGAATACGAAATAAGTGAAACATGTGTTACAGGGGTAAGTGTTTTGAATTATTCTTAAATAAATGCATATGTTGTCTCTGAAGCTTCTTCACACTGTTATAACACACACAAACCAATTTGATTCTACATGAAATTCACGTTGTTTCAACTTGAAATAACTTTCAATCAACGTGATTCGGATTGTTATTTCAATATAAATTACATTTTGCTCTAACTTTACTGCAATGTTAAATTAACATGAATTAAAGTTATTTTAAAAGAAAAAAATGTTGTTCGCAGTTATTGTTAAATCAGGTTGAATTAACATGAAAAACGTATAAAGCAAAATCACCACCGAAAAATTTTAAATCAACCTTGTTTTCTACGTTTTTAACTTGATTTTTTTCTGTGTGTGGGTACCCAGTAAAAACTTCGCCTACAAAATAATGTGTTGAGTAATCAAAAAACTATCCAGTAAAAACTTCGCCTACAAAATAATGTATTGAGTAATCAGAAAGAAATAAAATCACTACTTACAATTCTAATGAAAGAACCGATGAATTTTACAAGAGATGTCCCAAAATGAACGCATTCAAATGTTTGTCATCATGTTTTTACCTACATACATCCAGAAATAAGTAGTTATAGAAGTTGTTATAGATGCAGTTATAGAAGAAAGCTACTCGTATAACTACTTTTTTTGGATGTTTGTAGGTAAAAAAAAATAATGGTTTACTTTTAAATGCGTTCATTTTAGGACTTCCCTTCTAAAATTCATTGGTTCTTTCAGTAGAATTGTTAGTAGTGATTTTATTTTTTTCTGACTACTCAATACATTATTTTGTAGGCGAAGTTTTTACTGTGTAGTTTTAAACTAGGTTTAACAGAACTGAACTAGAACATAATTAAAACTGTAATAAAACTGAGGAAAAACTGAATAAGAGTTGAACTAGAAACTTACATAAAATGAAAAATTAAATGATTAAAAAAAAAACTGGAGCTGACCTTAAATTCAACTAAGCCTGAAGTCACATTAACAAAACACAAAACGTTTGTGTCTTTTGTCTTTTAAGTCAGAGACACTTGTGTTTGATGCTAACTGCGGTTGTTTTGTTTGGTGTGAGTTGTCTTATAAGAACTAATGTTCTGTTCTCGTATTAATTAAAAAAAAAACTGTTTCGTCCAGTGTTGGTGTGGGTTCAGCCTAAACGAAAACTAGAACTAATCTTAAATTTAATACGAAATGACATGAACTAAACTAGAGATGAACTAGAGATGAACTACAAATAAACAAGAAATAGCACAACTCAACAAATTGCCTACTTTGAATTTTATCTGAGGTTGCATTGTGTGAATTTTATTCCTTGACATTGATCTAATAATAATGCATGAATGAACACTTTCTATTAGAGCGACTCAATATAAAGTGATTTTGTGGTTCTAGCGTTGACCATCCGTGGGCTGGGCCATTTTTAAAAAGGCCTTTTTTAGTTTTTCGATTTTTTTTTTTGTACTTTGCTCCAAGACGACATAAATAAAATTTGGTCATATTGCAAACAAAATGGAATCGTACAAATTTTATACAAAGGAAGAATCGCGAGAAGATTTTTTATAAATTTTATATGTCTTGTTGTAATTTTATTTTTCACAGTTTGATAAATTGAAAAATAAAAAAATTGATACCCATATTGCCTATATATGATATACCAAATTTTATTTATGTCGTCTTGGAGCAAAGTACAAAAAAATCGAAAAACTAAAAAAAGGCCTTTTTTGAAAATGGTCCAGACCACGGATGGTCAACGATAGAACCAAAATATTTTGGGAATCATCATAAGACATATCAAGCTTTATTTTCAGAGGGGTAACAAAAACACTTTTTTCGGCTCCATACAAGTTGAGTCGGTCTAATGTACATACATATTTCATAAATCACGAATTTATCGAGAATTTATTGAGTAATTTATTAATTTGTTTTCCTGTTTTTTCCTGTTAAAAAGGCTTGTTTTCTTTTGGAGAGACTGGCTTTTCTCTTAAACTGGGATTCAAGGGTATCTCTAAAAAGACTGCAACAGAATTCTGCGAGCATAGCAGGATCCCATATACTCCGAAAGCGCCTTTGAAAAGCAGCACATATTGGTAAAAGCATTCTCCATGTTGGTTGCTGACTGACCCCATATTTCCAGGGAAACAAATTAAATACGAGTGAAGAATATGCAATTTTAGTAACACAAATCATCTCATTTGAGAGTAGCAGTGCAACAAAACTTCTATATTTCGGAAAAGTCATTTGATTTCTTGTAACGAAGAAAATTCTCCATGCTCGTTTTTCAATATCGTAAAGAATAGAAGTAAAATATAAATATTTTGTTAGGTTTTTTTTTTTTTTTTGCTTAACTTACGAAAGGGCTTCTTTTATTTTGGCATCACTTAACTTCTTGGGAAACTCTTGCTTGCGAAACTAAAACGCTGAACCATCTTTGCTCATAGTTTTGTGTACCAATTTAGTGTGCAATGGCATATATTGATTTCTTCGTCACAATTGAATAAGCCAGATAACACTGTTTAATTAAGTCATAAAGTGACTTTGTTTTCGATTTAAACGTTAACTTGCCAGAAGTTAGCAATATAAACGAAGACTGTTAACATACACCCGCGCCATTTTAGCAGTTAGCTTTTAAACTAACGAATACAATTGTGTAACTCAGACGCTCTGTCTTATGGCTTATCGTATGGCTTATCTTTAAAATTGATTTTTGATTATGCACCTGTGACCAAACTGATTTGTTGTATCCAAGGCGAATTCACTTAATCGGTGTCGTTAAAAACACAGCTGAGCTACTTTTTTTCTTACTTAGGGTGTGTATGAAACGGTAGCAAAGTACTCATGGAAGTAAAATTTTGACACTATTGAGGTGAATAAAATGTCACTAGCCCTGGGGGCTAGTATAAATTTTGACATTAGTGTAGAAATTTTTGACAACCACAAAATTATTTTTTTTCATCAAATTTGCTTAACCAGAATAAAAAATAATATAGAAGCAGGACCAGCGGCAAAAAAATTAAAAAGAATTATACAACATGTAAGTAAAGGGTGGTTAAATTTCAAGGGCCGATGTTGATTTTGAATAAAACACAAACTATTTAGGAAATTATTGTAATTTTATCTTATTATGATATATTGGTATTACTCAATTATGTATGGAACAAAATATCGGCCAAATGGGCGCCGCGACCACGGCGGCACACCTCCATCCGATGGTCCAAATTTTCGATGACCCTGAGGCATAATGGAGGTTCTATGCCGTTAATGTGCCGAATTATCTCATTATTTAGCTCTTGAATTGTTGCTGGCTTATCGACGTACACCTTTTCTTTCAAATAACCCCAAAGAAAAAAGTCCAACGGTGTCAAATCACATGATCTTGGCGGCCAATTGACATCGCCATTAAGTGAGATAACACGGCCATTGAATTTGCTACGCAAAAGAGCCATTGTTTCGTTAGCTGTGTGGCAAGTGGCACCGTCCTGCTGAAACCACATATCGTCCACATCCATATCTTCCAATTCGGGCCATAAAAAGTTCGTTATCATCTCACGATAGCGAACACCATTCACAGTAACTGCCTGACCGGCCTCATTTTAGAAAAAAATACGGCCCGATGATGCCGCCAGCCCATAAACCGCACCAAACAGTCACTCTTTGTGGGTGCATTGGTTTTTCGACAATCACTCTTGGATTATTATTCGCCCAAATGCGGAAATTCTGCTTATCGACAAATCCACTGAGGTCAAAATGTGCCTCATCACTAGAGTTTTTTTTTCCCCGGACTTTTTCGATCGAATTTTTTTAAATTTCCCGGGATCCCGCTCCATATAAATGACACAAAGTAAATTTTGTTATTAATTAATGAAAAAAACTTTTATAAAAAAACTTAAGGGAACTTGTTTACAAAGAAAGTAAAAGAAGTGATTCAATACTAAAAAATTAATTGAAGATTGAAATAGGAACTTGAATTATTATCACCTCACGCCTTTATTCCCTATTATAATGCTTTTATTCAGTATTATTATGCTCTAGATAATTCATAAAAAAATAATAAAAACAAAATAAAAATTGAGGTATTCAAGATAAGAGATCAAAAAGTTAATTAATAAAATATTTTAAAGAAATATGTAATATTTTTTAACGGCTTAGGAAATAACTTTCTGGCACACTCAAAGCGCTTGGTAAGTCGTCAAAAAGTATATCCCTGATTTTATTTACTAATTATCACGTTTCTGAAAAATTTCGTTCATTTTTTACCGAGGTTGGACAAATAGTTAAAAGTGCACCGTTGTAGCATGCTTCGGATTCACAATCAGAAGCAATTTTTTCTTTTTTATAAACAACGTCTATATCAGTCAAATGTATGTCAAGGTTGATGCAAAAATAGCATCAACCGGTCTGCTTCATACAAACCTTTTCATTTGAATAGGTCCATTTGTAATCTTAAGGACAATGTGTTTTTTAAGTTGTATGTTGTAGTATCTTACACGAGTCTCCAAAATGTTATTTTATTTCGGTTTCCCCTTCACGGGTATATAAACCAACACAAATTGAAATTGAAAATTTGTGTTTATCACCTAATAAACATATCGCTCCTTCATTGCATCATAGTCATATCTCAAAATTTGAAGTAACTTTAGCAAAGTTTTCCTTCATACCTTCTCGTATTATATCTCAAACTGAACCGAAGTTATAGCAAAATTTATCTTTAAATGGGTACATTTGGAAAACTTTAATCGCATTTTGCCAAGATCGTTTGTTTTTGTAGATATGACTATGTTGCAATAAAGGAGCGATATGTTTAGGTATCTCCTATTTTTAAGACTTGTTCATGGACAATGAAACTTTACTGTCGGCATCTTATTTTGAATTAATGTTCTTTATTAACTCTTCACTTCACTAAATGTAGATTTATTGCATCAGGAGACATTGATTTAAATACATGTACTCACTTCTTGTAATTGATCTAATCCACAACCCATACACAGATGCTAATTTTTAGAGAATAGAAAACTAAATTTCAAAGTATAAATAGCTATTTTCTGAAATTATGAGGAATTTTTTATTTCCCGGGATCCCGCAAGAAAAATACCAGGAAAACGGGAAATAAAATAATCACTGAAGATGATTTTCTTCGAAATTTATCATCCATTTTCATAATAAGTCTGGATAACTTTAACACGTTGTTGGATTGTGTATCTCTCCATGGTTCAAATTGAGTAAGTCTGAAATAGAGAAATGTCAAATAAAATTCGGAAAAAAACTTGGCGTTTAGGTGTGGTTCACATTCAACATCGGCCCTTACAATTTTACCACCCTTTATTTACAAATGTATAAGCTTTTTTGCCCACACTTTTTGTAAAAATTGTTAATATATCAGAACGAATTCATAAAATAGTTGAGACGATCTCATTTCCAACAGAATTGAAATGATTATTGCAAAAAACTTGATTAATTTATTAATTTTCACAAAACTACTAGTAATTGTTTTTTTCTTTGTGTCAAAATTTTACGTTGTCAAAAATGTTACAATTTTCTACCACAAACAAATTTCATTTCACCATAGAACCCCCTTTTAGAGAGAGAAATGTCAAAAGATGCCTGTATTTTTGACGTATCGACCAACTAAAGCAATACTAATAATTGAATGTTATTTCGTCAGCTTATTATTGGTGTGACCTACCGACCATTTAAAAAAAATGAGTTAGGTACTATTTGGTATATGGGCATTTCAATTTTGACGTGACGGGATATTTGTACGACAAAATGTAAAAAAATTAAATGAAGAAGTCAAATTTGTAAAAATGGTTTTTATATATGCAAAGTAATGAAGTAGCAATATATTCAGATAAAAAAATCACTACAATCGACGCTGATTTGCAGATATAAGCAAAAATATGCGCTGGCGTGACGTTAAAAAAACAGAAGTGGATTTTGACTTGCATTACAAATTGAATAAGACTGCGAATTGAGCAAGAAGTTTTGTATAAAACCTTTTTTAGTAAGCTTTGAACTTATATAGATTTATTTTTCAAGCTATCAAATTTAAAAATCTTTGCTCGTTTAAAGGTGCATATGGGTATTTTTAGCGAAAAGTCTACTTTTTTTAATGTAACGGCAGAATGCAAATAAGGTTGTATTTTAGGACCATGTTGTTAACCGTTATCGCTTTTGTTACTTAATGTAGAGCTAGTTGCGCTTTACACCAAAATTTAAAAAAGTAAACTATACATATAAAATTTTTCGAGAAACAATTTAAATTACTTCTGGCGTTACGTTACAAAAAGGAGATTTTTGGCTGGAATTGCCCATATATTTTAAATACCACTTTTCTGAAACCAAAACCTGTTTCACGAAAATTGTTATGGTTTCTGAGACATTAGGCATTAATTTTGCTCCATACCAACTATTTTAAAGTTTATTAAGTATTGTTTTGATCTATACGCCACTGTTTGGCAAATGCAGCAATTTCTTGCTTTGCTTTATTGCCGTAAGAAAAACAGTAGTTAAAGCGAAATAAAATGCCAACAACTCAATACACTGCAGTAAGTATACATAAGTATGCAGCACAAAAAGCTTATTTTTAGAAATAACTTTAGAAAAGTGGCGTATTCGGCACAAAACAATAATTTTATTGTCGTTTTTCTCTACTACGACTTTTTGACATATGCGCCAAACCAATATGAAGCTGACGATTTATTTATTGTTGTTGTAACAGACTTGCTATCATCGGAAGTTCTTTCCTTGGAAAAAAAACTTCCGATTAATACATCTGCTGCTGAGCTGGCAATCTTTGGCCGACTGAAACTCGGGTCGTTCGGAGATCCAATTGTCGTAGAAACCTTTATTTATTGTTGTACTTGTTGTAGTATTGCCACCACCGTTTACAGAAATTCGCCTTGGTTGTATTCAAGGCACATATTTATCATTAAGAAGAAGAATTAAATTTGTGGTATTATTATTTTTCACATTGTAAAAAGATTTTTTGCCAATTCACCAAACAAATTGAATATTTTCATGCCTGTACCCATGTTCTGTAACTTTAGTGAAAAGATATGAAACAAAATATTCCATCGTTTCTCGAAAAGTGAGAAAAACGTGTGTATGTAACTCATGTCGAAAACTATCAAAAAAGATTACGTCGTTACGTTATACATGTCATTACGTTGCACTCGAAGCCGATGTGACATTGCAGAAGTTGAGAACGCCAGTAACGTTGACGGCGAACAAAATTTACTAAAATTGAAAATTTTTCAAAGACGGCGGCGAAAATACAACCGTCGGCTATACCAAATAATGTAAAGTGCGACTTTAATGTTTGTTGTTTGCAAACGAGTTTTGAAAACCTTCGTATATTTTATAAATATGTTAAAAGCAAAATAAAAAATAAAAAAATGTGCCAAGAACAAAATATTATTATTATTATTCTTTGTATTTTGCATTTTTGATTATTTTTAGTGCTAAAATTTTTTCTCGCCCCATTTTTATTCGTGAGTTTTTTGACAGTTCAAAGCGGGAACTTTTCTCACAAAAATGTTACAGACACACTTTAAATTGGGGAGTACTTTCCTTACGTGACAGCTAGTACTAGCCAAAAAAAAATGCAGGCACAGTTAAGTGAAAAAAACAGCTGTTTGTTTCAATATATGGCATTCTTGTTTCATTTCACACATTTCAATCGAAAAGTTTCTCGACGCGAGAGTTACAGAACATGGGCACTGATGTAAATACAACATTTTCAAAACATATAAAACTCAATCGTATAATAATAACGGACTATTGTATTATAATTACCAACAACAAAAATACAAATTTGAATAATTATACGATAAGACCAGGGCTGCCAGGACCTTTTTTCCTTGTCCCCAAAAAATTAAAAAAAAATTCCCCAAAAAACCCCAAATTCCCAAATCCCCAAAAAACAAAACCTTAAAATATTATATATATTATGTCCTGTGGTTCCTAGTAGGAACAAAGGGCCGCAACCTTAAAAAGTTATTAATCTATATTAATCGTTTGTTTTTTTTTCTGACCAAAGCTTAAATTTTTTTTAAAAAATAGTTAGAAAAATGTTAAAAAGAAATCCCCAAAATCCCCAAATAAAAATGTTTAGTCAAAAAAATCATTTTATTTTGTTTGTAGCGATTGATTTCGGCATGTTTTTCCAATTCCTTTTTATGTGATTCCAGTAAGGAATAACATATTTTTCTATTTGCAATAATCTTGAATTTCAGGACTTCTTGATTTTAACAGTTTAAGGTATGTAAAAAAAATATTAAGACTCGTATTCATATATACACTTTCAGGTGTGATATGGAAATAATTTGTCTACAGTTGCTCGTTATTAAACAATATGAACCGGGTCAGAATTTTTTTTTTTTTTTGGTGTTGAGTAGTATAATCTAAATATAGTTCTAGTTTAGTTCAAGTTAAAAAATTGTTTAGTTCTAGTTTAGTTCAAGTTAAAAAATTGTTTAGTTCTTGTATAACCACTAAAATTCTTTTAGATATTTTGCAATTTATTTCGACTTACCCAATTAAAACATCATCAGGATAAATAGGTACCATATCAACGAAACCCTTCATGGTAGCAATGCAATTTTTGTGAGACAAGCAGACACCCTTTGGGGTACCAGTTGAGCCAGAGGTGTACATAATAATGGCAATATCTTCGCCCTTAGGAGGAACATTTTCTAAAATAAAAAAAGAAAATATTTTATAGAAACGATTTTTTTTTATCCTTTAACATTGTTAACCTACCGAATTTACTATCTTGACCGCTGCGCACCACTTCAGAGAATGGCAAAACCTTTACACCCTCTTTAAAGCCAGTGGTTTCAGTTTTATGCAATTGGTCTTCCATGTAGATAATCGTATCAACCTGTGGACATTTATCCAATAACACTTTAAACTTAGGCAACAAATCATGCGAAGTAATGACAGTGGTAACTTCAGTTTCACTAATACAATGGGCTACACCCTCATCACCCAAAGTGGCATATACGGTGACAATAGACATCGATTGTTTAAAACAACCATGCGCAGCAATCATCCATTCGGCACGTGTTTCGGCAAAGATTACAATATTTTTATGGGGTTGTTGGCCACATTCACGTAAACCACGACCAAAAGCCGCTGCCATACGTTCAGCCTCTATAAAATTTTTCCATTTATAATCACCCATATTGTACTTTTTGAATACGCGACCATTGGGCTGTAACTCGTCCTCTTCGCTGAGAATTTGACGAGTGCCCAGACAACGTTTCGACGAATGAGTTTTAGCCACAAAATTGAAAACCTTTTCTAGAGTATCTATATTGTCCTGCAACATTTTGATATGTACCTCTCTGGGTGGTTCCGTTGTGCGATAGGTTAGAGCCGATTCATCATTGCTAATAATTTTTGCCTGAAAAAGAAATTGTAAGAAAGTTGAAAGAACACTTTGTTGAAGTTATTAAATAAAAAATTTAATTAAGTTAATTATGATAAACCAAAAAAAATCTTTTTAATGTAAATAATTGTTAATGTACTAAGGTAAAATGTGCAAAATTATTTTGGGCAAACTATTAAAGGTGTCTGTCTCAGCTTTGTTTCTATGATTTCAAAAAAAAAGTTAGCTTTCACCGTTTGGGATTTATTTTAATTTTAATATTTGATACATTTAATTTGAAAAATTGTTGTTTTGATTTATTTTACAATATAAAACAATATATACATATTTAAATTAACATAACCAACACCTTGTTAGTTTCTGCCTTTTTAGGAAAAACCAAAGTAGTACAACTTATAAACTTTAAAACCAAACTAAATACAACAATTTATTAAAATTAACAAAACCTCTATATCATCCGCTGTATATTTTGACTTTTCCTCATTTGTGACTTTAACTGGCAAACTCTGTATCAAAATATATTGAAAAAAAAAAATGCAACAGATTTTTAGATAGTGAGAAAAAAAGGATATATTTTATTTAAATAATTAACATTTTGTAGAATTAAACTTATTAAGAGAAAAAAAATGGCTTTTTTATTATTAAAAAAATTTTAAAGAGTAGATTAAGTAAACTTAATTAATTTAACCAAAAACTGAACTAGAAACGATCTAAACTAAAAACGGAACTAGAGCAAAACTAGAACTGAACTAGAATTGAACTAGAACTGAGCATGAACTATACTAGAACTGAATTATAACAGAACTAAAACCAGCGTTAAAAAAACTGCAGTCAAATTAGAAAAACTGCCATTTCTTCCATTTCTTCATTTGTCATTGACAAAAAAAAAACTGTTGTTTTTACTTCTGATTCGTTAAATGTGAACAGTCGCTGTCAAACCAACTCAAAAAGCGAAAAGTTTTAAACAAATTTTCGTTTTTTGTTCGATAGTTTTTGGTTTCGACTGCAGTTTTTAAACCTTGACTAAAACTTTATATAATTTTACAAATTCAGGATTTTCAAACAACAAGATGATTTTTATGTAAAATAATTAAATTAATATCACTAAATGGAAAATAATGTTGAATGTAAGTCTGTTGAAATCACTCTCACTTTCGAACGACTCAAAATAATAGAACTAGATATTAGTGTCAAATTGTTTCTAGTTTTCTTAAGCATTTTAGGATTGAAATCCAGCACAATTGGTTTAGTAGGAAAAAGATTTAACCACCCTAAAAAAAGTATATCTCTGTCAGAGAAACTAACATTAATTGCTGGAGAAATGCCCCGATTGTTACTTAATTTTGCACAAACTCGTTTTATATGACAAGAAATCAATGTGATGATCGGTCCATAATTTACAATAGGTCCCATATAAAACCCACACTCCCATATAAAACCCACACTCGGAAAAGACTTAAGTCAGCCTACAATAGTACAAATTGGTCTGTTATAGTTTCATAGGGCTTTAAATAACACAACCAAATTATGTAAAGATCGGTGGGGTTGAATATAAGTGTAGTAAAACTTCATACATATAGTTTTTATTTTAGAACAAAAAAATAACTAGCTACTTTGGATAAACAACTAGGTATTCACTTCAAAGGCTGCACTTTTGCAATTTTGCTTTTTCGCAAGAGTGCAACTTTTGACGTGAATACCTTTTATGACTTTTTATTTTTACCTATGAGATTCAAAATTTTTGTTCTTTTTGGTCACAACATTTTAGTAATTTACGATATCAAAAAAAGCTTAATATTCTAGATAGAGGATATTTAGGCCACATTTTATGTTTCTTGGTTCTAATTTAAAGACATTAACCCATTTAAGCCCAAACAAAAACTACCGGACAAAAAATAAAATATTGTTTATTTTATTATTTTATTCATTACATATAAACAAAAAACAAAAAAAAAATTGATTTTTTTTTTTTTTTTTTTTTTTTTGAATTAAAGAGGTGTACCCAAATTGGCACTACGGTCACTAAAAAAAAAAATTTTTTTTGATGTTATAGAAATTTCTGAAATTTTAGTTTATCAATAAGGTAAACATATATTGAATAATGTCAAAAACTTTGTCATAAGCCGGAAATAATGAAGTGTTCCCACTTTAAGTACAAAGTACTTTAAAGGTTTGGAAAACGTATTTTTTTTTTTTTTTTTTTTTTTTGTGACATTTAAAAAACCTATTTATAAGTTTTTAAAACAATTTACAAACGCCAACCACCATAATAATAAATTGTGAAATGCGCATAGGAATAACTTATCCCTTCAACAATAAATTTCAGTTTATCAATAGTATGAAATGGGAATGTAGCACATTTAAACGAAACCTTGTTAATTAAATTATTGAATCCCAAGAAAAACTGATGAATTTTAAGTATTTTATCAACGAAACCTAATCTTAATCAATACGACTAAAAAAACAATGGGTCGATTACGAATACATAACAAAAGTTGAGTTGCCAGCCGCGAAATTAGGCAATTTAATAAATTATCGGACAAACAATTAAAAAATAAAAACACAATTTAATGCCCGCATGCGTAATTATAAAGTCCAATCTATAAAAAAAACAATTGATAAAAAATCATATTTTTTAAATCAGACCACCATTATTTGGTTGTAAAAATATTAAGGAAAAACGCCTTAAAATACAAAGAAATTCAAATATAAGGTCTGTTCATTTACTTTACTAGCCATATACTTGCAACGAGAAAGTAAAACGAAAATGTTTGTCCCAATTATTCCAAAAAAAAAGTAAATAAATGGTTTCAAGTTAGGCATTGCGAAAGTATGCAGCTGTAAGAGAAAAGATTCTTTCTGTCTTCCTCAATTAAATTTTTAACAAAAAAAGTTATTGTTCCTCAATTTAAAAAATATATGTTTACACATAATTTTCTATTATTTACGAATCGTAAAAACTGATTTGGGCGGTGAAGCAGAGTCATTATCTTTGAAGTGCAATCAGGCCGTCCTTGTCTATCTGCCTTTTGTTCATTTTGTTCATTACGCATTGGCTAATTGTTCGGCGTTGTATAGCTGTAATTGAATTCAGTTTCTCGGTTTTCAACACTCACCATATGCAAGCGTTTTTGACCAGTTTTACCTTGAAAAGAACCAAATAAAACTCGGATTTAACTTGGTGAAATACCATTTATAACTCTAATGAATTACTGGTGAAGTACCATTTAAAACTCAGATTTATTACTAGTAAATACCATAATACTTAGGAGCGGGTTGTAAAAGGTTTTGGCTTCCTAGACAAGTTTTCGCCTTCCTAGACTAAGTTTTATGTCGAACGATGAACCTGCATATCGATGGTTTTCTGCCGCAACCTCGTAACTCAAAAACAACTACTTTTCAGGAGAGACAAAATACTTTTTTTTACCAAATATTTGAAACTTTTTGCTAAATATTCTTTTATAATCCAAGAATTAGGAAAAATTCCGATATTCCGCCAAACAAAAAAAAATTGCAAAATTGTAAGGCGGTGTTTACTGATTACTTTTCCAGTTAAAACAAAAAAATCCGAAAAAATCGAGTAACGTGGTTGCGCAAGAAAACCATCGATATTTCTTTTTTTGTGTCATATTAAAAATATATTATTAATTCTCTATTATTTTTAACATACATATATACCAAGGCGATTTCATACAAATAAGAGTTACGCTAGCTATCCCTTTTTTAAAAAAAGACTATGTATGTATTTTGTTTTTGTAAAAAGTTAAAGTAGTGAATGTCAAAATTATTTGTTGAAAATATAAAAAAGTGAATTTTTTGTTTATAAGATATACACAATTGCTTTAGAAGGTAAATCTTTTTCCTGTATTGCAAAATTATTAGGGCTGCACTTATTCCTTACGCCTTTTTAAATCCTTGTTTTTTTTTTTTTTTTTTTATAAAATTTAAATAAGTTTTTTGCAAGTACATATAAGATTTTTATTCAATTTAAAATTTTATCTAATTTTTTCACAAAATGTCAATTAAGCTTTACATTCAGTATACACACAATAAAATATAAAATAAACAGATGACTCGAAAATGACCTTTATAAATTCGCCTTGATGTATACTTATTTAGAATTTCCTTAAAACTATTATACCAAGGTACATTAATACAAGGTAGACTCATTTGGGAGTGTAGATATGCTGCTCTATAAAAAGAACCGAGTTGTCAAAATTGTCTTCATATAAAACAAAAACAATTTAACGCACACATGTACACATTTTGGCGCATATACACGAAAATTGACGTTTGGGTTCCAACTGGGGTAAACAGCTGACAAACATATGGGCCAACGAGTCTTGTGTAAATATCAGGGCTGTGGAGTCGGAGTCGGAGTCGGAGTTGAGGAGTCGGAGTTGAGGTTTTTGTACCGGAGTCGGAGTCGGAGTCGAAGTACCCACAAAAACTAGCGACTCCGACTCCGACTTTTTTGCATTAAAATTTTTCTAGTATTTTTCAAAATAAAAAAATTTTAATGACCAATTTCTCCAATTCTTTTTAAATTTCAATTCATATTTAAATATAATTTTTCTTATAATTTTATTTTTATTTGACATAAGAAAACAAATTTTAAACATAAATTGATATATTAATAAATTAGTGGAATTGGCCATAAGAGGGTCTGCTTTTTGAAATTGTGAAGTCAGAAAATAAGGACCACTATACTTTTCATATGAGTAGGTGAGTTTCAAAAATTAAAAAATTGAGATAACATCTTATTTTGACAATTTATAAGAATAGTTATATAGATTGTATCGAAGCATGTCCTTTTCTATGTTTTAATGTGACTTCAAATTTCTGTAACAAAAACCAGCGGGTTCACTATTTGAATTTCGCCAAGATATAGTTAATGAAATAGAGCCGAATTAAGGAATTTAAAAATTAAATTTGTAAAGATGTTGTTTTTTATTTATCGTATATTAACAAATATTTTTGTAGCCATGTTCATGAATATGACATGAAATCAGCTTTAGCTCCTGTGGTGAAAGCATTAAGTGAACTACATTTTAAGTTCCAACCTTCAAGATGAATTATAATAGAATAGAAGGAAAAGGAACTCGGAAAAATACATGACATTGTTCCAGACATAATTCCCATCAATGTGGGGGTTAACCCGAAAAATGATTTGAGAATACTTTTATCTGCTCACTTTAGGGAAAATTGGAGAGATAATAAAGACTTGCAATTTCAAATTTCGGTCTTGGACAATAATAATATTGAATAAGGAACGGAAAAATGCAATGGCGAGTACACTGAAGAAAAAGATTTAAATTTAGTTGTTTAAAAATTCACATAAAACTACATCAAGCCACATGTTGAAAACTTTACAGCAGACCGCGCAAACATGTTGATAATAGCAAATGATGTTTATGTTATAAAAATGTGCATTTGTACGAATATTTTATATGATCCTAACATATTTTTTTTATGTCGATGATATACTTAAAAAATTACGTCATAAAATGTTCGTTACCTTCTATGGTACTGTTCCATGCCTTGAGACAAACAGCACCAAGTCCAACAACAAAAGGGGTACTATTTCCCAAAAATAATAGAAGGCTAACAACATTTTTTTACGTTACATTTCTCTTCAAAATGTGTTATATAAATTGTAGAACTAACAACTGAAGGCGCATCTGCATGTTTTAATAAACTATATTAAATTTTCCTGAGAATGATTTGACTTAATAAATAAAACAAGACCAAAATGGCAGTGTCTGAATTTATGTATGTTTATTAAAAACAAAAGACCTTACTTCACAATTTACAAAAAAGGACTGTCCTTTGCCTCTATTAATATTGTGGTAAACAACACTAAGTACACTTGATGCCTTAACGTCTAAGCCAATTGGACTTGGTGTTGTTTTCAACTTTTCTATCTCGAAAGCTACATTAGATAGAACTTATGGAAATTCACACATCTATAAATTCCAACAGCATAAAAAACGTTATTTGAAAAAGATGTGAATTGGTGTAGTTTATCTCTCCCCTACAGAACTATTTTTACATTTTTTAGCACTGTTTGCATAATTTTAATAAATTAATATAACCTTTAAAATATACCTAAATTCAATGATCCCATACGGATTAAAGCAAAACTCGTTTCTTTCGAAAGTTCGTAACAAAACTCGTTCTGTTGAGTTATAAGTCAAGAATGTCATAACACTTTAGAATTAAAAAAGTTCAACTCATTTGGTCTATTTAATCGGGCGCTATATGTTTTTTGCATTTTTTCCAAAATCCAAATAAAATATTTTGCAGCTTTCCTACTCATATAGTAGGTTAAAGCTCAATGCGCGGCACGTTAGAATTAAAATATCGATTTGAAATTTTTACAGAATCATTTTGTTGCTGTATTTAACCATTTAACAGGTACTAAATTAAAAAAAGTTTAAAGTCAAATAAAAACTAGTCTCTTAAATAATGCTAAGTTAGAGTAGGAGTCGGAGTTGGAGTCGGAGTCGGAGTCGGAGTCGTACTTAAAAAATTTCACCAAAAGGAGTCGGAGTTATAACTTTTTCTTAACGACTCCACAGCCCTGGTAAATATACCTTGTATTATACGTTTTTAAAAGTATGTTTTGTAAACAAAAATATAAAACTGCTGTTAAAATATATCTTAAAGGAAAATATGTACTAGCAGAAACTTGAAACAAATTTGTTTGTCGCTTAAATGTCAAAGCTTCTTTTATACCCACTCCCAGTGCTGCCAACTACTGGGACAATAAACGCGTAAAGTGAAAAACGGGTTAAAAGCGCTTAATTGAAACTAATTACTGTTTTAGTACATTATCATGCCATTATGTTCAAAAAACCGCAAAAAGAGGTAAAATAAAAACGGAAGTTAAAAATTTATTTATATTGTAATAGATCAAGTTTGTTTTGAAAAATATTTTTGTATTCAATAGAAAAATTTTTTAATTTGTCATTTGAATATACATTGTTTAATTTTTTATAAGAAAATTGAAAGAAGTGCCGAAATATTGGTTAAAATATACGTTTAAAGTTTTATATAAAATTAAAAAAAGACATCAAGCTTGATAACTTGAAACTAAATTTTTTAAAGTAAAACGCCAAACATTTGAAACAAAACAATTAATTAAAAAATATTATTGACTATGAGACCATTTTGTATTCAATTAAATTAGGAAACAACTGCAGCTTAAAGTATCATTTCCATTTTTGAAAATTTGTCATTGTTTAATAAAATCTGCATTACTTGGTCATTCTTGCCATTATTCCATAAATCACTATCTATTCGATATTGTGACGATATTGTATGCTCTTAAAAAAAAATTAAACTAAAAGTCCTCTCAACTTCAACGTTTGAGTACAGATACATACTATATCAGTTTATTTATAACAAAACTTTTAAACTTTAAATAAATGGATTGTTACCAATTGAGAACTTATCCGCAATTTTTTTAAATTTTCAAGACAGTTTTCCCAATTCGATAAGGCCGGAAAAACAAACAATGTAGCAAATTGAAGCAAATGTAAAAGCTAATAACAAAAATAGCTGAACGTGTGCGTTTTTTAGTTAAGAGCAAAAAAATGGGCATAACTGCCCAAACCACAGAAATACAGGTTTTAGATCCATCCTACTCAGAATTAGTTTTTAATCCAGTAATAACCACTCCATAGACTCGCGAGCCAGTCTATAATCGTATTTTTCACACATACACGGAGAAAACTGTTGTGCATTATTTATGCACAAGCTGTTCATAACTATAAAATGATTAGGTACATTTTTGAATATGCAACTTTGCGCATAAATTATGCCTAATAATCATAAATTCTGCACAATCTATTGAAATTGTGCATAAGTTATACACAAAAAATGTGCACAGTTTGTGAACATTGTTCATAGCTTAATTATTTGAAAATTAAACACAATTGATCATAAAATATATGAACATTGTGCATGAACGACTATTAACACTTATTGTTCATGAGTTATGCCTACTTGTGCATTGATTTTGCCCAACATTTTGATATGTGTTTATCTTGTTCATAAGTTGTGCGCATTTATACATAGATTATGAACAATATTATGTTCCTTGTGTCAAGAGCGCCGGTTGTGTTTAGAAATATATAATTGTGCAAATCAAGAAAACCAGAGGTAAGTATTGAGTAATTATCAAATATTTTTCACAGAACAAAGATAACTTCTACAGCCAATTGTTTTTCTGACTGGGTAGTTGCTTGACGAACTATTTATGGAGTTCTGCTTCAGCTGATTTTGTTTACTTTTTGTTTGTGTTTTGCAGAAAAACTTCCATTGAAGTGCTAAATATGGAAAACTTCGCAGGTCAACAAAGAAGTGAATATATGTTTTCTACAAATTTAGAGGGTATTAATTTATATTTTAATTTAAAATTATGTATTAAAATCTATTACAGAAATTGAATTTCCTAAACCCTTTGAGCTTCATCCAATATTAAACACTAGACTATGTTTTATGATAAGAATTTTATAGAAATGTAAAAAAATTAATTACTTTATAATTTATATAAAATAAACATGTTAATACTGAAGTATAAGATTTATTTTATTTTAATATGTGTATATATAAAATTAGTTATAAAGCGCTTGTACTTTGAAATAAAGACATTTGAAAATAAAATGAAATTTTGTTTCTTTAATATTTGCAGGTGTAAAATGTTTCCTACTTGTTCACAATCTATGAAAATGTTGTTCATAACCTATGCACAGTTGTTCATAGTCTTTTCCCAGTTGTTCACAATCTATGAAAATGTTGTTCATAACCTATGCACAGTTGTTCATAGTCTTTTCCCAGTTGTTCACAATCTATGAAAATGATGTTCATAACCTACGCCCAGTTATTCATAAAACATGCTCATAGTGCTGAACTTAAGTTATGAACAAGTGTGCATAGATTATGAACAACTGTTCTTGGTCGTTTTTCGTGAACAATTTGTGCATAAGTTGTGCCCATAGCGCATAATTTCTGCACACAATTCTCTCCGTGTACACGGTCGGCAATTCACATGTATACAACAATTTTGTTCGTTTCAAAACATCAGTCTATCATCAGTCTCTGCCACAGAGCTTTGTGAAAGCGACACCACGCACGCTTGTTTGGTATTGTTTTTGTTTTTTTTTTTTTCGTAATCAACACAAAAGCACACAGAGCAATAAAGTTTATACTTCTTGGGAACTGATTTTTTTAAAATAAATATTTTACACTAGCTGGCCCGGTTACCCGGCGTTGCACGGGATCCAATAATTTTATTTAAAAAAAATATATTGAAATAAAAAAAAGCAAAAATAATTGACAAAAAATTTATATAAAAAAAAATTGTATGGGAGGTACCACGCCCCTTTGTCCAATCTTGACCTAATATAGCATACTTGTCTTTCTTGGTCGACAGTACATACTGTAAAAATTTCATGAAGATCGGGTCAGTAGTTTAGACGCCTATACGGAACAAAGATATATACATTCAATTTTATATATTAGATTGTTACACAGTGTACAATTCGGCAGCGACCGCAGCTTCTGTTTGCGACCGCACACAAGCACATAATATCTTTGTGTACGTGCGTTCGGGGCTTGGTTAACACTGTTTTAATCGATCAAACGATGTCCGTCCGCGAGCATAAATTTGAAAACGAGAGAATTGACTTGAATTGTGCTCGCGAGTAGAATTTTTCCTACCCTGCTCAAAACTACTAATTCACTAAACTTACTATAACTTTTCACTAAACTAAATATAAACGAATCGTTATGTTAACAATGTATTATTTTTTTATTATTTTTATTTATTTTATATATTTTTTTTTTTTATTATTTTTATTTATTTTTTTTTTTTCATTATTTTCCTACAGGTAAACCAAATGTCTTTTCGGTAATAGATATGTATAAAATTTAAAATGTAATCAAATAAATTGTAATAATAAATGAAATAAATAAAAAAAAACTAAAATACATACACAAGTAGGGTACTTAACATGTTTTTAACCCAATTATTGGCACTCAATGTTAAAACAATAGTTTTTTTTTATTTAATAAATTATAAAAAAAAATAGTAAAAACGTATAAAAATAAAAATTTATCTTGATGAGTTTAAACGAGAGTGCAATACCAAGCGAATCGTTTTATCTAAAAAACAGTAAAGATAACGTTCAAAAACAAACATCATGACAAGAAAATTTCAAATGTTGGAAAAATTTCGAAAAAAAACTACCCCTTTGCTTTTGAACTTGTTTAAAAGGTTTTCGATTTTAAATTGAAAAAGTGTAATTCCGTTGTTAAAAAAAATTAATAATTTCGCAAAATAAATTTACACTCCTGATCTGTTATTAAATGAATTAATAATTTCGCAAAATAAATTTACACTCCTGATCTGTTATTAAATGAATTAATAATTTCGCAAAATAAATTAACACTCCTGAGTTTTGTTGATAACATAATAAAAAAAACTGTTTTCAAATGGTTTATTCCATAAATAAATCGGAAATTTTCAAAAACTTTCGTATTTACCTGGTAAATTCCTTTATTTTTGTAAATTTTAAAAGAAATATCAAATTTGGAAGACTCTTTAAATAAAAGTTTTTTTGTGAATTTTGGAATTTGAACAGACAAAATTTTAAATGCCTTTGTATTAACTGTGAAAACTTGAGAAAGAAGCTAGATAGAATAGAATTGATTCGTTTTTACAATAATTAATTCAAAAATAGGGGTTGTGGGTAATAAATTTTATTTCGAAATGATTTTCGAATTTTCGAACATTAACTAAAATGTTTTATTTTATGAAAATAGTTTTAATTTAAATAAAAAATAATAGTTTGCAGTGATTTTTTTATAAATTATTGTTTCGAACATTGAAAACTATATAAAAATTGCTATATTGTAACAGAAAGTGTATGTTCAAAAAAAATTTTTTTTTTACTAGAGACAAGAAAATTTCAAGTGTAGGAAAAATTTCGAAAAAAAAATTATACTTTTGTTTTTGAACTAGTTAAAAAGGTTTTCGGTGTTAAATTAAAAAAGTGTGTTTCCGAAAGAATCAAAGTTTTTCAAAGTACCAAATTTTTTAAATAAATAACTAATAACTTCCCAAATAAATTTACACTCCTGAGTTTTCTTGTAAACTTAATAAAAAAATGTTTTTTTAGAAATTCTTGAATTTTTACATAAACAAATCTTAAACTTTCAATAAATATCGTTTTTACAGGGTAAATTCCTATACACATATTTGTAAATTTTAAAAGAAATATAAAATTATAAAAAAAAAATAGTAAAAACGTATAAAAATAAAAATAAAAATTTATCTTGATGAGTTTAAACGAGAGTGCAATACCAAGCGAATCTTTTTATCTAAAACAAGTTAGAGTGCTATATTCGGCTGTGCCGAATCTTTGATACCCTCCACCGACAGTTCGAATGTTTAAGGAGTAATATCTGTATGATGTCTTTTTATTATTATTATCTTAAACTGTGACGATTTGTTATTAATTATGGTTTTAGGAGACTAAACTGTTTTCCGGGAGTAGGGCATATATGGGGCCTAGGTTAAATTATGTACCGATCTTCACGAAATTTTACAGTATCATTTATAGTCCTATAAAATTGTGACGAGCCAAAATTTGTTATGATTGCATTATTTTTTACGGTTTTAGGCGTACTAAACTGTTTTCCGGGAGTAGTGTTTATATGGGGCTTAGGGTAAATTATGGACCGACCTTCGCGATATTTTACAGTGTCATTTCTAGTCGAATAAAACGGACTTGTGCAAAATCTTATATCATTCCGTGCATTTTTGCATCATTTATGTTAGTTTTTGTAACAAAATTATCAAGTTTTTGAAGGTGGTGGTTCCACATTTTGATTCATAGCTCTGGTCCTACTGAACCGATTTTGCTGAAATTCAATCCCAAACTGCTTAGGATAACTACAAGCAATTTGACACCTAGTTTGTTTATTTCTTTTGAGTTTTTCGAAAGTGAGCGTGTTTTCAACAGACGGACAGACGGACAGACGGACAGACGGACAGACGGACAGACAGACGGACATGGCTAAATCGACTTAGAATTACTCAAGCAGCCAGAATATATATACTTTATGGGGTCTGAGATGAATAATAAAAAAGTTTCACACGGAATGACAAACTTAGTATACCCTCTTCACAACTAATTGTGGTGGAGGGTATAAAAACAGTAAAGATAACGTTCAAAAACAAACATCATGACAAGAAAATTTCAAATGTTGGAAAAATTTCGAAAAAAACTACCCCTTTGCTTTTGAACTTGTTTAAAAGGTTTTCGATTTTAAATTGAAAAAGTGTGATTCCGTTGTTAAAAAAAATTAATAATTTCGCAAAATAAATTTACACTCCTGATCTGTTATTAAATGAATTAATAATTTCGCAAAATAAATTAACACTCCTGAGTTTTGTTGATAACATAATAAAAAAAACTGTTTTCAAATGGTTTATTCCATAAACAAATCGGAAATTTTCAAAAACGTTCGTATTTACCTGGTAAATTCCTTTATTTTTGTAAATTTTAAAAGAAATATCAAATTTGGAAGACTCTTTAAATAAAAGTTTTTTTGTGAATTTTGGAATTTGAACAGACAAAATTTTAAATGCCTTTGTATTAACTGTGAAAACTTGAGAAAGAAGCTAGATAGAATAGCATTGATTCGTTTTTACAATAATTAATTAAAAAATGGGGTTTGTGGGTAATAAATTTTATTTCGAAATGATTTTCGAATTTTCGAACATTAACTAAAATGTTTTATTTTATGAAAATAGTTTTAATTTAAATAAAAAATAATAGTTTGCAGTGATTTTTTTTATAAATTATTGTTTCGAACATTGAAAACTATATAAAAATTGCAATATTGTAACAGAAAGTGTATGTTCAAAAAATTTTTTTTTTTACTAGAGACAAGAAAATTTCAAGTGTAGGAAAAATTCGAAAAAAAATTATACTTTTGTTTTTGAACTAGTTAAAAAGGTTTTCGGTGTTAAATTAAAAAAGTGTGTTTCCGAAAGAATCAAAGTTTTTCAAAGTACCAAATTTTTTAAATAAATAACTAATAACTTCCCAAATAAATTTACACTCCTGAGTTTTCTTGTAAACTTAATAAAAAAATGTTTTTTTAGAAATTCTTGAATTTTTACATAAACAAATCTTAAATTTTCAATAAATATCGTTTTTACAGGGTAAATTCCTATACACATATTTGTCAATTTTAAAAGAAATATAAAATTATAAAAAAAAAATAGTAAAAACGTATAAAAATAAAAATTTATCTTGATGAGTTTAAACGAGAGTGCAATACCAAGCGAATCTTTTTATCTAAAAAAACAGTAAAGATAACGTTCAAAAACAAACATCATGACAAGAAAATTTCAAATGTTGGAAAAATTTCGAAAAAAAACTACCCCTTTGCTTTTGAACTTGTTTAAAAGGTTTTCGATTTTAAATTGAAAAAGTGTGATTCCGTTGTTAAAAAAAATTAATAATTTCGCAAAATAAATTTACACTCCTGATCTGTTATTAAATGAATTAATAATTTCGCAAAATAAATTAACACTCCTGAGTTTTGTTGATAACATAATAAAAAAAACTGTTTTCAAATGGTTTATTCCATAAACAAATCGGAAATTTTCAAAAACTTTCGTATTTACCTGGTAAATTCCTTTATTTTTGTAAATTTTAAAAGAAATATCAAATTTGGAAGACTCTTTAAATAAAAGTTTTTTGTGAATTTTGGAATTTGAACAGACAAAATTTTAAATGCCTTTGTATTAACTGTGAAAACTTGAGAAAGAAGCTAGATAGAATAGAATTGATTCGTTTTTACAATAATTAATTCAAAAATAGGGGTTGTGGGTTATAAATTTTATTTCGAAATGATTTTCGAATTTTCGAACATTAACTAAAATGTTTTATTTTATGAAAATAGTTTTAATTTAAATAAAAAATAATAGTTTGCAGTGATTTTTTTTTATAAATTATTGTTTCGAACATTGAAAACTATATAAAAATTGCAATATTGTAACAGAAAGTGTATGTTCAAAAAAAATTTTTTTTTACTAGAGACAAGAAAATTTCAAGTGTAGGAAAAATTTCGAAAAAAAATTATACTTTTGTTTTTGAACTAGTTAAAAAGGTTTTCGGTGTTAAATTAAAAAAGTGTGTTTCCGAAAGAATCAAAGTTTTTCAAATTTTTTAAATAAATAACTAATAACTTCCGAAATAAATTTACACTCCTGAGTTTTCTTGTAAACTTAATAAAAAAATGTTTTTTTAGAAATTCTTGAATTTTTACATAAACAAATCTTAAATTTTCAATAAATATCGTTTTTACAGGGTAAATTCCTATACACATATTTGTAAATTTTAAAAGAAATATAAAATTATAAAAAAAAAATAGTAAAAACGCATAAAAATAAAAATGTATCTTGATGAGTTTAAACGAGAGTGCAATGCCAAGCGAATCTTTTTATCTAAAAAAACAGTAAAGATAACGTTCAAAAACAAACATCATGACAAGAAAATTTCAAATGTTGGAAAAATTTCGAAAAAAAACTACCCCTTTGCTTTTGAACTTGTTTAAAAGGTTTTCGATTTTAAATTGAAAAAGTGTGATTCCGTTGTTAAAAAAAATTAATAATTTCGCAAAATAAATTTACACTCCTGATCTGTTATTAAATGAATTAATAATTTCGCAAAATAAATTTACACTCCTGATCTGTTATTAAATGAATTAATAATTTCGCAAAATAAATTAACACTCCTGAGTTTTGTTGATAACATAATAAAAAAAACTGTTTTCAAATGGTTTATTCCATAAATAAATCGGAAATTTTCAAAAACTTTCGTATTTACCTGGTAAATTCCTTTATTTTTGTAAATTTTAAAAGAAATATCAAATTTGGAAGACTCTTTAAATAAAAGTTTTTTTGTGAATTTTGGAATTTGAACAGACAAAATTTTAAATGCCTTTGTATTAACTGTGAAAACTTGAGAAAGAAGCTAGATAGAATAGCATTGATTCGTTTTTACAATAATTAATTAAAAAATGGGGTTTGTGGGTAATAAATTTTATTTCGAAATGGTTTTTGAATTTTCGAACATTAACTTCAATGTTTTATTTTATGAAAATAGTTTTAATTTAAGTAAAAAATAATAATTTTCAATGATATTATTTATAAATTCTTTTTTCGAATACATATTGAAAAATATATAAAAATATAAATTTTTGTAACAGAATGTGTTTGTTAAAAAAACTTTTTTTTTACTTGGGTTTTTGGTAAATAATTTTTTTAAAAATTTTATTCGAATTTTTAAACAATAGCTTATAAAAAACAAGCTTCATTTATAAAATTAAGTTTTGAACATTAAAAACTTTGCAATGAAAGATAATTAAGACTTCAGTAAGTTTTATAATGAATTAAAAAATTTACATTATCTTTTTTAAGACATGCATTTCGAAATTTTTTATATTAAAAATCCCAAAAAAACGAATATTTGTAAATTTATATTTGAAATATTTAATAAAAAAGACTATAAAAAATGTTATTGAAAATTTCAAATTTCGAATTTTTGTTTTAAAATTAGACTGCAATATATTTTTGGAAAATTTTCAAATTTAGTTCGAATGTTCATTTACACTCAAGAAAATACTTCCGCTTTTTTCGAAATAATTTAAAAATATAATGATTTAAAAATATTAAAAAACTTTTTACTACAAGTAAACAAAAACTTGTATTTTTCTCTAAAACTTTTTTCTTAAATTATGTTTTAATTTTCGAAATATAAAGTCTTGTTACAGTTTTATACTATTATTGCTTAAAAAAAACAAAAATAAAAAGAGTAAAAATATTTTACAAATTTAATGAAATATTTACCTTAACACGTTTAGCTTCTTGTCTTCTTTTCCAGGGTCTTTGTAAAACCAAATATACCGGTAATGTGATTATATCACAGACAAATGCAATGGCCTTAATGGCCCCAATAGCGCTCTGTATCCAGAAGCTTTCCATTCTGAAAAATTAAGAAAAAAATACAATAATTATTTTATTTTATTAAACGTGTTATTTAAAAAAAAGTTTTTGTATAAAAAGATTGTGCAACAATTTTTATAAAAAAAAAAATTAAATTGTCACGTTTCTATAATTTTTAAATTTTCGAAATTTGATTCGAAATTTTTGTTACCTGGGATTGGTTCTGATTGAAATTCGAAAATGTATTTGTTTTATTTTTAAATTATGTACTAGCAAAATAAATTTCACTGAGAAAAAATTCAGATAAATTTCGATTCTAAGAAAAGACAGAAATTATATTAAAACAAAGAAAATTTCCTCCAATTTGTATTTAAAATACAATAAAATTTACAAATAATTTGTTTTTAATTGGATTAACAGTTGCTAGATAGAATACAACTCTCCAAAATAAATTTAATTTGTATAGAAAGCGATTCATTTATTGGTAGTCGAATTTATTATACTGTCGATATCAAACATGCGCCGAGCGAACACGATTTTTCTAACAAAATATATTCAGTTAAAAAGAAAATATTGCATAATAATATTTTAATTATTTTTATATTTTATTCCAATTGTCCTTAAAGAAACTCTTTCCAGCAAAGATATAAATAAAAAAGGGTGGATTCACTTTACGAACAAAAGTTCGAAAATTGTTTAGATGATAGAGTTGACTTCAAATATTGTATACTCAAACTCATGAATTAAAATAAAATTTAAAAAATATATAAACTTCAAACAACAACAAAAAAATAGACATTAAACTTTTTTACAACACAAAATAATTTACTTTTTATTATAATTAATTTACTTTTTTATTATAATTAATTTAAATAAAAAAAGAGAATAAAACAAAATTATAGAAAAAACAATCACCTGCTACTTAAACACTTAACAAAACACAACTAAAAATAACTTTTTAAATAAATTTCAAATTTGTTTAATATTTTAACTCAATCTTTAATCTAAATTGCTGATAAGTTTGAAAAAAAGAACATGAAATAGAGAAAGAGTTACAAAGTACAAATAATAAAGCGAAAGAGAAAATGGAACATCGAGAGCAAGATAACATTTTCAACAATTATTTTTTTAATTGTAAAAAAATAATCATTTTAAAATTAATTTTACCAAAAAATAAAACAACAAAATTAATGAATTTTTAAATAATCATTCGATTTTGATTGATTGTTATTTTTATTACACAAAATTAGAAGACAGTATCTAAGTGTATTTATTTTTAACTTAAAAATCGTTTAGTGTTGCTTATTTTGCGATTTTACAATCATTAACTTTTTTTTAATTGCATGTACATAAAGATAATCATACATGTAACTACAACAATATTTTAATATTAATATTAAAATCGTTTTTCATATGAACTTTGTACAAAACAAGATGTTTTTTTTTTTTTTAATAATAAAAAAAACAGTAAAAACATGCATTTTGTGAACTTTTTCTACTTTGCTCTTGAAAAAAAATAAACAATAATAAATCAAAGGTTTATTTTAAATGAATGTAATAAAGTTACATAAAGTTTAATAAAACTGCGGTATGGCATTTAACAGTATTAGTTCTGTTTTCAAATATAATGAGCAACAAAAGTGAGTCAACATCGCAAACTGGGGTAATAAGTCTTGGTTTGCGAGATTAATTTAAAAAAAACGCGTTAAAGACATTAAACAAAATATCGTTTATCGAAACGCGAGCTCTGGTTCCATTCTTGAAAAAAAGGTCTGATGATGCCACAACCAGCACCAAACGGTGCATTTATGTGGATGTAATACAGTCTGTAAGATGTATTGGGGTAATTCCATGTCAAATCGGCCAAGAGTGGGACCCGACCCCTGTCGATTTTAATGAAATTTGGTGAGAAGGTTCCTTTTATCCTATTGGGAACATATATGAACAAAAAAAATTGAAAATTATTTTTTTCAAAAGTTATGTCATATTCAACATGTTATAATTTCGCCGAATAAGCCAAATGTGTTGAGCTTGTATTCTTCAATATGTTGAAAACTACTTTACATACGAAGATGATTTTTATGGCATTTTAAAAAGAATACTTGGGGCTACAAACAATATATTGAAAAAAAATTTTTTTTTTATATATAATATGTATTTTGTTCGACCTTTAATATTTTTTTTATAACAAAAAGTCCTTAAGCTCGAAAATTTAGTAATATTTTTTTTTTTTTTTTTTTTTTTTTTTTGAAAAATGTAATATCTGCAAAATATTAAATTTTATTAACGGACTAAGTCAAAAACCTATTTTTTGATTTGGCTGATTTTTTCATATAATAAAAAATGTTATATGTATCTGCAAAATATTAAATTTTAATAACGGACTAAGTCAAAAACCTATTTTTTTATTTGGCTGATTTTTTTTATATAATACCTTAAACCGGTCTTGAAAAATCCTGAAACTAACGCGAATATATTTTGGGCAGCCTCCTTCATTTTCGAAATAACGGTATATCTCGAGAGCTAACCTAAAAAACGATTAGCACCACTGGATTCAGCGTACCCCAATTAGGTTAAAACGCCAGGTGCCCGGCTAGTCTGTTTTTTGCAACTATCACAGTGTACTTATTGCTCAAAATAACAATATTAAAATTCTATTTTAAGATTATTTTTTAAAGGTTGCGAAAGAAAAAAAAATCATATCTTAAAAAATAAAAAAACACCTCCTTCAAAGTTTCAGGATTTTTAAAGAACGGTTTGAGGTATTACATAAAAAAAAATCAGCGAAATAAAAAAATAGGTTTTTGACTTAGTCCGTTTTTAAAATTGAATATTTTTTAATTTTTTTCAATATATTGTTTGTAGCCCCAAGTATTCTCTTTAAAATGACATTAAAATCATCTTCGTATGTAAAGTAGTTTTCGAAATATTGAAGAAACTAGCTCAACACATTTGGCTAATTCGACATAATGACATAACTTTTGAAAAAAAAAATTTTTAATTTTTTTTTGTTCATATATGTTCCTAATAGGATAAAAGGAACCTTCTCACCAAATTTCATTAAAATCGAAAGGGGTCGTGTCCCACTCTTGGTCGATTTGACATGGAATTACCCATTGTAGATTGGTCTCACTCCATATGCGGCAATTTTGCCTCACCGCTAAACACATTTTGCGATTAAACATCGATGACTGATTTACAAACTAAATTTGCATAATTTGGTAGTGTCGATTAAGTGCGAATCTATTCATGATGATTTGCCAGAGAGAGATTATAAATTTTAAAGACTGAGTGCAGAATGACAGTTCGCTTGACAGCTAAACAAACTTTTTTTTAAATTAAGTGTTTTCTGAATTTTTTATTCAAATAAAAATTTACCAAAAACTTAGAAAATCATGAAAAGCAAAAAGCGTTTCGGTTCAAGGCAACAAAAAATCCTTTTTAATATTTCAGATAAACTTAGTGCAATTGTTTGACCGCGTCCATATTATTAAATCTTTGCTGCAAAAACTAGGTATTCTGCATGCTTTCTCTCTTTCTTCTTCTTCCTATAATTAAAATACTCAAAAAAAAACTGCTTGTTTACGAAACAAAGTACAGTTTTCCATACGTCTATCTCTTTTCACTATCAAACTCAAATTTTATTGTTAATAAAATCATTATTTGATTCTATTGTTCACATTAAATAACCAAACTCCGTTTTTTTTTTAATCTCAAACATAAAAAAAAATAATTTTATTGTAAAACTATCGTGGCGATTTTAAGCAACACGCTAATAACAATAACACTTCGTTTTTTTAATAATAATAATCAACAAAAAATTCACTTTTTGTAGCCTTAACAAAAATAATCAATTCAATTTTGAGAAGTCTAAGTCCAAAGTTTATAAAATAGTTAAGGGGACATTATCTTTATCAAAAAAAAGTCATGACAAAAAAATCCAAATTATCTTTAATTACTCGTTAAAAAAAACCAAAAGAAATATATTGAGAAAGTATTTAAAAATATTTAATAGAATGCAACAACTTGAAATGTAATCTTTAAACACATGAGGAGTTCGCTTATTGATCGCATGTTTAACAAAAAAATTAATAAAAAACTTTTGAAAAAATGCAAAATAGAATAATAAAAATCATATAAAACTTGAACGAGTAGAAAACAAATCATTAAAATATAAATTAAATAGAACCTTAAACTCTACATGACAACCTTTCAAAAATTTACAATTTAGTAATTTTTTTTTTTTTAAAGGGTGATTTTTTTAGAGTTACAGAACTTATTTAATTAAAATTATTTGGTGTGGATAAAGTTTAACCTTTGTTTAACGAAGTCTGAAACTCGAATTTTTCCCTTTTTTTTTATTTTTATTTGTTTAAAGACCAACAGCCGTATTTATAACAAAAAGTTAGCCACAGTTTGTACACTACGTACAACGAGCTACTAACTAGAATGCCGATTAAGCCTAGCAGCTTGTAAGCGAAGAGTTTATTTATAACAAACTTTTGTCCATCTGCTAACTTAAAAAAAAATCAACTCTGAATTTTAATGATGCCACATTATATTACTCAAAAATGCAACACGTTTGCATTAATCATCGCTGGTTTTGTCATTTTGTGTAAATTTTTTTTGTTTTTTTCCTCCACATATAACAAATTAAAAAAGTTTTTAAAATTAATATAAAATAAAAAAAGAAAGAAACATAAAATAAAACAGTAATTAAAATAAAACCAACCAAATTGTTTAATATTAAACAGCTGTTTTTTACAAGTTGGCAAACGTTTGGCAGCTAGTTAACAAGAGTTTAGCAAATCGTTAGCCAGAGTGTGGTAAGTGTATTATAAATAAACTTTGTGCTAACTTCATGCTAAATTTGCATTATAAATACGGCTGCAACAATTTAAGCAAAACTAAGCTGATTTGTTATAATTTTGAATACAAACTTGGTAAAGGCGGCACGAATCTGTTTTCAGATTAACTAAACCTAATTAAACTGAGATCTCAAAAACCCAGCCTTACTTGCTTTAGTGGATAGATAATTGGATGCCAATAACGTTAAAATATGATTTAGGCCATGTGGCCGCCATGTTTATCCACTTTTCTCAGTATTTGCGGCCGTATTTCGTAAATAGCTTTTGGGAGCATAGGTCCTCAACAAAGGTTATCCAACTGGGTTTGTCGTTAGCAATGTGTTTAGTTTCGCTCTAGAATACACCAACCTCCGCTGCTTCTATGTCCACTAATTTAAGCCAGGTTTTAGATGAGCAGCAACTCCTTCCGCTTCCTGGAGGTGACCACTCGACACCCTGTCTTTTTACATAACCCTGTAATTTGCGTAGGGTGTGTCCTAGCCAGGACCATTCACGTCGTTTTATTTCTGTACGAATCGGTATCTGTCGCGTCCATTCCCATTATTTGTGATGATGTTAGGAAAGAATATTTGAAGATTCACAAAAGCTTGCATTGTTTGCAATTTTTAGTTGGATGCGTTCCACGTTTCACAAGCGTAGAGAAGAACTGGCTTTAAGTTGGCATTAAAAATGTTTATTTTAGTGGATATGGTTGTGGATTGTCAAACCGAAGGCAGCCTTAGCTTTACACAAAGTTGATTGTATATCTTTACTGGAACCGCCTTTGCTGAAGATAATACTCCCAAGATATGTGAAGGAGGTAACTGATTTAATTTCTGCATCGTACAGAGTAAAAGGCCTATTCGTAGAAGTATCAAAGTTTTTATTTTACCAACATGAATCTTTAACCCGCACTCGGCTGCCATTTTGCACAATGCTTGCAGTTAAGATGACATATGGAAACTTTAATGAGCAAAAAGACAAATGCCGTCCGCATAATCTAAAACTTCTAGCATTACATGAAGACCCTGTGTAGCCCCAGTGCTTGTTGGGATCGCGTTGCCCAGTTTGTTGTCCAAAACTATGTTGTATGTGTCGAATATGGTTGATTTCCAAGAGCACAATTCTCTTTGGTGTGTCGATGTAGACGAGTGACTTTACATAAGCCCAAAGAAAAAAATCAGTTAGGGGTAAAATAACACGACCTTGGTGTCGAATTAACAGAAAATTTTTGTGCACACAAAACGTTGGCTTGTCAAGACAGGGTGTAACTAAATGCAATCCCGTATAATGAATATTCCCGTAAATCATTTAACCCGCATAAATTTATGGGTTCCCATTTCCTATCATAGTTTTTAAAATAATTGTTTTTGGAAATTTTTAATGAATTTATACAGTACACAACAATGCGTTAAAATTGTTGAAATTTTCTATTCTTGTCAACGAATAATTGTTATCACGCAGCGGAAATATAGTCAATATTTTTCTATTCAAGATCAGCTCCCACAGCCTTAATGGTTAGGAATTAAGTCGGTCATTTCAAGGAATCGGGTTGAGTCCTTAGATTTACTCATCGAAATATTCGCGCTGAAGGCAACATGAAAGTGTGCGTCTGCTTTAAAAATGATCCATCCGTCTCAACTCGCCGTCCTTCCAGCCAATTGGACATTTTCAGAACAGCATTGCAGAAAATTTTAAAGTAAGATCTTAAAGGCGACCGTACACGACATGTTTTTTTCATCTGACATGTCAAATTTCCCACTGCAAAATACATACATGTCGTGTGTTACCTTTTTAACTTTGCTTCTGTAAAAGTCAGATGCAAAGTCATCTGACAAAGTTTCAATTAGAGCGTGCTCTACTTTCTTCTGACAAACCATCTGACATCAGAAATCTATACCGGGAAGAAACCGGCAGCGGCGTTTACTATTGACGGAATCATTAGCCGGCTGAAGTAAATATTTTACAATACCGAGATATGTATGATCATCCTACCATTGAATAGAATTTATGTAAATATATACATAAAAACCGTTTCATTATAATCACCCCTATTCTGCGTTTCGATTCGGATCGAAATTTTCTCCGTTTTTGGCAACTTTGGTGTTTTGTGCCAATGTTCTGTAACTCCCGCGTTGAGAAACTTTTCGATTGAAATGTGAGAAATGAAACAAAAATACCATAAGTTAAAACAAACATGTTTTTCTCACTTAACTGTTACTGAAACATTTTTGGCGAGTAATTTCCTTATGTTACAGCTATTACACACCAAAAATTATACAGAGTCAGTTTAGTGAGAAAAACATGTTTGTTTCAATTTATGGTATTTTTGTTTCAGTTCTCACATTTCAATCGAAAAGTTTTTCAACGCGTGAGTTACAGAATATGGGCACAGAATACCAAAGTTGCCAAAAACGGAGAAAATTTCGATCCGAATCGAAACGCAGAATAGGGGTCAATATCCTAAATTGGTATCTTTGAATTAAAAGAAAAATATGTTAAGATGGCTAAACTATAAAACCAAAAAGGGTAATTCCCTTGTTTGCATACCATGATTCGAAAGCATTTGCACAGACATTTAGTTTAGAAATTTGAGAAGTGTGGATGGTTGTGTTTATTTTTACAATGGTAACGTTATCAGCGGTAAAACGACAAAGAAAAGTCTTAACATTTGAAAACAAAGTTGGTTCTGAATTAACTGGGAGAATTGATTATCCACAATGCTCCCATTCCCGACCATTACGAATAATCGAGGTTCAATACTATATATGTACATATACATAATATCTATTGGATCAAATCTATTTTAAATCTTGGTTCGGTTTATAACTTATTAAATGTCATTAAGTAATAATAAGGCGAAATAATGGACTGGTTTGACCCACTTTTAAATTTATTTTTAAAAAGTTTCACGTCCAGTTCTTTTTATGACAGTCATATCTCTATTTAGATCGTCCTAGAAAATTCATCACCCAGAATAAAGGTTTTTTTTTGTGTTTGACTTATTGACTTAATTATGTATCTTTTTCCACAAAACACGTGGAAGTTATTTATCTTTACGTTAAAGTTACGACAATTTTCGACAATGCTTTTTTACATAAAAACATGTCTATGTTTATTTAAAACAACGATTTAGAGAATGAGCCTTATATAATCGAATATATCAACAAAATTTGCTAAGGTCGTTTATTTAAGAGATTTAAGCGGGTTAAAGCGATTTTCGTATGCTAAATGTGGTGTGTGTCTCTGCTATTTAAATTCGAATTGATCTTTACAAACATTATTTTTTATACAAACACCTGGGGCCTAATAATGGCAGTCGTGATCGAATACTTTTCAATTCGAAAAGAATTTTTTTTCTTACTGTTTTATTCAATTGAAATTATTTTTTCAGTGTTGTGAAAACTCAAATAAATGCTTTACAACATAAAAAAATAACTTAAATAAGTACAAGGTATAGTCATTAGAAATTTTGTTCTCAATATTAAAACCCATATAACGTCAAACAAAAGAAAATAATGAAAAAAATTAAAACAAGCGTCAAAAATCAAATAAATTAATTTGACATTACATGGGAATATAATGACAATTCTCCCTAATGAACGTACCTGGTTCTTATTATACTATGGGTCGATTTAAAGTATTGGAACTAAATTGCTTTCGAATCGGAAAAGTATTCGGTTACGACTGCCAGAATTAGGATGGCAGGCTGGTTCCTGTAAACTTTACACTCAAAGTGCATGTCGCAATCTTGGAGATAATTTGACGAAATTGTCACAAGGACCAACCCTACTGAAAATAGTGACAATAGGCCCATAATTTCGCACAGCCCCGATTACAGCTTATTTCCGGTAAAGAGCCTTTATGCCCATATGTTGTCTTTTATGTTGTGGCATTTAGATTACTTTTGGCTCAAACCTTTTTCATTGCAACAGCATTTTCAACGATAGTTAATATGTCGTGCCAAAATATTGTATTAGTAGATCCGAAATTGAGCAAATGTTGATCCTATATAAACCCCCTCCCTAAAATCTTAACTTAAAGACAAACAAAGCTCATATAGGCCCCTATTATGAGTTACATTCGACAAACGATTTTCGCTGGCTATCGAACATCGACTATCGAATGTTATTTTGGTATTATGAGTTGGCAGCACTGTCGAAAATTTTGTTGTGCATCGAATTTTTCAACGAAAACAATTTTGCTTTCGACGGTGCAAATAAATGTAAAAAACTTGTTGAAAATGTAACTATGTATTCGTAAATTTTTTTGTGTTCGTATACCAAATACCATATTCTTTATCAGTTTTGTTCATTTTATGCAAGACCAACGTCGTTAACAGCAATTGGAAACGCTCATATTCCTTATGGAACAAAATTCTTTTTGACCAAATGATTTGCAGCAAAGTTCAGCATGTAAAAAAGTGGGATGAAGCCCCACTCAAGGCGAATTAACTACACGTGGTGTCGAAACGGCATCTGAGTTTGACAGTTCGAGCTTATTAGTTTTGATTTGTTAGTGTTTTGCTAATAACGGTTGACATTTCGAGCTAACGGCACTATGCAATGCAAAAAACCCTATGTTGTTTCTGTTGTTTTTGGATTGTTGTAGTTCCACCACCGAAGCAAGATTTTTTGAAAACAACCATAATTCCGCCGTGGTCACGTTAAACTTTAATTTTATTTTTTAAATTTGTAAACAACAGTTTTTTATTTTAAGTGACAGCTGATCGAAAATGTACTACTATGAATTAACAAAGTCACAATAGTACATTTTTATCGAATGCGCGCGATAATACCAAATGAAAATTCGTTCGATCAGCTAATTCGACTGCTGTCGAAAATCGAATTTAGTCCATAAAATAGGCACCATAGATAAAAAAAATATTCGGCACGAAGACCTTGTACATGAATCTAAACCTCATAATATAATTTCGTTCTGGTGGATCGATTATTGCCCCTGGACATAGCTGGGGGTTGTACACTGAATATTTATTTTAATCTGCATTGCACTATCACTGAATAAAACTCCAAAAAAATTAGTTTGCATTTTTTACTAGTGATGGATGATTGGTATTTTTTTTCACTAGCAATAAAAAAAATTTTGTGGTATTGAAAATTTGTTCACTATCTTTAACGGTGGTTGAATGCATAAAAGCTGCACTCAATTCATAAAGTGGAAATTTTGAACTTTCCATTAAAATAGCTGCATATAAACATGTTCTAACAAGAATTAAAAAAGTGTATCTGCACGGTTTTTGATGTTTGTGATGATATGCATAAGCAAAGGTAATAAAACAAAGTGAATAATTGCAATCATTTTGCACTATGACTAAGTTTGAGTTTAAACTGCAACATTTAGTGCACTACTATTCCCAACTATGCTCTCGGTCCGATGTAGGTTACACTCTCAAAAATTCGTCACTAAATTCTGTAGTGTAGGGTCAAGACCGACATATTATATGATAAAAAAAACTGCAACATTTCGTGCACTACTATTCTCATCTATGCTCTCGGTCCGATGTAGGTTACACTCTCAAAAATTCGTCTCTAAATTCTGTAGTGTAGGGTCAAGACCGACATATTATATGATAAAAAAAATATAAAATGATTCAATAAAAGTAAGACCCTTTTTCGAATTAAAGCAAAATAGAAAACTTAAAATTTTGATTTGAAATGAAAAAAGTGATAAAACATAAAAAACAAAACTTTTTCTTACGAAATAAAACGCGAGAAATTTGTACAAAGCAAAACTACAAACAAACCATTTAAATAATTCAAACAATAAAACAATTAAAATGATTAATTTAATAAAAAAAAAAAAACATTTTGAATAAAAATTAAAAAAAAATATTAAACAATACTTACTGTGCATCATCTTCGATAAACATTTTGTTTGTTAGATTTTCTCCGAAACTCGAAGTTAAGCTGGGTTTACTTAACAGGTTATAAAAGCGTTCAGAGTCTGGCAACTCCAAATTAAGCAACTATGATACGCAAAGGTCAACGCACAAGCACACACTTCCTCTTTTTGCACTTTTCTTCTGTCTCTGTCTCTCTCTGTTACTACTGCAATTCGAGTGCTTTAAAGTCCGTCTGAGAAAATAAATCCTTTATTTTAGCAGCACACTGGGTCTGGTCTACATGAGTTTACTACAAATTTGAATATTGTGCTAGGATGATGATGTTTGTTTTTATTTGGATGAATTCTGTGGAAATCCTTTTGGCCAACAACAATGCAAAATGAGTTCAATGTTGATTTTGTAATTTTTAAGGTGTAATAATTGTTTTGATAGAGGTCTATTACTCTGGTAACAAATTTTTTTTTTTTAATTCAAATCTAAAAATGCATAAAAAGACAAACAAAATAACCCATAAAAATATGATTATGATCGCCTGATAGGACAAATATTTATATATATAAAGATGTAAGTATGTAAATTTATAAAAAATATTAAATTAAAACAATTAAAAAACATAAAAATGAGTTTTGTGGTTAACAAATACCTAAAAAAGCAAAATAAAATAACAAAAATTTTTTTTTTATAAAATAAAAAAAAAATAACAAAAAAAAAGTTTGTATTGACATAAAATTTTTATGCAATTTTAATGGATGGTGTTAGAATGTACTAATAAAGTGACCTCACAAGCACAGCTGTTTGAAGTGATTTTCTTCGTGTGTGACGTTTGTCGTCATTTTTTTTTTTTTTTTGTTTATTTACTTTTTTTAATAAGGCATTTTGACATTTGCCGTTCCAATTCTACCAACAAAATGCCTGTTGTTTTTTCTATTGTTTCATTGTTGTAGAACTGAGGTCACTTCCCACCAAACAATTTTCGGAGCGCTCCTAAATATGACTCTTAAAAGATACCCTTTCTTGAGGGTTTTATGATTACCCTCCTAATTTATGAGCAATTCTGATTGATTTCGGAGCCTGTAGAATTCAGGACTCCTAAAAGACTCATTTTTATGGGATATTTAGGAGCACATTCCTAGAAAACTCTTATTTATGAGGGTTTTCTGAGGGGCAACGGTAGTTTGTTTTCTTATTCTTAATAATTTCAATATTTTGCGTTTGTCTGTCATTATTGTGATCATTTTGCGCTGTTCGGTTGTGATTTTGATAAGTACCAGTATATGCGCTGAACAAATGCTTATTATTCATTTATTTTATTTATTTTTTAACCTTTTCACTAATGTTTTTTGTGTACTTTATGTGTGAATAGTTGACTAAACATTGTCCTTAAAAATCTTTTCATTAGACAAAACTATCCATTTGAAGCCTTTGTTAAAAGAAAGTTAGGTGGTTTTGTTCGTTGAAATTGGTTTAAAATGATTATTATTTCCATGCACAAAACATATATTAACAAAACTTTTCCCTTAAAAGCTAACAAGCATAAATTTACAAATAAAATGAATACCCTAATTTCAAGAAAAAGAAACACTCCTATATCACTCTTTTTTGGCTCCGAAATCCCTCTTTTATGACTCTTTTAAGAGGTTTTTATGGTTGATTTGTGAGCAAAAAGACTCACAATTTTCCATACAAATCGTTAAATTTAGGAGTCCTAAAACGCTCATATTCAGTACAAAATTTTTTGACGGTTTCATAGGAAAACACGCTCATTTCTGAGGGTTTTAGGAGCTTTTTTCTGAGCGTTTTGCTCATAAAAAGGAGTCCTAAAAGACTTTTTTAGGACTCATATTGTTTGCTGGGTTTGTTAATACATTTTGGATGGTGTGTTTAAAATAAAAAAAAATAAATCCTTTTTTAATAATATCTAAAAAAAAACAAAAATGTTCAGATTTACAATCGCTTACTTGGGTAATTTTCTAAATTAAAGCCTTTTCGTTTTCAAAAACAGAGATCAACACCGAACGTCTACAAGAAATTCGACTACTGAAGCCGTCAAAAATTGTTGGATTTATAACTTTGCTGTATGTATATGAGTTTCCCGAAGGGATTCTTACCACAAATAGTGCAAATCAGATAGAACTCTATTCAGCCGATAATAGTTCTTCATTAAGCCCAAGAAATCTCTGTTATCGCCTTATAAAGGGTGATTTTTTATAAATTAAGTTTTTCGGGCTGGCAGCACTGGTTGGTAATTGTGTCCAAACTACATCTGTGAAAGTGAAAAGTGTTCAGTATACTCTGCCATTTCATCATGGAGAAACTCACAAACGAGCAACGACTGCAAATCGTTGAAATTTATTATCAAAATTCGTGCTCTGTGAGAAATGTTTTATCGAAAAATTGTGTTCAGCGATGAGGCACATTTCTGGCTAAATGGATACGTAAACAAGCAAAACTGCCGTATATAGGGTGAAGAACAGCCACATGCCGTACAAGAGTTACCGATGCATCCCAAAAACGACAGTTTGGTGTGGTTTATGGGCTGGTGGCATCATCGATCCATTTTTCTTCAAAGACGTCCGTGGAAGAAACGTTACCATCAACGGCGAACGATATCGAGCCATGATACGAGACTTTTTTGCCCCAATTGGCTGAGTTGGACATGGTTAATATGTGGTTTCAACAAGACGGTGCCACACAGCTCGTTAAACAATGGACATATTGAAGGATGAATTTGGTGAGCAGTTTATCCCTCGAAATGGTCCTGTGAGTTTGCCGCCAAGATCATGTGATTTGACGCCTCTTGACTTTTTCTTGTGGGGTTATGTGAAGTCGTTGGTCTATATGGACAAGCCAAACACGATTGAAGCCTTAGAGTATAAATCTGTGTTCATACGGCTCTTTTCTTATTGAAAAGATTGCTACTTTATAGGCGAAAGGGGCGAGGGGAAAAGAAACGAGTACACAAATGCCTGTACTGTCTTTACGTTTTGCTTTTTCATTCGTTGTTTAATTTTGTTATTGTTTTCAATATCAAAAAAGCACACATGCAAACGCACGACTATACAAAATAAAAAACATGGCGTAAACATGACATGAATAATTTGAACGCCAATTCATGTTCAAAGAAGAAAAAGGAAGAATCTTTTCAATAAGAAAAGAGCCGTATGAACTCAGACTAACATAACACGTGTTATTCATGGAATACAGGCCGAAATGCTCGAAAAAGTGGTGCAAAATTGGACCTTATGAATGGACCATTTGAACCGGAGTCGCGGGCAACATTTACATGAAGTAATTTTAAAAAAGTAAATGGCAAAGACCAATTAATCGATTTCAATAAAAATTTTGTATATATGATGCAAATTTTAGTTTTATTAGATTTTTAAAAAATCACCCATTAGTAACATCTAGGGTATTCAAGCAATTAACCGTTTTTCGATTAATCGATTAATTTTGGGCGATTAACTACTCGAATAATTTAAAATTGCTTATTTTCGATTAACGAATAATTCGCATAATTTATGTCGATTAATCGATTTATCGAAATTCGGTTTTTTCATAGTATTAGTTTTTTTCTTTTATATAAAAAACAAGCCGGTACGTTTTAAATACCCTTTTATTATTTCTTAATTCAGGAACTCAGGAAAAATTTTTCTCGAAGGAAATGAGTAACATTTTTTTAAAAAAAGTACCAAGACTGAAACCAAAGCGTTTGGGAATAATTTATTTTCAAGAACGCTTAGTACAGAATTTTACCAAAATGATTCAGATAAAGAAGATGAGTTTTTGAGACGAATGAAAACAACCTTCTACCAGACTCTAACATTATTAAAAGTATTAAAAAAAAATCAAAAAGAGATTCAAGTGGTATAATCGAAGTCTACCAATTTTTAGAAAAGACAAGAAAAGGAACAGAGAAATTGGATATGCTTTATAACGCTTTACTTTCAATCTCTCCAACGTCAAAAATAAGTGAAAAAATCTTTTCTTAATTAAGTTTCATTAAAACAAAAGAAAGAAATCGTTTGAAACATAAACATATTTTAGAAGATTAGCTTAAATGTTGGTGCCATTTTTTATTTAAAAAGTTTTTCTCTTTTATTACATGATGTACCTTTTGTTAAATTGTTGTTACTTTTTTAATAAAATTTTTATGTTAAAAAATATAATTTTTGGTCTCATTTTTAAACTTCTAAACTAGACAAAATTCAAATTCTTCGATTAACCGAATAATAATAAATTGTTCGATTAAACTTTTATCTCGAGCGATTAATCGATTAATACAAAACATCGATTAATTGAATACCTTAACCTTAATACCTTAACATCCTAAAGCTTGAGGTCCGCACCATGCATTATATGTATTTCATAACTTTCTTACGTTATACGTTCAAAATTCCTACATGCAACGCTTTTTACGCGGCATATCCACAAGGTAAAAGTAGAAAGTAAACCTACTTTTCGCATTCAACATCTCAAGGCATCCAACGCTTTTATGCATGTAACTTGACACGTAAAACAGAACATAAAGTTACCCAGCAAAAATTGTTTAAGATTTTGAAGCAATAAACACGTATACTGCATACCAACCGCTTCCTTTTTTTGCTTCTTAAAATTATTGCCTTACTCTACTGCTGTAAGATGCTAAATATTAGAAGAGAATCGCTGTTTATTCGTTTTTTTAAGATTACATTTTCTACTGTTTTATTGATGCAGTGAAATCATTTATTCTTTTGATAAAAAAATAAAAAAATTTTAACTTAATTTTACAAAAATTATACATAATTATTATAAAACTATAACCAAGGCGAATTCATTCCAGGTAATCTCGGTACTACAACAAGTACAACTCGTACAAAAACCACAAGCAATTTGTTTTTGTAAAATATTTGTACAATGTCAAAAACAGAAATAAAACAAAACAGAAACAGAGAATAAACCAAATTTTGACATCCAACAGTGCTAATATCAGCAGGGCTTTTAAGACCACCTGTAATAAATTCGCCTTTACTATAACCCTTTTATTCCAAAAAAATATTTTACATTTATAAGAAAATATTTAAAAAATATATATTTTTCTTTTTTTATTTTAAATTAAGCGAAAACAATAAAAGAGTTTTATTTTACAGTATTTTTTATTTGATACTCAAATTGCTGTTAGAATATTTCTTTCACACATTGTAACTTTAGAATATCAACCCATTTAGTGCGGCCTTGTAAAGTCTTTTTCAGGGTCATAATAATAGATAACATTTTTCAAAAATAGCAGAAACTAAAGACATTTTGTTTTTTTTTTAATGATTACTACTGCTTATGGTTTTATCAATTCAGTACTCAGTAGTTTTTCCGACAATTGCAATTTTTTTTTTTTTGCAAAAGATGTTAACCGAGAAGGGGAGCTTATCAAGCCGCACATTGATTTTTTCCACAACTATTAAAATATAAGCATAAGTAAAATAAAAGAATGTATAAATATTAAGTACACTTATCGCCAGTTATTAACTTCGTAAATAGTGAATATTTATTAATAATGTAGGTTGCATTTAAATACAGTTTCAGTTTTTAAGCGCTTATTTAATTAAAATAAAAGTATGGCAGCACAAGTTAATATCAAAAAAAAGATGTCATACAACAGCTGTTTAACCAAAACAAATACACCTTATTTGGAAAGTGACCTCCAAGAAACAGCTGAGTCTTTTATGCTTTGCCTGTTGTTTTTGTATTGTTGTAATGTTGAGACTAACTAATCAAGTAAATACAGCATGGAAACTTAATAGACTTTAAAAAATCAACGTTGACTTTTAGGTATTATTTTAAAAAGCGTTGGAAAGCTCAATATCGTATCGTAAATAGAGCTTAAAGATATTTATATATAAAACCATAAAAATGCCATTATAAAACATATTACTTTTAAATTTGTACTTTATCTAACACTACAATGAACATGTTTTTAAATTTGCAACTACATATGTACATACAGGGAAAAACTTAAGTAAAATTGGCACCTTTTATATTTTATTTTTTTTTTTTTTACTGAACTTTGTAACAGTTTTTTTTTTTTATTTATTAAACAAAAAATACACTTAAAGAAACGTACATGCATTTCAATGAACTATAAATTGACTTTGGACTTTGTCATTGAGATCTCTTACAGCATTAAAGATAAAGACGCCAAATAAGATTGTGTTTTTTTTTTTATTTATTTTTTTTTTTTTTTTTTTTTTTTTTTGTTTAGGGAAAGTAAAGTAAATTTATTTTAATATAAAAAAACAACAATGTGGAGGAGTCAAATTGCTGGCATACATACATACATAGATAAATAAAAATATGTATGTATAGATATATTTCTTTTAATTAAAAAGAATAACAAATAAAATCACCAACGTCCAACAAATAAACACCTTAAATGACAAAACTCAAAGTCCACTATGTTTAATAATAAAAAAAAATAAACAGAAAAATAAAACTCATTAACCTAAAAGTAGAACGAATGCAGAAATTTCTTTTCAAGGAATTAAAACTTGTTTTTTTTTTTTTTTTTTTTTTTTTTTTGGCAATATATACAATTGTTCATAATAAAAAATTTTAAAAACGTAAACAAACATATTTTTGAATGCAAATTCTTATGATTAACAACATTTTTTTCAACTTTTTAAATTTGACTTAAGATATTTTGTCAAAATGCCACATACATATATATACCGTTTGTAGCAGGGGTACCAAATTTTCGTACGTACTCACGTAAAAAATGTCAAGTTAGCTTAAACTTCCATTTCTTTGGCAAAAATTGACTAGCGAGGCAAAAAAAATCCAAGTTTTAAAATCTAGTATAAAAACATAGCCACACTGCTATATTTGTCAATGATCTTTCTCGTTAGAAAATGTAAATAAAATAAATACTTTTTATTTTCTAAAAATAGCAAAAATTAAGTTCTTTTGCTTTATTTTGTATCTCTCAGATTTATTACTAAAAAGTTATTATTTAAAAATTTTTCTATCATGTGAGAACATTTTCGTTTAGTTAAGTCTGGCAACACCACATATTTTTTACTATCATATCGCAATTGTACAACAATAGTACAATTAACTCAAAATTTATATTTTTTCGCTTTTTTGAAAAAAATCAACAAGTAATATTCATATCTAACCACTGTAAAAATATCGTGCTATTTTGTCTACTTTTTGGTAATGAAACGGTTGGTTTAAAATGTGAAATTAAAATTCGTTTTGCTTCTGTTAAAAATTTTAAAATTTTGAGTTAATAGAGTATTGTTGAACAGTTGCGACATATAAATAAATATTTAAAATTGCTCTTCTCTATAAATTTTTTAGGAAGTAGACAATATAAATTATATTAAAATATGTTAAAAAAAAAGCAGAAAATTTCAAACAAATTTATTAATTATGTAAATAACATTTTAACGGCCAATTTCACCAACTTCAGTTATAAATTACTAACAACCAGGAAAACCAGAGATATGCTCTAAAAATATGACCTGAAAATTAAAATTGCTCATTTGAAGACACAATATTCAACAATTTAAAAAAAGAAACCTAAAAATACTATCGCTTAAGCCCATATTAGGTTAAAATTCATACAAGGGATGTTTTCGCCGAATATTATCTACATATTAACATCCATATGGGGTTTTGTCTTAAAGGGATTTTAGGTACGACCGCTAAATTGTTCACAAATGTAAACATTTAAAAGGAAGTTAAAGCTATTTAAAGATGGGAGCTTTGGGCAAATGTGAACCGGTTCGAAAATAATTCAATTTGCAGTAAAATATGTTTGGGGCGAATTTAATTTAAATACCATCATAATTAGATAGCTTGCGCACACAAGGAGTATAATTTGGATGTGAAATTATAGACCGATTCTCACCATTTGCATAGACTTCGTCCATATTTAATCAAATTATGTATCTACAAAATTGGAACTTGTACTTTGCGCACAAGGCTAACATGGACAGACAACCAGGCAGACGGACGGATGGACATCGTTAAATCACTTTAAAAAGTGATTCTGAGTCGATCGGTATACTAAAAGATTGGGGTAGATACACATCGCATTAATTTATCCTTAATGCCAACCTGCTTTGTCTTACAATTTTAGAGTAAAAATTTAATGTAGATGTCGAAATTGAAGTAACAGATATTCGAAAAAAAAATTCTATTTGCTGCAAAATTTCTTATAGTCATCTAAAAAAAATTAATATGTATCAAAATATGTCTTACAAAGGCAAAATATGCGCTATAAACTTGAAAAATGCTGCAAGAAGGCTCTTTTAACTAAATTATGCAAAAAAAATGCTGCAAACGGTAAAATATGCAAAAATATGCACTAACAAATCGATGCCAAAATTAATAAAAAGCTCTAAAGCGGATAAATATATTGTTTCTGCCTTTATTGGTCACACAAGGAAAAACATGCAATTGCATATTTATGGTTTCCCTGCTAATAACTATAGCAGTCAAAAACATATCGCACCCTAAATACTAAAGGGTATTAACTCAAAATTTTAAAATTTTTAGTAGAAGCAAGACAATTTTTGATTTTATATTACAGGCATATGAAAAAGAATTTGTAAACCAAACTTTTCATTACCAAAATGGAGACAAAATAGCATGATATTTTTACAGCGGGTAGATATGAATATAATGTGTCGATTTATTCCAAAAAGTGAAAAAATAAAAATTTTGAGTTAATACCCTTTAGTATTTAGGGTGCGATATTGTTTGTTAACTGGAAGGTAAAGCAATAGTTAGTTTTAACTGAACTTGGTGAAATTGGCCGTATATGTCTTTAAATATTTAAAACAATTTATTTTTTAAAAGTCAGTCTTTATTAATTTGTTGTTACATTATAAAATTTTTAATAAATATGTTATATTCAACAACAATATAAAAAAACGCCTATTAAATATCAATTGATATTAAATTGAAACAATTCAACGTTTCTTTGTTTATACAAAAATTAAACTGTAACGGAAAAAATCTAAAACAGTGAGCAAAACGGTTAATTTATTTAAAACACAAGCCATAACAAAACAAATTTAAACAGTTTTTGTTAAATTAATGTAAAAAAATAAAAAACGAACAATGACAGCAAAATTGTATAAGTAAAAAGTAGTAGTTAGGTTTATTAGTACGCCAAAGCCCCCATTTGCTTTGCGATTTTTAAAATGTGTGCAATCCGCTTTGCGTCGTTTTGATTCCGATTTGCGTTATTTCGAAAATGGGGTTCAATCGAAAACCGTAGCTCTGACGTAGCAGTTAATTTGTTAAGAAATCGGTAAGACGTTTTAATCAAGTGGCTACAAGTATGGCTGATTTAGATTCATCAGATGAAGACAGAAAAACTTGATTTTAAATAAGGATTTTTGTTTTTTCTTTAATGTTTATATGAATCTTAAGTTTTTATGTAAATTTGTAATTTTTTTTTTTATTTCTTTGTTATAATTGAAACAGTTGTTGATATGAAAAAAGTATCCATAAGACTTTTTCGGTCCCGTTCTCTATTACCGAGGCAATTTGGGTCTTTGTTGTACTTACTTGGATATCTTCCGGATAAAAACAATTGTTTTTGTCTTGTTTTATTTAACCTTCAACTAAAAGGAAACATAGTTTTATAATTTCTATATTGACCTGTGTACCTTCAATATTTAACAATGTATTAAAAAACAACGCGTCTACCAATGCCAAGTTCGAAGTTTAAGTTTATCATTATCTGAACCATGCACCTATAACTTGCCTAATAGCTGAAGTTGTCTGAACTCCACTTACGGCAAGAAAACCCGCCACCAAACAAGCATTTCCAAAATTGCTATTAAACAGACTAATGGCCATCTCCTCAATGTATCGACAAACTGCCTGTTACTAAATGTCGACATAAATTAATTAAACCGATATACTGCCCGTTTAAGATTTTGGTTTTCTCAATATACCGACAAAAAACGTTGTTTTCAGTTGGCAACACCTCTCAAAATACCTGTAAAAGTTTGAAGTTAGCTGATTAACACTATCTGTACGGCAAAAAAATTATTGGCAGATGAGTGCCGTTCACTGAGAGTACCAAATTTCTTTAATGAGCAGTTTTTCGTTGGGTAAAAAGATAATCGTCTAATGAGATAACGGCCATAAATTTGCATTAAACTTATTATAAAAACTTGGCAGCACTGTTATATTTGTAAGCCGTCTAACTCGTTAGAAAATGTAAACAAACATACTTTTTATTTTCTAAAAATAGCAATAATTAAATTTAGAACTAGGAATGGGCAAAAAATATCGATATATCGAAACATCGAAATTTAAAAAAAAATCGATATATATCGCCGATATTTAAAACCCTTCACCATTGTGCGAGCAGAATACAGAGCAACTAGACAAAACCTAAATAATTTCTACATAAACATACATATACAATACATAAAACTTCATTATAAATTAAATTTAAAAAGTTAAAACTGGTAAATATTTTTTTAAATCGTTTCAGAACATAAAAAAATTTTAAAAAAATTGTCTTTTTGAAAAAACAAGATTCGAACCAGGGACTCACAGTTTCTAACCTAAAGGCGCCCGTACACGACATGTTTTTGTCATCTGACATGTCAAATTTCCCACTGCAAAATACATACATGTCGTGTGTTACCTTTTTAACTTTGCTTCTGTAAAAGTACAATACCGAGATATGTTTGATCATCTTACCATTGAATAGAATTTATGTGAATATATATATAAAAGCCGTTTTATTATAAAATCCTAAATTGGTATCTTTGAATTAAAAGAAAAAAATGTTAAGATGGCTGAACTATTTTACGGCGCAAATAAAACTTTTCATGGCGGCAGCAAGCTATTTTGAAACCGAGCACTACTTTGGTTTCTGCAATAACAATGCGAAAAAAACAGAGACAATGTCAGAAGCAAATTACATGTACGTTTGTGACCGAATATTATAAAGCTTATGTAAAACAGCGAATTTGACAGACATGCACAATTACATGTGACTTGAAAATTTGACATGTCAGATGACAAAAACATGTCGTCTATATGCTCCTTAAGCAAAGCCCCTAGACAACTGGACCATGAAGGAACGTTTTATGAATATCATTAAAAGTAATATGATCAGTTTACAGTTCACAACTCAACATAGTTGAGTTGTAATTATTTTTAATGTTTTAGTTCACCACAATAAAGCAAAGTTGTAAACCATAATACCAAAATTATAAATCAACTACATATTACTACATGGAAAAACGGACAACTGGATTTGAACTTCGCTTTTCATAAGGACCCAGAATACCCAGAACTTTATAGGGTATAGAACCTTCGGTGAAGGGTATAAAAAACAAACTTAATTATAAAAAGAGTAATTTTTGGGATTTCAGTATTTTGGTCATAACTCTGCTATTTCTTAACCGATTTGACAGATTTATATATCGACGTGTTAAAGAAGAAATTTGCCAGTTATTTTGGTTATAAAACTTGGACTCGGGAAGATCTATGGTTCCCGAAAATGGGTATTTTTCAAAAAAAAATTAATATTTTGGTCATAACTTTTTCGTATCTGAACCGATTTTCTCGAGTTTTTCAGAAAATATTTTCTATTAAAAATTTCCGATGTTTTGATATATAATTCATATCCTTAGGTCTTATGACAGCCCTAAAATGTAGGTTTTTACAAAAATTTTGATGTTTTTTAGGCCATTTTGTGAGTATTTTACTCATAACTTGCCATTTTTTTAACCGATTTGACAGATTTATATACCGACGTGTTAAAGAACAATTTTCAGTTAATTTGAACTATAAAAGTTGGACCCGGGATGATCTATGGTTCCCGATAAAGCGTATTAAAAAAAAAAAATTGGCCATAGCTTTTTCGTATCTGAACCGATTTTTCCGAAATTTTCAGAAAATATTTTCTCCAAAAGATTTCCGATCTTTTGATATATAAGGCGTAACCATAGGTCATATAACAGTCCAAAAAATCAGGTTTTTATACAATTTTTGATACTTTTTGTATGGAAGGTACCACGCCCACTTCTCCAATCCCGCCCACATTTTGTGGAATGGTGTGTATTTATAACCTTAATGTTTGTACCAAATTTGAAAACTTTGGCTCTTGCCGTTCTCCAGATATACAGAAAAAAGTAATAAAAATACAACAACCACAAGGGATTTTTTGGAAAAATTAGAGGCAGTCGTGGTTTTTTGGTCATATCTCAGCCATTGTTGGACCAATCTGGCTGAATTTCAATAGCAAGAAATGGTGGACTATATGTGACATAAATGTAAAACAACCTAGCCGCTATCATGTCTGGAGTCTCCGGAAAACACATATCAAACGTAAGACGGACAGACGGACGGACAGACGGACGGATATCGTTAAATCAACTTCTCTCCTCATAAGGACCCAAAATATATATACTTTACAGGGCCTAAGATCAATATTGTAGAAATTACAAACGGAATGACAAACTTATATATACCCATTTCCACCTGTGGTGAAGGGTATAAAAAGCGGGAAATTCCAAACGAATTTATTAATTACGTCACTAACATTTTTAAATGTCTTTAAATATTCATTACAATTTATTTTTAAAAAGTCAGTCTTTATTAATTTGTTGTTACATTATAAAACTTTAATAAAATATATAGTATGTAATGCTTCCAATAACAATAAAAAACACCTATTTAATATCAATTGATATTAAATTGAAACGATTCCACGTTTCTTTTATTATATAAAAATTCAACTGCAACGGAAAAAATCTAAAACAGTGAGCAAAACGGTTAATTTATTTAAAACACAAGCCAAAACAAAACAAATTTAAACAGTTTTTGTTAAATTAATGTAAAAAATAAAAAAAAAACGAACAATGACAGCAAAATTTTAATAGTAAAGAGTAGTAGTTAATTTTATAAGTACACCAAAGCTCTGGTTTGCGCCAATTTTATTTTAAAAATGTTGTTTAAACCGCTTTGCGTCGTTTTGGTTCCGATTTGCGTTATTTTTAAAATGGGGTTGAAGATTCTGTTTATAGCGCATAATAACGTGTGTGAAGATAAATATGAAAAGTTAAATTCGTTTTTTAAAAATATCGCATGCGATAAAAAATATTTAAAAAAAATATCGCATGCGTATTATAAAGAAAATACTACTATTTACGCGAAATTTTACAGTTTTTATGAAAAATCAATAATTTTTCAATTCGGTTTGATTCCCTTAGATCGAAGGGTTTGGACACAGTGGCCATATCCCTCACACAGCACTTTCATGAGAATTTCACTCTAAGTCGTATTTTTTCAAAACTTTAAATTTTATTATAAAAATAGTAATTTAATATCTAATTTGTTTTTAATATTAAATAAAAATTATTGATTTTTTATAAAAACTGTAAAATTTCGCGTAAATAGTAGTATTTTCTTTATAATACGCATGCGATATTTTTTTTACATATTTTTTATCGCATGCGATATTTTTAAAAAACGAATTTAACTTTTCATATTTATCCAAGTGGAAACAAGTATGGCTTATTTAGATTCATCAGTTGAAGATAGCTCAACTTGATTTTAAGTAAGGATTTCGGGTTTTCTTTAATGTTTATTTAAATAAATTTTATGTTTTTATGTAAATTTTTTTTATTTTTATTTTTTTTTTTTTTTTTTTCTTTGTAATAATTGAAACACTTGTTGAAATATATATCTGTGGCATTTTGAAAAAACATCTTAAGTCGAGATAAGATAACAAAAACGTTTTAAAAAACTCGGTGAAAAATAATTTTTCTTATATAATAAAATAAATCAAAATTAAAGAAAAATTTCGTTTATAATACAAAAATGGTTTTTAAATGAAAATTCGTATGATTTACAACATTTTCTTCTCTTTAAATTTGACTCAAGATGTTTTGTCAAAATGCCAGAGAAATGAAAAACAACGTATCTTTTAAACTTCTTATTAAACATATATATAAAATTTTGTTACTAAATACATAAAAAAACGTAATTCGATTTGCATCGCATTTTTCCGGTCCCTAGTACCAACGCAAATCGGGGCTTTGGTGTACTTATTCGTATAGCTACCGGATAAAAACAATTGACAATTGTTTTTGTCTATGTACGTACTGTTGCAACTGGACGAACAGAAAGACAGACAAACAGACTGCTTCTATTTAAGATACTTGATTCACTTATAGTGACAATAAGTATAATAATTTTACGGCTTCTTATCAATTTACATTTCAATTTACAAAAAGAAAAAAAATATTTTAAATCTTATTAATTTATTTTTTTATATTATTTACAATTTATTAGAATTTTTAAATTTAAAGTAAAATATCAGATGATAATGCTCAAAGTTCAAATTTAATGATTATTACTTAAATTTACAAGCGGGTTTTTATAAATGTGGGATTTTTTTTTATCGGTCTGTTTTCTTAAAACTGAACTTTTTTTTGTATTTATAAAAAATTTACACCGCACTTGATCATAAAGTAGAACCAAAACAATTTTTAATTTTATATTAAAGGCATAAAAAAAGAGTTTTTAAACCAACTGTTTCATTACCAAAAAAATAAACCAAATATTTTTACAAACGGTAGGTATAAATATAACGTGTCGATTTTTTCCAAAAAGTTAAAAAATTAAATTTTGAGCTAATACCCTCTTTATGATCAAGTGCGACATAAAGATTTTAAACTCGTTTAATACAACTTTGACTGACTGATTTTAAATGCTTATAGCTTTTTTTAACAGTTTTTAATTATATATTTAAGTCACAGGTAATAAACAATTTACTCAACGCAAGAACGTATAAACATTTTTCAGTGTTATTACGTTTTTGGACGATAAATTCCGTCAACATTCATTTAATTACTGCAACAGCTCCCAGTGTAAACCAGAGGCCTACACAATTCCATTTGAACACACATTCAAATTATTGCAAAAAATTTCAAACTCCTTACTGTAGTGACCTGTCACAAAGTGTAGACGACGAATTAACGTGTAGAAGCAAAAACCAATTGTCACCTTAAATGCAAACGAACGTAAATACACTTAAATTTTTTTTACAGGAGAAACAAAAGCATTATTAAATCAATAATATTAAAGTGTTGTTGGAGTTTAAATTTCTTTAATAAAGTTGCCTTTTTTATAGCAGGAATAGAAAAATTTGCGTCAGCATGTAGTTTGATAAAACGAACCACAATCAATTAGGAACTCCATTTTGAATTTTTGTGGAGTTAGTACGTCCGTTTGCATTTAAGATGACGAAATGCTTTACTTTATTGAAAGTGTGGGTATTAAAAATACTCTCAAAAATCAACAAGGGAAGGAAAAATACACGCAGCAATGAGAGTGGGAGGAAAAAATACACAATTTCTTTATTTTTTTTAATGTGAGTTTGGGAGTTGACAAATTATACGGTGCGATCGTGCCTGGACGCTCGGTGTAAGAATGCTCTTAGGGAACTCATAGTGGCATTCAATGTAAGGCTGTGCTGGGTACCTGGACACTGCATGGGACAGGGGGATAAAGCCCCCCCTATGTTACTACTATGGGGTGATACGGGAAAAATTTCGTGATGACGGTAACCGATCCTGGAGGAACAGAACGGATCGCAGGCCCACATTCAACGCGGGGGCAACCAGGGTTCTACTGGGATTGGACAGAGGTGGTCTTAGAACACTTATAGGGTTCTTGACGGGTCATTGTCCTGTTAGGGCTTTTACGGGCAAATGGGACAACACCATACCGGACTTCTGCAGATTATGCGATGTTTCTGAAGAGCTGGAGACGATCGAGCATGTACTGTGCCATGCCTTTGCGACCAATTTGTTCGTCCATAAATTCACCATCGTATGGACTATGTAAATACATAATTAATATTCTGATGAATTTGACTACTGACTCACAATATAATGTTAAAGACGCTAAGGAATTCAAATCTAAAATAAACAATACGTCCATAGAAAACGATGAAATTCTCATATCTTTTGACGTTATTTCGCTGTTTCCCAGCATACCGGTTAACTTAGCTTTAAGGACGATTGAAAGAAAATGGGATATACTGGAGAAACATACAACAATACCTAAAGATTTATTTATTCAAATACTTAGTTTTTGTATAAAGGACACCAGATATTTTAAATTTGAAGAAAAATTTTATGAACAATTAAAAGGAATGCCAATGGGATCTCCGGCATCACCTGTGATTGCTAAAAAGGACAAAGTTGATAAAACACTAAAAATCTTACTCATTTAACCGACAAATTCAATTTACCATGGAGAAAGAATGTGATAGTAAACTACCGTACTTAGACTCAATAATAATAAGACAAGGAAATCTGCTAAAACTGGATTGGAACCAGAAACCATCGAAGTCGGGTAGATAAATAAATTTCTACTCGAAACATGCAAAACGAATTATCATAAATACTGCAACCAATTTCATCAGCAGGGTTTTAGATATAAGTGACATTCAGTTTCACAAGAAAAATTTATACATAATCAAGGAAACTTTAAGAATGAATGACTTCCCAAAAAAGACAATTGACGACTTGATAGAACGTGTAAGAAATAAATGTCCCATTGCTAATACTAGGGAATCAGAGGATAAAATCTTTAATTCAATCGGTTATATACCGAATTTTTCTGAAAGGTTGAAAAATTCTAATATATATAATGAGGACAAGTTCCAGTTAGCTTTTAATTGTAACAATTCTGTTAATAAATAATTCAGCAAAACAAAATCAAAATTGAAAACTGAGGAAAAACCAAACGTAGTGTACAAGATCAATTGTAAGGGTGACAATACCAACATATGTCAGAAGGCATACGTAGGCACATCTAAAACGAAACTTAAAACCAGACTCTCATCACATAAGTCTGATTTTAAAGCAACTTACAAACCACTGGAGCAAAAAACGGCACTCGCGGCCCACTATGCAATTACTGGACAAGTTTCGATGATGTTAAAATATTAGTAGAGGAGAAGAATTATGCTATGAGATTTACTTTAGAGATGCTACACATACTTTACTTGGACACAAATGAAAGATTAAACTACAAACTGGATACAGAAAACATCTCAGCTCACACATACAAACACACGATACACAAAAACAGAAAAAGTCCAAAATAAAATGTAGAAAGCATAAAGGCGCCCGTACACGACATGTTTTTGTCATCTGACATGTCAAATTTTCCACTGCAAAATACATACATGTCGTGTGTTACCTTTTTAACTTTGCTTCTGTAAAAGTCAGACACAAAGTCATCTGACAAAATTTTAATTAGAGCGTGCTCTATTTTCTTCTGACAAACCATCTGACATCAGAAAGCTATGCCGGCAAGAAACCGGCAGCGGCGTCCACTATTGACGGAATCATTAGCCGGCTGAAGTTAATTTTTTACAATACCGAGATATGTTTTATCATCTTACCATTGAATAGAATTTATGTGAATAAATATTTAAAAACCGTTTTATTATAAAATCCTAAATTGGTATCTTTGAATTAAAAGAAAAAAATGTTAAGATGGCTGAACTATTTTACGGCGCAAATAAAACTTTTCATGGCGGCAGCAAGCTATTTTGAAACCGAGCACTACTTTGGTTTCTGCAATAACAATGCGAAAAAAACAGAGACAATGTCAGAAGCAAATTACATGTACGTTTGTGACCGAATATTATAAAGCTTATGTAAAACAGCGATTTTGACAGACATGCACAATTACATGTGACTTGAAAATTTGACATGTCAGATGACAAAAACATGTCGTCTATATGCTCCTTTAGTTGACAAAAGCTTACAGCTCAAAAAGGCGATTTTTTGTTTACATTTTTTGTTTTCGTTTATTTATTTTTAAATGTAATTATATTGTTTGTTTTTGAAATGTTTTGTGTAATTTTTATAATAATTTTTGTAATATGTTTTTGTATTTTTATACAGAACCCCTGAAGATGGTCAACAAAGTTGACCGAAATATTGGGAAATAAAATAGAATTTTTAAACAAAATACCTATGTTATCAAAAAGTAATTTCAATTTTTGGAAATACAAAATTTTAATTTCAAAAGATTTTGTTATTCGTGCTTAATTCCCAGTTTTTATTATTGATAAAAACACTTGAAATTTATTGTTGATGGGATAAGCTATTCCTATGCGCATTTCACTGGTTCATTTCATTTCACATTTCATCCATAAAGATTTTAGAAAAACTAAAGATATTTTGTAGAAATTAGCTAATTAGTGTTAGATAATAAAAATACTTTAAGTTTATTTATAAAAAGCGTCCGACCGAATTCACTTTTTTAGGCCGATGACAAAGCCGAAGTTCGCTCGAATTGGCTTAATTTGAAATTTTTGAGATTAATAAATTTTTAGTAATAAAAAAAACAAAACTAAAATTTTTATTAACAAGAAGTTATATAAAAATATATACATGCATACATATGGATGTGTAAATAGTAAACGTTAGCACAAAACCTTTTACTGGCTTATCGTCATAATGTGCAGTACTGAATTGATCTCTTGTTTTCAGGTCTTGACTCTATGAGAACAATAAAGTTGCTATTCCTTTTATCAGAAGCATACAACAACATTTATTCTTCTGGCGAGCAACGACATTATTTATTCTACTCTCGAAGCAAATTTCACTACTGTATTTCAATTGACAATAGTGTCAACTTAATGTGTGCACACATTTTGTACATAGCTATGTATGTTTGTGCTACATATGTATTTATTAGTGTTCAAAATTTATGTTATAACTACAGAACATTGATACCGTAAAGGTCATTTCTGCGACTGGATTAAAACTGTCCAGTTGAACTAAACAGTTGCTCGCTGGCAACACTAGTTGGTGGTGCTGATATACAATTTAATTTCTACTGCCTTTAAATTGTTAAATGGACTTGCGTTCCAATGTTCAAATCAGTTAATTCCTTTTTTTTCCCATATAGAAACTTTAATTCATTTTTCTTTTTTGTTTCTTTCCAATTTTGCTAGCTTGTACACAAATTTTAGAAACAATAAAATTTTCCACAGCAGAATTTGGAATAAAACGTTTGTAGTTTTGGAACATTGCATATATGTAATTGTATTTAAAAGGTTCGACCTTCGGTAAAATTCGGTCAAATTTATGCCGATTATCAATTTTTGGAAGATACCAATGCCGATTAATATGCCGGACCACTATTTATTAATTATCGCATACCATCGGTTATAAATTAAGCTCCAATAGAGAACATTTAAATGGATGTTTTGAACCGTAATACAGAGGAGTTCAGTTATAACGAACTCCGCGGGACCGGATAATTTTGTTAGTTATCATTTTTTTAGCTTTTTCATCCCAGAAATAAGAGTAAAAATATTTTAAAAATTTCATTTGTATTCTTTTCTTTCTAAAAATTTTTATAAAACATATTTGGTACATTAACCTGCAAATGTTTATAAAATAGGAATTTGAAAACACGCAACAAAACCTAAAAAAATATGTATTGAATTAAATTACATTACATTACTTTACAAACATTTCCTTACATCTTTGTAAAACTATCCTCACATATTTGATACATATTTCCTTCAATTTTTTGAAAAACACCAGACAAATACTAGCGTTTTTTATTTAGTTCGTTATAAACGTATACATTTTTATACAGTTTTGTTTAAAAGAATTAAAAAATCAGTTCTATATAACCGAAATTTGAAAATTTTTATGTGTATGAAATATTAATGCAAAACTGTTAGGGGCGGAGAAGTTTTTCGTTATATGCGATAATTTATTATAACCGATGTTCGTTATAACCGAACTCCACAGTATTGTATTTTATGATCAGATAGATGATAATTATTTTATAAACAAGTTAAACAAGTTTTGTGTGTTTTTTTTTTTTTTTTGTTTGCATTTGTTATTTTTCATTTTTAAATTACAACAATACAAATTAACGAGGGCGAATCAATAAGGCTGTGTGATTTTTTTTTCGAACTTTAAATGTTAGGGTGGGTCAGGATTAATGTGTTTTTAGCTTACTTGAAACAGCTTTGTATGAAATATTTATATTTTTATTTCAAACTATGTATCACGCCCGTCGTAAATAACAAGTAAAAGTTTTTTTCTTGAAATTTTTCTTTTAGTCATAATTTTGTAATTTTATTCACGTTAAGGGTAAATAATAGGGTATTCATTCGGTTAACCCTCAATCGGTTAACCGATTAACTGATCGGTTAATTTCAAATTGGCTTTTTTCGATTAACGATTAAGCCGGTTAATTATAGTCGATTAACCGATTAACCGATGTAATAAAATTTTTAATTTTTTGTAGTATTATAACATATTTTTTGTGTTTTTATTTATTTGTTTCGTATTATATACAAAAGGTATGTGTTTAGAAAATATTTTTTCTTACAAACAAAGGTGTTCTGTGATCTTCATTTCAACCCATTTGCCGCCGACCGATTTCAATGTTCAATCAATAGGAATGTGGAAAAAATGTGTTAAATGTTTGATTGCCAACACCTTTTTCTTGTATCAAGTACTTTTTATATGTATGTGTTTAGTTATTTGTTTCTTATCATATCAGTCCTTTAACAAAATAAACCGAAACAATTAGAAGTGTTAAACATTTTTAAAAATTAAAACGGGACTCTAAGGGCATAATGGAATATTTTATATGTGTAGAGAAATCCTTAAAAAGGACTGAGAAATTAGATATTCATCTACGATAAGTGAAAAAATTTTTTTGTAAGTCAAGTTTTGTCAAAACAAAAGAAAAGAATCGCTTTACTCCTAAACATTTAAACCAAATTACTTTTTTAAAAGATTATTTTATAAGATCTTCTTTAACTATTGAAATAACTAATAAAATTATCTCAGTATATTTTTTTATAAATAAATATTTGGGGGTACACAAGGTAGTCATAAAGTTGTAAAGTCTTATGTCTTTAAATAATTATGTACTAGAAATATATATCGTAGAATTAATATGCAAACCGGCTAAATCCACTTTTTATGTAAATTGAGATTTTGATGCCGTGTGGTAGAGAAAGATACGCCTCGTCGACCAGCATGTAGTATTTCTTCTATTTAAGTCTTGAAGTGTGTAAAACTAATTATATTTTAAATTTTCTATCAAGCTGCAAATAGAAAAAATAAAAAGTTTTTTGTCTCTCCTGTAAAATGTGTTTGAAGGAAGTTAGCAGGTTTGCATATTAAGCCGACGATATGACTGTTGTGGGCTACCGCTTATAATTTATATTTCTACTGTGCAGTTATGACGAATCAATGAGCACAGCATTAAAATTTTTATTTTGTTTTAAACACAACAATATTTATTTTAAGCAATTGTAAAATATTATTTAGGACATTATGACAATATGACTTGATATCACATCTTGTGAATCCCAAAATTATTTATTAATTGAAAAATGCATATTACATACTTATGAATTGTTTTTTTGTTTGCTCGTTTTAGTTCAAGAATTTTAATGTTTGGTATGTTATTGTTTTTTTTACTAATAAACTCCAAATAATAAATAATTAATGCATTTCTATATATTGAAATTACTTAATTTATGAAAAAAACTTTATTAATCGGTTAACCGATCAAAAACAAAATTAATTGATTATTGACCGATTAAACCAAAACCTCGATTAATTAATCGAGCGATTAACCGATTAAAGCAAAAGGTCGATTAAATGAATACCCTAGTAAATAACTCATTTTTTTACTTTGAGCAAACACTTAGGGGATGCCCCTACTAATGCAATGCTTTGTGTTGGTATTAGAAAAATAGGTTATGAGGAGAAGGAAAGAGGAAGTAGTGTTTGTGGACATTGGGAAGACTTCTGCCAGGAGTCTATTTCACATACGGCAAGTTCGACTGAGAAACGCATTTTCTCTGTCATAATGCAATCATGAGTACAACTTTTAGCATTAAGGTCCAAATTTTAGTTTTCACTCCCAGTATTCTACTAAATTTATTTAAGGTGAGAGTGAAAAAAATAGTTCCTAGATTTTCAAAAGACTTCAAAAAGTAAAAACCTTAAAAAAATTTGAAATTTATGGCTTTCGTGGTAATTTGTGGACCGATCTGGCTGAATTTCAATAGTAAACTATTCCGGACTATATATAATATAAATATGTATTAACCAACCTAGTCGCCATCATATATGGTGTCTTCGGAAAACCCATACAAGGACATACGGACATGGTTTAATCAACTGTGCTACTCTTAAGGACCCATAATATATTTATATACTTTATTGGGTTAAAGGTCAATATTGTAGAAAACAAATGGAATGTCAAGCTTTTATACCCAAATACCCTTTCCTGTGGTTAAAAATGAGAACTAAACTAATTTTTAGCATTTTTCGGTAAAATAAAATTTTTTATGCGGTTTATCTTGTTTTAAATAATTTTAAGTTTTCATCTGACCATAAGGCATGTTTTTTAGTTTTAATTTCTCTAGTTTAATATTATGCAACAATTTGGCCTAATAGCGATAAAGACATTTAGACAGGCATATAATCTTTTTATACTTTTGTATACTATATTTTTATTTTATTTACTAGTTTGTTGTTCTTTGGTTGTTTTGGCACAGAAATTAAAAACAAAAAATTTGCACATATATTTTTTAAGAAAAGAAAAACAAATAAACATATTTATTTTTAAGATATTGTAGGTGTATCTAAGAATATATTTTAAGCACTATAAATAAAGGTCGAAGTCGAAATATAAAATACAATAATAAATTGATAAAGTTTTTTATGTAATTTTAACTGAATGTATGATGTTAAATCTATAACCAATTTTTAATCCATAAAAACACGTAAGATTTCAATGGAAAAATGCAATGACAAGTATCTTTTCGATGCAAAAAAAATACCTTTCTGAAAAGCAAACACTTTTTAATGCCGATAAAAAATAATTTTATTTTTTTTTTTATTGTGTGGCTATTAGTTTTGTGGGGTATTGACAATTTTTGGTCCACATCTACTTCACTGATATATATATGGGAGATTTCCCATATAAATCGATGTCTTCTGATTTGGATGAAATTTGCACGAAGGTTAGTCCTATTGGATAGTAGTTTAGACAGAAACTATTAAATTATATTTTTAGCATATGCAGCACTATTTTTTCCTAAAAGACCAGAAGGGTGTGAAGATAAATTCGTCAGTTAAATACGTCCTACAGTTATTTTAAATACGTTCCACACGCTGTTAAACGAATTGCTAAAACAAACAAATTTTCTTTTTGTACACAAAAACCAATCTAATTATTAAAATTAAAAACAAAAACATTTTTTCAATAAAAAACAAACTGAAATTTTTATTAAAAAAATAATTTTTTTTCATTAAAAAAGTATTTTCATAGAAGTTCACATTATAAAAGGGTCAAATATAGATGTTTCCAATAGGTATTTCGAGAAGACATGAATCGGGGTAGCGGGAGACTGGAAGTAGCCTAGGGCTAGTAGATTCCAGGACTATAAGTTCTACGTCCAGATTCGTCCCGATATCGGAGATATATAATTTTGAAAAATTTGGTTTTTCATTGACTGAGTATGAAAAATATGGTAATTTTCAAGTCCAAAAAATAGGTATTTCGAGAAGACATGAATCGGGGTAGCGGGAGACTGGAAGTAGCCTAGGGCTAGTAGATTCCAGGACTATAAGTTCTACGTCCAGATTCGTCCCGATATCGGAGATATATAATTTTGAAAAATTTGGTTTTTCATTGACTGTGTATGAAAAATATGGTAATTTTCAAGTCCAAAAAATAGGTATTTCGAGAAGACATGAATCGGGGTAGCGGGAGACTGGAAGTAGCCTAGGGCTAGTAGATTCCAGGACTATAAGTTCTACGTCCAGATTCGTCCCGATATCGGAGATATATAATTTTGAAAAATTTGGTTTTTCATTGACTGTGTATGAAAAATATGGTAATTTTCAAGTCCAAAAAATAGGTATTTCGAGAAGACATGAATCGGGGTAGCGGGAGACTGGAAGTAGCCTAGGGCTAGTAGATTCCAGGACTATAAGTTCTACGTCCAGATTCGTCCCGATATCGGAGATATATAATTTTGAAAAATTTGGTTTTTCATTGACTGAGTATGAAAAATATGGTAATTTTCAAGTCCAAAAAATAGGTATTTCGAGAAGACATGAATCGGGGTAGCGGGAGACTGGAAGTAGCCTAGGGCTAGTAGATTCCAGGACTATAAGTTCTACGTCCAGATTCGTCCCGATATCGGAGATATATAATTTTGAAAAATTTGGTTTTTCATTGACTGTGTATGAAAAATATGGTAATTTTCAAGTCCAAAAAATAGGTATTTCGAGAAGACATGAATCGGGGTAGCGAGAGACTGGAAGTAGCCTAGGGCTAGTAGATTCCAGGACTATAAGTTCTACGTCCAGATTCGTCCCGATATCGGAGATATATAATTTTGAAAAATTTGGTTTTTCATTGACTGAGTATGAAAAATATGGTAATTTTCAAGTCCAAAAAATAGGTATTTCGAGAAGACATGAATCGGGGTAGCGGGAGACTGGAAGTAGCCTAGGGCTAGTAGATTCCAGGACTATAAGTTCTACGTCCAGATTCGTCCCGATATCGGAGATATATAATTTTGAAAAATTTGGTTTTTCATTGACTGTGTATGAAAAATATGGTAATTTTCAAGTCCAAAAAATAGGTATTTCGAGAAGACATGAATCGGGGTAGCGGGAGACTGGAAGTAGCCTAGGGCTAGTAGATTCCAGGACTATAAGTTCTACGTCCAGATTCGTCCCGATATCGGAGATATATAATTTTGAAAAATTTGGTTTTTCATTGACTGTGTATGAAAAATATGGTAATTTTCAAGTCCAAAAAATAGGTATTTCGAGAAGACATGAATCGGGGTAGCGGGAGACTGGAAGTAGCCTAGGGCTAGTAGATTCCAGGACTATAAGTTCTACGTCCAGATTCGTCCCGATATCGGAGATATATAATTTTGAAAAATTTGGTTTTTCATTGACTGAGTATGAAAAATATGGTAATTTTCAAGTCCAAAAAATAGGTATTTCGAGAAGACATGAATCGGGGTAGCGGGAGACTGGAAGTAGCCTAGGGCTAGTAGATTCCAGGACTATAAGTTCTACGTCCAGATTCGTCCCGATATCGGAGATATATAATTTTGAAAAATTTGGTTTTTCATTGACTGTGTATGAAAAATATGGTAATTTTCAAGTCCAAAAAATAGGTATTTCGAGAAGACATGAATCGGGGTAGCGGGAGACTGGAAGTAGCCTAGGGCTAGTAGATTCCAGGACTATAAGTTCTACGTCCAGATTCGTCCCGATATCGGAGATATATAATTTTGAAAAATTTGGTTTTTCATTGACTGAGTATGAAAAATATGGTAATTTTCAAGTCCAAAAAATAGGTATTTCGAGAAGACATGAATCGGGGTAGCGGGAGACTGGAAGTAGCCTAGGGCTAGTAGATTCCAGGACTATAAGTTCTACGTCCAGATTCGTCCCGATATCGGAGATATATAATTTTGAAAAATTTGGTTTTTCATTGACTGTGTATGAAAAATATGGTAATTTTCAAGTCCAAAAAATAGGTATTTCGAGAAGACATGAATCGGGGTAGCGGGAGACTGGAAGTAGCCTAGGGCTAGTAGATTCCAGGACTATAAGTTCTACGTCCAGATTCGTCCCGATATCGGAGATATATAATTTTGAAAAATTTGGTTTTTCATTGACTGAGTATGAAAAATATGGTAATTTTCAAGTCCAAAAAATAGGTATTTCGAGAAGACATGAATCGGGGTAGCGGGAGACTGGAAGTAGCCTAGGGCTAGTAGATTCCAGGACTATAAGTTCTACGTCCAGATTCGTCCCGATATCGGAGATATATAATTTTGAAAAATTTGGTTTTTCATTGACTGTGTATGAAAAATATGGTAATTTTCAAGTCCAAAAAATAGGTATTTCGAGAAGACATGAATCGGGGTAGCGGGAGACTGGAAGTAGCCTAGGGCTAGTAGATTCCAGGACTATAAGTTCTACGTCCAGATTCGTCCCGATATCGGAGATATATAATTTTGAAAAATTTGGTTTTTCATTGACTGAGTATGAAAAATATGGTAATTTTCAAGTCCAAAAAATAGGTATTTCGAGAAGACATGAATCGGGGTAGCGGGAGACTGGAAGTAGCCTAGGGCTAGTAGATTCCAGGACTATAAGTTCTACGTCCAGATTCGTCCCGATATCGGAGATATATAATTTTGAAAAATTTGGTTTTTCATTGACTGTGTATGAAAAATATGGTAATTTTCAAGTCCAAAAAATAGGTATTTCGAGAAGACATGAATCGGGGTAGCGGGAGACTGGAAGTAGCCTAGGGCTAGTAGATTCCAGGACTATAAGTTCTACGTCCAGATTCGTCCCGATATCGGAGATATATAATTTTGAAAAATTTGGTTTTTCATTGACTGTGTATGAAAAATATGGTAATTTTCAAGTCCAAAAAATAGGTATTTCGAGAAGACATGAATCGGGGTTGCGGGAGACTGGAAGTAGCCTAGGGCTAGTAGATTCCAGGACTATAAGTTCTACGTCCAGATTCGTCCCGATATCGGAGATATATAATTTTGAAAAATTTGGTTTTTCATTGACTGAGTATGAAAAATATGGTAATTTTCAAGTCCAAAAAATAGGTATTTCGAGAAGACATGAATCGGGGTAGCGGGAGACTGGAAGTAGCCTAGGGCTAGTAGATTCCAGGACTATAAGTTCTACGTCCAGATTCGTCCCGATATCGGAGATATATAATTTTGAAAAATTTGGTTTTTCATTGACTGTGTATGAAAACTATGGTAATTTTCAAGTCCAAAAATAGGTATTTCGAGAAGACATGAATCGGGGTAGCGGGAGACTGGAAGTAGCCTAGGGCTAGTAGATTCCAGGACTATAAGTTCTACGTCCAGATTCGTCCCGATATCGGAGATATATAATTTTGAAAAATTTGGTTTTTCATTGACTGAGTATGAAAAATATGGTAATTTTCAAGTCCAAAAAATAGGTATTTCGAGAAGACATGAATCGGGGTAGCGGGAGACTGGAAGTAGCCTAGGGCTAGTAGATTCCAGGACTATAAGTTCTACGTCCAGATTCGTCCCGATATCGGAGATATATAATTTTGAAAAATTTGGTTTTTCATTGACTGTGTATGAAAAATATGGTAATTTTCAAGTCCAAAAAATAGGTATTTCGAGAAGACATGAATCGGGGTAGCGGGAGACTGGAAGTAGCCTAGGGCTAGTAGATTCCAGGACTATAAGTTCTACGTCCAGATTCGTCCCGATATCGGAGATATATAATTTTGAAAAATTTGGTTTTTCATTGACTGAGTATGAAAAATATGGTAATTTTCAAGTCCAAAAAATAGGTATTTCGAGAAGACATGAATCGGGGTAGCGGGAGACTGGAAGTAGCCTAGGGCTAGTAGATTCCAGGACTATAAGTTCTACGTCCAGATTCGTCCCGATATCGGAGATATATAATTTTGAAAAATTTGGTTTTTCATTGACTGTGTATGAAAAATATGGTAATTTTCAAGTCCAAAAAATAGGTATTTCGAGAAGACATGAATCGGGGTAGCGGGAGACTGGAAGTAGCCTAGGGCTAGTAGATTCCAGGACTATAAGTTCTACGTCCAGATTCGTCCCGATATCGGAGATATATAATTTTGAAAAATTTGGTTTTTCATTGACTGAGTATGAAAAATATGGTAATTTTCAAGTCCAAAAAATAGGTATTTCGAGAAGACATGAATCGGGGTAGCGGGAGACTGGAAGTAGCCTAGGGCTAGTAGATTCCAGGACTATAAGTTCTACGTCCAGATTCGTCCCGATATCGGAGATATATAATTTTGAAAAATTTGGTTTTTCATTGACTGTGTATGAAAAATATGGTAATTTTCAAGTCCAAAAAATAGGTATTTCGAGAAGACATGAATCGGGGTTGCGGGAGACTGGAAGTAGCCTAGGGCTAGTAGATTCCAGGACTATAAGTTCTACGTCCAGATTCGTCCCGATATCGGAGATATATAATTTTGAAAAATTTGGTTTTTCATTGACTGAGTATGAAAAATATGGTAATTTTCAAGTCCAAAAAATAGGTATTTCGAGAAGACATGAATCGGGGTAGCGGGAGACTGGAAGTAGCCTAGGGCTAGTAGATTCCAGGACTATAAGTTCTACGTCCAGATTCGTCCCGATATCGGAGATATATAATTTTGAAAAATTTGGTTTTTCATTGACTGTGTATGAAAACTATGGTAATTTTCAAGTCCAAAAAATAGGTATTTCGAGAAGACATGAATCGGGGTAGCGGGAGACTGGAAGTAGCCTAGGGCTAGTAGATTCCAGGACTATAAGTTCTACGTCCAGATTCGTCCCGATATCGGAGATATATAATTTTGAAAAATTTGGTTTTTCATTGACTGAGTATGAAAAATATGGTAATTTTCAAGTCCAAAAAATAGGTATTTCGAGAAGACATGAATCGGGGTAGCGGGAGACTGGAAGTAGCCTAGGGCTAGTAGATTCCAGGACTATAAGTTCTACGTCCAGATTCGTCCCGATATCGGAGATATATAATTTTGAAAAATTTGGTTTTTCATTGACTGTGTATGAAAAATATGGTAATTTTCAAGTCCAAAAAATAGGTATTTCGAGAAGACATGAATCGGGGTAGCGGGAGACTGGAAGTAGCCTAGGGCTAGTAGATTCCAGGACTATAAGTTCTACGTCCAGATTCGTCCCGATATCGGAGATATATAATTTTGAAAAATTTGGTTTTTCATTGACTGAGTCTGAAAAATATGGTAATTTTCAAGTCCAAAAAATAGGTATTTCGAGAAGACATGAATCGGGGTAGCGGGAGACTGGAAGTAGCCTAGGGCTAGTAGATTCCAGGACTATAAGTTCTACGTCCAGATTCGTCCCGATATCGGAGATATATAATTTTGAAAAATTTGGTTTTTCATTGACTGTGTATGAAAAATATGGTAATTTTCAAGTCCAAAAAATAGGTATTTCGAGAAGACATGAATCGGGGTAGCGGGAGACTGGAAGTAGCCTAGGGCTAGTAGATTCCAGGACTATAAGTTCTACGTCCAGATTCGTCCCGATATCGGAGATATATAATTTTGAAAAATTTGGTTTTTCATTGACTGAGTATGAAAAATATAGTAATTTTCAAGTCCAAAAAATAGGTATTTCGAGAAGACATGAATCGGGGTAGCGGGAGACTGGAAGTAGCCTAGGGCTAGTAGATTCCAGGACTATAAGTTCTACGTCCAGATTCGTCCCGATATCGGAGATATATAATTTTGAAAAATTTGGTTTTTCATTGACTGTGTATGAAAAATATGGTAATTTTCAAGTCCAAAAAATAGGTATTTCGAGAAGACATGAATCGGGGTAGCGGGAGACTGGAAGTAGCCTAGGGCTAGTAGATTCCAGGACTATAAGTTCTACGTCCAGATTCGTCCCGATATCGGAGATATATAATTTTGAAAAATTTGGTTTTTCATTGACTGTGTATGAAAAATATGGTAATTTTCAAGTCCAAAAAATAGGTAGGTCAATGAAAAACCAAATTTTTCAAAATTATATATCTCCGATATCGGGACGAATCTGGACGTAGAACTTATAGTCCTGGAATCTACTAGCCCTAGGCTACTTCCAGTCTCCCGCTACCCCGATTCATGTCTTCTCGAAATACCTATTTTTTGGACTTGAAAATTACCATATTTTTCATACACAGTCAATGAAAAACCAAATTTTTCAAAATTATATATCTCCGATATCGGGACGAATCTGGACGTAGAACTTATAGTCCTGGAATCTACTAGCCCTAGGCTACTTCCAGTCTCCCGCTACCCCGATTCATGTCTTCTCGAAATACCTATTTTTTGGACTTGAAAATTACCATATTTTTCATACTCAGTCAATGAAAAACCAAATTTTTCAAAATTATATATCTCCGATATCGGGACGAATCTGGACGTAGAACTTATAGTCCTGGAATCTACTAGCCCTAGGCTACTTCCAGTCTCCCGCTACCCCGATTCATGTCTTCTCGAAATACCTATTTTTTGGACTTGAAAATTACCATATTTTTCATACACAGTCAATGAAAAACCAAATTTTTCAAAATTATATATCTCCGATATCGGGACGAATCTGGACGTAGAACTTATAGTCCTGGAATCTACTAGCCCTAGGCTACTTCCAGTCTCCCGCTACCCCGATTCATGTCTTCTCGAAATACCTATTTTTTGGACTTGAAAATTACCATATTTTTCATACTCAGTCAATGAAAAACCAAATTTTTCAAAATTATATATCTCCGATATCGGGACGAATCTGGACGTAGAACTTATAGTCCTGGAATCTACTAGCCCTAGGCTACTTCCAGTCTCCCGCTACCCCGATTCATGTCTTCTCGAAATACCTATTTTTTGGACTTGAAAATTACCATATTTTTCATACTCAGTCAATGAAAAACCAAATTTTTCAAAATTATATATCTCCGATATCGGGACGAATCTGGACGTAGAACTTATAGTCCTGGAATCTACTAGCCCTAGGCTACTTCCAGTCTCCCGCTACCCCGATTCATGTCTTCTCGAAATACCTATTTTTTGGACTTGAAAATTACCATATTTTTCATACTCAGTCAATGAAAAACCAAATTTTTCAAAATTATATATCTCCGATATCGGGACGAATCTGGACGTAGAACTTATAGTCCTGGAATCTACTAGCCCTAGGCTACTTCCAGTCTCCCGCTACCCCGATTCATGTCTTCTCGAAATACCTATTTTTTGGACTTGAAAATTACCATATTTTTCATACACAGTCAATGAAAAACCAAATTTTTCAAAATTATATATCTCCGATATCGGGACGAATCTGGACGTAGAACTTATAGTCCTGGAATCTACTAGCCCTAGGCTACTTCCAGTCTCCCGCAACCCCGATTCATGTCTTCTCGAAATACCTATTTTTTGGACTTGAAAATTACCATATTTTTCATACACAGTCAATGAAAAACCAAATTTTTCAAAATTATATATCTCCGATATCGGGACGAATCTGGACGTAGAACTTATAGTCCTGGAATCTACTAGCCCTAGGCTACTTCCAGTCTCCCGCTACCCCGATTCATGTCTTCTCGAAATACCTATTTTTTGGACTTGAAAATTACCATATTTTTCATACTCAGTCAATGAAAAACCAAATTTTTCAAAATTATATATCTCCGATATCGGGACGAATCTGGACGTAGAACTTATAGTCCTGGAATCTACTAGCCCTAGGCTACTTCCAGTCTCCCGCTACCCCGATTCATGTCTTCTCGAAATACCTATTTTTTGGACTTGAAAATTACCATATTTTTCATACACAGTCAATGAAAAACCAAATTTTTCAAAATTATATATCTCCGATATCGGGACGAATCTGGACGTAGAACTTATAGTCCTGGAATCTACTAGCCCTAGGCTACTTCCAGTCTCCCGCTACCCCGATTCATGTCTTCTCGAAATACCTAATTTTTGGACTTGAAAATTACCATATTTTTCATACTCAGTCAATGAAAAACCAAATTTTTCAAAATTATATATCTCCGATATCGGGACGAATCTGGACGTAGAACTTATAGTCCTGGAATCTACTAGCCCTAGGCTACTTCCAGTCTCCCGCTACCCCGATTCATGTCTTCTCGAAATACCTATTTTTTGGACTTGAAAATTACCATATTTTTCATACACAGTCAATGAAAAACCAAATTTTTCAAAATTATATATCTCCGATATCGGGACGAATCTGGACGTAGAACTTATAGTCCTGGAATCTACTAGCCCTAGGCTACTTCCAGTCTCCCGCTACCCCGATTCATGTCTTCTCGAAATACCTATTTTTTGGACTTGAAAATTACCATATTTTTCATACTCAGTCAATGAAAAACCAAATTTTTCAAAATTATATATCTCCGATATCGGGACGAATCTGGACGTAGAACTTATAGTCCTGGAATCTACTAGCCCTAGGCTACTTCCAGTCTCTCGCTACCCCGATTCATGTCTTCTCGAAATACCTATTTTTTGGACTTGAAAATTACCATATTTTTCATACACAGTCAATGAAAAACCAAATTTTTCAAAATTATATATCTCCGATATCGGGACGAATCTGGACGTAGAACTTATAGTCCTGGAATCTACTAGCCCTAGGCTACTTCCAGTCTCCCGCTACCCCGATTCATGTCTTCTCGAAATACCTATTTTTTGGACTTGAAAATTACCATATTTTTCATACTCAGTCAATGAAAAACCAAATTTTTCAAAATTATATATCTCCGATATCGGGACGAATCTGGACGTAGAACTTATAGTCCTGGAATCTACTAGCCCTAGGCTACTTCCAGTCTCCCGCTACCCCGATTCATGTCTTCTCGAAATACCTATTTTTTGGACTTGAAAATTACCATATTTTTCATACTCAGTCAATGAAAAACCAAATTTTTCAAAATTATATATCTCCGATATCGGGACGAATCTGGACGTAGAACTTATAGTCCTGGAATCTACTAGCCCTAGGCTACTTCCAGTCTCCCGCTACCCCGATTCATGTCTTCTCGAAATACCTATTTTTTGGACTTGAAAATTACCATATTTTTCATACTCAGTCAATGAAAAACCAAATTTTTCAAAATTATATATCTCCGATATCGGGACGAATCTGGACGTAGAACTTATAGTCCTGGAATCTACTAGCCCTAGGCTACTTCCAGTCTCCCGCTACCCCGATTCATGTCTTCTCGAAATACCTATTGGAAACATCTATATTTGACCCTTTTATAATGTGAACTTCTATGAAAATACTTTTTTAATGAAAAAAAATTATTTTTTTAATAAAAATTTCAGTTTGTTTTTTATTGAAAAAATGTTTTTGTTTTTAATTTTAATAATTAGATTGGTTTTTGTTTACAAAAAGAAAATTTGTTTGTTTTAGCAATTCGTTTAACAGCGTGTGGAACGTATTTAAAATAACTGTAGGACGTATTTAACTGACGAATTTATCTTCACACCCTTAAAGACCAGAACTAACTTAAAGGCAAAGACATAAACTTTCTTTTGAGCAAAAAAAAAAAAAACATTCCGAATAAAAAAAATTAAAAAAAAGTTTTAAATTTAAAAAATAAAAATAAGTTTTAAATTTAAAAAAAAACAAAAAAAAAAGACCATCTTCAGGATATATAACAATTACAATAATAAGTCTTATTAATTAATATACATAAGTATTAAAAGCTATCTAAGGTACTTGTCTAATAAGTTACATGGATGAGAAAGAACACTGCATATGCTAAAAATTAAAAACCTCGTCTAGAGTTAGAAATTATTTTATACACAAGCCACTCGCATCCCAAAAAGCGACCAATACTACTTAAAGAAAAAGACATAAGCTTTCTTTTGAGCAAAAAAAAAAAAAAAATTCCCGCTAAAAAAAAAAAAAAAAAAAAAATTTTAAATTTAAAAAAAAAATTTTAAATTAAAAAAAAAAAAAATTTCAAAACAGATCAAATAGCTATCTAAGCTACTTGGGACAAATTTTGCTAACACCAATAGGTAATACGTTAAATGGATGAGAACACCTGTGTGGCCAAAATTTTAACTCAGAAACTTTTTGACCGATCTTGTTGAAAATTTGTGTCTAAACTACTATCTAATAGTTATTAGGTTGTAATTTCAATGATTTTGTATCGAAAAGGATTATGTTAATGTTCTATAAAATCATTAAAACTGGTAGTCCTGAAAATCTAGCGGAAAGGTTCGTTTTTAGCAAATCATCTAGAACAAATTCGTTAATTATGCCTGTTCATTCATCCCTTATAAAGAATAGATCATTTGTAATACGCGTTACACGGTTATGGAATCTTAGCATACCATATCGGGAAAGACGATTTTCAAACTCAGTGGCAAAATTTGAAAAAATTTTATTAGAGAACTTTTAAGTAAATACGCTTATCTACATTACATTACCAACCATAAGCATTAACATTTTACACCATGTATATATTGTTATTATAAATGTACATTTTTATTCTTTGTATCTGTGTGGGGAGGGTTAGTTTAAGTTTATAAATATGTACGCATAACTTAAAAATAAATATATTTTGAATTTTATATAGAATTGTATTGCCAAAATATTTTTGTGACAGAAATTGGCCCGAAGGGCTTGTTGTCACTGCTAAAAATAAATAAATAAATAAATAGGACTAACCTTGGTGCAAATTTCATCCAAATCGGAAGACATCGATTTAAAAATTGGGTCACTTGACATGAAATTCCCCATATACAAATATTTGAAATAACTGATGCAGGGCACTTACGAACATGCCTATTCTTAATTTAAACATAGAAACAATTATCACACTGTATGTGAATTTAAAACCTATGGCAACCTTATACCCCTGACAGACAACGGATTTGTATACTATACTACATGTGTGTCAACTCAAACTACAATAAAATCATGAAACAAAAGTGGTATATTGATGGTTTATATACTACTGTAGTATGCAACCCATGGTATTGAAACTATATGTCTGTCAGGGGTATTAAGGTATTCTGCATAAATGACACAAATCTTTTTATCGTCCATTTTTTACTTTTTTCCAGTTTATTTTTTTCGCTTGTTAATAATTTGTTTACAATCGAACAAATTAACATAAAGTATTCCTTTTTTCAACTTTCCATTTTAAATTTTTTTGCATTTTTTTTTTAATTTACAACCATAAAAATGTTTTGTATTGAATTACTCTGGCTTGTTTTGGCGGACATACTACTTAAGAAATTTAAACACGTTTGGACCTACATACATGTTTTTGTTTTGTTATTGTAATAAACAGCTAAATCATAATATTAAGTGATCATTGAACTTTTCATAAACGATTTAATGAGAAATCTTGATTTGCTAATGTCAACTAATAAAAAAAATATTTTATTAAGTACATATTGATTTAATTAAAAAACATGAAATGGTTAATAAAAAAATTAATGGCGGGTCAGTTACAGATAGTGGGCGGTTACTAAGCTAAATCCGTTCATAATTACCCATATAATAAATTCTTTGAATATTGATCTAACCTAGTTCTAGACCCATCTTTAATTATAACGATCGACTCAAAATCAGCGATCTAATGATGTCCGTCCGTCCGGCTGGCTGGTTGTCTGTCCTTATGTTAACCTTGTGCGTTAATAACAGGGAAGTTTTTATGTAATTCGATTTTTTGGCGGAAAAATGCGATTTCGTAAATTTTGCATTACAAAGTACGATTTTCAGAAAAGTTTGTCCCAACGTTCGTAAGCAATTTAATTTGTGCGATTGTTTTTACGTTTTTTCAAAAGACAAAAATATCCCATTCATAAATGCAAGTATGTTGTACGAAAGCAAATTTATATTCGCTTTCAATGCTTTAAGAGTTGCTGGTTTGTCGGCCTAAACCGATGAGTTTACATAGCCCTATAAAAAGTAATCCAGATGCATTAAATCGCACGAACGAAGATGCCAGTGAACAGAAATACTTCTTAAATTAAAGTTGCCACCAAATTGATTTTGCAATAAATTGTTTGTTAAGCGCGCTGTATGGCAAGTTGCGCCGTCTTGTTGGAACCAAATGTCGTTGTTGTTTAGATGATTAATTTTTAGAAACAATAAATTCAGCATAGCCATACACCGCAACGGCAGCTCCGTGCTCATTTTGAAAGAGCTTGTAAATCGCGCCAAACAATCAATTTCAATGGATGTAATGTGAACGGCTTGTGGATTGTCTTCGCTCCGGCAATTTTGCTATCGACTTAGCCATTTAACTAGAAATTACTTTTTTTTTATTATGAGCGAAGTTCTCTAGGTATAAATTTCGCGAACTGATTTATTTTTTCAAAGTAAATTTCCACAATTTGGGAGCGTTGTTCTAGCGTTACGATTCATGACTATTTTGTCAATCTTAGCTGTCAAACCATACAAAGTTATCGATACCCCTATATTTGTTAAAACGATTACAATTACTTTTTAAAATTCCCGAAAAATGGAAAACTTCCTCTAAAAGACGCCATAGGTAAAAAAAACGATGGTAACCCCTACTTTCAATTAAAATCAGTACTATTAAACGCATTAAAATTTAAAACCAGTTGTAATTTAAACAGTTATGTTATGATTTTATTGTTAAGTGCCTTTAAAAAACTGTTAAATTATTTAAATAAAATGAAAAACACTATAATTAACTAACTCAAACAAGAAAACAACTTCTGACTAAACACGTAAAATATATGGGTTTTTTATATTATTCGATACACTACGTTATTGAAAAAAAAAGAAAAAAAACAAGTGAGCAAATATAAAACGCAATACTTTTTAAAATATGTTAAGCAATTTATTAATAAAAATGCAAAAAATTTATACAAACAGCAAACTGGTGAAATATAAAAAAAAAAAAACAAAAATAAACAAAAACAGCCAATAACACCAAAAAAAAACACGTCATATTTTCTCCAATTGTACTCATGGCAATAACAAATACAACACACATTTGTAATAACATAGATAAAACGTATACCCAGCAAACATTGATTTAAATGTTTGATGAAAAATGTGTTTTCGCTTTGAAAGCGTTTGGTTAAAATTTTATTAAAAAAAACTAGATTCTCAACAGGTATTTGTTGAGAATCTAATTTGTTTAATTTGTTACTGGGTAAATACCGATAAATGGAATAAATTGCTTTGTATAAATATGTATATATGTTCACCACTTACATTTTATTAAACACGTAAGAATGTTAAATTATTTATTAATTTACACGACTTCCCATTGAATTTGAAAAAAAAACACTACGTATAAGACAAAGTACGAAGGCGGGTCAATAAGTCCGTGACTTTTTAAAGTAGCGCAGGTTTTTGGCTCAAATTAGACTTGACATAACCGTAGTCATACAAAACAGCTGTTTTAACCAACCTTATTTGATTTGACACTGTATTTGATTATAATAGGTGACTTACCATTATGATCCCGAGGTAGTGTGCTATCAATAACTGTCAAACACAAACTAAATGACGTAGGCTGCAAAAATTTTGATTTTCGAACGAAGACTTCAGCCCCTATTTTGAGTTACATTCGATAAACGATTTTCGCTGGCTATCGAACATCGACTATCGAATGTTAATTTGGTATTATGAGTTGGCAGCTTTGTCGAAAATTTCGTTGTGCATTGAATTTTTCAACGAAAACAAATTTGCTTTCGACGGTGCAAATAAATGTAAAAAAACTTGTTGAAAATGTAACTATTTGTAATTTTTTTTGTGTTCGTATACCAAATACCATATTCTTTATCAGTTTTGTTCATTTTACGCAAGTCCAACGTCGTAAACAGCAATTGGAAATGCTCATATTCCTTATGGAACAAAATTCTTTTTGGACCAAATGATTTGCAGCAACGTTGAGCATGTAAAAAAGTGGGATGAAACTATACTGAAGCTAAATTATTTGAAAACAACCATAATTCCTCCGTGGTCACGTTTAACTTTAATTTTATTTTTTAAATTTGTAAACAAAAAATTTTTATTTTAAGTGACAGCTGATCGAAAATGTACTACTGCGAATTAACCAAATCACAATATTAATTTTTTGTCGAATGCGCGTCATAATACCAAATAAAAATTCTTTCGATCAGCTAATTCGACTGTTGTCGAAAATCGAATTTAGTTCATAATAGGCACCTTCGTTCGCTTAACTTGTATTTAAAACATAAACAAATTTTAAAATATGGTTTTTGTTTTACAAGTAAGTTAAGCGACCGAAATCATCGTTCGAAATGGACGAACAGGCCATAAGTCAGAAAAGTTACGGGTTGATTAATCCGCCCTCCTATGTACCTTTCATAAGTATGAATTTACACTGTAAACGGGTATATACACTATCAAAATGCTTAGCAAGAATCTTTATAGTATGAGCAGAGTTGCCAGTTTGGTTACTTTTAACCAAAATTGGTTACTTTTTTTTCAATTTGTACTTGTGTACTTTTTTCCATTTTGGTTATTTTTTTTCAAATGAAAAATAGCCAAATTTTTTTATTTACTTGGGAGTTAGACGATCAAGTTTTGCATTTCTAGTTTTAATACCCGCTCACTTGTTTACCAATTCAGTTATTCTTTTAAAAATTTACACAAATTTGCTTTCAGTTTCTCTTTTAAGTTAACTGTTTCAATTTACGTTCAAGAAAACAGCTAATTACAATTTAAATGAACATTTTTCGATTGCCTTTATAAGTTGTTTTCTTGATGACATTTGAAAATAAATTGCTTTAAAATTGCGTGCAGCCTACTTCACAGCTTTAAATTTTTGTAAATTTTGACAAGTATGTGTAAAAAACATGAAAGTGTTGCATTTAACATTTATACTCTTTTTTTCATTCATTTTATGACCATTTTTTATGAAACCGATAGGTTAGGTTAGGTTCCTTGGGCAGCCATCAGAAGACGGCTCACTTGGGTCCTCAATTGGTCCCTTTGTGATACCCGGCGCCAATGCCCATCCATTGGAGCAGTTACTCAGATGGTGTCACTGCAAGTTCCAACCACTTCGTCTTCCTAGTGAAGAGAAGGAGCGATTTTAGTTCCATCCCAGACAGATCCCCCAAGCAGGAAAACACCGGTCTCCCCAGGTATTTTTCCCTTATGCCCCGCAGTCCAGGGCAGTGACAGAGGAAGTGAAGCACAGTCTCCTCTTCCTCCTCGTTCTGACAACTCCTACAATAGTCGTTGAATTCCAGACCCATTCTTCCAGCATGGGTCCCCACCGGCCAGTGTCCAGTCAAAACCGATATCACCAACCTAATTTGGTTCCTGCTGAACCCAAGTAGAGAGCCAGTTCTCCGTTTGTCATATCCAGGCCAGAGGATCCTGGATATCAAGCAGGTGGACTCACAGGTCCACCGCATCTGCGCTATTCTATAAGACTCGCGCTCGATGAGTAATTTACAGTGGGCTATTGGAAGACCAACAAATTGATCGATGAATACGTCATCCATGCGACCACCCTGTCTAGCCAGCCCATCTGCCACTAGATTGCCTGGGCACTCCGAGTGACCAGGTATCCATATAAGCGTTACCCTTGAATGTTTCGCAATCTCATTCAAAGACATCCGACATTCTGCAGTCAACCTAGATGTCGAGTAGACACCCGCCAAAGAAGCAAGGGCAGCCTTGCTGTCAGTAAATATACGTATATCTCCCGATATGCGATGATACCTCAGCCAGTTTGCCGCCCGCCTCAGCCAGTTTGCCGCCCGCCTAAACCGATTGTCAATTAAGACATTTAGAGCGGGTTTTTTACTTAGAGTTTAAACCAGGATCAATAGTAAGATTTGTTAATCTTATAATAAAAATTAATTAGCCTTAATCCTCTTTAGCGTTTTTGAGTGAAAGATTAAAGCTTTTAGCATTGCCATCAAATTACTGTTCTTAACGTGAAAAAGAAGAAGAAAAGGCGAGAATTTTGTATTGTGTTATATAATATGATATATTTTTAAATAAATGAAATCGAAAAAGAAGCAAAACAATCAAGCAATATTTTATCTTACGAGGTGGAATATTTAATAAAACTCTAAATACATTAAGGGTAATCACGATGGTAATTGTGCAAATTTGCAATTTGTAAATTTGCAGTGCATATTATGATTGATCGTAAGCATACCACTTCTATTTTTTGTGCAAATGTGTTATTTTAGAGAAAAATTTATTCTGGCAACACAAAAAACTTCTGGCAGCACTGTAAAAAATCTGCATTTGTTTACAATTATACACAAGCAAATTAAAATAAATTTTTCTTTTTAAATTATTTAAATTTAATTCTCTATTTTATGTTAAAACCCACGAAAATATTCAATTTATGAGCATTTGCATCGTTTGCACACTTTGCAATACCCATCGTGATTTCCCTTAATAATAATATTCACAAGGTCTACAAGGGAATTTTACTATCAAGAGTGAAAATCGGTAATATTTTTAAACTGAAGTGCAAATAAAATAGTACTTTTAATACATATGTAAATATTTTGATTACTTTTTTTGCATTTGGTTTTAATCTTACATTTTGGTAAAAAATTTTACATTTTGGTTAAAATTTTTTTTTGGTCGTGGCAACACTGAGTAGGTATAAGTAAAGAAATTGTTGTTATGAGTCACACCATTTACAATGATATTGGATAAAAAAATTTAACCAATTTAGATACAACGTTAAGCACGCGTACATGAACTTGACACCAAGCATTTTGATCGTGTATTGACCCCTTAACTCATCAAATAATAAACAACAATGGAGTTGCCAATCTTATGCGAAATTTTTTAAACAAACTCTTTGTTTTCACCCTTTTGTCACGTCTCACACTATGAAAGTTTTCTTACAGAAAGTCTGAGTTTAATAGGGAATGAGGAGGAAAAAATAGCCTGAAATAAAGATTTTCATTCACTTGGGAATTCTCCTGTGTTTTTAAAAGTCGTAATTATGAACCTGAACTTGGCCGTAACTTTTATACTGTTTGCTTTGTGTTTCTCCTGGTAAATCACTATTTAAAAACTATCCGTTTTTTCACTATTTTTCAACTTTGACGGAAAATAAAAAAAATCTATATTTTTCTATATTTGCCATATTTGCAAAACCTGTTCTTTGATTATTTCTTTACATAATTCAAAAGGTTTTATCTGCCCGTACGTGCCCGTTTGGCTTCTAGAGGTTAAAAAGACATGGTTGCAGAAATTGTATGGCGTCCATCCCTTATATGTTTTGACTAACAGTAGTTTGATCTAATAGTTTGAAAAAAACTACTCATTGAAATTAGCAGGTACGTACTACGTACCTCACTTAAACAATACTTTGGCGTACAAATGGTCAAGAACAATATTGACTTATGGTCCCTACAGGTAGGCACAAATCTTATTTGGACACGTGCATAATATCAAAATTGCATTATTCAGCCTAAATCCATACGTATGCAGGGAACAGGTACATTTTTAGGCATGATAGCATAAGCCTATATATTGCAAAATAAGCATAATGCCTGGATTAGTATACGACTGAAAGTTGGCGCAACAATTACTGAAACCATTAAACAATTTAAGTACTGAAAACATGGCGTTGAACAATTTAAAATTATTTGAACTGTTTAGAAAGTCAACCACACCAAAGTTTTTCACGGAAGCTGCTTTAGAAGAACTTGATAGCTTATACGGAAATATTGCAAAAAGAGTCAGAAGAACTTTGGTAATTTAAACGATTCTACAAATGAGGAGAATTAGGAATATTGAATGTCACCATTGCACGCAAGGATAAGGTGTATGGAATTCTTGCTAAAACTGGCGTATACCCTACCACAAGAGGAGGAAAACTTCGATGAAAATACATCAATAAAGAATAAGGAAAAGATCAGAAAGAAGCAAATACAGGATGCTTTTTTTTAAACATGTTGGACTAAAAGTAGACTGTCCCAAGCACGGATACGGTAACTCAAACGATGTAAACACTTCTAGGAGATTTTTTGAAAATGATGAGGCAGTAACTAGAATCACTGGAATTGACAATCAAATCGTGAAAAGATTGGGAATGATCTTGGATGTTTTAAACTGCAAAGGAAATGTCAATTCTACAAAATATGGAGAATATGCGTCAAAAACTGCATCTCTTTTAGCAGAAATGTATCCACAGAAGAAGTTGACCCCGACCGTCCATAAAATATTGGCGCATGGCAAAGATATAATTGAGTACCAGTCTTTGTCAATTGGAGAGCTTTCTGAAGAAGCACAGGAGTCTCTTAACAAATTTTATAAAAAATATAGATTGCAGAACACATTCAAAGCATCAAGGGTAAGGCAAAATGAGGACCTCTTCAACATGTTGGCAGCATCTTCCGATCCACTTATTTCTTCCCTGCGGCATGTGAAGTCACGAATAGAGTTAGAAAATAATTATAGTTTAGAAATGGTTAGTCTTTTAGATATACCTTCTCTTACGAATTGTGATGAATATTTTACAGAAAATTGAAAAAATAAATTTAAAAAAAAAAATTATTTTTTTTTTAATTTGTTGGGTAATAATTTAAAACATAAAACCCTAAAGAAAAAAAATAAAAACAATCTAAAAATGTAAAAAAAAATTTTTTTAGTTACCATAAAATTGATTTTTCTACTAATTTTAACTTTGATAACCCATAAGTAGGCCCCTACAAAGCGAAGCACCCTTTCCAAACGCTCATTTCATAGGCTGAACAGTTATCTATCATATGCTGTTTAAACTGTTCAATTATCTTATTCGGTTCAAAAGATATGATTTTTGCAACGAAAAAACTCAAATGGCGCCACTGTGCGACGGCTTAAATTCGCGGTTGTCCAGAGCCTTATTTGGTACTTTATATACCTAGACTATTTATTGGTAAGGGACCTTTGAAAATCATGTGGTAAATACCCAAAGCTAGAACTTGAAAGTTTGATGAGTCTGTTTTTGCTTTTGCTAATTATCTGAATTTTAGACAAAATTTTACAGTGGATTAACAGACGAACTTGAAATTCTTAAGAGTCTTAGTTTTGCTATTAACCTTTAGAACGTACTTTAAGTTTGACAAAGTTCTGTTTATATACAAAAGTGCAGCAATTGCAATCTTCTTTTTTTTAAAACAAATGTATATTATTTCTAAGGTTATGGCATTAAAAACATCTGGTACATAAACAAGTAAGAGTGCTATACTCGGATATGCCGAATCTTATACATTTATATATATGTATATAAGAACAGAAAATTATATAAATACCGTTCTTTAGATATAAATAAATCTATTTTGTGTCACATCCACTTCTACAATCCCGCCTACATTTTGTCGGATGTTGTCCATTTATAAGAATCAAAGCCTAGTACGGAAACTTTGTATCTTGCCGTTCCCAGATACACAGAAAATCAGATGGACAACGTACATACGTAAAACGCATAAAAGGTATTAAAATAATAAAGAACTTACAAAACCCAACTAATACCTTGTTACTTTCGGTGATGGGTACAAAAAACAACAACATCTGATGTTGTGAACAAAATTAGGGGCAATCGTGGTGTTTTGCTCATAGCTCAGCCATTTATGGATCGATATGGCTGAATTTCACTAGCAAATTAATAAGGAACAGATGTGACAGGAATAAATACTAACCAAGTCTTCATCATATTGCAGAGAACACAAACGAAATGGCAAACTTATATGTACCCTTTTTCACCTATGGTGAAGGGTATAAAAACATAGAGAAGAAGTCCTGCAACTTTTTGGATAATCAACCCTGGAACAAGTTGAAAAAAAAGCTTAAATGCCAAAAAAAAATTTAGAAATTTATGTTTATTTTTGAATTTAAAACAAATTGTTTAAATGTTTTACAACAGAAAACGGCATTTTTAATTAATTTATACATACTACTTTGTTTTTTTTTTTTAATTAAAACTTGGATTGTTATTTGTATGTGTACAATGTACATATTTGTAATTAGTTTATTGTCTTAACCCTTATCCTGTATTCATGGGTCAAAATTGCTCAAAGTAATTTAAATGCTTATTATTTTCAAAACTAGTCAATAAATTTTTTTTGGAATTTTTGTACAATTATTTTCTGTTAAATAGTTATAAATATATTTAAAATATTTAATTTCAAGGATTTTACGTAATGCCTGTACCAAAAAAGTTACGCATTTTGTAAACATGGGTCAAAATTTTCAAAATTAGACAACACAAAATATTCAAACAAATAAATTTATGTAAAAATCATTCCGAAACTTGCATTGAATGTAAAAAAATAAACAAATGTATGATGGATGAACTTTCAACATTGGGCAAAATTAACCCACAAATACCACATGCGTTTTATTTTTTTAATATAGGATTAGGGTTAAATATTATTAATATTAATTAAAGACTAATTGATTACAACGTTATTTCACTCATAGCATATGTAAGAAAAATTAAACAATATCTAATGACGGAAAAGAAACTACAAGTTGTCTGTTTAAAGGTATATGTATTTTGGTTAATTGGTTTGAACACTTCTTTGGACATTGAAAAAAAGAGCGAGACTGCGAGAGAAATAGAGAAATATTTGTACATAGTTTTCAAAACAAACATCGAATGACTACTTTTAAAGCCCACTCAGGAAAATCAAAAAGTACACGCTGCAACGATTGCCAGATTTGTAGTCATTTTAACGATTTTTGTTCACAAAAATTACCTTGTGACGATTTATGCCCTTTAATTACGATTTTTCAAATGAAAGGTTGTGTACTATATTACTTTAGATTGCAGTTATTGTCAAGCTTTAATTGTTCCCTAGCTCATATGGTATGGGGCTACCGTATCTTTATTTCAAGAGCATATTTGTATGAGAGCTGGGTATAATAATAGGACGAATTCGCTGATTTTTTTTTTAAAGCCAAACAAATCTCATATATAGAGAATTTGTGCACTCAATGTTATAAACCTTGTTATTTTGTAAGGGCCTAATTGTACCGTAACCGACTCTATTGTGCCAAAACCATTTTTCTGGGAAAAAAGTAGATCTTTGTCTAAAACTCGGTCATTAATAGACCGATTTTGTTAATTTTTACTACCAGTGTCCTATTAAGTTTATTCAGATGAAAATTAAAATGTAAGGATCATAAATTATAAAAAGTCTTCAAAAATTAAAGGGTTATGGACAAACATAAAAAAATTAATGGGTAATAATTAGAGGCAGTCGCGGTTTTTTGCTCATATAGCAGCCATTTGTGGACCGATCTGGCTGAATTACAAAGTTACTTATTCCAGACTATATTTATCTAAATATTCAACACCCTCCTTCCCAACATATTTGAGGTCTTCGAAAAATCCGTTTCAACATACATACACACGAACAGACACCGTCAAACATCATAATAATCCACTTCACTGCCCTAAAGTACTTAATGGTGGTGTAGGTTTAAATATGCATATTTTATTCTGTATATTTTAAAATATTATCAATTTTTTATTATTTCATCCAAGTTCCTAGGTGGAACAGAATGCCTATCTTACCGTCATTACAAAAAAAAAAACAAAAATGAAAAATATATAAAGGTTAGTTTTATTAACAGTGACGATTAAGATATGTCAGTTGGACGATTTCCTAATAATTTTAGCTGGCAACTGTGAATAAAGCATTTACAAAATGTTCAAACGTTTCCTACTCATTTAGTACTTTAAAACAACAAAAATCATATTCAAGTTTAGTTGTGCGCGTGAGTGGATTTTGACTCACGAATCGTGAGTCACGATCACGCATGCTCACATGGAAAGGAAATTTTATCACGCTCAAGAATTGTCATGATTAAAGTTTCACAATCTCGCACACTCACAAAATATTATATTAAAAATAGTTTATAAAAATATTTATAAAAAAAAACCCCGAAACTTTGATCTAAAAATAAATTGGCAACGGCAAAACAGTTAAAAACTCGTTCCTTCTCTGTATGGCAACCGATTTGAACAAGAAATACACCATTTGAAAGGTAGTGCACAATAATGTGTGTGAAGATAAATATGCCGAGTTAAATATGTTTCGACGTAACGGCTTACGTCACAACATATTTAACTCTGGGTGAAATGACGTAACGAAATAATTAAATATGACATATGGGTACCATAGAAGGATAGTGTGGTCCCTAGTCCTCATTTTCCATATGGTCCGGATGAGTGACAACGAAGGATCTGTCCAAATATGGCCAAAATACCATAGTGAACACCAAAAAAATTTCAAAGTTCAATTTTTGAAAATTTTTTAAAAAAATCACAAATACAATTCAGACATATGGGTACCATAGAAGGATAGTGTGGTCCCTAGTCCTCATTTTCCATATGGTCCGGATGTGTGACACAGAAGGATGTGACAACTCCAATTTATTTTTGTTTGATTTTTTTAGTTTGTCCATAGAAATTATTAGGAAAAAATTAATAAGTTAATTGGATATTTTTTCTGCTTTTTTTAAAGTATTTTTTATTAAGACAATCAAATCTTAAAAATATCTGATGCAAGACATATTTAAATATGCGATAGTTAAATATGGCATATTTAAATATGTAATAGTTAAATATGTCATATTTAAATATGTAATAGTTAAATATGTCATATTTAATTATTTCGTTACGTCATTTCACCCAGAGTTAAATATGTTGTGACGTAAGCCGTTACGTCGAAACATATTTAACTCGGCATATTTATCTTCACACACATTGCACAATATATGTTTTATTAAAATCTGTTCAATATTTTTAGAGTTAAAAGCTTTCTATAATATTGAACTTAGGAACATAATATTACAGGTGCAGGGTCCTGAGTGAATGAGAACTTATAAGATGAAAATTTTTGGTAATTTTTGGTTTTTCATCTGGTACTTTTTGAATTTTTGTTAATATACGACCTAAACAATTTCTAAAATTTGTTTCTGTTTTGAATGTTATGTTCTATGAGAACGTTAACGTGTGGCATCATGAGATTGGCTGAAAATTAAACATGTATGGTGATGAGTGAATTCGAAATATGTAAGGGGGAGCTTTTTGGTACTTTTTCGATTTTTATAAATATTTTTTTAATAAAAGTCTTCGCGAATTCTCATGCACTCTCTCCTGTGTGATTTAAAAGTTTTAATCATGCACAAATTGCAAGCTCACCCTCGTACTTGTGATTAATAAATAAAATAAAGTTATCACAATCACGCTCACATCTCCAATATTAAGTACATACAGTGTGAAGCATAAATCAAGGTACATCTTTTGAAATAAAACAATTTCTAAAATTTTTTTTAAAAATAAGTAAGAAAGTTTGTGTTATTTATTCCTATTTTGTAAAATTATTCATATACCTACTACAGTCCAGCAAAATTTTGCACTCTTATTCTAAGAAACAACCATAAAATATCCTTAAGTACCTGGCAACTCCATAATTTTGCACAGCAATCTTTGGTGCACTTTTAATGGGGTCATTCCTAATTAAAGACATCATTTTTCTTTCTTCTCGGATACTAAGCTTGCGAGGACGCCCAGACCTGGTCTTATTTTCACCTCATTTTTCTTTTTGAAAGCGATTTATTACCTTTTGCGTTGTTGAGTTACTTCTATTAGTTATTTGAGCAATTTCAGAATATGATTTTTCCAATCTATGATTATTATTAATAATATTTCGCTCCTCAATCGATAGCTCCTTGCGAGTCATTTTATTGAACACTTTTTTCAATAAAAACGCAATTATTGCTACTGATATCAACAAGAAATAACTCTGAATACATTCTAAATGTACCCTTATTAACATAGAAATAAAAAAACATTTAAAATAATAGAAATGCCAATACTTAAACATAGATCACTTTAGAGGGTACCAAGACTTTTGCTGTGCAAAATTATGGAGTTGTCAGGTACTTAGGATATTTTATGGTTGTTTTTTAAATTAAGAGTGCAAAATTTTGCTAGACTGTAGTATATGAATGATTTCACAAATAGGAATAAATAACACAAACTTTCTTACTTGTTTTTAAAAAAATTTTAGAAATTGTTTTATTTCAAATGAGGTACCTTGATTTATGCTTCACACTGTATGTATGTATGTTTTTTTTTTTGGTAATTTTTTAACTTATTGTCTAACATACAAAAATGCACGAACTCGTACAACACATAACAAAGTAAATCTAGCAACAAAAAATCCCAATGTTCATACACCATGAAAAACAGCAAATAAATTAAGAAAATAAAAAAATTAAATTGTTTATTGCAATTTTTGCTTTATTTCCACAAGCTCTCTACCCCATTTGAACCCTAACGTTTTGAAAATTTCTTCTCTATCTTTCATTTTCTCTCTCTCTATTTCTGTCCGTCTGTCTGAAGGTGAAATCATGATTATTATTTTAATTAAACAAACACACACGTTAATAATGATGATGACGATGATAATAATGAGCAATAAAGTTACAAGTTCAATAAAACTTTTACGTCTTGTTTTCTTCTAAACAAATGTGTGCAAAAATAAATTTTTGCAATTTTTTCCTTTTAATATAGTGTGGAGAAGGTCAGAGGCAGGGTTAATAATTATAATAAAACTATTTCTTAATATAAACTACTAGATTTGATAAATAATTAGCACCTTAAAGTAATAACTTTAAGGGGAACAACAACTTAATCTTAAAAATTTTAATATAGAAACGTGTAGTAAAAAATTTAGAATTGAGCTGGTCGAAAAGATAGCTTCGAAAAGTTGGCCGAAGAATAATGGTAAATCGTTTAGAAAATAATATATGTTTGTATGTATATAAAAACACTTTTCAATCATTGTTCTACATATTTACATATCGCTCATTTGCTGCAACAACGTCATAAGTCAAAAATGGCAAAATTTGACCTTATATCACTAATGCAATCAGGTGTTTTATGAAGTGGTTATTATTTATTATGAAGATATTGTGTACTTAGCTCTTGAGAGAAGAATACAATTTTCTTTTTCCATTATGTTATGTGTAATTAAAACTTTAAAATCTTTTTTCCCAAAAATACTATTTTTGAGTTATGACGATGTTGTAGCAAATGAGCGTTATGTAGTAATGTACATATGTATGCATAACAACTTTTTTATACATAGTTTCCTATTTATTAAAAACATTTCTGCTAGTGTTTTATTTTTTTGTTTCTCTATTTATTTTTTTATTAATTCTATTGCAAGTAGAGTTTTTTTTCTCCGTACTTTTTCGATTTCGATCCCGGGAAATTTAAAAAAATTTCCCGCTTTCCCGGGATCCCGCTCCATATAAATAATACAAAGTAAATTTTGGTATTAATTAATGAAAAAAAAACTTTTATATAAAAAACGTAGGGGAACTTGTGTACAAAGAAAGTAAATGAAATGGTTCAATACTAAAATATTAATTGAAGATTGAAATAGGAACTTGAATAATTATTACCTCACGCCTTTATTCCCTATTATTATGCTTTTATTCAGTATTATGTATTATGCTCTGGATAATTCACAAAACAATAATAAAAACAAAATAAAAATTGAGGTACTCAAGATATGAAATCAAAAAGTTAATTAATAAAATAGATAAAATACTTTAAAGAAATATACATATAACATTTTTTAATGGCTTAGGAAATAACTTTCTGACACTCAAAGCGCTTTGTAAGTCGTCAAAAAGTATATTCCTGATTTTATTTACTAATTATCATGTTTCCGAAAAATTTCGTTCATTTTTTACCGAGGTTGGACAAATAGTTAAAAGTGCACCGTTGTAGCATGCTTCGGATTCACAATCAGAAGCAATTTTTTCTTTTTTATAAACAACGTCTATATCAGTCAAATGTATGTCAAGGTTGATGCAAAAATAGCATCGACCGGACTGCTTCTTCCAAGCCTTTTCATTTCAATAAGTCCATTTGTAATCTTTAGGACAATGTGTTTTTCAAGTTGTATGTTGTAGTATCTTACACGAGTTTCCAAAATGTTATTTTATTTCGGTTTCCCCGCACTTCACGGGTATATAAACCAACACAAATTGAAATTGAAAATTTGTATTTATCACCTAATAAACATATCGCTCCTTCATTGCATCAGCAAAGTTTTCCTTCATACCTTCTCGTATTATATCTCAAACTGAACCGAAGTTATAGCAAAATATATCTTTAAATCGGTACATTTTTAAAACTTTAATCGCATTTTGCCAAGATCGTTTGTTTTTGTAGATATGACTATGTTGAAATAAAGGAGCGATATGTTTAGGTATCTCCTATTTTTAAGACTTGTTCATGGACAATGAAACTTTACTGCCTGCATCTTATTTTGAATTAATGTACTTTATTAACTCTTCACTTCACTAAATGTAATAATTGTCAACTGTTGCACTGCCCATTCTGCTTTTAGTAGATTTATTGCATCATGAGACATTGATTTAAATACATGTACTCACTTCTTGTAATTGATCTAATCCACAACCTATCCACAGATGCTAATTTTTAGAGAATAGAAAACTAAATTTCAAAGTGTAAATAGATATTTTCTGAAATTATGAGGAATTATTTATTTCCCGGGACCCCGCAAGAAAAATCCCAGAAAACGGGAAATAAAATAATGGAAAAAACCCTAATTGCAAGCTGTAAGCCCATTGGGTCAAATAGCTGTAGTTAATACAAGATTGCAGTATGTTTATTTTATATTAATATGTATATCTTAATGTCCTCCTAGTATCAGGTAATATCATAAAAAACTGGTCAATAAGTTTTCTATGTACAGAAAACTAAAAACAAGTAAGAAAGTATAGTCAAGATGACCTTCTTCACCACAGTATTAAAAAACAAATTTTCGAGAGTGTACCTATTTGGGTTCCATGGGCCAAAACAAAATTATGTTATGAGGTTGGGATTCATGAAACAGTTCTTTGTGTCGAATATAATTTGGATATCTTTATCTATATTAGATTTGTTTGCCTTTAAGGGATTTTAGGATGGGGGTTTATATGGGACCTATGGTTAGTTTTTGACCTAATGATATAAAAGCTATGTATCTAAACAGTTTGTCGCTAATTTGTATGTCAATACCAACATTTATAATGTAATTATGGCATTAAAAGCTATTTTCGGGAGAAGTATTTGTGTATCCTAATAAAATTTAATCTAATCAAATGGTTTATCGGCACAAAGACTTTATTTCGGAAAGAAGTTTGTATGGACTATGTGAAATTATGGGCCGATTCTCGCCATTTTCAATATCATTAGTCTGACACTAGAAACTATGTATCAATTTTCAAAACTGAGACCTGGACTTTTCGCACAAAGTTTACATACAGACAGCCAGCCGGACGGACGGGCAACGACTCAGAAAATGATTATGAGTCGATCAATATACTATAAGTGTGTCTAAGACCAATATTTTAAGTACAACCCCATAATACATATATTTTAGTCAGATTCTTCCAAATCGATCAAAACAAGTGGTAGCTAGACGGCCCTAGGCCTAGCTTTATTTCAAACAGTTTAACTGGTGTTGGCACTGTGAAATGCAGTGTGAAAGAAACCCCATACATAACTCAATTTTTTAAAAATGGCCGGTAGGTCAAACCAATAATGAGCTGACGATTTATCAATTTGAAGAAATCTTTTGTATTGAAGGCTAAGTAAAATCTTGAATCGTTTTCAATAGGTCTCGTTGTTGTTCCAACTGGTTTCAATAGAAAATTTTTTTTTAAATTCTTTTAAATTAAGTACTACATACACAAAATGGCCTTGCTCTTAAAAGTGCCAACAAAATTGTAAAAGTTTTTATTTTTCATTCGAAGGGGGGATAAACAATAAGCCGGCAAAAATGCAGAGAGAGTTACAAACAATACAATACAAGGTACATATGTACATACAATATTATTTTAACACAACCCTCGACGAACATGTGCTCCTTTGTTTTTGTTTTGAAAATCCATTCATGGAAATGTGATTGGAAAAAAAACAACTTTTTTTTATCTATTATAACAGAGTTTTCACCTTTAACAACATAATAGTACTAGACAAAGGAGAATGTAAAAATTGGCAAGTCTTTCTAAACTCCATATTGTATGGTGCCCACAAAAAGAGTTCATTTTACAGAAAGATGAAATAATTGATAAAATATGGAAATACTTCCACAATAGTGTACAAGCCAGAAATCGTACGAGATTGAGGGGCAACTTTATAAGCAAAAAAAAAGAAACAAATTTTAATAAAAAAGATATAATAAAAAAAAATATTGAAAATTTGTGCATGAAAAACAAAGAGAAGGAAAATATTGTGAGTGCAGATGAAAAGAAAGACCCAGTCAACAATTTTGAGGGAGTGAGTGCCAAAAGTTTTAGTCTGAGTCACATACATACATACATACAATTTTATGAATGAATTAATTAATTTGCCTAAAGTAAGTAATTTTTTTAAAGGAAAATAATAACAGAATTTTTTGGTCGTTACCTTAATATTTAAAAACCTTTTTAAGGGTTAGTTTTTTCTTAAGGAGTGGTTTTGATTTATTGAAAAAAATATAATTCAAAAATACCATTCTAGATTATATTATGCATTTTAAAATACAGCAAAACTTACAACGTTAAAAAACGTAAGACAGTTGTTGTCTGTCTATCTTTCCATTGCTTTGCTACTGTCAAAAAAAGTGGTTGTTTTTATTTATGTCGCGTTGTTGGTGCATAAATTGGTCGCCTGATTTTTAGTTGGTATAAATATTTATTAAGGTGTTGCATGCTTTTGAGCAGAGTTGCCAGCTTGTAAAAAATATGTATGAATACAGAAGTGAAATGGTGGTTAATTTAAGGTGCTTTACAAATGTATGAAACAGTTGTAACACTGAAAACAAAAGATTAACAGCCATATTCATAAAAAGTTCTTATTTTAAGCTTATAGTATGTAAAAACTATTAAACGCTTTTTGTCTTATAAACCTCTTTTTATTTTTGTTTTTCATTTTTTCATTTTAAAATTTTAAAAAATTTGGTACCTATATTGCCTATATGTGAAAAAATATAAAATATATCGCGATTTTCGCGTTTTATGGGAATAATTGCAAAAAATAAGTTAAATTAACATTATTTTAAAACAGATTCAATTTGAAAAGCAGAACATTATTTCCACATACGTAGAATTTGTATGAAAACCCGAAACAAAAATATGTATTTAGTTAAATATCTCAATTAGTAGGTCGCAAGGTACCATTGGATGCTGCTTCAGAAACTCTTTTCGATGATACCAAATTTTATTTATGTCGTCTTGGAGCAAAGTACAAAAAAATTCGAAAAACTGAAAAAAGACCTTTTTAAAAAATGGTCCAGCTCACGGATGGTCAACGCTAGAACCAAAATATTTTGGGAATCATCATAAAACATATCAAGCTTCATTTTCCGAGGGGTAACAAAATCACTTTTTTCAGCTCCATACAGGTTGAGTCGGTCTAATGTATATATATGTACATATGTATGTACTAATTTAACGATTTTTCCCAACCTTATTGAATTGTTTTCTTAAGTTAAACGCAAGGCCTATCCAATAGGTCTGCTTACTATTACAACAATACAACAATACAAAAAACAACAGGCATTTTGTTTGTGTAAAATTCCTCGCCGTTGTCAAAATCTTACTACTACATAGGCAAAACAAAAGAAAAAATGTGTTTTGTGTGCATGTATGTGTGGCAAAAAACCAAAAAGTAAACAAAAATATACACGTATAAGGAAAATGTAAACAACTTTTGATATCGTTGAGGAAAAAACCAAATAAACATCTGGCTTCTTAAGCAGACCTATTGGATAGACCTTGGTTAAACGATTTTGTTTCTTTTCGAAAAACAATTTTTAATCCCAAAAACTTATTTGTAAAACACTTGGTAACACTTACGCCACATGCACACAAGACAATTTGGTATGTAAAAAACACGTGTTAGCACGTGCGCTTTAAGAACTGATATGATAACCAACCCAATAATATACAAATATTTAACTAAGAGAAGCTGGGAAAAACATAATCGTGTAAGAGAAATTTTCCACCGACAAATGGTACAGATGTCAACAAATGAAAACATTTATAAAAAATTGAATTAGGAAAAACATACATATGTATGTATTTAAGCTTATGGAACAGGAGAATTTTTAGCTGATTTTTAATTATTTTAGTCCTTCTAGTCAACAACATTAGCCTCAAAGAAAGTTTTTTTGCTAAAATTAATATTTTAGAAAATAATGAAGAAAATAACAAAAAAATACCAAACATTTTATATACATATTTTTATACACATAATTTTGAAATCGATGTCTTCCGATTTGGATGAAATGTGCACCAAGGTTAGTCCTATTGGATAGTAGTTTGGACACAAAGATCGGTTAAAAAGTTTCTGAGTTAGAGGGGGTCAAAGTTTGACATTTTGGCCATACAGGTGTTCTTTTTTATTCATGCAACTTATTACCTATTGGTGTTAGCAAAATTTGTCCCAAGTAGCTTCGATAGCTACTTTTTTTTTTTTGCTCAAAAGAAAGCTTATGTCTTTTCCTTTAAGGTAGTTTTCCAAATCGGAAGACATCGATTTAAAAATTGGGTCACTTGACATGAAATCCCCCATATATAAAACGTATATAAAATGTTTGGTATTTTGTTTGTTATTTTCTCCATTGTTTTCTAAAATATTAATTTTAGCAAAACACTTTCTTTGAGCTAATGTTGTTGTTGACTAGAAGGACTAAAATATTGCCATATATCATATTCTTTTAAAATGTTTTTTAAAGAGATAGTCATATGCAAACTAATTACATTTGAATAAATTGGCTTGAAGGCGAACTTTGAGGGGCGGGTGCCCCCCCCCCCCCCAGACCCACAACTTATAGCTATTTTTTTGCATTTTTTTACATAAAACTGAACCGATTTAGGGGGGAGAATATAAGAAATAAAAAAAATAAAAAATTTTCATACAACTAACGGCCACGCTAATGTTCACACATACTCAGCAAAATCACTGCTTACCTAGAAGCAATTTTGTAAAGTAGACGATCTTCGGAATCACTTACCAATACGCATTTTTAAAGCATGATTTTTGTTCGAGATGAGCCGCTTGGAAGCAATAATTTCTGTTTGTTACCTATAATTCTTAAACAATTGTTTAAGCATTCCCTTACTTTATAGCATCTTGAAAGAAATTCTGCTACTAATGCCCGTAATTTCTACAAAAAGAAATCTAGCTGTGTATAGAAATCTATGGTCTATGAGCATAAGTAAGCAATGTATAGCATTCAGACTTTAACTGCTTCCAAATCTTGATATTTTTTGCTAGGTACAAATGTACACTAACTTAAATAATTGGTCGTACACTACTCATACAGTGAGACCTCGATTATTCGAAATGGACGGGAACGGGAGCGTTCGGGATAACTAACTTTCCCAGTTAATTGAGAAAGAATTTTGAGTAATTTTTATTTCTCGGATAATTGATGTTGCTGGTTTATCGGACGACGGATAGTCGAGATTATTATATGTATGTAGTTCGAACAAATCTAAGTTGTTTTTAACAGTTCATTTATAAAACCAAAATCAAACTAAAAAAGTCCGTCCGCCTCGCTAAAACGTAACGATTCGTGTTGTTGTCATTACTACTTAAGATATTTTCTTAGAATTTTAACGATATTCACATTTAAAATTAAAGTTGATAAAAAAAATCGTATTGAAATCGAATTTTTGGTCATTAAAATGCACAGTGACGGAAAAAGTTTAAGAGACATTTCTGAAACTTTTTAAAGAACTCGATCTTCAGCTTAAGTGCTTAAGTGATTATTAGAAATTTCTCCAGGTATAGGCCGCGGAAAAATTATGAATTCTCAGATGGTAAAATGTTCGATCCGGTAATTAGTGGAGTTCAAATTTTCGATTAAAACATTCCTTGTATAGAATCATGTTTGTTGAAATTTGCAAAATATTGAAATATGTATGTATACATGTACACGCATATGTACATATACGTAAGAATGTAGTTATGCAGTGGAGGGCCAGTTGTTTGAGTCAGTTTATGTATGCATTTTTAAAACAAGGCTTAAATATAATGTTTGTATTTATCTACATACTTGAATAAACTTGCCTTACAGGAGTAGGGAAAAATATGTATATATATATATATATATATATATATATATATATATATATATATCGTTGCCTAAGAAGCAAACGACCCTATCTAACAGGTTACATGTGACGCGAAAAGCTTTTTTAAATGATAAATTTCCTCATACTGTTTATAACTTATAAACAGGGCAGTTTGTTTTTTATTAATAAAATCGCTAATTTTGGTCGAAAGAATAAAAATTTTTTTTTGGATTCAATACATAATTATCAATGAAACAATCGATTTTTAATTTTTTTGGTATTTAAAGCCGTTCTCGTTTTATGTTACAATAGGTATGTAATTTAACATGAACAATTTTAAGTTATAAAATTAGCGATTTTATTCAACAAAAACAAACAGCACTATCTACAAAAGATTATGTGAAAAATGCTAAAAGGCCTAACTAATAATCTGCATAATATGAAACATTGACAATTGTCAAATCAACTGGTAGATTTTACAAGAATAATAGAATAAAGATAAATTATAAACAGTTTAAGACAATGTATCATTTTAAATAGTTTTGGCTTCTTCTGTTAAATTTTCAAAATGTTAGATTGGGCATTTTACGTTTTAGGTAACGATATATAAATCAATAAAATGTTAATTAAAAATAAAGTAACGAGGTCTAATATAATATGTATGTACGCGAAAATAAATAGAACACAACGTTGCCAGGTTACCGTTGACAATATTGCGTAATGCAACAAGCGGCAGAGCAAAGAATCATCGTCGAACTGTCAGGCAGTCAGTCAGACATTTACACTTGGTACGTAGACAATAATGATGTTAAGTGCAAATGTACCCAAACAAGACATTTAAAATACTTAGTTTTTTCTTTTTCTTCAATAGCGGTTCTTCGTTTTAAAGGAAATGAGGTCGCACATTTTTTATGAAGAAGAACAGCAACAATAATAACAAACAACTGTTTGAGACATTAAACCTAAATGTTAGTAAAATTTTAATGCCTTTATAATAAAAATTATTTAGACAAAAAATAAAAATATATGCATATGTATGTAAATATGGGGATACCCAGCGGTAAATATTAGAGTCCTGCACAATTAAACATTTTCTGTAAAAATTACATTCTCAAAAATTTCATGAATTGCTATGCCATGTCAACTCAAACAAGTGTTATGACATGTTATGCCAACTCAAATATACTGTCTTAGCATGACACTGCAACTTAGCTAAACTATTGTACTCTGTTGTATTCAATACCATGTCTTTCTATCAGGGATGTGCTGGAAATCGCAAACGCAAAACGCAAGAATTTTAAAAGTCGTTTTTAGTAAGATTTCTGTAATAAAAGAATTTTATGACAAATATTATACAAACATTTCTCTATTAAACAGAATTTTATAACAAAAATTATAAAAATTAGATTAAAAGTGTATTAAAAACAGCCTCCAAATCTTTGCGTTTGCGATTTCCAGTACACCCCCCAATCAGGGTTGTCAGATTTTTTTTCACCTTCATCGCCAAATAGTATACCGAAAATCGCCAAAAATCGCCAAAAAAAATTTTTGTTAGATTTTTGGTAAAAAAAAAATCGCCAAAAATCGCCAAATAAAAGTTTTATAAATATAAAAAAGAGTATACAAGTGTATTTTACCTTTATTTAAATTTTTCATATTTATCCTTATTCTAGTAGTGTGTTTATATTATAGTAGAACATCGCCAAACGCTTAACATTTGTGATTCTGACTTGAATTCTGTAATCTGTAAATCATTAATCGCAATCGCAAGAAGTTTGGCGACTTTAAATTGCAAAAGTATGCTGAAGGGAACTAAAAATTTTGTAATCATAAGAAGGCTGATTATCTTAAAACCTAGAACTTGTGAGATCAGTTAATTGAATTTTGCCATTAAGTTTATCAAGCATGTAAACTGAGTAGAGTTTGATGCAAAAAAATGAGTTTTTATAAGCGTGATTTTCTATGTGAATATAAGCCAGAATATGGTAAAATTTTGTATTTATTTGAAGCAAAGGATAAATATCTTAAAAGGTATATTTAAATTAGATATTTGAAATTGAATTGGAATTGAAATACTTAAAGTCAGCTCAATCTTCTGAACAAATTACATGAATTATTTTTAAAAATTACCTTCAAACCCAGATTCGTTTTCGATTCTATATAAAATCAGGGTTTTCAAAAATTTCAAGTGAATATTTAATTTTTTTGTTAAATATTTTAAGGTTTAAAAGAAATTTTTAATTTTATTTTGTGTAAAAGTGCGCATTTTTTCGCTTTGCGCTTGATACTGCTATATAGAATCTGATAACAATGCAACTTTTTTTTTTAAATTTTCTTTCGCTATTAATTCAACTTTTTTTGCATACTACTAAGTATTATCATTTATTTATTTGAAAAAACCCATTTCATATGCAATCGAAAACGATTGCGTTTTTAAAATTTATTTTGCAAAATAAGTTTTTCGATAAAGTTATAAATTTATAACTTCTGATCACGGAAATGTGCGAATGTGCTTTAATCCAAATTTCTATGGCAACAATTCTTTAATGTTTTCAAGGTAATTATCTGGCAATATTATCAATTTATCATTTAAAACAATCGCACTCGCATTGCGATTTTAAAATTTGTTAAAAATTCAAAGAAAAAGTTTAGCCCGTACTTATAAATTTGTTCATATAAATATGAAAAAAGATAAAATGTGTTTTAGAAATCGCCAAATAATCGCCAACTTTTTTAAATTTCGCCAAAAAAATCGCCATGTCGCCAAACACAAAATTGCATCGCCAATTAGGTTAATAAATCGCCACGATTGGCGAAAAATCGCCACATCTGACAGCCCTGCCCCCAATATGTTTTAGCAGTTTCCGAGAAATTTTGCTTACCGAAACTTGATATTGATTATTTTTTTTTTTTTTTTTTATTAATGTTTTGAAGACAACATTACCTAATGTTCTACAGTTTGCCAGCTATTGGCCAAAAATTGTGGAAAAAAATTTATAAAAAACTATGACGTGCTAAATTCCCAATTTTTATTTTTGATAAATATTTGATTCCTCACGGAAAGTGCGATCTGTTTCGCACAATAGTACTATCGATAGTTTAAAGCACTAATTTAAAGACATATAAATTTGTTTGTTGTGTTCAAGGCGAATTCATACAGGTGACCTTATTATGAGATAGCGTTATGCTAGCTATCCCTTTTTTAAAAAAATACTATGTGTTTTGTTTTTGTAAAAAGTTAGAGTAAATGCCAAATTATTTGTTGAAAATATAAAAAAAAAAATTTGTTTGTTTATAAAATATGTATGCACAATTGCTTTAGAAGGGAAATCTTTTTCCTGTGTTGGAAAATTATTGTGGCTCCAATTATTCCTTAGGCCTTTTAAAATCCGTGTGCTTATATTTTATATTCACTTGTTTTGTTTAAAACATTTAAATAAGTTTTTTTTCAAGATTTTTATTGAATTTTTAATTTTAACAAATTTTTTCACAAAATGTAAACAACGCTTGACATTCAGTATACACACAAATAAATAAACAAACGCAGATGACTCGAAATGTCACCTTTATGAATTCGCCTTGGTTGTGTTTTATTTATTAATGAACTGTCATGATAATCATGTCAAATGTAATGTAAACGGCTTTAATTTATGTTACAATCAACATTTTGCTTAAACGCGTTTAAAAACACAAGCGCGAACATAGCATTACCAAGCATGATACAAAGAAACCATTCTTAATTACCAAGCGTATGTACATATGTAAAAATAGGTTCTTTCATATACTCAGATGAACCTGATAATCAGTGTTGCCATTAGGATACGAAAGATACATTTTTCGTATATTTTGATGACTTCAGGTACCATGTATAATCCTGACATTTTTCGTATCTTTTGAATCGTTACGCAAAATGTACAGAAATAAAATATTAGAGAATTTTTAGCCAAATAAAACTTATTAAGACTAACCGACTCAATGCTAATACAATAGCAGCTTAATTAATGGTGAAAGAAAACATAAGGGATCTAGTAATGCGAAGTTGTTCTGAGGAACTTTTTTATTTACAGGAAATTTATACGAACTTTTTATTATACGAACTTTTTGATATAATCGCCTTAGTATAAACGCCTTAACTTGTATATTTATTTTTACAAAAATTAATTTGTTTTGATAACATCCAAACATTATTTTAATTTTAAAGTTCGCTTACTGTATTTTTAAAAATTACATACATACCTTATATTTATGACTTAAATAAATATAAATCTGAATTTATATGATATCATTTTCTTTACAATATTCATTAAATATGAAATAAAAATGTTATGTTAATAAATGTTAAACGTTAAAAATGGATTTTAAAATTTTTTCAAAATGTATCTTTTTGGAAACCAAAATGTATCTTTCTCGAAATTTCACTGGCAACACTGCTGATAAAAGCTGCGTTCGTTTACCCCAAAATTTGTACAAATTTGTACTGGGTTTCACTGAAATGCGTTCGCGTACACATAAATTTGTAAAATTTTAATATTACTCACCTACTGGATTTTACTGGGATTTCACTGGAAAAGTAAACGAACGCACATAATATTAAACATTTTATCCGTTATAACGTATCAGCTGTGAAAGAATTTTATGTAAAATAACGTTTATTGATAAAGCGAACATTCCATCCATGTACAGGACCTGTTTTTATATTTTTATACAAAACGCACAAATATCAAAAGCTAAAGTTTATTAATTATGTAGGTATGTACTAGGTATATAAATTTTGCAAATTTTCTGTTTTCTTTTTAACGCATTTTTAGTAACTACCAACCACTAAAGTTCCTTCAGTACGAAAGGAATCATCATATTTTCTTGTTACAGTAGTTTTGACTTAGCTGCACAATCTCCTTTGCACGATTTTTTGTGCAGGTAAATCAAAAAGGAAGTTATCTTAAATGCATTTACCTGCCTTAATGTGCAGGTACACAATTGTTGTTACCTTCCCAAAAATGCAGCTAAAGTAAAGTGTTTGATTTAAAAGTAGAATTATTAATACATAAATTTATATTTTCGTCTAGGAGTCTACTGGGAATCTCACAAATAGTGTTTTTGATCGTCGACGAGCTCATTTTTTAATTGTAGACGATTCCTCGCACGGGAGAAACTGTTACACGTGCTGATTCGTATGAGAGATTCTTCCATAACGCAGTGAAAAACGCTTATATTATTCGTAAAGGGAATCGTTTATGATGTATGTTGAGATTATCTAACGAGTCTTTCAAAAAGCATGCCAAGAGAGTCGTATGAGACTCATGTAGGGATTATTTTACAACTCGTGAAATGGTCAGCCGTATGACTGAGCTACCTAAATAAGGGCATCAGGCGTATTTTTCATGCCAAAATTTTTCATACAATTGCTATAAAACAAACCTTAAGGTCGCGAAATCAACACTATCCTGTCGGAAAATCCTTTTTTACAGATCCTTTGGCCGGTTTGTTCTATTAAAATTGTATTGGCAATAGCATTTTCATACTTCAAAAATGGTCTTATTTAGGTAGCTCAGTAATTGTTATACTACGACTCTTACAGATTATCCCAAAAGGTTCATTCCAAGATTTAAAGAGAAGCGTGTCAAAAAATGAATAAAAAAAAGATTTAGATGTTTTTGTTACTCGTCAGATAATCATCAGACGATTCTTTTAGGAGTTGTATATTAAACATAATCGTCTAACAAACAGCCTATGCTAGCTGGGAAATAACAGATCATCTTATACATGTATGTATGTTTATTTAATATAAAAGAAACATTAACAAAAGCAATGAGAATTCACAAAGAACATAAAAATTTATGGAAAAAAAGCAAAATAATAGCGACTTATATTTTTATAAACAGCTTAAATTGGACATTTATGTGAAAAAGTGGCCACCATATATTTTTATGTGTGCAGCTAACTTTGATGTTTTGTATGAAAATATTTTAATGCTGTCCAAAAATATGAAAAATATGCAGGTATACAAAATGCACTTAAACAAGGATTTTGAAGAATGATTCCATAAAATATGTATTTTGGGCAGTTAATTCAAAGTCCAGCTAAGTTCAATTTTCTGTATGAAAATAATTTTAAAATGCCAAAAATTTTGTGCATTTATCTTAAATGTGCAGGTATAGAAAGTGCACTTAAAAAAGGAATTTGTATGGAAATATAAAGAATAATTCCAAAAATTATCAATTTTGTGCAGTTAAGTCAAAAGTGCACGTAAACAAAAGGCAGTTAAGTCAAAACTACTGTATTAGTTCTAACTATGACTAAAATCATGAAACTTTTTAATAATCGCCCTTTTTGTAGGTCCAATATAAAGCGTACTTAAGAAATTATATTTAAAAAGAACACAACTATTTTATTAAAGTTCCTAAATAAAGCCTTACGAAATATTTCAACTCTCATTTAGTTCCAAAGATTGTTTACTATCGAGAATAACGCCCAGGTATTCGGCACTATTTGAGATTACCAGCTCCGTGCCATTTAGCCTAGGAAGCCTTAAGTCACCAACCTTGTACTTCCAGGTGAAAAGTACCAACTCAGTTTTCAGTGGATTGACACCAAGCCCACAGGAGATACTCCAGGAGCTTAAGCTGGAGGTCCATACCACGCGTTTTCGACTCCACGCAGTGCATGCTTTTCTAACCTTACTTGCGTTCTACGTTTCAAGTTACATGCAACGCTTTCTATGCAGCAGCAGCAGCACAAGTAAAAATATAATTTAATTTGTCAAAATCAGCTGACTTAAGTAGAAAGTAAACCTACTTTTCGCATCAAGGCATCTACGCTTTTGTACATGTAACTTACTACGTATAACTAAACAGATTCTTCTTTTTTGACAGCTGCGTATGCAGCGAAAAAGCGAGTAACGCGTGGTGTGGATCTGCAGCTTTAGAATCTGCAATGCAGATTTCATACAAGTAAAGTAAAAAAGTTTGAGTTTTTTTTTTTTTGTCAAATAATATATATTTATCAATATAAATTTAAAGAGTTAACTGTTTTGCGGTTAAAGGTCGTTTGCCAGTTTATTAGTAAAGAGCCTTGGCCAATAACCAGCAAAGTCTGTTAAAGTTAATTATGTACCAAACTTGATTTTAAAAATATATAGCATTTTATAACATGAGGTATTTTTTAAAAGTAAATACATTTTATGTTCCTACAGAAATGACAAAAAGCCACGTTGAACTAAAGAATTCAGAAAAAAATGCTGTTTTAATGGGATGCCATATTCGGCATGTCTGGCACAACATGAATTTAAAGAATGTAAGAACACGTAAAAAAACATTAAAGTAAAAGAAACCTAGCAGAGACGGGACAGAAGGATATATATATACATATATGTAATAGTTATTTAATACATAATTAATTTGGTAAAGTTTTAAAAAAAAAATAATTTATTGGGAATTAAAGCTTTAAATAACAAACTTAAAAATAAAGAACAACATGGCTATAATAAAAAGAAAATAGGTAGGTACCTACTTAGACTTATTTTTTAGTTAATGTTGGATTTTTTTCGTAGCCTGTTACAAAACAAAGAGAATAATTTACGTATAAAAAATAAAGAGGGGAATAACTGCAGACAGAAATAAAGAGAAACTTTATAATAAAAAATGACAAATGTCAGTCTGTTACCCAAAAAAGGAGAAATGTTGATAATGCAAGAAAAGTGGAAATTTTCAAGAAAAAAACTAAAATTATATGCATAAATATTAAAAAAAAACTACAATAAACTAAAAATAAACATACCTGTTTAAAGTTTATATAAATTTTTTATATCAAACCCATATATTTAGTTTTAAATGACGAAAAGTTTTGCAGAAAAAAAGGAAAAAGATTAAAATTTTTTATTAATTTGTATAATTTTTTTGATTTTAGCAAACACACCCTAAATTTCATTAAAAACAATACACACACCCGGCTAAAATTGATAAAAAAAATTTACATTTTTTTAATAATAAGACAAACTATTTTTTCAAACAAACATTAATTTTATCTATTTTTTTTTTTAATTTTTCTTTAACTTATATGTACATACTTATGTAGTTTGTATGTATTAAAAATGAATGCCACAAACTTGTATTTTGTCTTATTCATTTTCTTCTTATTCGCAAAAAAATCTAACTTTCACATTTTTTATTACACTTTTCATTAAAATTTTACCTGTTATTTTTTAACTTTTCGATTTGTTTAAATCAATAAACTTAAAACTTTTCTTTTAAATACGACTTATTTTATTATTTTACAATTTTAATGGATTCTTTTTTGTATTAAAAATATTTATTTAAATTTTAAAGCGCCCGCATCGATTTCTTAACACGAACGCACTCAAATCACATTTAAGTTTAAAGATATTTCATTTTCACTAGTATAAAAATTAATCATAAAACGGCGTTGCCATTCCTCAAAACAAATATCAACATAAGCGTTACCGTTGTGCGACTTTAGTTGCAATTTGTAACCTATGTGACTCTCTTTTTGTGCGATTTTTCAAATTCGTCAAATTTTGCAACTTTTTTCAACTTTTTGCCCCTTTCTTGTGGGTTTTTTTTTATTGAAATACACTGCAAAATTTCACATATTTTCCCTTAAAAATATCAATTTTGTTGTTAGAAAGTAAATCCAATGAAAAATCATTCAATTACATTTTTAAAATTACAAATGCTAAACGTTTTTGGCATACAGTAGGAAGCTTGAAAATTGCTTTTTATTAACCATTGTACCTTAATTTAGACAAATAAGCAGCGCATGTATTAACTCTATCGCACAACAGTGCGTGTGCTGACATTTTTTTTTTTTCAAAATAAGACTTAATGAGAAATTACTTAACCAACAGGTTAAAAGTAGAAACTTGTGAGTCCATGCTATCAACTCTAAATTTTATAGATACTGGAATAGAAGGTTGGATGCCAAGTAATGAACTTGTGCGAAAATACAAATAAAGTTAAAAAACATAAAACGTAAAGTTTATACATATATTAAAGTATATACAAACACATTATGGAAAATCAAACAAATGTAAAATTAATACACAAAAGTGTATTTAAACACATTTTAACGAATTTATATCGTATAAATTTTTAATTCCTTTTTGTTTTGTGTTTTTCTGATTAACCATCGCCTTACCAAAGATTTTTATGTACATTGTTTACCAATACCCACCCGGGTATTTTCTATAAGCGATGAGAACAAGTTATCGTCATACAACTTTTTTTCGTTTTTTTTTTAAGAAGTTTTCGTCATACAAATTTTTTTAATTTTTTTTTTTTAAGAAAACAATTTGTTCTGTAAGTAAATATTTTTTTTTTAACTGAAGCAAATTTAAGAGAGTTATTAAAGAAATAAAACCGAAATTGTCACCCGGTTGGATATTAATAAGGCTAAAGTAATTAAAATGTGAAAAAAAAGTGTGAGACTAAAATTTGAAAAAACGACTTTGTGCGACTTTTTCAAAATTGTCAACGGTAACCCTGATCCACATATTCAAATATTCGCTCACAGCCATTTCAAATACATAAACACATTCACAAATAATAAAGCTCTCTTGCGAAGTACATATCAGTGTTGCAAAATTGAAATTTTGAAATGGTACTGAACTTCAACTAAAAGAGTATTTTTCCCACAAAATGGTACATTTTGTTAAAAAAAAAACAATAATTTATGAAAATAAAAGGAGCAAAAAATATTTTATTGGAATTAATTTATCTAAAGCTTCGTACAGACGATGGTCAGATCTTACAATGTTATCATTTTTCTGACAATGGTGCCATAGTCAGATGCATTAATTTAACACATCTGCCAAATGAAAACAGCGTACAATGTCCACACAGTTACAAGATATTTTTAGTCAATTTCAATGATAGCATTGTAAGATCTGACCACCGTCTGTACGAAGCTTTAGTATTTAATAGCAAACAGTATTTATATTTGAGGTACACATGTAAATAATATTTCTGATATACTTAAGCGTCAAGCGCCCCATCCATTTACAATATTATTGTATATTTTATAGTACATAGTACATTTTTGCCAACACATTTCACAGTATATTGCACTTCTTTTCTGATTTCGATTCTTGCCAATATATTGTGTCACCTTCGAATGTCACATACACTTTGACGATGAAATTGAACAGTTATATTGCAAGTGTATGAGCCGCTTAAGGTAAGTTTTTTCAGTATTTTCTAAAAAAAAATATTTGAAATAGTTCATATATTTATGAATAAGTATTATTTTTGTCAACATAAATTTATACTGTTATTAATATTTATATTTTAACTTTTGCAAACTTACATTATTCAGACTTTTACATATATGACATACTTAGAACGTAGTTCTAAAAAAAGTTTAAAACATTAATGTTTAAAAATAAAGCTTTTAATTCAGTGTTATAAGATAAAGCAAAATTTACTTTAAGAGATCATAAGAAATATTATAAATACAACAGCAACTACCAGTTGACTTAAATAGATCTTTAGTTTTTATCAAACTTGAAACAGTTTCTATTTACGTGTAAATGATTTCTTCCTTTGCTTTTTACATCATTTTGCATTTGAAAATGTGCGTTGAATTGATGCTCAGAAATGTGGTATCGATAAAATACCAAAAGCAATTTGTGAAATATCAGCAAACATTAGTTTTGTTTCTTATATTTGCAATATTTTTCCAAGAAATTTAAATATACATAGGTCCCATTCTGGAAAGCAAAATATGAATCCTGGCGTCCCCGCTTTGCATTTCAATATTAACGTCGTTAATTATTTTTAAAATACAACAACATAAATATTGCAACAAACACATGATGACCAAAACCTGCTAAAGAAATGAGCATATCACGGTTAAAAAGCCCAAAGGATAAAAAAGTACTGAAAACAACGCGGGGGTACAGCGGTATTTTTAATATGAAAAAGTACTGAAAAAAGTACCAAAGTACTGAATTTTTCAACACTGGTACATATATTTATTTTTGAACCCTCTTCTAATTTTTTATTCCTATTGGTATGAAATACGTACATATATGTATGTAAATTTGTCTATTGGGTTTTAAACTTTTTTCTTTGCATCTTTTACAACAATACCGTAATATTTTTACATAGGTTTTATACGTACATGTTTCGGTAAAATTTCTTTAATTTTTTATTTACAAATATTTAAAGTATTAAATTTCAGAATCACTTAATCAAATCGTTTATTTAAAATTTTTTTGTTTTGTTTACCCCTCCTGTTTCTCTCAAATAAAATTTTTCACATTAATAAGAAAATATCTCACGTGGAGAACAAGTTTTTTTTAAGTTTATTTTTTTTTTTTTTTTGTTTCTATTGCTTCATTCTTTCTATACAGGAGAATTGTCAAATTCTACTAGTGGCGTGATATCAATGCTGCCAGATGGTAGCTAAAGATAATGACATAAAGTCAGTGTTGCCAAGAGATATTTTCAAAAATACCTCGCTTGTAAAAAAATACGGTTTATCCATACATTTTTCTCTACAATTTTTATATTCGAAATTTTAAATAAAAAACGATTTTTTTAAACAAAATGGTATTTTTAAACATTTTTAACAAATGTTTATGGTAATTTTAACTTGTTTTCATGTTCGATGTAACAAAATTAAAAATCTAAAATATATGTTTGTGGGCAGCTCCAGCGCAAACGGTACTTTTTGTAACGTAACGCCAGAAGTAACTTAAATTGTTACTCAAAAACACTTCATATGTATAATTTACACTTTTCTATTTTGTTGTTAGGCTTAAATGTAGAGCTACATTTTTTATTATTTTCTTTATTTAACATAATTTATTTAGTAACAAAAGGGATAACATTTGAATAACATGGTCCTAAAATACAAGCTTTTTTGCTTTCTGGCGTAACATTCAAAAAAGTAGACTTACTCTAGAAATATCGATATGTACCTTAGGGTTTTTAAATTTTAGAACTCAAAACAAATCTACATAAGTCCAAAACTAACTAAAAAAGTCTACCTTATGCAATTGTGTAATGCATGTCAAAATCAACTTCTGTTTTTTCGATTGCTTGTTACGTGTCAGTTTTTGGCACTACAGTGAATCTCCGACTAGCTCTCGATCGGCGTCTTCCCGGGTGTGATTCATCCCTCACTCTAGCCCATTGACAGGTAAACAAATAAAATCTGAAACAAAACTATTTACAAACAAAACGAACATACGCGGAATAGAGAGGTAGGTGTAAACCCCTTATTGCCCTGACCCAACCATGGTCATCTAATACCCTGACTATTACAAAGATGACCCCTAATAACCGCCTCCCTTTTCACACTTACCACATCAACAACCCATATTCAATAATTTAAGCACACATAATTTTTTCTTACTTAACACGATCAAGACATTTGTTTTTATTAAATAAACTAACTATTAAAAATAACAATTATAAATCACTTAAATACTATTTTTACAAAAATACAACATATACATAAATAAATCTATTCGTCCCTTTATTCTTTTTAATTTCCTCTTCTTTATATATTTAAATTTCGGCCGTACTTCTATATTTATCTATTTTCCAACTTGATTTTTATTTGCTCTTATTATTTTTTTTTTCCCAATATATGTGTATCTTTTAATTTTAACAACTTTTCTTTTATTTCTAATTTTCTCTGTTAGGCCTCAAACTAGTCTGTTCATCCACACTACCGGACATTCGCAAAACCTTCTTTTTCTTTAACCTATCTTAAAGGAGCTCCCTGAAGTGGTTCTTTCAAGCACAATAGGCACTATATATTATTTCTTATTTTCGCGCTTAATTTGAGCACTAAATTTTTCTATAATAAAAATTTTCTATTCCTAGATACGCATATATTTATTTTACTTTATAAATTTTCCAAATCTGCTCTAATTTTTTTAGGCCAATTAACTGTAATGGGACTTGGTTTACTTAGGCTAAACACTCAACACAACACTCTCGATACACACAATTTTTCTTATCACAACTTTACACTACTAACTTAATATTAACTTAATCCTTATTATTATTCTTATTTCTTTAATTTCTGCTATATCCTTTTTTTTTTTATTATTTCTGACACTAGGTTTTTAATTGCTTTCTTTTTCCTTTTTAATAATTTTGTTAAAATAAATATCTCCTGCAGTTAGTAATTGATATTTTAATTCTCACATAAATATGATAATTAATTTTCTCGCCGTTTATTAATTATTGATTCAATCATTCCGGCTTATTTATACGCCTTTTCAATTTATTATTTTTTTTTTTTAAAAATCTGTTACCTGGCTATTCGATCCGGCTCGACTTACAGGGTAAAGTTTTCCCAATCGTTCCTCTTCATATACAAATACGTGAATAGCCAGCTATCAAAACAAGAAAAAAAACACTTGAATATTCCTGTTTCTACTTCACAGGATCTTTCTTTTTATTTTTTTTAGCACTTACGTTTTAATTTTTTTTTGCACTAATAAAAAAAACTTTTCTCCTCCAATAATCGTTTTAAAACAATAAAACACACACTAAGAAGGACTTCTTTCCGCAATCCTGAATATATATTCTTTTCTTATTTTTAATATTTTTAAATTTTACTTTATTAAAAAAAACACTAGTGCTCGCACAGACTTTAACTTTATTTCTAAACTCGTCATCTTATTTACATTCCTTAAATACCTCCGCGAATCTATATGCTAGATATTTTCCCGCTTTCAAATTCTCTCTCTTTACCTAAAACACAAATAAATATTTAAAATTTTTCCCGCCGCGGAGCTATTTACAACCTTAGACCTTATTTATCTGCTAGTTCCCGCCACGGTTTATATAATAAGAATATTTATTAAATATTTTGCATGGAATTATTATCCCTTTCGTTTTCTTTTTATTTTTGTACAAGAAATTTTCAAATATTGATTTCTAGGCGCTTATTTCCCATATTAATTATTATTAATCCGTTTAAAACAAATCTACCAGACATCTACCCTTACTATTCCACACCAGGCGCACAGCAAATTTAATGAGTATTATACCTTCATTCAATATTTCATATTATTTTTAATTTGATTTGAATTGCCTCCAAAATGTTCTGAATGAAAATACCAGAAAATACGCTACTTTACGTTATTTTTACGCGTTACCAACTTCTTCAAATACCAAGTACCCACATACACCTGCACAAGTATCAAACATATGTTTTACAAAATAAAAAGACAAATCATGGCAGCATGGCATGTGTGAGTATAATTAATTTTATAATAATTTTGGTTCTTTTCTTCTATTTTCAGGTCTTCAAATATAAAATAGTCGGAGGTTTAGCATCAAGGGTAACTATAAGTATATCGTTCCTATTTTTTATTGACTAAACATTAATACATTTAGTTTTTTCCTTCATTTCAGCCCTTATACAAAAAAACAACAACAAAAACACAAACTCATGGCAAGATCTTGCCACAATAAAATGTTCTCACTTCAAATGTGAGTTATATTTATGGGACTCGGGCTGAGCACCCCTCCCAATTTGCTTATTTTCTTGTGTTTAGGGACTCGGGGTCTTAGGTGTTAATTTCAACCCCCTCCCGACGCTTTCCCTAAGGCTCCGCCACGCAAAATTTTTTTCCGGGCCAGAGTGCCCAAAGTTCAGTGGCGTATTTAAGGTGGATGTTTCACAAGTCCTTACCCCACCCGCAACAAAACTCCGGTCTCACTGAAAAATTAAAGAGAGGACGGTGTGCGGGCAAAACTAATGTGGAACAACTTTATACAACGTGGGGAATTCCCACTCCCTGAGATACTCAAAGCCGGGCATACTAAACCTATCATAATCGGCTATTTAACTATCCTCGGATACACTCACTTCGGAACTACAATTAACCGATACAACACTATCAGATAAGTAGCAATAGATTATTTCCCTTACGACTTGAACTCTCGCTTTGTGATGATTCTTTTTCTCTTTACCTAGGTTTTTCATATTTATTTCGTCATGTATTCTGGATTATTGGCCACCAGTTTCTCGTCAGAATAAACACTACAATTATACAACATTCGGTGAGACAAAAAAAAACAATTCAACATTCAACCACATAAACGACATAAAAAAAATCAGGTACTTTAGGATTTGCTGTTTAACAATTTGTTAAAATTTTTGTTATCATTATTTATTCTAATATCACAGCTCTTTCTTAACCTAAATATTGCACCTCATTTCCCTTATCACAATTTATCTGCTATAAATATTGGATTATAATTTAATGTCTTTTGAATGAAACACCCCGATAGGACTTCCCTGTAGCGACTCTAACTCATACATATTGTTTCCTATTGGCCTCAAAACACGACATTTGATAAATTTTCGACAAAATTTTGCATTTAAATTTTTTCCAAAGTCACTCAGTACCGTATTACGCCGATATACCTCCTGACCAGGAACTAACTTTATATTTCTTGCCCTTTGGTTGTATCTAACCGCACTTTTTTCATAGGCCTCATGCATATTCTTTTTAATCTTCTCCCTTATGATTTCTAGCCTATCTTTATTTTCCATGTGACTTATCTCATGGTCTGACAATGACCGTAGTTTTCTAGCTAACCTATAATCTACTCCACTGCAAAACATATGCATCCCAAATAAGGCAAAAAAAGGAGTCATTCCTGTCGCTGAGTGTACAGAGGTTCTCAATGCGCACTCTATTTCTGAAAGATATAAATCCCAATCCCTATGATCATTTTCCAAATAAGCTCTTATAGCCGCCAATACGGATTGGTTTACTCGTTCCGATGCATTTGATTGTGGTGAATACACCGCTGTTCTCAAGTGATTAATTTTGTAGGTTTTCATCATTTCTGCAAATCCTTTGGCTGTAAATTGTGAACCATTGTCGCTATGTATAACTTCTGGTACTCCGAATTTGTGGAAAATTTCGTGTACTAGAAATTGTACTACATTCGTAGTGGTTGCCTCTTTCATTGCCTTTAAAAACACGAATTTCGAGAAATGATCCATTACTATAAATATATAGCAATTCCCAGATTTCGATCGAGGATATTTTCCCAAAAAATCAATGTATAGTTTTTGAAATGGTCGTTCGGTCACTACCTCTTGCCCAATTTCTGGCATCAGATTGACATTAGCGGGTTTTGTCTCTTTACATATTTGACATCTTTTGATAAATTCCCTAATTTGATGCGCCATTTTCGGCCAGTAGTAAAATCTTTTTAGTCTTTCTAGTGTTTTGGCTATACCACCATGAGCCGAAGTAAATGCAGTATGGGCTTTTGCTATTAAGGCATTTGTTAAATTTGACGGAATCCATAGCTTCCATTGTACTTCACCCAGATCTTGATAACAGTGTATTTTCTTATAAATTTTCCCATCTACAATTTTCAAATCAGGAAGTCTGTGTACATTATTTGTAATTTCTTCTATAAGATTCAAATACTCTTCGCTTTCAAATTCCAGAGTTTCCCAATCTAGAAGCTCTTCAGTTTCAATTTCTTCGACAACAGCATCAATAGGGACTCTAGAGAGCATATCTGCCACTATATTTTCTGACCCTTTTCGATGTTCAATATCAAAATCGAAAGCTTGTAGTTGTAGAGACCATCTAGCGAGTCTTCCGCTCAAGTCTTTTAGTGTCATAAGCCACTTCAGACTAGCGTGGTCGGTAATGATGGTAAATGGCATCATTTCTACATAAGGTCTGAATTTGCGCACCGCCATTACAGCAGCTAAACATTCTTTCTCTGTGACTGTATAGTTCCTTTGGCATGGATTTAATTTTTGCGAATAAAATGCTATGGGATGTTCCTCCTCCTTTGCGTTAAGCTGATAAAGCACAGCACCTATCCCATAATCAGAGGCATCACATTGGATGTAAAATCGCCTCGAGAAATCGGCATGTCTCAGTACAGGCGCGGTTGTTAATGCCTTTTTTAATTTTTCAAACGCATCCTTAGCCTCAGGCGTCATTACGAATTTTTTTGCTTTCTTTAAAGTGTCGGTGAGCGGTGCCGAAATTGTAGCAAAATTTTTAATAAAACGCCTATACCACCCTGCAGTTCCTAAAAAACTTCTCACCTCCCTTACAGTTCTCGGCAGTCGTATTTCCCTAATAGCTAAAATTTTATCCGGGTCTGTTTTCAAGGTACCTCCCCCTACAATAAAACCTAAATATTTCAGTTCCTGAAAACAAAATTTTGATTTGCCTAAACCTATCGTCAATTTAGCCTCACTCAGACAACTAGCAACCTGTTCAAGTAATTTCATATGCTCTTCAAACGATCCGGAAATTATTAGCAAATCATCCAAGTATATAAAAACGTTCTCCTTTAAATTTTGAGGAATAACTCTGTCCATTAATCTGCATAGTCTCTGAGCAGCGTTACATAAACCGAATGGCATTACTCTAAATTGATACAATGGCCTCCCAGCCACTGTAAACGCTGTGTATGCTCTACTTTCCTCATCCAGCTCAATTTGCCAGAAAGCGTATTTAAGGTCAACACTACTAATATAGTGTGTTTCATCGATTCTGCTCAGAATGCCATCTATGTTTTATAGTGGATATGCATCCTTTATAGTTACCTTATTCAATTTACGTGCATCCAGACAAAATCGATTTTTTCCCGGTTTTTTTTACAATTGTTGTCCGATTGCTCCAGGGACTATCGCTCAGTTCTATTACTCCCAAACTAAGCATATTGTCTATTTCCTGATAAGTAATCTGCTGTACCGCCGGGGATATTGGGTAATATCGATCCTTTACTGGAACCGTCCCCTCGACTAATTTTATAGTGTGTTTCTCTAAGTGTGTTAGTCCTAAACCCTTTTCCTCAAATGTGTCAAATTTGCGTAATACATCCTGAAGTTGTTCTCGTTGCCCTACGGTCAGGTTATGCTGTCTAAGAGTATATTCACTCCTCCCCTCCTCAAATTCACCATCGATTCTCCTAACATTTACCTCCTCCGCCGTAATAATTTCCGGAGCCAATTCAAACAACCTCCAAAAGTCTATCCCTAGATATAAATTCTGTTCCAAATCAGGACAAAGATACAAAATAATTTCTTTCCTTTGATCTTTGTACATTATGGATACGTTTACTCTCCCTAGAATTCTATAAGGCTGGCCACTGGCAGTTATCACATTGGTCCGCACAGGCAGAATGTTCATTTCAAGTTCTTCAGTCAATTCCCTACATCCTTTACCTAATAAACTAACGGAAGCCCCGGTGTCTAATAATCCTAACATCTGTCTTCCTTCAACCTCAACATTCGCAAAAATCCTATTATCATTTCCGGTTATTATTGCCCTATTTATCGATTCTACAAAAATTCGTCTAATTTTCTTCCTACTAGCAAATTTTTCCCGAACTCTTCTAATTCTTCTTGATACATACTTCCGTCCAATATCACTAAAAATCCGAGCTCTAACTTTGTCGTAGTTTTCCTGTCTTATATCAGCTGATAAATAATGTCTCATTCCTGGCATATATGTCTGATCATGATTTTCTAATCTTTTAAGGAGGAGATCTTCTCGGTTTGACGAGGGTCCCCCTTCGTTCCCAAGCCCCGATTCCAGTTTCCCGATTGACAAACCGGACATTTAGGCGTTATCGTGTTGGGCTTACCGCATCTATAGCAGAAAAGGTTTCTTTCTGTGAGTGGGCAATCCATAAATATATGACCTGGCTGTCTGCAATTCCAACATGTGATTGGTTGCCTGTTTTGTTGGGTATTTCTTAGCGCTGTAACCTCTTCGACGCAAACTTGCTGATCGACATCTGGCTCTATCGGTTCTTCATAGATTTCGTTTACATATCTTTGTTGCCTAGGTGGTGGTGGTGGCATATTCTTGTTTTCTTTTCTGGGAAAATAGCGTTCAGCTTCATGGCATTCAACCCTTAACTGCTCAACTGATGACACAGCTATTGGGTAAACGATTTTTCCCAAACTTTCTTTGATATTTTTCTTCATTATTTTGATCATATCATATTCTGACACGGGTTGAATTAGTTTTGAACGAATTTTATTCATAATGTGGAAATAGTCGTCTATACTTTCGTTGAACTGCTGTTTTCTTTCCACAAGATCTCGCATTATTTCAAAATTAGACCGGGTCGATTGGAATCGACCTAATAGCGCATGCCGGAGTCCGTTCCAATCTAATATGCCTTGTGTTTTCACACATAGCCAATACCATTCCCTTGCAGCTCCAGAAACTAAGAGATGAAAATCGCGTAAAACCTCAGACCATGGAATTTGATAATGGCTTTGAAGATGTTCTAATCGAAATATAAAATCTTCAACCCCCATGTGCGCTGAGTTTCCATCGAACACTACTCCTAACTTATCTATCCTAATTCTTTGCTGGTCGATATTATGTAATATGGGGCCTTGTAAGATCCCCCGCATAACTGGATCATTTATCCTGCCTGTACTATTTGGGTTGCTATCATCAGAAAAATTTTCGGAAATATTTCTTGGATTCATTCTATTCTCTATTGGTCGACTATTTGCGGATGTATTTTCATTGCCACTTTGAGCCTGCACTATTCTAGTTAAATTAACCATAGAATTAGTCAAATCTGTAATGGTTCTTTTCATATCTGTCATTTCATCCTGAACCATCTTTTTCACTTTTTCCTCTAATGTTCTTTGAACAATCATTGCCTCATCTACTACCATTTCCCTAACTTCCGGTGCTATATTTTCACCTGGTGTAATATTCACTCTAGATTGTGGGATATTTTGCACATTTTCGAAACTTTCCCTCCTAACATTTATAGTCTGAGATAGGTCCATAAATTGAGGCCTTGAATCCTCAGGATTCGTATTCATATTTCTGCTATTTGTTTTGGGTACTTTTGGAAGCCAATGTGGAATAGATCTATTAAGATCAAAATATGGTTGTCTGTTTCTTTTTCTATTCTGTGCCTGAGACCTTGTCTCTCTACTCATAATAAAAAAAAATTACTTGATACGCTAGACTACCCTACGAACTAGTGGCCTAGAATCTCTTTCAGTAGGTAAAAACGTAATTATTAAAAAAAAATACACACTAAAAAAAATTTAAAAAAAATATTATATAGTACTTGAATTTTAAAATAAATAAAAAAAACTCAGAGAACCAATCCCAAGAAAAACTTTAAATGCTAAAACAAATTAATCAAAATATTTAAAAATGCTATAAAAGCAAACACAAAAAAAATAGTTAGATAAAATATTAATGCAAAATAAATTGATATTAAATAAAAATAGCAAAAAATAAAAAAAATATTGATGAAAATAAACTGATAAAAAAAAATAATTAAATAAGAATACCAAAAAAAAAATAAATCGATAATAAGTATAATCTAACTAAATAATAAAATAATTATGAAAATAAATTGATAAATAAAGAAATTTATAAAAACAAATAAATCAATAAAAATAAATCGATAAACAAAAATAATTAATAAAAATAAATTGATAAAAATAAATTGATAAAAATAAAAAAAAATAATTAAATTAATATAATAAATGAAAATAAATTGAAAAAAAAAATAATTATATGTTCACTATTTCTTCTTTCTAGGGTTGTTGATATTACGTGTGAAGCGGTTTTATCTATTTCTTAAGCTTTTCCGTCATATGTTGTAAATCATTCTAACACAAAGGAAACATAACAAGGTTAGTTATTCTGATATAATCATATCCACTTTTCTATAATTATTCTCACGCTAACAGATTTAATATCTTCCGATACTACAGACCTTTAAAAAAAAACATTATTTAAAGCGGCTATCGTCCAAATACATATAATACTGCTAGACTAATAACTAACATAAGGCTGAAACTACTACACAAAAACTGAAGAAACATTAGTACTAATAGGATTCCATTTCGAACTCCAATGAACTAACATTATCTTTATGCACTTTAATCCTTTGTCCTATTGCTGTTCTGGTCTATAATCCCTGTTTCTATACAACATTTGCTCAATATAACATACGAATGGCTACAAAACATAAACTATAAACATCTAAAACAACATAAAACAAATTAATTTCTTCTATTTCACTTCCCTATTGGTCTATTGTATTGTGTTTTGGTCGTATACACATGTCAGCTTTTCTTCGGTAAAACCAGCGTAAAACGCTAAAGCCTTTTGATTGGGCGCCATATTGTTACGTGTCAGTTTTTGGCACTACAGTGAATCTCCGACTAGCTCTCGATCGGCGTCTTCCCGGGTGTGATTCATCCCTCACTCTAGCCCATTGACAGGTAAACAAATAAAATCTGAAACAAAACTATTTACAAACAAAACGAACATACGCGGAATAGAGAGGTAGGTGTAAACCCCTTATTGCCCTGACCCAACCATGGTCATCTAATACCCTGACTATTACAAAGATGACCCCTAATAACCGCCTCCCTTTTCACACTTACCACATCAACAACCCATATTCAATAATTTAAGCACACATAATTTTTTCTTACTTAACACGATCAAGACATTTGTTTTTATTAAATAAACTAACTATTAAAAATAACAATTATAAATCACTTAAATACTATTTTTACAAAAATACAACATATACATAAATAAATCTATTCGTCCCTTTATTCTTTTTAATTTCCTCTTCTTTATATATTTAAATTTCGGCCGTACTTCTATATTTATCTATTTTCCAACTTGATTTTTATTTGCTCTTATTATTTTTTTTTCCCAATATATGTGTATCTTTTAATTTTAACAACTTTTCTTTTATTTCTAATTTTCTCTGTTAGGCCTCAAACTAGTCTGTTCATCCACACTACCGGACATTCGCAAAACCTTCTTTTTCTTTAACCTATCTTAAAGGAGCTCCCTGAAGTGGTTCTTTCAAGCACAATAGGCACTATATATTATTTCTTATTTTCGCGCTTAATTTGAGCACTAAATTTTTCTATAATAAAAATTTTCTATTCCTAGATACGCATATATTTATTTTACTTTATAAATTTTCCAAATCTTCTCTAATTTTTTTAGGCCAATTAACTGTAATGGGACTTGGTTTACTTAGGCTAAACACTCAACACAACACTCTCGATACACACAATTTTTCTTATCACAACTTTACACTACTAACTTAATATTAACTTAATCCTTATTATTATTCTTATTTCTTTAATTTCTGCTATATCCTTTTTTTTTTTATTATTTCTGACACTAGGTTTTTAATTGCTTTCTTTTTCCTTTTTAATAATTTTGTTAAAATAAATATCTCCTGCAGTTAGTAATTGATATTTTAATTCTCACATAAATATGATAATTAATTTTCTCGCCGTTTATTAATTATTGATTCAATCATTCCGGCTTATTTATACGCCTTTTCAATTTATTATTTTTTTTTTTTAAAAATCTGTTACCTGGCTATTCGATCCGGCTCGACTTACAGGGTAAAGTTTTCCCAATCGTTCCTCTTCATATACAAATACGTGAATAGCCAGCTATCAAAACAAGAAAAAAAACACTTGAATATTCCTGTTTCTACTTCACAGGATCTTTCTTTTTATTTTTTTTAGCACTTACGTTTTAATTTTTTTTTGCACTAATAAAAAAAACTTTTCTCCTCCAATAATCGTTTTAAAACAATAAAACACACACTAAGAAGGACTTCTTTCCGCAATCCTGAATATATATTCTTTTCTTATTTTTAATATTTTTAAATTTTACTTTATTAAAAAAAACACTAGTGCTCGCACAGACTTTAACTTTATTTCTAAACTCGTCATCTTATTTACATTCCTTAAATACCTCCGCGAATCTATATGCTAGATATTTTCCCGCTTTCAAATTCTCTCTCTTTACCTAAAACACAAATAAATATTTAAAATTTTTCCCGCCGCGGAGCTATTTACAACCTTAGACCTTATTTATCTGCTAGTTCCCGCCACGGTTTATATAATAAGAATATTTATTAAATATTTTGCATGGAATTATTATCCCTTTCGTTTTCTTTTTATTTTTGTACAAGAAATTTTCAAATATTGATTTCTAGGCGCTTATTTCCCATATTAATTATTATTAATCCGTTTAAAACAAATCTACCAGACATCTACCCTTACTATTCCACACCAGGCGCACAGCAAATTTAATGAGTATTATACCTTCATTCAATATTTCATATTATTTTTAATTTGATTTGAATTGCCTCCAAAATGTTCTGAATGAAAATACCAGAAAATACGCTACTTTACGTTATTTTTACGCGTTACCAACTTCTTCAAATACCAAGTACCCACATACACCTGCACAAGTATCAAACATATGTTTTACAAAATAAAAAGACAAATCATGGCAGCATGGCATGTGTGAGTATAATTAATTTTATAATAATTTTGGTTCTTTTCTTCTATTTTCAGGTCTTCAAATATAAAATAGTCGGAGGTTTAGCATCAAGGGTAACTATAAGTATATCGTTCCTATTTTTTATTGACTAAACATTAATACATTTAGTTTTTTCCTTCATTTCAGCCCTTATACAAAAAAACAACAACAAAAACACAAACTCATGGCAAGATCTTGCCACAATAAAATGTTCTCACTTCAAATGTGAGTTATATTTATGGGACTCGGGCTGAGCACCCCTCCCAATTTGCTTATTTTCTTGTGTTTAGGGACTCGGGGTCTTAGGTGTTAATTTCAACCCCCTCCCGACGCTTTCCCTAAGGCTCCGCCACGCAAAATTTTTTTCCGGGCCAGAGTGCCCAAAGTTCAGTGGCGTATTTAAGGTGGATGTTTCACAAGTCCTTACCCCACCCGCAACAAAACTCCAGTCTCACTGAAAAATTAAAGAGAGGACGGTGTGCGGGCAAAACTAATGTGGAACAACTTTATACAACGTGGGGAATTCCCACTCCCTGAGATACTCAAAGCCGGGCATACTAAACCTATCATAATCGGCTATTTAACTATCCTCGGATACACTCACTTCGGAACTACAATTAACCGATACAACACTATCAGATAAGTAGCAATAGATTATTTCCCTTACGACTTGAACTCTCGCTTTGTGATGATTCTTTTTCTCTTTACCTAGGTTTTTCATATTTATTTCGTCATGTATTCTGGATTATTGGCCACCAGTTTCTCGTCAGAATAAACACTACAATTATACAACATTCGGTGAGACAAAAAAAAACAATTCAACATTCAACCACATAAACGACATAAAAAAAATCAGGTACTTTAGGATTTGCTGTTTAACAATTTGTTAAAATTTTTGTTATCATTATTTATTCTAATATCACAGCTCTTTCTTAACCTAAATATTGCACCTCATTTCCCTTATCACAATTTATCTGCTATAAATATTGGATTATAATTTAATGTCTTTTGAATGAAACACCCCGATAGGACTTCCCTGTAGCGACTCTAACTCATACATATTGTTTCCTATTGGCCTCAAAACACGACATTTGATAAATTTTCGACAAAATTTTGCATTTAAATTTTTTCCAAAGTCACTCAGTACCGTATTACGCCGATATACCTCCTGACCAGGAACTAACTTTATATTTCTTGCCCTTTGGTTGTATCTAACCGCACTTTTTTCATAGGCCTCATGCATATTCTTTTTAATCTTCTCCCTTATGATTTCTAGCCTATCTTTATTTTCCATGTGACTTATCTCATGGTCTGACAATGACTGTAGTTTTCTAGCTAACCTATAATCTACTCCACTGCAAAACATATGCATCCCAAATAAGGCAAAAAAAGGAGTCATTCCTGTCGCTGAGTGTACAGAGGTTCTCAATGCGCACTCTATTTCTGAAAGATATAAATCCCAATCCCTATGATCATTTTCCAAATAAGCTCTTATAGCCGCCAATACGGATTGGTTTACTCGTTCCGATGCATTTGATTGTGGTGAATACACCGCTGTTCTCAAGTGATTAATTTTGTAGGTTTTCATCATTTCTGCAAATCCTTTGGCTGTAAATTGTGAACCATTGTCGCTATGTATAACTTCTGGTACTCCGAATTTGTGGAAAATTTCGTGTACTAGAAATTGTACTACATTCGTAGTGGTTGCCTCTTTCATTGCCTTTAAAAACACGAATTTCGAGAAATGATCCATTACTATAAATATATAGCAATTCCCAGATTTCGATCGAGGATATTTTCCCAAAAAATCAATGTATAGTTTTTGAAATGGTCGTTCGGTCACTACCTCTTGCCCAATTTCTGGCATCAGATTGACATTAGCGGGTTTTGTCTCTTTACATATTTGACATCTTTTGATAAATTCCCTAATTTGATGCGCCATTTTCGGCCAGTAGTAAAATCTTTTTAGTCTTTCTAGTGTTTTGGCTATACCACCATGAGCCGAAGTAAATGCAGTATGGGCTTTTGCTATTAAGGCATTTGTTAAATTTGACGGAATCCATAGCTTCCATTGTACTTCACCCAGATCTTGATAACAGTGTATTTTCTTATAAATTTTCCCATCTACAATTTTCAAATCAGGAAGTCTGTGTACATTATTTGTAATTTCTTCTATAAGATTCAAATACTCTTCGCTTTCAAATTCCAGAGTTTCCCAATCTAGAAGCTCTTCAGTTTCAATTTCTTCGACAACAGCATCAATAGGGACTCTAGAGAGCATATCTGCCACTATATTTTCTGACCCTTTTCGATGTTCAATATCAAAATCGAAAGCTTGTAGTTGTAGAGACCATCTAGCGAGTCTTCCGCTCAAGTCTTTTAGTGTCATAAGCCACTTCAGACTAGCGTGGTCGGTAATGATGGTAAATGGCATCATTTCTACATAAGGTCTGAATTTGCGCACCGCCATTACAGCAGCTAAACATTCTTTCTCTGTGACTGTATAGTTCCTTTGGCATGGATTTAATTTTTGCGAATAAAATGCTATGGGATGTTCCTCCTCCTTTGCGTTAAGCTGATACAGCACAGCACCTATCCCATAATCAGAGGCATCACATTGGATGTAAAATCGCCTCGAGAAATCGGCATGTCTCAGTACAGGCGCGGTTGTTAATGCCTTTTTTAATTTTTCAAACGCATCCTTAGCCTCAGGCGTCATTACGAATTTTTTTGCTTTCTTTAAAGTGTCGGTGAGCGGTGCCGAAATTGTAGCAAAATTTTTAATAAAACGCCTATACCACCCTGCAGTTCCTAAAAAACTTCTCACCTCCCTTACAGTTCTCGGCAGTCGTATTTCCCTAATAGCTAAAATTTTATCCGGGTCTGTTTTCAAGGTACCTCCCCCTACAATAAAACCTAAATATTTCAGTTCCTGAAAACAAAATTTTGATTTGCCTAAACCTATCGTCAATTTAGCCTCACTCAGACAACTAGCAACCTGTTCAAGTAATTTCATATGCTCTTCAAACGATCCGGAAATTATTAGCAAATCATCCAAGTATATAAAAACGTTCTCCTTTAAATTTTGAGGAATAACTCTGTCCATTAATCTGCATAGTCTCTGAGCAGCGTTACATAAACCGAATGGCATTACTCTAAATTGATACAATGGCCTCCCAGCCACTGTAAACGCTGTGTATGCTCTACTTTCCTCATCCAGCTCAATTTGCCAGAAAGCGTATTTAAGGTCAACACTACTAATATAGTGTGTTTCATCGATTCTGCTCAGAATGCCATCTATGTTTTGTAGTGGATATGCATCCTTTATAGTTACCTTATTCAATTTACGTGCATCCAGACAAAATCGATTTTTTCCCGGTTTTTTTACAATTGTTGTCCGATTGCTCCAGGGACTATCGCTCAGTTCTATTACTCCCAAACTAAGCATATTGTCTATTTCCTGATAAGTAATCTGCTGTACCGCCGGGGATATTGGGTAATATCGATCCTTTACTGGAACCGTCCCCTCGACTAATTTTATAGTGTGTTTCTCTAAGTGTGTTAGTCCTAAACCCTTTTCCTCAAATGTGTCAAATTTGCGTAATACATCCTGAAGTTGTTCTCGTTGCCCTACGGTCAGGTTATGCTGTCTAAGAGTATATTCACTCCTCCCCTCCTCAAATTCACCATCGATTCTCCTAACATTTACCTCCTCCGCCGTAATAATTTCCGGAGCCAATTCAAACAACCTCCAAAAGTCTATCCCTAGATATAAATTCTGTTCCAAATCAGGACAAAGATACAAAATAATTTCTTTCCTTTGATCTTTGTACATTATGGATACGTTTACTCTCCCTAGAATTCTATAAGGCTGGCCACTGGCAGTTATCACATTGGTCCGCACAGGCAGAATGTTCATTTCAAGTTCTTCAGTCAATTCCCTACATCCTTTACCTAATAAACTAACGGAAGCCCCGGTGTCTAATAATCCTAACATCTGTCTTCCTTCAACCTCAACATTCGCAAAAATCCTATTATCATTTCCGGTTATTATTGCCCTATTTATCGATTCTACAAAAATTCGTCTAATTTTCTTCCTACTAGCAAATTTTTCCCGAACTCTTCTAATTCTTCTTGATACATACTTCCGTCCAATATCACTAAAAATCCGAGCTCTAACTTTGTCGTAGTTTTCCTGTCTTATATCAGCTGATAAATAATGTCTCATTCCTGGCATATATGTCTGATCATGATTTTCTAATCTTTTAAGGAGGAGATCTTCTCGGTTTGACGAGGGTCCCCCTTCGTTCCCAAGCCCCGATTCCAGTTTCCCGATTGACAAACCGGACATTTAGGCGTTATCGTGTTGGGCTTACCGCATCTATAGCAGAAAAGGTTTCTTTCTGTGAGTGGGCAATCCATAAATATATGACCTGGCTGTCTGCAATTCCAACATGTGATTGGTTGCCTGTTTTGTTGGGTATTTCTTAGCGCTGTAACCTCTTCGACGCAAACTTGCTGATCGACATCTGGCTCTATCGGTTCTTCATAGATTTCGTTTACATATCTTTGTTGCCTAGGTGGTGGTGGTGGCATATTCTTGTTTTCTTTTCTGGGAAAATAGCGTTCAGCTTCATGGCATTCAACCCTTAACTGCTCAACTGATGACACAGCTATTGGGTAAACGATTTTTCCCAAACTTTCTTTGATATTTTTCTTCATTATTTTGATCATATCATATTCTGACACGGGTTGAATTAGTTTTGAACGAATTTTATTCATAATGTGGAAATAGTCGTCTATACTTTCGTTGAACTGCTGTTTTCTTTCCACAAGATCTCGCATTATTTCAAAATTAGACCGGGTCGATTGGAATCGACCTAATAGCGCATGCCGGAGTCCGTTCCAATCTAATATGCCTTGTGTTTTCACACATAGCCCTTGCAGCTCCAGAAACTAAGAGATGAAAATCGCGTAAAACCTCAGACCATGGAATTTGATAATGGCTTTGAAGATGTTCTAATCGAAATATAAAATCTTCAACCCCCATGTGCGCTGAGTTTCCATCGAACACTACTCCTAACTTATCTATCCTAATTCTTTGCTGGTCGATATTATGTAATATGGGGCCTTGTAAGATCCCCCACATAACTGGATCATTTATCCTGCCTGTACTATTTGGGTTGCTATCATCAGAAAAATTTTCGGAAATATTTCTTGGATTCATTCTATTCTCTATTGGTCGACTATTTGCGGATGTATTTTCATTGCCACTTTGAGCCTGCACTATTCTAGTTAAATTAACCATAGAATTAGTCAAATCTGTAATGGTTCTTTTCATATCTGTCATTTCATCCTGAACCATCTTTTTCACTTTTTCCTCTAATGTTCTTTGAACAATCATTGCCTCATCTACTACCATTTCCCTAACTTCCGGTGCTATATTTTCACCTGGTGTAATATTCACTCTAGATTGTGGGATATTTTGCACATTTTCGAAACTTTCCCTCCTAACATTTATAGTCTGAGATAGGTCCATAAATTGAGGCCTTGAATCCTCAGGATTCGTATTCATATTTCTGCTATTTGTTTTGGGTACTTTTGGAAGCCAATGTGGAATAGATCTATTAAGATCAAAATATGGTTGTCTGTTTCTTTTTCTATTCTGTGCCTGAGACCTTGTCTCTCTACTCATAATAAAAAAAAATTACTTGATACGCTAGACTACCCTACGAACTAGTGGCCTAGAATCTCTTTCAGTAGGTAAAAACGTAATTATTAAAAAAAAATACACACTAAAAAAAATTTAAAAAAAATATTATATAGTACTTGAATTTTAAAATAAATAAAAAAAACTCAGAGAACCAATCCCAAGAAAAACTTTAAATGCTAAAACAAATTAATCAAAATATTTAAAAATGCTATAAAAGCAAACACAAAAAAAATAGTTAGATAAAATATTAATGCAAAATAAATTGATATTAAATAAAAATAGCAAAAAATAAAAAAAATATTGATGAAAATAAACTGATAAAAAAAATAATTAAATAAGAATACCAAAAAAAAAATAAATCGATAATAAGTATAATCTAACTAAATAATAAAATAATTATGAAAATAAATTGATAAATAAAGAAATTTATAAAAACAAATAAATCAATAAAAATAAATCGATAAACAAAAATAATTAATAAAAATAAATTGATAAAAATAAATTGATAAAAATAAAAAAAAATAATTAAATTAATATAATAAATGAAAATAAATTGAAAAAAAAAATAATTATATGTTCACTATTTCTTCTTTCTAGGGTTGTTGATATTACGTGTGAAGCGGTTTTATCTATTTCTTAAGCTTTTCCGTCATATGTTGTAAATCATTCTAACACAAAGGAAACATAACAAGGTTAGTTATTCTGATATAATCATATCCACTTTTCTATAATTATTCTCACGCTAACAGATTTAATATCTTCCGATACTACAGACCTTTAAAAAAAAACATTATTTAAAGCGGCTATCGTCCAAATACATATAATACTGCTAGACTAATAACTAACATAAGGCTGAAACTACTACACAAAAACTGAAGAAACATTAGTACTAATAGGATTCAATTTCGAACTCCAATGAACTAACATTATCTTTATGCACTTTAATCCTTTGTCCTATTGCTGTTCTGGTCTATAATCCCTGTTTCTATACAACATTTGCTCAATATAACATACGAATGGCTACAAAACATAAACTATAAACATCTAAAACAACATAAAACAAATTAATTTCTTCTATTTCACTTCCCTATTGGTCTATTGTATTGTGTTTTGGTCGTATACACATGTCAGCTTTTCTTCGGTAAAACCAGCGTAAAACGCTAAAGCCTTTTGATTGGGCGCCATATTGTTACGTGTCAGTTTTTGGCACTACAGTGAATCTCCGACTAGCTCTCGATCGGCGTCTTCCCGGGTGTGATTCATCCCTCACTCTAGCCCATTGACAGGTAAACAAATAAAATCTGAAACAAAACTATTTACAAACAAAACGAACATACGCGGAATAGAGAGGTAGGTGTAAACCCCTTATTGCCCTGACCCAACCATGGTCATCTAATACCCTGACTATTACAAAGATGACCCCTAATAACCGCCTCCCTTTTCACACTTACCACATCAACAACCCATATTCAATAATTTAAGCACACATAATTTTTTCTTACTTAACACGATCAAGACATTTGTTTTTATTAAATAAACTAACTATTAAAAATAACAATTATAAATCACTTAAATACTATTTTTACAAAAATACAACATATACATAAATAAATCTATTCGTCCCTTTATTCTTTTTAATTTCCTCTTCTTTATATATTTAAATTTCGGCCGTACTTCTATATTTATCTATTTTCCAACTTGATTTTTATTTGCTCTTATTATTTTTTTTTCCCAATATATGTGTATCTTTTAATTTTAACAACTTTTCTTTTATTTCTAATTTTCTCTGTTAGGCCTCAAACTAGTCTGTTCATCCACACTACCGGACATTCGCAAAACCTTCTTTTTCTTTAACCTATCTTAAAGGAGCTCCCTGAAGTGGTTCTTTCAAGCACAATAGGCACTATATATTATTTCTTATTTTCGCGCTTAATTTGAGCACTAAATTTTTCTATAATAAAAATTTTCTATTCCTAGATACGCATATATTTATTTTACTTTATAAATTTTCCAAATCTTCTCTAATTTTTTTAGGCCAATTAACTGTAATGGGACTTGGTTTACTTAGGCTAAACACTCAACACAACACTCTCGATACACACAATTTTTCTTATCACAACTTCACACTACTAACTTAATATTAACTTAATCCTTATTATTATTCTTATTTCTTTAATTTCTGCTATATCCTTTTTTTTTTTTATTATTTCTGACACTAGGTTTTTAATTGCTTTCTTTTTCCTTTTTAATAATTTTGTTAAAATAAATATCTCCTGCAGTTAGTAATTGATATTTTAATTCTCACATAAATATGATAATTAATTTTCTCGCCGTTTATTAATTATTGATTCAATCATTCCGGCTTATTTATACGCCTTTTCAATTTATTATTTTTTTTTTTAAAAAATCTGTTACCTGGCTATTCGATCCGGCTCGACTTACAGGGTAAAGTTTTCCCAATCGTTCCTCTTCATATACAAATACGTGAATAGCCAGCTATCAAAACAAGAAAAAAAACACTTGAATATTCCTGTTTCTACTTCACAGGATCTTTCTTTTTATTTTTTTTAGCACTTACGTTTTAATTTTTTTTTGCACTAATAAAAAAAACTTTTCTCCTCCAATAATCGTTTTAAAACAATAAAACACACACTAAGAAGGACTTCTTTCCGCAATCCTGAATATATATTCTTTTCTTATTTTTAATATTTTTAAATTTTACTTTATTAAAAAAAACACTAGTGCTCGCACAGACTTTAACTTTATTTCTAAACTCGTCATCTTATTTACATTCCTTAAATACCTCCGCGAATCTATATGCTAGATATTTTCCCGCTTTCAAATTCTCTCTCTTTACCTAAAACACAAATAAATATTTAAAATTTTTCCCGCCGCGGAGCTATTTACAACCTTAGACCTTATTTATCTGCTAGTTCCCGCCACGGTTTATATAATAAGAATATTTATTAAATATTTTGCATGGAATTATTATCCCTTTCGTTTTCTTTTTATTTTTGTACAAGAAATTTTCAAATATTGATTTCTAGGCGCTTATTTCCCATATTAATTATTATTAATCCGTTTAAAACAAATCTACCAGACATCTACCCTTACTATTCCACACCAGGCGCACAGCAAATTTAATGAGTATTATACCTTCATTCAATATTTCATATTATTTTTAATTTGATTTGAATTGCCTCCAAAATGTTCTGAATGAAAATACCAGAAAATACGCTACTTTACGTTATTTTTACGCGTTACCAACTTCTTCAAATACCAAGTACCCACATACACCTGCACAAGTATCAAACATATGTTTTACAAAATAAAAAGACAAATCATGGCAGCATGGCATGTGTGAGTATCAGTGTGACCATATTAGCTTTTTTCGAGCTAAATTTAGCTTTATTTTTTTGGATTTAGCTTGATATATTTCATTTAGCTTTAAGCTTTTTTTTAAGCTTTTTTAAAAAATGAATTTGGCTTTTTCTAGCCTTTTTTTCTATTTGTATTCCAATGATTTTATGATATGTACATAATAAAAAAAGAAAGTTCAATAAAATAAAGATATATTGGTAACCTTATAAACTAGTCTCAAACAGCTAAAATCTGGCATCACAGAAACAATAAGTCAGCAAGTAATTCTTTAAAGTTAAACAAGGTGGTAGTAGGAGATTTGCAGTTATTTTTTCACTATTGTTTTTGACAGCTTGATGATCTACACACATATATGAAAACAATGCGATGTTTCAATATCTGCTATAATCTGTTTTGAAATGTACTTTTGTACACATCTTGTTTTCTTCTTTTATTGTGAACTACATGTAACTGTTTTTTCGTATTTGGCTTCTTAAATTCATACTTTATACCTACCTATTAAATTAAAAAATTAATAAAAAGGAAAATGGAAAGGTCAGTAGTATTAATATAAAACTATAAGTAAGGTGTATTATTTTTAATTACTTATACATATAGATTCTTAAAAAGAAATGAGTCGAATGATAAGCAAATTGTGCATAGCTGTAGTAATGATACAGAAGATGAATTTTCACCTAGTTCTAGCAAAAGGTAGTTTTAATATTGAAAAGAAAAGTATAAGGAATTAAGTATCGTTTTATATTCTAGAAAATACACGCAAAAATTGAGAAAAAGCTGGTTCAATGATTCGAGACTTTCGAAGTGGATTGTTGAAGTAAATGACAAACAGGTAAAATGTAAATACTGTCATTACTTATGCTGGCATAAGAATTACAAAAAATTATTTTATAATCATTATTATTATACGAGCATACATACATGAATATGTGTTTGAATTTAATGCTCATCAAGATATTTTTGTTCCATAACTATACATAGTTTGATTTGGTTACTGATTAAAAACATATTTTACTTAAATTTTGACTAAAAAAAAGGTTTTTACATAGTATGTGTTATTTATAATACGAATAATGAATTAATATTATTAAAAAGCAATATAAAAATTTAGCTTTATTTTTTGGCTTTTATTTATTTATTTTTAGCCTTTTTTAGCTCTATTTTTAACCTGATTTAGCTCTATATTTTTTTAAAATCTGGTCACACTGGTGAGTATAATTAATTTTATAATAATTTTGGTTCTTTTCTTCTATTTTCAGGTCTTCAAATATAAAATAGTCGGAGGTTTAGCATCAAGGGTAACTATAAGTATATCGTTCCTATTTTTTATTGACTAAACATTAATACATTTAGTTTTTTCCTTCATTTCAGCCCTTATACAAAAAACAACAACAAAAACACAAACTCATGGCAAGATCTTGCCACAATAAAATGTTCTCACTTCAAATGTGAGTTATATTTATGGGACTCGGGCTGAGCACCCCTCCCAATTTGCTTATTTTCTTGTGTTTAGGGACTCGGGGTCTTAGGTGTTAATTTCAACCCCCTCCCGACGCTTTCCCTAAGGCTCCGCCACGCAAAATTTTTTTCCGGGCCAGAGTGCCCAAAGTTCAGTGGCGTATTTAAGGTGGATGTTTCACAAGTCCTTACCCCACCCGCAACATGCTGTAAATCTTTTTTCTGAATATAGTGCTACTTACTCCATTACTTTGCAAATACAAAAAAAAACCTTTTATAAATTTGACTTTTTCATTTGATTTGACAATGGAAATGCCCATGCACAAAAATATTACGTTTTTACTTTATAAAACGCGTTTTGGTTTACAGCATTTATAATATACCTTTAAGTTTTTTGAATTGTAAATCAATATAAATACACACACTTATTCTACTTAACAAACTTTAGTGAAATGAATTCTAATGTCCACAAACTGTATCCACTGTTGTTAGTAACAAACTGAACCATTTAATGTCTCAAATAAAACTGAACTCACATTAATGAGTTAGCCTGTATTTAAATTTACAACCATTTCTAGTCGTTTCCAAAACTTTCTGTTCTAATTATTTTAACCCTTTTACAGTTTAATGGAATAATTTTCCCACCAATTTTTTCTTCAATGTTAAGGTAACTTATCAATCGCAGTTATTTTTCCGACTTGGCAACAATAATTGTAAGGAATAAAATATTTGTTTTTAACATTCGCAATGACAGATTATAAAAGATTTTTTCGAAACGGGTGTTGTGTAAATTGCAAACAGGGGTTTTTGCAACTGCGAGCGAAATCGGTATATATCTTTGAATTTACGTGGTGATATATATAAAATTCTTCTACATTTCATAGATTTATGTCTAGTATCTTAGATATGAGACATATTTTTGCTTGGACACAGTTTTTCCTTAAACCATTTTTCTTGAAAGAATATTTCTTGGAAGAATATTCCCTCTAACCATAAGGTTTTTTGTTTTTTATATTACAGATTGAACAACAATAAAATTTTAGCTCCTATTCTACTATACTTGTTCTTGTCAACTTATCTTATGTTGTCTATGTACCGATTCTCTTGCGTATTCTACTCAGGACAGCCTTCTGAATACTTGCCAGATTTACTTTGAGACATAAGAATATTTGTGAATGTTCCCGCTGCAGGCAGAGTTAATATTTTTGACACAAATAAACTTGTATTTCTTTTTATTTTTATGCATCAATAGAACCCCTAAATCACAACCAGATTTACAGGGGTGTGCTGGAAATCGCAAACTCAAAACACAAGAATTTTAAAAGTCGTTTTTTGGTAAGATTTCTGTAATATGTAAAAGAATTTTATGACAAATATTATACAAACATTTCTCATTTAAACAGAATTTTATAACAAAATTCTTGCGTTTTGCGTTTGCGATTTCCAGCACACCCCCCTTAATTTATTCTATCCCGATCGCTATGTCCGTTAAAGGGTTAAAATACCTTTTATACATATAAATCTAAAGTCTACCTTTAGGCCTTAAGGCCCAACAAGAATGTGCATAAACAAACTAAAGCTACTGTCAAAAATAATCATAAAACCTCTCAAATGCGAAATAATAAAAGATTTTATTCCATACGGAATGTGCGATCAGTTTCGCACTTTGCTTAAGGCCCAGAACAGATGGTGAAACGCAACTGCAACTTCTAGATATTATCGAGTTTCATCTGAGCTTATGCCATAGACTCCTTTAAGGGACTACACATGACGCGACCATTTTGAGACCCGTTTGAAATGCATTGGAAATCAGTTGCATTAAAACCGACGTGCAGGAAACTCGTGTGTGCGTTTCATCTGTTCTCAAAGAAAATCGGAATGATTGTGATAATTTCATTACATTTTGGTACATTTTAGGTTGTAGGGTGGGTGGAAAACGATTGAAACTAGTTTCAAAACAATGATTTCTAAAGGGTTTCGTTGCAGTTGCGTTTTACCGTCTGTTCTGGGCCAAGTTTCCTTAAGTACAATATAGTTTGAAACATATGATTTACATGTATTCTCTCGGTTGCTTAAGCCACGTTTTTCATATTATGGTTGGGCCTTTACAAACATTATATTCCAAGTACTAGAAAGTTACATACAGTAAAGTTGACATACAATCTTTCAAAACAATTTCAAACTAATACGACATAAAAGTATAATTAACAAGATAACTTAAAGTATAAATAACTCTTAGATAAATCTAATTTCGTAACAATATTTAAAAAAAAAGTACCTTCATTTAAAAAAAATAAAATCTTCGCTACGGTATCATATTGGTGGTCAAACACCTACATACATGTAGGTATTTATCCCTACTCAAGGCGAATTTACACAAGGTAAGTGCAACTCTACAACTACAAAAAGCCCCATGTATTTTGTTTATGAAATTTTCCCTCTTGTTGTCAAATTTCAGTATAGAAACAAAACAATATTTTGACGTTTCAGCGTTTTTTAATTCGCCGTGGATACAGCTGATGAACGGCTGACGAGATGAGTTTACCTTGTGTAAATTCGCCTTGTCCCTACTCTTGGCATTACTGCATAAGTAAACATTAGCTTTTGTATATAACAACCAAGGCGAATTCAACTACAGGTGGTGTCGGAACTACAACAATCCAAAAACAACAGAAACAACATAGGGTTTTTTGCATTGCATTGTTAGTGTCATTAGCTCGAAATGTCAACCATTATTAGCAAAACACTAACAAATAAGCCCGAACTGTAAAAATCAGATGTCGTTTCGACACCACCTGTAGTTGAATTCGCCTTGATAACAACAATCTTCACTTGATATATATAGAGCAAAGCGAATTTATACAGGTGACACTTTCGCCTCATCTGTTTATTGCAAGGTATATTTATAGCAGGTAGTCTCGGAAAGCCAGCTGTTTATTTTTTATTTGCTTGTTTTGTGGTACGAACTGTCAAATGTTGTATAGTAAACATGTAAACAAGTTTTTTATCTCTATCTTTTGTCTTTTTTGTCTCTTATCAACCCCTTTGCCTTTTGACAGTTCGTACCACATAACAACAATAAAAAGCCCTGTTGTTTGTTTTATTGCACAATTGTTGTAATCTCGCGGCTACCTGCTATAAATATACCTTGGTTTATTGTTTACTTTTTGTGTGCTTTGTTTACATTTTGTGTAAAAATTAGTTACATTTAAGGCGAATACAGGTAATTTCGGTACTACAACAAGTTCAACTCGGACCAAAACCAAACGCAATTAATTTTTGTAAAATTATTGTACAATGTCGAAAACAGAAACTAATCAGAAACCATTAATAAAATGTTGACATCCAACAACGATAATGCTAAAAAAAAGTTACAGCAGTGCTTTTAATAGCACTTGTAATGAATTCGTCTTGGTTGCACTTTAAAATTCAATAAACATCTAAATGCTTGAAAAATTGCAGAGCTGTAAATTAATCATTAATTTTTTTATTAATTCGCGAATTATTCATGTACGGAATTGGCAATTTTTGCATTAATTCTTTTTACACAAAAAGATTAATTGAAAAAAATATGTCAAATGAATTTCAATTCGTTTCCAATTCAAATGAATTTGTAGAATGAATTGCAATTCGTTTCTAATTCAAATGAATTTGTCAAAGTGAACTGCAATTAATTTCCAATTCATTTGGATTGAATTGGTTTTGAATTAATTCAAATTAATTAAAAAAAGAATTAGCAATTCATTTCTCAAATTGCCAAAAATTAGTGTTTACTTTGTATAGGAGATGCTAAGACCATTAAAAGTTTCGACATATTTTATAGACTTTTTGCATACCATGTGTAACATAGTCAAAATTTTAAAAAATCCGTCCAATGGTTTGGGCGATACAAACAAACACAACTTCTTATTTAGATATACATACTTTTAAAACTAAATAATTTGGGATATTTTCCAATTTTGGTTCATTTTTTACAATTTGCTTACACTGCGAACAGTTGCCCTTCTGACAAAAAGTTTATTCATAATTATTATCAGGGGTGTTCTGGAAATCGAAAACGCAAGAATTTCGAAGTTGTTTTTAATACGCTTTTAATCTAGTTTTTATAATTTTTGTTGTAAAATTCCGTTTAATAGCGAACTATTTGTATAATATTTGTCATAAAGTTCTTTTATTAAATAAATTTTATTCAAAAACGACGTTTAAAATTCTTGCGCTTTGCGTTTTCGATTTCCAGAACACCCCTGTATATCTAATTTTTTAGTGCTTTTTATGTTATTTTCCGATATTTTCTTTTTCTTCACCGATTAAGCGATTTCAAATAAATTTTAGGGTTTCTTTTAAATTTTGCAATCGTTCGCGAATTGTTGCCATGTTCGCGATTTAATCCTGTACGGTTTTACGATTTTTAATAAATATAAATTTTTAATAAATATTTGGGAATTTCAGTAATTTTTACCGAATTTTTCATTCCTGTTAGTTTTAGGGACTTTTAATCAATTTAATGGTGCTATTTTTGCAAACTTTTTTGATTTTTTAAATTTTTGCAAAGCTTTGTTGCTCTTTGAGGCAATCGTCGCGATTTAAAAATAGCCCCATACCTAAACCGAAGACACCTATTTTACAGGGCACTCTTAACATTGTCGATTTAAAAGGGGGCGAAAAGTTCAATCCCTTATGTCATTATTAAATGTGAAAAATTCATAAAACTTGCTACTCTTTAAGAGAGCAAAACATTTTTAAGAAATTGTATTTTTTAATTAAAATGTCACATTTTTTTTTTTAAAGAAACCATCACAAGTTATGTTTGCTATTAGGGAAATTGTATTTTACTATCGAAAATCTAATTTAAAAGTCATAAAAAATCTTTTAACACAAACTTTTTACGAATACTAACTACTTTTTAGGAATGTGCGTTCTATGTTTCGGTATTAAATTTTCACTTGAAGTCCATTCCTCCATCTCCGCTTATTTCGAAAACATTTGTTTAGCACTAACGTTCAGCAGTGTTGACAAAAAAGAAAATGAGAGTGCTTTTTTCAAAAAGGGTCAAGTAGTGGCACAAAAAAGGTGCAAATGATACAAAAGGATAATTTAAAAAAAGGGTCATAGAAGGTATCAAGACCGAAAAGGGGTCAAATTGATACTTTAGTATCACAACGGTAACGCTGCTTTTAGCGTTTACCCAATTATCTTTTGTAGATAGGGCCTTTTGTTTTTGCTAATAAAATAGCAAATTTTGGTCATAAGATTCCATTTGTGAGCATTTGTGTTGATACAATACATCAAAATAAATTAGTTTTAGTTATGGCCTTTTGCGTTTCAGGTAACGTATGTATGTGTTTTGTTTGTTTGGATAAAATCTTGCAACTAAATTTTGAAGCAGATATCTTCAACCGATGAAGCTGAAACTGTGTGTACACGTTCAGTTTGGATGACAATACATGAATAGGTGTGACGTTATTCTAGATAGATCATGGTGGAACACCTAAGATGACAGACTAGTGATTTTTAATGCATTCCTACAATATGGGTATCAAATGTGTAGATAAAAAAGTACATATATCATCAGGCAAAAGTAAAATTTGTTTCCCAAAAAAGAACCAGGAGAAAGTTGACGGCAATTCATTATTATTAAAAAAGTCTTTTAATTTCTTTCGATGTCGAATTCGTGATTTGCTTTTGTGTATTTAAAAACTCCCAAAGAAATGTTTTTATTAAAAATTATTTTATTGTTTTCAAATTCATTTTGAAGGAATAAAGAAAAAAGTTTATTTTTTATTAAAAATAAGCTATTATGAACCAATGTAACGAAATACTTATATACTAAACTTATTTGTTATGTAGAATATTTATAGTTTACACATTTTTATATACATTATAATAAAAATATAGAAAAACATACATCACTAAAATTGTATATTCAAAATTTTTTCTTTTTTTATAAATAACTAAAAAATAATTTAGAACAATCGTTATCGAAAATGCATAAAGTCAAGCAAGAATTGGGTTTTAATCATAGCTGTCAAATAATGATTACTAATCTTAAAGAAAGGTAATAGATTATTTTGATTTAAATGTAATTTTATTTTTTTTAATACAATTACAGTTAAGCCCTTTAACTATTTGATTACGATAAGTATTAATTAACAAAAAATTATCACGATTACCTTAGATTTTTGTAAAATCAACAAGAGTTATACTAAAATATCCAAATATTATTATATATTATATGCAGTTTTACGATTATTTTTGAATTTTACAAAATACTCAATAATTCTTAATTTGAACTTTAAGTTTTTTTTTTAAATTAAAATATTTGCCAACTAAAAATATATATATTTTTTAAGTTTTTATCTTTAAAAAAGTTGTAAGTAAATGTTAAAATTTTGAAAGTAATTAAAAGCAAATATTATTATTTTTAGGCCTTTAAAATAAAATCAATTATAATCATTAGATAGATTGTTCACGTGATTATTTGACGATCATTTAAATTAGTTGTGATTGTTTTAAGATTATTTGAAATCGTTATCATTAGTATGTAATTAGAATAAGTTTCAACATCATTACGATAATTAAAAAAATAAATAATCGAATTGATTACTAATCGTAATTTAACAGCTTTAAACCATAAAAAACACAATAGCGGAATTCACGCTTAGTAGTACGTACATATATTTAAAAACCTTTAGATGAAAAAGGATTTTAAACCAAAAAATATGAGCGCTTGAGGGTATTGTAAATCAAAAAGCCGATGTTTGTTGTTATTACCACAAGTTTTTTTTTTTATTTTTAATAACAGCAAAAATATTTTGTTTGGTTGTGTGTATTACATAATACAAAAAGCAGCTTAATAAGGCCAAAAACTAATTTTATGGTTTTTTTTTTACCAAATTTTACTCCTTCTTAGAAAACGAGAGAGAAAGAGAGAAAAGGCAAAAGCTTGTTAATAAATGTACGTAGTTTACCACAATTTTTGGTATAGTAAATAAACAACAATTGTGCGTGTGGTTTTGTAAACCTTAATATATGTATAATATATGTACTTTATCCACAAGATCTGCTAGGTAAACAATGCTAGTTTACTACTAAGCTTGATTTCCGCTAATAATTCGAAATTTTCAAGTTTTGTCTAACACATTAAGCGTTTTCACATTGGTCACTGTGCAAATTTGCATTGCATGTTATCGCTTTTGCAAACCGCCTGGTGTATACTTCTTTTTGTTTTGTTCAGGGCACATGAAGAAAAATTAAGCAAATTACAAGTACATACAATTTGTTTTTTCGTAAAAAAAAAAACGAAGTATTTTTGCTCACGTTTGCAATAGCCATCGTAAAACCCCTTAATATAAATGAAATTGCAACACCAATTTACTTGACTTACTTTTTGCTAGGCTAATTTTAGTTAAGGATTTTTGCCTTTTAAGATAACGATATACGTATGTAGTATTTTATTTATTTTTTGGCGGATAATCATTCTTAGACCGCAAAAAGTTTGAATTTATAAATTTTTAATTAAAACTTAAAATATTGTTAACATAGAAAGGCTACATTTTCAAATTATTTAAATAAACGTAGTCTAAACTTAAAAAAAAAAAAATATATATGTATATATTCAGATACTGCTAATCTAATTATAAAATAAGGTTTAAAATAATATGTAGATTTATATATATATTTTATATAACATTCCACTGATTTTTTGATATACATATCGCACCTGTTCATCAAAAGTAACACAACTCAAAAAACTCTATTTTCCACTTTTTTGACGGAAACAGTGTATGATTACCATATGGAAAAAGGAAGAAGAGAAATAAATTTTGTGATTTTATTGAAATATTATTGAGTTTCCTTTACAACGGTATATTTGTTTATAACAATAATTCCCTTATATTGGCGGAGTTGTGTTACTTTTGATGAACAGGTGCGATATATGCATACAAAGTTTTGCAATGCTGTAATAATTAATTCGTCTGAATTCGTTACGAGTTTAACTTAATTAAGCCCAGTTTAACTACATAATTAGTTAAAAATTTGTCCTACCTGCATAAAATTTCATTTGGACTGATTGTATACCGACAAAAAACCTTAGCAGACCACTTTTATGTTAAATTTCATTTTAACCCAAAAAATCTTCAACATCTTTTTCATTTTTTATTTCAGTTTGTTCTGTTTGTTGCTGCTGATGGCTGCTGTTAGCATCGGGCAATATCGTCTCTTCACTGGACTGATTAGATTTAGAAACTATAATTATTTTAGAACCTGTTGCTGTGCTGCGTGTAACTCGTTTTACTGTAGCCGTTGTAGTGGTGGTTATTGTTTCTGAGCTAGCACTAGAAGAGGAGCCTCCAGAACGCACGGTTGTTAAAATGGAACCCTGAAATTTTATATTTTATTTTTTAAATTTTATAGAAGACAATAATCCTTTATATTTTTCGCCTAGGTTCTACATTTACAAGACAAAGTGAAACTTTCGCTTTATTTGTGTCTACAATTTTGAGAAGAAATTGTATTTTTTTTATAAATGAAATATTTTTTTATAAATGAAATAAGTTTGAGGTAATATTTTATTTCTATACCAACATTTGGTAAGATTTAAAAGCAGTTTAAACTAAAGTTTAAATTTAAAGAAGATTTTTGAGGTTGGGCTTAATATGAAAATAAGGAGCCATTATTGATTGACGCATTTTCGGATAAGATTTGTAAAATTTTCAGGACTTTCATGTTACACTTTATCAACAAGAGTATAAATTTATTTTTCACTTTTTGGAAAAAATCGACACGAAATATTCATATATACCTGTTGTAAAAATATCGTGCAATTTTTTGGGTTAAAAATTATTTTTTATATGCCTTTAATATGAAATTAAAAATTGTTTTGCTTCTACTGAAAATTTGTAAATTTCGAGTTAATACCCTCTTGTAGATATGTCTGTTATGTATCTACCAGTCTCGAAACTTGTGAGATTTCTTTTAATTAGTTGTCTATTTGAGTTAAATTTTATATTGTACTAACACGATTATAACCTCATCATCCCATAATTTTATGGGATTAAATGAAAATAATTTGCGACGAAGTTTATCTTCATATGTAATAGATATTGTTTACATAATTATTTACAGCGGCATGAGATTGGACAAATGATTAATGAAAGATGTATTTCTTTAAGAAAACTAAAAACGGTTTCAAATTCATTTTGTCGTCAAATGAGAACCAGACTGAATATTTTCTTTTGATTTTTTACGACCTACCTGCGTTTTTTGTGCTATAGTATTAGCACTTGTCGCATGCTGTGTTGGGTATAGATGAGGATTTGTAATAGCTTTCGGCGTTGAAGTTTTTAAAGGCGGTGTAGTATAAAAGACACGTGGTGAATCTTGAGCTGGCCTTTTTACCGGTCTTTTGTTGTACGTTGTAATCTTGCTAGAATCCAACGACGATGACATTATGGCACCAGCATGAGGTGACATGGTAGACTTTGTGTATGCCGGCATTGTAGACATTGGTGTCATCATTTGCATTTGGTAGCCAATAATGTTACGATCAGTATCGTAGATGGGCACCTGACGTTGCTTGACCAATACTCCACCTGAGGTTGGCCCAGTTGAGTGTGAAGATGAACTTGAATTTTTGCTTCTGGATTGTACCTTCCGAACAGCCTTGTTGTGTATTTGCTCCAATTGCCTTGTGTGTGAGGAAGATGCAACAGATACCGTACCCGAAGCCAATAAATTGGGTGACGGTTGAAGTTGCGGCATCTGAGGGGTTGGCAAAGAGCTGGCGACGGCTGGTTGACTTGTTAAATAATTTTTTGTACTTAAAATTGCTGATGTGGCTTGCGCCACTGGTTGGTTAAACGAATCGTTTTTCAATAATAGAGTCTGTTTGATATATTCTTCCATCAATAGCAGCGTTTGTTCTAAATCTTTAGGCAAAAATTTTCCTGTCGCTATTAGAGCCTCTATTATACGATGGCGCTCCACAAAGCTAAGACTTTCAAATGGTTGTATCAACTGTTTGAGTAGGACATCAAAACGCCTTAAGTAGGAACGTAAAGTCGATTGCTGCACGCTGCTCAACTGTGACGGATGACCTCTGGGTATAACGGAAAGTGTGGTATTTTTGGGAAGCGTTGATATTGGAGGCGGTGGTAAAGTAGATAAATATGGTTGCGGTTGTGCATGACTAACCAGCATTTGTGACTGTGAGGGTGTAGGAGAACGTATCTTCGCCGTTATTGTCGTAGTAGCCGGTAACTGTTTTGTCAGTGCATTTATAGTGGGTGGTAATGCCGGCCTAGATATTGGTGTCAATTGATGTTGTGCTATTAATGATGCAGCTGGTGTTGCTGATTGTGTTGTAATCGTACTGCTTGCAGACGCGGCCAATTTGTGGTGGGTTGCCATATTTTTTCTAATTTTTTCAGCTTTCTTTCGTATAATGGCCGGTACGGAAGAACTGCCGTTTTCCAGATCGGCTCTCGTAACTACCTTTGTTGTTAAGACTATAGAGGCCGGCACTTCAATGACAGGAATTTGTAATTGTGCGTGTATACGTGTGGGATCAATGGCCGTCATAGGACCATCCAAATTGGAACAACAATAGTCCAATAATACATTACTGTGATTACGATTGTACCTTGCAGGATGTAAAAACGTATACAAGCAAGTGCCTTTATTATCCAATGCTGTGGGCGTTACACCGAATGAAGGTACATAGCTGTTGGATGAAGAATCTGTCGTTAGCAAACGTATGTCGGTTGGTGTAACTGAGTTGGAAAGCGCAAGATGGGCTGCTTCGGTTATTGATTGGGCACGCGCCAACAATGTCGGTGTATCTGGTAGTATGACATCCTTGTTTATAGCAATTGGATTTTCATCCATAAACTCATTTTTAAGCTCAATGGTTTCATTTCCATCTACGACACTTATTAACGGAGCAGTTACTTGGCCGGTATTCCCTGTAGTAATAGAAGGCAAAACATATGATGGTTGTTCTATGGTTGGTATGGAAATTGTTGAAGTCCTTGAACCTGGTAATGTGGCTGTATTTCTTTGTAAGTTCGGTTCAGCACGTAAATCTGAAGTTTAATAAAAATTTGTTTTAAAGCAAAGCTTAAATTTAATTTAAATTTTTAAGTTTGGCCGTAGGAACACAATTGGACCATATGAACGTAGAAGCGTATCACGTCGATACGTTGGCAAACTAAAACGTATAATATTTAAAATGTACACGATTACGATGGATTTGTGGGTAAAGCGCGCATTTTTAGAAATTTACATCGTTAAGTCCTACAGTCTTAAGACGTACGACCCAGTTGTGTCCCTAGCATGAATGTTAAATTCGAAAAATAAAGCTTTTGACAATATCAAGATACATAATTGAAAAATGTTTTCACATACTTTACAAAAAGAATTAAACCAAACTGATGTAAAGGAAAAAAAAACATGTAAATCAATTGAAAATAGATAGAAATAGATAGTAAAAATACCATTTGGTTTAAAGGTTGATGTTTGACTATTGACTGCCAGCTGTCGTAAATGGCGGTGGGTGGTAAACGGCAAAGATTTCTGAAGATATAGTGTGATAACTATCGAAATATGTCAAATCAACCTATCCGTCGGTTCAATCCCGCGCTCAGTCAAGAATGAAAAATAATCAATAAATTTTAATTCATTTCATGTTGCAAAATTCATTTCTTTTTTAAAAACCAATTTTTAAATATTACTATAAATAATATTATTATGTTATTATCACAGAAAGTATTTATTAATTTATATTTACTACTTTCTTATACTTTGCGATTAGGTAAAGTTCAACGTGCAGATTTGTCGTCGAAACATACTCGACATAATCGTATTTGTTATGTTTGAATAAAAACAAGAAAGAGAGTTAGTTATCAGTCGGGAACCAGCTAGTAGTTACTACTCTTCGCATAATATAATATATAATAATAATATGCATGCTTTAGCAGTACACATGTACTTTAAATATGCAATGGGATTAATTTATGCTGATCTTTCTTAAACTTTCCGCTTAAATTACTAAAATTTGCTGACATAAAAATATTAGTTCTAAGAGAATGTTTTCCCATGTTTTTAAACGTCTTTTCAACTTTTGCTTTTGCTCAATTTTACATATTTTGATTTTTCTTTGTACTTTTGCAAATACAAAACCAAAGCAACTGTTTGTGTTTTTCGATTTAACTTCTTTACTAATGCTGTTGACGAATGCGCAGGCTATTTAGAAGCAAAATGTTTAAATTTTTTTACGAACGGTTTCTTTGATTTTACACCACTAATGTACGAAGTCGCATCAAACCAAAAATGTACGACTGCAAAGACAATAAAAGACTTTTCAACAGTTGATATTTATTTTCACAGCAGAAGAAAATGCAAGAGTTTATCTTTTGAACAAAAAACTTATGCTTTAAAGCAACAGCATACAAATTAAAGCTTTTTCTGCTTTTTTAGTTTAAACACTGGTTTTCTCGCAACAAAAATTTTCGAAAAATAAAAGAAGCTTAATCTTATTTGAATCAAATTAAAAAATAATATGAGAATATACATACAAATGTATATGTTTTTCTTAACATTTTTGATTTTAACATCGAGAACATTGACCCCAAAATGTGACAAGATTAGAAAAGTGTTGAAAATGTCAACTAAATAAAGTATGTATAGTTAAAATTTAATCAAAATGTCGAATAAATTTTAATTTTTAAAAATGTGAGAAAAATTGTATTGTATATAGATAGTCCAGTCTTATTAGGGGTTTCAAATCGGAATGAAAGATAATAAGCTGAAAATTGGTATTAAACTTTGTTTTGTCGTTTTTAATGTTGTCTCAAAAGTAACAAATGCTATCGTGTCCACGAGAGTACACAATTCAGTCGTCGACTATCAAGCGACGAGTGCACATGCGGCGGATGCTTGCATATTTTTTTGTATTTCTATTAAGAATTCTTGTCTCTTTATTCACTAATACCAATATAAAGCAATACAACCACAATTAACATTTTGGACATCACTGGTGTAAAATATATTCCCTTACTGTCTTTTTGATTCAAAATATAATTAAAATATATATAATCCAGAATTAATAATGTACTACAGTTAAATAGTTAAATACTAAATTTAAATAAATATAAATAATTAGTACATAAATAATGGCCATTGCCTTTCAAGTAAATAATTGACTTTACAACGTACTGACAACCGTAACTCACGCTTAACCTTGCATTAGGCCATATATGTCTGTACGTTGCGCACTCTATCCCAAAAACGATTGATTGTATGAAAAAAAGTTCAACCAAACGTTGTATAGAATTTTATGCTCTACAACTTTCATATAGGTGCAAATCTCATTTAAGCAATAAGAAGCGAGATATTCGCGAAAATCGGATTTTTATGACCTTTGACCATTTGTGACTTTTGAGACAACATTTAGAACGACAAAACGAAGGTTCATACCAATTACGAGCTTATTATCTTTCATTTCGAGGTTGGCCTCTTTTTCACCTAATATGACTGGGCTAATAAAAGTTAAACTTTCGTATCAAATAACAGTTATTATGTTTACAACATTTATTTGTAAACAATGAAAAAAAATTACCTTGAGTACATGAAACGGCAGTCGGAGTTGATGCATTCACAACCGATTGTATACGCAAACTCGTTTCAGGATTATTTTGTGTTATTGGTAAAATCTCAGTTGGTCGTGCAGGTACATCTGGAACTTAAAAAAAAATTAGTCATTATGTAACATGCTTATAATTAAAAAGAAATGTTTTTTACCATTTTCAACATTGGCCTGTGGAACTGCCAAAATTTGCTTTTCCCGATTATTTAGAGATTGCAAATATTTCCTCACTATTGAGCGATTAAGACGGATACTTATATTACGACATTTAAATATCTGTAAAACATTTGCAGTTTGGTGGATCTGTAATAAATTTAAGAAAATATATATGTACTTGAAAATCAACTTTCTATTAAATCCCTCTACAACTACTTACCTTTTGATGGCTATCGGAACTCTTTTTATTTTCAGTATATAGATGCTTTATACTTCTAGCGTTTGTTATTTGATTTAATATAGCTGAAGTTCCCGGTAAATTAGGTGTTTTGAATTTATCACTTGAAGGTTTAACAACTTGTTTTGTTTCTTGTGTTTTTTGTTTTGAAATTGCTACAGATTTTTTAGATGCTGCTGGAGGTTTTTCAACAACATAAGTATCTCCAACTAAAGACTCTTTAGACATTAGTGGCATAGATTTTCTTAATTTCTCAACAGCTGTAGTTGGAAAATCTTTAGTGGGCAAAGGTGACTCCTTAATGTTAAGAGACTTTCGAGATTTTGTAAGAAACTCTTTAGGATATGCTTGCAAAACTGGCTTTGGTGCAGCTGCGGGAATGTCCGGAATATTAATAACACTTCTCCTACCCGAAACTTTCTGAGCTTTTTCATTGTTTTGCTGAGACTTACGTTTAGTTGGTGATCTAGATGGCATTTCCTTAGGTGTTGGTGTAGTTGTTGTTTGAAGAATTTCTAAATTTTCTGAAAAATCTAAAACTTTTGGTAAATCATTTTTTAATCTTAAGCCGCCAGAAATGGTGTTTGTGGTTGGCAGTTGTACAGCGGCTGCAGCCAATGTTGTTGAGGCTGCTGCAGTTAAAGTTGGATTTGAATTTAATTTCTCTGCGCCACCTATGTTTCTGTTTTTGTTTATACGTTGTCGTTTAACATGTGTAGTAGTATTTAAAAGTTCATTTATGCCTCCATCCTTCATTTCCTTTGACATTGATTCCATAAGTAAATCAATTTCCCTTTTCTTAATTTTGGGTGGAGTTGTGAGAGATTTTGTTGGACTAGTTTGTTGTTTTAAAGATTTTTTTGAAAGTGTATTTTGTTTGGCATTGGGTTTTTTGTTGCTGCTAGTATTTAGTCCATGTTTTAACTCATTTTCAGGTTGAATATCCGCGGGTTTCAACATGCTGTTATTAAGAAGTTGCGATGAGTTAATACTTTCTAAAGTAGTATTGTTATCATCGTTTGCTCCCATTGTTTGTTGGTCCTGTTTACACAAGCTCTCTTTCTGTTGTTTGTATTTCAAATCTGAGTCTTTTTCCGTATTCTGATCTATCATGTGTGTTTCTTTTTGTGGTTCTTTAGTCAATTTAACCGATTTCTGCTTATCATCTATTGGTTTTGATTGTAAAGTTTTTGGTGTTAACCTTGTTAACCTTTCTGTGCTTTGACGTGCTGGGGTGCTTTCTTTTGTTAAATCCGTTGGAAAAAAATCAAGATTTACCTCAGAGGCAGCAGAGGTATTTTGACTTTTTGTTTTCAACCAATCTGAAAACGTTATCACTGAACCACCCAATTTATTGGTAGAAGTATTAACTTTTGTTTTATTAGTTTGAGGTGAAGCAGGAGTTTCCTTTGCGTTAGCTAAATTTTCAGTTTTATCTATTTTAGACTTGATTTCTTCCTCTTGGAGACTCTTCTTTAAATTCAGATTGGAATCTCCTTTATTGGGTTGTTCTTTTGCCAACTCTCTTACTAGAACTTCCTTTTGTAAAAGTTTAACATGAGTTCGTGACGTTTTATTATCCCTCACATTTTCTTCATCCTTTTTCTCTGATATAAATGTATTCTGGGAAGTTTCTTTGACTTCCTTAGTAGTTTTGTTTTGCAATGTTTTAGGCATCCTTTTGGAGAATTCATTTAATTTTTGTTCTTCTAATAATGATGGTTGCTTTTGCAAACAATCCTGCTTCTTTGAAAGGGCAGAAGATTCCAACGTTACAACCGGGAATTCTTCTTCTTTCAAACAATCATCATGTAAATTACGAAAACGATCTGAAATACAAAATAAATAAATTAGTCAAAATTAAAACAAATTTTAATAAAAATAAATTACTAGTTTTCTTTGATGTTTCCAATTTAGATTTTTTGTTTGAAATTGGACTTTCTGTATCAACAGTGGGTGAGCGTAGGGGACGTTTCAAGCCGGAACTCAAAGCACTAGTGGAAGTCTTTTCTTTTTTAGCACTTTTTGGGCTGAGACGTGCAGCTGATTTCACAAGGGGTTCTTTGAAGGTTTTCTTATTGTTATCTGTAAATGAAACAAGGAAACAGGTTTTATTTAGAAGCAATAAAATTATACAAATAAATTAATCTTCACCATTTTCTGGGAATGGCGATTCCGTTCCCCGTTTTCTTAAAGTCCGTTGTAATGTGTTGTCAGAGTTCATAGATGTTATTGAGAACTCACTTGCAGACATTTCATTTCCTGAATTTAAACTCTCTTGCGAGGATTTAAAATTTTCAAAGTTTTTGGATTTATGTGCTAAATTATGCATTTCAATTTCAGTATTATTCTCTTGATTAACTTTAACAATGTTTACCGATGATTTTAATTCTTCTGCTTGTTTTGCAGTGGAGGTAACGGTTATGTCCGAAACTTTCGATAAATCAGTTTCGCATTCTTCTTTAGATAGTTTATGACTTTTTAAATTTTCTGTTTGTTTTCTAGTTTTAATGGGTTGGAATTGTTTTTCTTCTATTTGATTTGGACAACCCTCTTGAGACATATAAATTGTTTCCTTACCAGGCGCTTCTTTAGTAGTACCTTTATCACTTTTAGTTATTATATTTTTAACATTTTTATCTTCTATATTTGACACAAGTTTATCGTCTGTTGATTTTTTATTTTCGGTTGACTTTTCAATAACAGCTGGTTCCTTTGAATCAGTTTGAGGTATTTTCGGTTTATCTTTTTCTGTTTTTTCTAAAGGATCCCCATGGCTTTTTGTTTTTGTTGGTTCAATGAGTTTTTCTTCTGTTGGATTTTTAGGATGAACTTTTCTTTTCTCGGGTTCAAGTTTTATATCTCCACGTTTTCTAGTTTTAATATGTTCAATATGCTGTTCTTCTACACCTTTGTTAGCGGAACTTTTATCCTCAGATCCTTCAGTTTTTTTTTTAACACATTCGTCTGTATTTACACGACTTCTCGTTTTAATTGTTCCACTATGTTCTGCTTCCAATTCTTTTTGAGCATTTTCGTTCGATGATTCAATCTTCGATATTTCTGCTTGACTTACTTCTTCTTTAGGATCACCGCGTTTTATTGGTTCAATGAGTTTTTCTTCTGTTGAATTTTTAAGATGAACTTCAACCGAACTTTGTTCTTTCGACGATTTTAACATATTTGTTTCACAATTGCTTTTCTCGGGTTCAAGTTTTATGTCTCCACGTTTTCTTGTTTTAATATGTTCAATATGCCGTTCTTGCACTTCTTTGTTGGCGGAACTATTATCGTCAGATCCTTCAGTTTTTTTTTTTAAGGATTCGTCTGTATTAAAACGACTTCTGGTTTTAATTGTTCCACTATGTTCTCCTTCCAATTCTTTTTGAGCATTTTCGTTCGATGATTGAATCTTCGATATTTCTGCTTTGCTTGCTTCTTCTTTAGGATCACCGAGTTTTGTTGGTTCAATGAGTTTTTCTTCTGTTGGATTTTTAAGATGAACATCAACCAAACTTTGTTCTTTCGATGATTTTAACATATTTGTTTCACGATTGCTTTTCTCGGGTTCTAGTTTTATATCTCCACGTTTTCTAGTTCTAATATGTTCACTATGTTGTTCTTCCACTGCTTTGTTGGCGCAACTTTTATCGTCAGATCCTTCAGTTTTTTTTTTAGCGGATTCTTCTGCAGTAACACGACTTCTCGTTTTAATTGTTCCACTATGTTCTCCTTCCAATTCTTTTTGAGCATTTTCGTCCGATGATTCAATATTCGATACTTCTGCTTTGCTTACTTCTTCTTTAGAATCACCGCGTCTTCCAGTTTTTAAAGGTTCAATATTTTCGGATTGTTTTTGAAGCGAGCTCTTTTCGACTGAAGGTTCGTTACGTGTTATTTCTTCGACTTTTCCTGGTTCAACATGTTCTTTACATGATTCATCCTGAGATATCTCACATTTTTCTTTTCCAGTTTCCATTTCTAAACCTCTAAGTTTTCTAGATTTCATTGGTTGAATGTGCTCAATTGTTTTCTTTTGCGTTAAATAAGTTTTCTGTGACGTTTGATTGTCTTTTTTTTCATCAATTGAAGTAACTGCTATAGCTTCTGCTTCTTCTTTTGCGGCTGAAGATTTTTGTTGAGGAGATTCAATTATCGAAGTTTCTGTTCCTTCTTCCTTAAGGTTTCCCCGTGTCCTTGTTTTTATTGGTTTAATATGTTCTTTATTAATTTCTTTTTCTGCTGAAGATTTTTCTTCAGATGATTCAATAATCGAGGTTTCTTTTCCATCTTCTAATTTTTGATTAGCCCGTCTTCTAGTTCTTACTGGTTCACAGCTTTCTTCTTCCATTTCATTCGATATTTCCAGAGATAATTTATTATTTGAAGTTTCTTTTCCTTCTTCTCCTTTAACGTTTCCCCGTTTTCTTGTTCTTATTGGTTCAAAATTTTCTTTTTTTTCGATTTCTTTTTCTACAATGGTTTCTTTTGGCTGAGTTTCAGATTTCTCTGATTTTTTTCCAATATCTCCACTTATAGTTTTAGCAGCTACAATAATATCTTTTTCGGCTTCTTTTTGAGATAATAATTTTTCTTGGGAAGATATAACCTGTGATTTTTCTTTAAGATCGCCACTTCTGGTTTTAATTGCCACTTCCGTTTGCTTTCCATCCTCACAAGATTCGACTGATGATATTTCTATTTTTTCTTTTCCAAATTCAATTTCGAGTTCTGTATTTATTGGTTCGGAATTTTTATTTTCTGAATCTGTTTGACCTGAGTTTTCTTCCCTAGACAGTTCTGTGTGTGATAATTCTAATGTATGCTTGTGCGTTTCTTCTTCAGTTTTTATTTTCGATTTTACGTCCGTCGATTTTTTTTCCTCTGAAGAGTTTGATTCCTTTTCCACATTTTTTACCTTAAAAGGTGATGTATTTTCTACAATTTCAGTGTTAATTGAGTCCTTAGTTTGGCTAGTTATTATTGGTTCTGATTTATTTTTTTCGTCTTCTGGTTTATCCGGTTTTTCTGTAATAAGTTCACAGCTTTTTTTATCTTTCCTGGATTCTTCCTTAGATTCCTCTTTCGTTTTAGAATCATCCGTTATATTATGTTCCATTCTACTTCGTGTTATTCTTGGTTCTACCGCAACGTCATTTACGACATTTGTATCACAAGACTGGCTAATTTCCATTGATTCTACTATTTTATCTGTTGTGTTTTCAACTGTATGTTTAATACTAATTTTTCTTTTCATGGGTTTAATTGCAGTTTTGTCTTCGATATCTTTCTTTGTAACAGTTTTCTCAGTATTTGTCAAAATTGATTCACTTAGTTGTTGAGTTTCTATAGATTCCAATTTCTTATTTTCTAATATAGCATCCTTTGTTTCAACACCTTCAATGCTATCTTGCAATTTAGTTATTTTTAAAGAACTACCCAATTGCTTTTTTAAAGTTGTATTATCTTTTATTTTTGTTTCTTCACAAGTTTCTTTTTTATTTTTTTCTGTTGGATTTTTTATATTCACTTCTTTAGAAGTGTCTTTATTTGTGGATTGAGAGGATTTAGTTGAGAGTGTGTTATCCTTATCTGTAGTTTCTTCCAATTTTTCAGCATGTTTGAGAGTTTTTGGAGATGAAACTGATTGTGTTTTTTTGGCTAAATCTTTAAGAGTTGGAATTAACTTTTCCATTTTGTTGTCCTGTTTTATTTTGTCCGTTTTTGCTGTTAGTTGTGTTTGAGCTGTTAGATTTTTTCCTTTGTCGCTTTTATCTTTTTCACTTTCTTTCGTAATTTTTTCACTTTCTCCTTTAATTTTTTCTCTTTGTTCATTCTTGGAACTTTCAATTTTCGATTGCGAAACAGTTTTCATTGAATCTTTTTTCTCATCTTCTTTGTTTTGATCTCTATACACATCCTTTGAGTTTCCCTCTTTTGAATTATGTTTTTTAACTTGTTGAATATCATCACCTTTTGTTTTAGAAATTGAAGTCTCTTTTTTATGCACCTCAGATATTTCAGTTTTAGTTTGTAAAATATTTTTATTTGCAGCTTTTGTGTCCATTTCTTCAGATTCTTTTGGTTTAATAACTTCAGTTTTTTCAATTTTTTTAGTTGGTTCTTCTTTACATTTTGTATATTCATTTTTGGGGTTTTCAGTCTTTTTCGAACACATGGAAGTCGTTTTTACATCTTTGGTTTTAGATTCCTCAACTTTCGCTTTTGCTGAAAGTGAAGAAATTTTTGAAGTTTCTACTGGTTTTTTTAAATCAAAAGATTTTTCTTTCGGCTTAATATTTTGAATTTTCTCTGATGTTGTCTTAATCGGACTTGTATCTTTGATTCGAATACTTGCCGGTTTCGAGCTTGAACCTCTTTGATTTAATTCTTCTAGGCGATTTGTGTTAGAGCCAGAGTTAGAAATTTGTTTGCTAGCATTACTAGCTTCCGTTTTTTTCACGTCCGATTTCATAACATCAACCAGATTAATTTTAATTGATTTCTTGGAATCTAAAGTAGAGTTTTTGAAAGTTTTTTGTTGTTCTTTTCTATCACCTTCAATATTTTTAGAAGACGATTTTAATGTATTCAAAGGAGTATTAATATTCTTAGAAATAATTGGAGAATTTAGTGCCGTCTTCTTTGCAGGTGTACCTTTAAGGGATGAGTCGTTTGCACTTTTTGTAATTAATTTTGTAGACTCGATTGATTTTCCCAAGTTTTTATTGTCTTGCAAGCTTTTTGAAACTTCTGTTGGTTTCTTATTAATTTTTTGAGTTTTTAGATCGTCAGACATTGTGGAAGTGTCTGGTAAATTTGTTGATGATTTTTTCAGTTCTGATACTGCTTTTGGATTTTTAGACGATTCAGGTTTTTTAGTTTCAATAGAACTCTTTGTAAAATCTAGTGATTTACAAACATTTTGCAATTTACTATTACTGTTTGTCGAACCTTGAATTTTACTAGCATTTTTAGATTCGCCAGCACTTTTTGCTGAATCCTGTGTTTTAGCAATATTTTTACGATCTTTAGATGAATCACGCGAGCTATTCGGATTAAATTTAGACGCAGATGAAGAAGACTTCTTTGTATCTTCAGACACATTTTGTTTGTGTTGTTTAACAGATATATTTAATGATTTTTCAGGTTCTTTTTCTTTAGGCTTTTGTATTGAATCAGCTGATTTTTGAAGACTTTTCTCAGAGGAAATTTTATGATGCATTGAATCTATTTTCTTATCCTGACTTTTAGAAACCTTTGAATCTGAAGCAGAAGTTTTAGCAACGACATCTTTTGTATTTTTATTAGGTTCTTTTGATATTTTTATATCTTTCTTTTCAGTATAATTTTCTTTTTTAACTTCAGAAGATTGATCTTTCTTATCGTTTGTTCCTTTTGGAACAACATTTGCGTCTGCTTTTGCATGTTTTGGATCCTTAGAATCCCTAGATTTGCTTGATTCTCGAGATTTGGAAGAGTCTTTTGAATCAGATGATTTTCTGTGATCTTTATGATGATGACGATAGTGATGCTTCGAAGTAAAATCTTTATCATGGCTGTATTTTGAACGATCTTTGGAACTTTCGCGGGAACGTTCTTTTGAGCTTTCTCTAGAGCTTTTATCTCTGGAACTCTCGCGAGAGCTTCGATCTTTTGAATTGTTTCTGGAACTTTTACTATTTGAGTGTTTTGAACTTTTTTCTTTTGATTCTTTGGAACTATCTCTGGAACTTTTTTCCTTAGTTTCTTTAGCTTTGTCCTTCAAAGATTGATGCGAATTCGAAGGGCTTTTAAATGATGCCGAAGTTTGATCTGTGTCCATTGTTTTTTCGGTTGTTTCTATAGGTGGTATGTTTTTCTCCTTCGTTTCAATGTTTTCCAGTTGTACTACTTCGGCTCTAGTCACTTCTTCGAATCCTTTAAAATCTTTTATGTCATCCATGCTTTTTGTAGCATCTGAAGATCCTTCATGAGGTTCTGGTGTTATTAAGTTCCTAAAACGTTTCTTTTTTCGAGTATTTGGTGAAGAAAAATCTTCCAATAATTTTGCATTGTCTAGGTTTTCTTCTTTATCTATATTAATTTCTTTTTGTTTTTGGGTACTGTCTGTTGTTTCTAAAGGTTTATCTTTTTCATTGTGTTTAATTTCGTCTTTATCTTTTGTTTCACTATTCAATAAATTTGTAGATTGGTTAAGATCATGATGCTTTTGAATAGCAGTATTAGTATATTTTTCTGTTTGTCCTATATCAACTGGTTTCACAATTTCTGTTTTAGTTTCCACAAGTTTGTCAGCCTTGACTGGATCTTTTATCGGTATTTCATCATAGTCTATTACAACACCAGTTTTTGGGAGCTTTTGTTTGTTTTCTTCAATTGCACTGACTTCCTCCTCTCCACCTATTTCTAATTGAGCCCGAAACTCTTGGTTGGAGAAGGGTTCACCTTTTTCCCTTTTCATTGCCTCGGCATATGACTCCTCCAACAGTTCTTCTACCGCCGATAAATCCGAATCTGTTGATGCAGCACCAGGAGATCTTAAATCTCTACAATCATTTGTGCTGTCCATGTTTGTAACAATTTTCTTATTTCTTTTTTTCTTATCTAATAAAGACAAAATAGAATATTAATTATAAATGCAATACTCCAGTATTAAACAAACTTTAACTTACTCGTTTTTTGAGAGTGCTTAATTGGATTTTTATTTGTCGGATTAGAGGTAATGGATTTATTATTATCCGTTTGAATTGGAACAACAGACAAAGTCTTATTTTCACTAGTTACTTGTGGGGTGTCAAAACTTTCTACTAATTTTTCACTCGATGCTGTAATATCTATAACAATGTTTCCTTCCTCGTCGTTCTCCTCTGAATCTTCGAGTAAATTATGGTTTTGCAATAATTCCAATAATTTCGGTTTTTCGCCTTTTCTTAAAACACTTACGATGATATCGGAAATCGTATAAGGGTTGTTCGATTTAGCTTTTCTTAGTTTGAAACCAGAAGAACTGCTGGGTATATCACTATCGTCTGATATTACTGGAGATGGTGTTGAGTCGTGTAAATCTTCTAAATATGTGTAGTTTATGTTTGTTTACAAGTCATACGATTTAATTGTATTCATTTTAGAAATATAAACTAAACGATCGACCGTGAAATCGATCACTAACAATATCACTACAACTGTTAATGAGTTACAATCTATATAACTGACTTCAACATAATGTGAATTTTTTTTCAGGACAACATTAACAATTGTAATGCATTTAAAAACAACACAACATAAAAAAATACTTTTTTTGTAAGACACCTACCTAAATTTGAAGCTGTACCACTAGAATCATTAGATATATCGATAACTTGAGAAGTACTGCTTATGTCATCGTCTTCATAATAATCCTCTTCTCCAGAATAATACTCAGCGTTGCTATCGTCGTCCTCAAGATCACTAAAGGAATTATAGGTTTCTCCAGAGATGTCGGATAATGAATAGTTGTCACTTCCAATTTGGGAAAGATCATCCAGTTCTATAAGTTTATTAGTAAAATTTTTATTATTTGTCTACTCTCTGACTTTTTTAATATGTTATAGAAAGGTATATCTAAAATATATGTATTTATTTTATACAATTTATAAGTAAAAATATTTTGTTTACCACTAAAGCTGGATAGTGATAACTAAAAAAACCTCAACTTTAAAAGAGATTTTCGTTAAAAGCTTGCGAGAGATATCCAAAGAAATTACTAAGGAAAGTAGGAGCCAGTCTCCTTACCTTCCAAGTGATATTTTCAGAGAATCCAAAGTTCGTCAGGCATTTTTATATAGATTTATTTCACATGACTAAACTTACCTAATGGATCATTTGCAGGATCTTTAGTTATAATTTTTTCTGGCTTTACAATTGTTGCCGGACGTTTAGTAACTTTCTTAAAAACTGGTGCGGATTGAAGAGCTGGTAAGGGTAATGCAGTAGGCTTTTTACTGATTAAAGGTGAGCTTGATGTTGATTTGGCTGATGATAATGGTTTTCGTGCTAAAACTGGTAATTGTACGGTTCTGGTAGACGTTGAAGCCGTCGATGATGACGGTTTCTGCCGCTGAATAGATGTCGAAGTTGTTGACGATGCACGCCTTTGCAATAAATCTGTTTTCTTTTGTTGTTGTTGTTGTTTTTGCTGTTGCTTTTGGTTTTGTACTGTTGGTCTTACAGTAGCAATTGATTTGGCTTTATTTGCAAAAGTTGTTTGGGATCGATGTACTGTATTTAATGGTATTGTAGTTCCACTTGTTTTTGTCATAAACGATTTAGGTTTTAGTGTTGGAGAAGCTACTGATAAATTAAAAAAAAAAAAAAAATATCATAATGCGACATATATACAATAAATATTTTAAATAAAAAAATGCTTAACTTACCTTTATTTGCAGTTTTAGCAAAAGTATTAAATGTTTGAGAATCTTGTCGTGAAATTTCCACTTTTTGTATTACTTTTTCACCTGAAAAAGTTATTTATTTAATAATTAAAAATATTTCATAATTTTTGTTAAAACTTTTATAATAATATTTAATACCTAGTTCCTCTATTTTATCATCTAAAGAGTCAAAAGATTCCTGAGACCCAGGTTTTTCTCTTAAAGTTGTTTTAGTGGCTAATCGAGAAAAAGTTAAAAAAAAAATGTTAAAATACAAAATCAAAATTCTTTAAAACTAAATTAAAAAAAAATAAATAAAAATGCAAGTATTTACTTTTGGTCTAAATGAAATTAAAACACGATTTGGTCCATATATGACTGTGCTTATCTTGTGTGGCCGCTCTCAAGACCATTATTTCAGGAGCTTATTTGAATAAAAAAAAAAAAAAAAAATAAAATATTTGTTTTCTTCTTCATTTTTACAAATTCAGCTATCTGAGTCGTAGGGGTCAATTTAACTGGATATGTTTATCTTTTTATACAACATGTTAGTTTTGCGATTACAGTTCTAGGGTAATTTTTGGAAATATGTACATAATTTAATGTGCTGTTTTCACACACGTTTTGTAAAATTTATATGAAAAATACTCAAAAAAGTAAAAACAGTACGTAATTCAATTTTGCACATTTCTTCAAGCAATCCATATTTAAATAAATTTAAATAAGTCCTTTTCTTTGGCAAGCTACAACAAACAATTTTTAATAATACTAAATCCTGTCAATACAAACTACTAAAACCCGACAAATAAATGTTAGACACCTATTGAAGCTTTAATTGCATTTTTTATTCAGTTTCTTTTTAAGTCGTTTTCTCTTATAAGAATCAACAATTCAAGATTAATTTTTTGAAACTGCTTCGGAACTCAGAAGCCTTTTATCAATGAAAGGAAACACTCAGTAATAAGTGAAAGTAAAAATTGTAGTGTTTTTTGTGAATTGAGTTAGTGGTAGTCTAGTGTAGAATGAAATAAGCTTAGCTGTACAAAATGTCCTATTTATCCTGTGACCAGCTCACAGTCCTGACCTCAATAAGATCGCGTAGAAAGTATTTTACTTAATAACGGGTTTTGGACTAATAATAAAAAATGTTAAAGGTATTAACGACAAAAGTAGCACTCCTTGCGAAAAAGAAAAATTAAAAAAACAAAACAACAACCACATAGACAAATATCGTGAGTAAGGTACAAGGTCTTCGAGTCATTGACACGCCATACGCTTTTTCGTCGAGCGAGGTTGTACAGGTCAGCTAAATCATCCAAAGCCCTTGGTCCTTGCAAACGTCCTCAATTTATCACTAGCCACCCTAATACTTAACCCTCTAGTGCATATGACCGTCTACAGACGGGCATAGTTTAAAAGCCCATAACATTCAAATATAAAAGCTGATAGTTTGATTTTAAAAAAATATGATCTAGTTGCCTACTTTATTTCATTTTTTGTGTACACATCAACTCTGTATCTCATTGCGTTTGCAAAATTTTTTCAGTTGTGTGACAAATAACGGATAAAAGTTAAAAAAATATATTTTTCTCAGAAGGTGATTTTTGTGTAAATATTTAAACAGTGACTAATTGAAATATTCGATTGGAAATTTTTTTGGTAAGTAGTTTGAAGTTTTTTGAAGTGAAATAAAGTGTTAGACAATGCATTTTATATGTTTACAAGGCCTACCAACGCTTGACACCCCAACCGTCTGTAGGCGGGTGTATGCAGTGCGTTAAAAAAAATTATCAGTTATTTCAAATTGAATTATTGAAATGATGTGAATGTTATATATTTTTTTCAATAGAATAATGTCGCGTTGGGAGCGTAAACGCAAGTATGACATAACAAAGATGGCAGACGAAGAGTTTCATGATTTTATGGACTCCTGCGAAGATAGCGATGAAGAAGTGGGAGGGGATGATTTTGATAGTGATGATAACGTCGATGATCCTGACTATGTGCTTCCAAATGAAAGTGACTTTTTTCCTCAAGAAGCAGTATCGTGTATCATAAATGTGTCGGACCTTGACCTTTCTTTAGCAACATCTGCTCCTCCTCATTCGGAAATTGGTAACATATCTGAATCTGCAAATTCTGATACCGTTGAGACGGCTACTTTTGAAGCTTCTGCAGGTAAGCAGAATAATGCCGCAGAAGAAATTAGTATTCCATTTGCCAGTGAACTGTAAATTGTCTACTGATGAGCAGTTGGTGGCAAAGAAAGTTTCTCGAGGCTACTCTGAATAATATGTCGCCACCGCATTTGGTATTGATATTTCTACAGTTGTTTGGAAAGACAACAAGGGCGTTCGCTTAGCTTCAACATATGCAGGAGTTCAGCCATTTCACTCAAATACTCCAGGTGACTTTACAACAAAATCAAGGCGTTGGAATCGCACTACGAAGCAGTATGAAGAAGTGAGTTGTCCAAATATCGTTAAAGAATGTAATCGACACATGGGCGGAGTCGATTTGATGGACAGTCTGATTGGCCGTTACAAAATTCGGATGAAGACAGGGCAATGGCCATCTCGTCTATTTCACCATATGCTTGACTTGGCAATGGTAAATGCTTACGTTTTATACCACCGCATAAATAGCGAAAAACATCACCGAATCGAACTTCAAAAGTTCCGTGAAGAAGTAGCAGAAAGTCTTTTGCTGATGTCAGAAAAAAAGAAGGTTGGTCGACCATCTAATGATGCCGAACATTCTGCAAAAACACTACAGAAATCTAAGATGTACTTGCCACCATCTAATGTTAGATATGATGGCCTCCACCACTGGCCATCTTTTCAGGACAAAAGTAAGAAACGGCAATGTCGCAACAAGCCCTGTAAATCTGACACACAAGTATATTGTGAAAAATGTGGAATACCGTTGTGTATTTCCATCAAAAATTCTTGCTTCAAGGACTTTCATACTTTATAAAAAACCAGTACTTCATCATACTTCATCATGTATAAATATAATTACATGTTTAAAATCGTTTGATTTTTTAACATTTAATGTTTGTGAATAAATACAATCAAACATAACGCTTTTTTTGTTATCATAGATTTATGGAATTTTTTCAAAGCTTTCTGCATGAGACCGCCCACAGACGGGGTAACAATTTTTGGGGCTGCAAGGCCCCACCCACTCTTGATAAAAAAAATATCAGTGGATTCGTGTTTTATGACCCAAATTTAGTTTAAAAAGTAATTTTAATTCCACAAATCGTTTCTATGCATTAGAGGGTTAATATCCGAAGCCTGGAAAGTGGGTAGGGTGCTTCCTTTGCTAAAGCCGCAGAAAGATGCGACCTATGGAGACCCATACGGGCAAACCTCCCTGCTGTCCCTAGTCGTCAAGATACTTTACGCTAGTGGAACATCTGCCCTGCATGTGGAATAGGCCCACGACGTACGACACCTATTCTCATGCTGTGCAAACCCAACCCAGCTAGAAACTGTATATGGACTTGCCCATGTGAGGTAGCAGAGCTACTTGGCCTTGACTTAGCAAAGTTGGATGGGAGTTGCGAAATACCAACTTTTGACGTGAATACATGTTTTATCAACCATGATTGCATTTGATGCAATAAAGTTTTTGGAAGTTCGAACGTTTAAGGGATGAAAATCGAACCTACATTCTTGTTACATTTTTCAAAAGATTTTGCTCCATCTATTTATCATCATCGCACAGCCTAAATGGCGAGAGCATTAATGTAGAAATTTCGACCGGAGGTTAGTCTCTCGCCAAATAAACTACTTAAACAGGATTTTTGAAAATGTTTAGGAGGCAAAAAGCGAAAAAATGGCTAAATTTGTAGGCCTCATATCTTCTTAAAAAAAATTTATAATTATTGTTTGACGAGTCACTTTTGCACTCGCGTTCTACAAACAGGCAGTAAGTTTTGGATTTGGGTCCTACAGACTTATCAGGAGAGGCGCCATAGGTTCCCAAATAAGAGCACTTCGGGTATTACAAAAATTAAAAACGATCCAGAATTATTTTTTGTGGGTTAACAGCGAATCAAATAATATTCTACACAAAAAATCGTTTTTTGCTGTTTTTTTAGCTAAAAAAAAAAATAGTTCATTCTTTTTTATTCATAGAAAAAACAAGTAGAAAAGTATAGCCGGTCAAGCCCGACCATATGAAACCCTTCACCACAGTATATAAAAACAATTTTTGCTAGTGTACCCTATGGTACACCCATGTACCCATGGGCAATCTTGGACCTGCCTAAACAAAATTATGTTATGCGGTGTAAAAAATCTTTGTGCCGAATATTATTTAGATATCGGTAGAGTTATTATCGTCAATTTGTATGTTAATACCTACATTTAATGGGTGATTTTTTAAGCGTAGTTTTTTTTTTAATCTAATAAAACACTCAAATTTGCATCATATATTCAAAAGTTTTATTGGAATCGATAAATAAATTGGTCTTTGCCATTTACTTTTTAAAAATAACTTCATGTAAATGTTGCCCGCGGCTCCGGTTCAAATGGTCCATTCGTAAGGTCCAATTTTGCACCACTTTTTTGAGCATTTCGGCCTGTATTCCATGAATAACACGTGTTATGTTATACTCTAATGCCTGTAGTTATAAAAAATTTTTAAATTTAATAAAGGTTTACAAAACAAATTTTGTATGAAAATTTTCCTTAATAAACATTTGTTAAATTTAATAATCGTTTATAAATACGGGGGTAAGGCTTCAATCTTGCGCACAAGGTTGACGTGGCCCAGCCAGCAAGTCAGCCGGAAGGACATCGTTAATTCGACTCAGAAAGTGATTCTGTGCCGATCGGTATACTTATTTTAAGGTGTTTCAAACATTTGTACAAATACAAAATACTCTCTCCACTATTGTGGTGTAGGTATAATACTTGTTAAGCAACACATATGGGCATTTCCCCAGAATGGCCTACCAGGATGAAAAAATAAATGTTGATAATCATCGTCTTTTATTGTTTATTATTATAAAAACAGTCTATGTTTATATAAAAGAATGGTTTCGTAGCATATCTCAGCTGTTTTAGTTGAGGAAATTGCGCTGGAAACTGGGAAATTTTATATTTTCTTATATTTTTTATTTCTAAAGACATTTTTATATACTTATTTAACATGCAAAAAATATGTTATGTTAACACTCTTTCTTCATAAACTCTCCATTACAATCAATTGTAAATTGAGTATTAATTTGTTTGTTAAGGAAATTTGAAGATATTTATGGGAAACTGCAGGGTGATAAAAAAAAAACATATGGAAAAATCGTACGTTCGCGACTGGTACATAAGCCAATTAAACAAAAACCGAGAGATATTTTTTTTGTAAATACCGGATGGAGACCTACATTAATACACTTTTAAAATAAATTAATCACTTTTGAATATTCCGTTCCATTACGCAGATTTTTACATTTAACTACTGTCAACCAAAGTTGACTTCTATTTTGCGTACGTTCGTGACCACATGTTTATAACTATCATTATGAAAAATTAAACTTGATTGAATCCATCTTTTGCACTAAACATACAGCTACCTAAATGCTATCGAATCGCAAAAAAAATGCTAGGAAAAGTTTTGTTTTCTATATTATTTGTACATCAAAAGCGTACGAACGTACGTTCGTGACCCCAGGAAATGCCAATATGTAAATTATTAGTATTATAATTAATAATAATTTTTGAAAGGAATAATCTGCACATTCAAAGATTGTTCTTTTCAAATGCCAAACATTTTTGAAAATTTGCAAGTGTGCAAGTGTCTTCCGAAGTAGACCTATTTTTTTTTTAACAAATTTCCACTTTATATTACATTTTTTCCAACCGCAAGCCATACATATTAATACTATTTTTTGTATATACAGCGTTGTAGCGATATAGAAGAAATTGTAAACACGGTATTAGAAAATTGTAGTGGTATAGTTTGATTGTAAATACGACATTACGTATATTTGTATTTAGGGTGTTGTATCGGTGTGAAATTTTTATAAAAACAGTAACAAAAAACTAAGATTGTAAATTTGTTGTGATGGTACAATATTATTGGAAGAGTCAAAATTTTGTGTAAACAGGGTCTTGGCGGTACATAATATTAAGAAGAGACGTAATTTCTGCCTGGGAATTTTCATGAAAACAAAAGAAAAACATCTAAAATCAATTAAAATGGATAATCATTCAAAAAAAAAGCAAACTTCGATCTACCAAAGGTTAAAATACAATTTGGTTTAAGGACTGATGTTTGACTATTGACGTCAACAGTCGTCGATGGCTGCGAGTGTAAAACGGCAAATCCATCTGAGGAGATCGAGTGGTTGCGATCGAAACGTGTCATGGTAACCTGCCGGCCGCGGTTCGAATCCCGGCCACGGTCAAAAATGAAAGATTATCAATAACAATTTTAATTAATTTTCATGTTGTAAAATTCCTTTCTTCATAGAAATAATTTAATGAAAATTAAATTTAATGAACTTAAGCCTAATTAAAAATATTAAAAATTTGGATTAAAAACCATAAATAGTTCAACAAAATAACCACAATACTAATTATTAAAAATTTATTTAGTTATCTTAAGCAACATCATTTTCAAGTTTCGTTTTTTTTTTAATGTAGCTTTCGAAACTATCTTGATCTACGTATTTTACTTTATTTCTAGAAGATCATAAAATATCGTCGACCATGAATTTTCATTCATCAACTCGACGCGTAATATTCAAATTTATGTTCCCTTGGGACATCTTACAGTATTTGATCGATCTTTTGTGGAACGGATTCGTCACGCCTGAGGTCTACTTCTAAATGATCTTAAGCTTTTTTCTTCCTCGTATTATACTTATAAGAAAAAGCTTCTTGACTACTTTAATTATGACCATTGTTAATTGTTAATTGTTAATTTTTTTTTTTTTTTTTTTTTTTTTTTTTTTTTTTTGTTTTTTTTTTGTTAAGCCTTTGCTTTGGGAATAACTCTATTATTTATAATTTTATATGCTCATAATTTTCGACAATATTTATATGGCTATTTCCTTTACTTAACTTCATATTATTTTTGTTATATCTTTCCTTAAACATAGTTATAAATTGTACAATACATATCTATTGGCCATGAAGGCTTATTTTGTATTGATATTTAATAAATTTACAAATAAAATAAAAAAAATATTTATATGAGGTTAATATCATTTAAATAAATAATGATTATGTATGTAAATATGTTTGTAAATATGGCCCTAATTGTTAAAACGCAACACAACGCCAAAAATTACATTGAAAGCAACAACAAAGTCAAAAATATTTCATAATTTTGTTGCTGCTTTCTACAGAAATTCATATTGAATTTTTAAATTTCAAACACTGCATATCTTGTGGCGTTGAAAAATTTAAAACGTAATTAAAAATTTTGTAGAAAACAGCAACAAAATTATGAAATATTTTTTTCTTTCAAGGTAATGTTTGGCGTTACGTTTTACACAATTAGGTCCTAAATAAATAAAAACCTTTGTATTTTGCTTACAACAAAGGTCCTGTGGGAGGGTGCCTAATTTGTTAATATATTACCAATTGTTTCAATATGTTTAAAAATGTGTTACTAAAATTTATTTAGTTTTTAATAAAATTTCATACGGTTAATAAATTTTAAACAAAAATCTTGAAAAAGGTTTAGCATTTTGTAAAATCATTTTCTGGTCTTTTCTGATGCCAGATTTATTTCGCTGTAAAAATTTTTAGATCTGCAGCCGTATTCTGTAATTCGCTTAGCTAAAGCTAAATCTCGATTGCTAAAATTCCTCGAAGAATACAAAATTTAAAAATTTTAGCAATGACATTAAAAGCTAAAATTGCGGCGAATTAAATTTGGATGGCATTGCCAAATTTAGCAATGCACGTTACAGAATTGCACTCGTAGGCAAAAATCGCTAAATCAACTTTATAGATTTTTAGCAAACAAGATTTACCTTTAGCGGATTACAGAATACGGCTGCTGGCCACATAGATAAGTATGTAGAATAAAGTTCATTGGAGTAATCTTATTGACTTCAGACGAAGTAAGCCATCTCTCGCCGTGTAGAATAATTACCTTTTTTTGTAGCCTTTGGGCCGCGGTGCTCATGGCCTTTACATAGTAATAATAATGTAAGTATAAAATTTTAAAAATGTTCACAAGTGGAGGTCCAAAACTGATAATTTCAAATTTAATCATCGTAGTGTCATAATAATGTTCAATACATTAAGTAGTGTAACAGTTTTTTAAATTATTATCGACGCAAACGAAAGATTATTTTAACAATACATATTTTAAAAATCTTGTGGCTCTAAATTTCAGATTGGATATTCGTATTCGTCGAATATTAAAAATCGATGTTCGTTACAATACTTATAGGTACCTTCAAAGTTGAATTAAAAAAAAAAGGGTTTTTAAAAGCAAGTTCGATCGAAAGTGATTTCGTTTTATCCAATCAAAAAGTTTAAAGCTTTTCTTTTTAGAAATATGACCTAGCTTGGGTAAAATATCATGTATCAGTTTTAGCCAAACTAAAATTATTTTCAGGAGAGGAATTTATATTGGACCAATGGTAAATGATGGACCGACCAATCAACCCAAAATTCTGTAGAGTGCTTTCTGGTATAAAAAACCTAAATAAGAATAAATTTCAATACAGTAGTGAAATTAGTTTTAGCGTTTACAGAGAATTTCAGAAGGCCGCTTAATGTGGGTTCAAAGGTAAATTATGGACCGTATATCACAAAATTGCACGACATTTTTTCTGGCCATAAGCTAAGTTGGAACAAATTTTACCGCAAAATATTTATCTGCTACGGTTTTATGCGCATTTAATTAATTTTCCAGAAAAGGGTTTATATGGGACCTATGGTAAATTATGAACCGATCATCACGAAATTTATTAGTGTTATTTCTAGTCCCATAAAACTGTGAAACATAAAATTTTATTCTGATAGCATTATTTATTACGTAAATAAACTGTGTTCCGGGAGTAGGGTTTATATGGGGCCTAGGATAAATTATGGACCGATCTTCACGAAATTTGACAGTGTGATTTGTAGTCCTTTATAACCGTATTTATTACAGTTTTTGGCGTAATAAACTGTTTTCCGGGAGAAGGGTTTATATGGGGCCTAGGGTAAATTATGGACGGATTTTCACAAAATTCGACAGTGCGATTTCTAGTCCTTTAAAACTGGTTCGTGCCAATTTTTATTGATAGCAATATTTATTACGGTTCAGGCATACTAAACTGTTTTCCGGGAGTAGGGTTTATATAGGGCCTAGGGTAAATTATGGACTGATTTTCACAAATATCGACAGTGCGATTTCTAGTCCTATAAAACTGGTTCGTGCCAATTTTTATTATGATAGCAATATTTATTACGGTTTTAGGCGTACTAAACTATATTCCGGGAATAGGTTTTATGTGAGGCCTATGGTAGATTATGGACCGATCTTCAAAATCTTAATCTTATATCATTACCATTCACGTTAGTTTTTTTAACAAAACTATAAATTTTTAGGGACGGTGGTTTCATTTTTTGATTCATAGCTCTGATCCTACTAAACGGATTTTGCTGAATTTCAATCCCAAACTGCTTAGGACAACTACAAGCAATTTGACACAAAGTTTGTTCTTTTCTTTTGAGTTTTTCGAAAGAGATCGTGTTTTCAACAGACAGACGGACAAGGCTAAATAAGGAACGAATTGTTACAGGTGAAAACAAGCCATATTACTAGTGATAATGTATTTACTCCAGAGGAAAGGTAACTAACACAAAACAAGTTATGTGACTTGATTTTGTGAGGGTAGTTGCTGATTCCCTCTGGCTCTATTACTTTATCTAAAGTGATCTATCATATCTATTATATTAAACAAAATTTAATCTGTCCATTTAGTATATTTTAGTGACCTGTTAAAGTCCCCTTCATATAAAGTCGAAGAACTCGAATTGGCACCTACCACTTTAGCACTGTCACTAGTTTGGTGTTAGTTCCCTTTCACCAAGGGCGTATACTATGTATTTTATTTGGCCTTCTTAGAAATTTTAAGTTTAAAAAAATTAGTTTCTTTGCCTGAAATGCAGTTTACGGGGCACATGAAGAAAAAAGATATGCCACCCGACTCAGAAATAAAAAAAAATAAGAACCAAAATAAAAATTCAAGGGGGCTAAGGCCCCCTTAGGACCAAAAAACCGCCTCCCACTTAGTGGTATATTTGGGTACACAAATTAAAGGTAATTTGCTCACTAGACCTATATGTTTTGTTTTTGTATTCGCTTATTATTTTCCCCTCTAGGTTAATTTTAAATGCAGAAAAGCTTTTATTATCGAAGTCGGTGTTTGTTTGTGTTTATAACACAGAAGGCCGGCTATGCAGAGAAGCTTAAATTAACGAAGCCAGTCTTTGTTATACCATAGAGGAGAAAATCTTTGCGCACGGCCAAAGGCCGGCTATTCAGAGAAGCTTTAGTTAGCGAAGCCGAAGGCCGGCTATGCAAAGAAGCTTTAGTTACAAAAATTTTTTTAGAAAAAAATTTAGCATATCTAAAACATTAAAAATACAAAATAAAAACAAAATATTTACAATCGTAAGCAAATTACCTTTAATTTGAGTACCCACACATAGATATAAGTATGTAAGTGTGGGGCTATGTTTTTAGACCCAGAGGGCCCCACAAGACCCGCCCGCCCTAATTTTTATTATTTTTGTTTTTCTTGTCCAATTACCTTTAATTTGAGTGCCCACACATTTTACAAAGTGGGCGGGGCGATTTTTGGACTCAGAGGGGCCCACGAGCCTCAGCACCCTTAAATTTTAATTTTAGTATGTTTTTATTTTTAATTCCAGAGGGTCCAAATTTTTTTTTCGTACGCCCTGCCCCGTAAACTGCTCTTTTGCCAAAATATATTTATGTGGTATACAATTCTCCACCCTACATCGTCTACTTACCACTTTTTTGATAATCATTAAATTCATCATCATCATCATCATCTGAATTATCATCAAATAAGCAATTAAATATATCCTGATCTAAAGATGATGAAGAATCATCTCCGTCGTCATTAACTTTTTGATTCTGTGGAAATGTATTCGTTTTAGATAAGGATACCGATGAGGACGCAGCAATCGCGGCCGCTGAATTTATAGCTTAAAATGCAAAAACAAAATGTCATAAAATTACTAACTGTACCTATGACCAGCGAGGACGCACATAGAAAAACTAAAATATTTTACCAGGTAACACTAAATCTTCGTATTCTTCCAAGTATTCAATGTCTTCCATGTTTTAATGTCCATTAAAATGGCAAGTTGTTTATACATAAGTCTTATTTTTTTTTTTTTAGAAATCTTTTCGTATTTTCCAAACATAAAATTTTTTTAAGTTGTTCATTTTACACAATGAAAAATTTTAGGTTTTGGAATTTCACATGATATATTTTTGATTTTTTTAGTATTTGAACCTTTGAAAAATATCACTTGTAACATATTAATTAAAATTAATTAGTCTTTAAAAAGTTTTTTATATTGTTAAATAAAAATTAATAATATTTTATGAACTAACGCGCTTTTTCACAGCAAATTTTTTCGCCGATGCATTAAAATTGACATTAATATTAAAAAAAATATACTTTGTATAATAAATATAGCAATTAACTTCCGTATATATCAATAGCTATAAGGTGGTTTCAAGAAATAAAGGGAAATTTGACAAATTAAATTAGTACAGCGTTGCCACCAGTTAAACAAAAAATAGTTGATTTTTTATTTTTGTCAAATATAAAATTACAAAATTGTAAAATAAGTATGTACTAATAAAGCTATAGGCTTTCAACAAACAATTTTCGCTGGTTATCGAACAGCGACTATAGAATGTAAATTTGGTATTAGATTTGGCTGTACTATCGAAAATTTTGTTGTGCATTGAATTTGTTTAACGAAAACAATTTAGCTTTCGATGCTGCAAATATATTTAAAAACTTGTTAAAAATCTAAATATTTGTCAATTTTATTTGTTTTCGTATACCAGATACCACATTTTTAATTATTTTTGTTTTGTTTTAAACATTGGAAAGGCTCGTTTTCCTTATGGAATACAATTTTTTTTTTGCAAAAAGGATTTTCATAAGATATCAGCCTGTAGAATAAAACCTCACAGAAGCAAAATGTTTGGAGCCAACAATAATTCCTTAGTGGTTACTTTAAATTTTATTTTTAAAATTTGTAAACAAAAATAAAAATGCTCTACTATGAATAAACTAAATCACAATACTTTTACTGCATTTTTATCGATTTTGACCCATAAAACCAAATGAGAATTCGTTCGACCAGCTAATTAGACTGCTGTTGAAAATCGAATTTAGTTCATTATATAATATATATGTACATACTGCATACATATATTTATTTATTAATTTATTATGATAACATGTAATATAAAGTCTCCGTGGCCAATATAAAAATATTACATACCATTAAAAAATACCTAAGATTTAAAGCTACATAACATTCTATTGTAATTTATAATTTATTTATTAAATTTCAGTAGCCTAGCCTATTGGCCATAATCAGCTTACAAATTTCTACTTAATAATAGTAAAAAAAAACTTTTAAAGATATAAAAAAATTTTAAAATAAATTAGTACATAGTAGAGGTCTGCAAGAATAAATAAAAAGCAATTTCAACACACTCATTTGTTTTTTAACTGCAATGAGTCAAGCACACAATCATAACGAAACAAATGAAAGAATAAACAAACACAAAACGAATAAAAACTCATTCAATTCAGTCAACTCAAGTCAAATGAGTTAAATATTCATATATAATTTGAATACAAAATATCTGTACCAACACATTATGTATGTATGTGTAAGCTTAACTCCTATTAATAAAAGAAGCCACAAGCTTACACACATATTATGTCAATATATTCAAATAAATGTACGCACATTCTTCAAAAATTATTCGAATGTTTTTTTTTAAACTTGCTCTATCTAACGGGTCATTCCAATGTTTTGTTATTTATGAATGACTCTCAAATTCATTTACAGTAAACAAGCTTTTTATTCAATTTATTCACTCTTATTTTTGTATACGCTCTACTCTATTCTTGTCTTTTTGAGTGTTTTTTATTTGAATAAATGTTGTGCACTTTGAGTAAAGGCAAACGAGTGAGTTATTCAAAGCAGACCTCTAGTACATAGTACATAACAACAAAAAATAATACAAAAATAAAAAAATTTAAATCAATGCTAGTTTACTAAAAATAAAAACATCCCAACCATTTAAAAAATTAGCTCCCCAGCCAATAAACAAAATTATAAAATATATGTAAAATTAAAAAATTACTATTGAGCTTCGTTCACAATCAGAGCAACAATTTCGTTTCTTCTATCTTATTTCTTCCCAAAGTATTTCATATATTTTCCTTTAATTTTTCAAACAAAAATGTAAGTAAAGTTTTTTTTAAAAAATTGGTTCAACTAGAACTTCAGCAACAATTTGTATGAGATTGTTTCTGACGTTTAAAACAATTTTATTTAGTTTTGAATGAAAATTTTAACATAATGTTGTAAAAAAATCATAATAGTGCATAATATTGTTGTGGCTAAAATTTGCAAACGGTTTCTTAATGCAAAATGTGTGTGGTTGCAAAAGAAATTGTTGCTCTATTATGAACACCAAGTGAAAATATTTCTTTGATTGTGAACGAAGTTTTATGTTTTCCAACTTTTCACTAGTAAAAATAAAAGAAGCAATTGTATGTTTGCAATTTATTTATGGAATCTGTTTCAATATTGTTTAGCATACTTAAATCTATTTCTACAGAAAAATTAGAGAATGGTCATATCAAATTTTTTAACAATTTCTTAATTTGCGAGGAGCGTTTGTTTCACCAGCACAATTATCTATTTAAAATGCCTGACCAATAAGTATATACATCTTAATCGCGCCGCTCATTTAGAGCTCTTTGGTTAATTCGCTGTTTAATTTTTTTTTTATTCACGTTTTGAGCAAATAACAAGAAAAAAAATCAAAAGCGGTACAACAATTTTATGATACTAAAATTGTATAATCATTTTGAAATAAATAGTACAGTTTTTGCACTATTACAATGAAAGTGGCAACGCTGTAGTAATGTGAAGCATAGTTGCCAAATAAGATTTGTTGAAAATCATAAAACTTTGTCAAAAAAAAAAAATCGTCAAATTGACTTAGTTTAAGGTGGATTCATCCATCCGTTCCGAACAATATTTTTGTCCGGAGAATATTTTCTATACTGAAAGTGTTCTACAGACCGATTCACAGATTTTGGAAAATTTGTCCGGAAAAACAAAATTACCATATGCTTTACAGATGTAAGCAATTATACAAAATGGCAGCAGAACTAGCAAAATAATAATAATATTTAATTGTTTTCTAAAAGCGTGTTAAAGAAGATGGACGAAAAAAGGAAAGTGATTTTATTATTTTTAATTATATTTATTTTTTATTTAATTATTCAGCAAAAAAAAACAATTGTTGTAATATAAATGCAAAAATACTATATGATGTGACAGATCATTTCAACTTTTAAGTACAAATTAAAAAGAGGCATCCCATTTTATTTTGTTCTGAACAAGAATTAAAATTTGACCAATTCAAGAAAAAACTTGCCGAACAAAATAATTTCTCTCTCTTTCCAAAAGTAAGACGTCAAACTCAATATAAAAAAAAATTTTCTCCGGACAAAAATATTGTTTGAAACAAATAGTGAATCGATCTTAAGTCGAAAAAAAATCGTCAAAATAATACTAACTTTTGTTAATTTTTTTTTTAATTTTTAGCTATTTTCAGTATGTTTTTATTTAAAATTTTGAGTGTCACGTAAACTGAAGCCGAGATATATAGAACACACAGGGGTGTGCTGGAAATCGAAAACGTAAAACGCAAGAATTTTAAATGTCGTTTTTAATTAAGATTTTCGTAATAAAAGAATTTTATGACAACTATTATACAAATATTTCTCTATTAAGCGGCCCATACACAAGCAATATTATTGTATAAGACATTCGCCATATTATTTCCATTTGATCCTATATTATGCAATAAGTCGAACAATGGTTTCAATTTAAATATTGCTCAACTTTCATTCAATAAAAAGGTGAACATAACCTATAGGAATAACATAAACAGCATTGTACAATGTTGCCAACACATTTCACTTTCTTTTCGTTGTGCAATATAAATCAAGTCTTTTGACTGTTGCCAATATATTGTGCCACCTTAGAATATCATGTACACATCGGCTATATAGTTGTGCAATACGTAATATTGAACAATTTTATTGCAAGTGTATGAGCCGCTTTAAACAGAATTTTATAACAAAACTATAAAAATTAGATTAAAAGTGTATTAAAAACCAATTTCAAGTTCTTGCGTTTTACGTTTTCGATTTCCTTCACATCCCTGGCAGATTTAAAGTGTCGTACAGACGATGGTCAGATCTTACAATATTGTAAGCAGGCGTTGCCAACAGCAATATTTATCTGACAATGGTGCGATTATCAGATGCATTAATTTTGCACTTCTGCAAATACAAATGAGCTTACAATGTTCACACAGTTGTAAGACATTTTAGCCAATTTTAATGCAGTTTAAGCAACGCTGCTTACCAATATTGTAAGATATGACCATCGTCTGTGCGAAGCTTAACACTTCAGAAATCCTGTTTCAGCGCTTCAAAAAATCAATTAGTAAAAACTTTTGGTAATAAAGCTTCGTACAGACGGTGGTCAGATCTTACAATGTTGTCATTTTTCTGACTATTTACATATCTGCCAAATGAAAATGAGCTTACAATGTTCATACAGTTGCATGAAATTTTTAGGCAATTTTAATGACAACATTGTAAGGTCTGACCACCGTCTGCGAAGCTTTAGTACAAAATTTGTCATTTAAAAAACGTCAAATTAAAGGGACCCAAAATTGTCAAAAAAGACTATAAATTAAATATGGCAGCCGTGGTGTCGAGTTTTTTGCTTAGTGGCATCACTCTGTAAGAGAAACTGTTTTTCTTTGCTTCACGTGTTTTTTTTTTTTTTAATTTATACTAAAATCTATTCTTATTGTTTTTAATTAATATGGTAGTTTATAAAAACATGGATTTAATTACTACTATAGAAGATGATGCAGAAGTAGAAAATCTTTCGGAAGATTCCGATGCGGAAGTTGAGGTAAGAATGAAAACTCGTTTTTGCTTTAACTTCAAAATTTTGTAGATTAAAATTTTTAGTATCAACCCACAAAATGCAAACACAAAAAAGTTACCGATTTCGAGAAGAGTTTTGAATTTGTTTCCTCTGTAAAAGAATACAATGAAGACACTTGGGATGATTTGATGAAATATGTGAAACGCAAGGCCCGCACAAAGACCGATGATAAAATTGCTGCCCGTCTTAAGCAACGAGAAGGTGAGGGGGAAGCCATTAATCCTAAAGATGAGGATAGTGAAGATGAAATAGATTTATCTGAAGACGAGCTGAAACATGACAATTTACGCTTAAGAGAAAAAAAATTGTCAAAAAAGAAAAAGAAAAATAACGCTGGTAGTGATGAAGAGCCTGAAGAAGGAGAAAAAATGCAATTCGATGAATCGGTAGAATCAAATGAATCCATTACTTCCTTCTATCAAATGAATCTTTCAAGACCTTTAATGAGAGCAATTGGAGTATTAGGTTATATTTATCCTACCCCTATTCAGGCCTCTACAATACCCATAGCATTGTTGGGAAGAGATATTTGTGGTTGTGCTGCTACCGGTACAGGTAAAACTGCTGCCTATATGTTGCCTACTGTCGAACGTTTATTGTACCGTCCCATGAACAATAAAACTGTGACCAGAGTATTGGTTTTAGTGCCAACACGTGAATTGGGCGCCCAGGTATATCAGGTCACCAAACAGTTGTGCCAGTTTACTACCATAGACGTTGGTCTAGCCATTGGTGGATTAGATGTAAAAGCTCAAGAAATGGTTTTACGTCAAAATCCTGATATAGTTATTGCAACACCTGGTCGTTTGATAGATCACATTAAGAACACACCAAGTTTTAGTTTGGATTCAATTGAAGTAAGTATTTTGAAATTTAAAATTTCAGTTGTATTTTAGAATTTTTAAAAAGTATTTGGTGTTTAGACGTAATCTATGGTTTAGACTACAACCCTGAATTAACTGTTAATCAAAAATGAATTTTTTGAACTAGAAACAAGTCCTTTCGTGATTTTATACAAATTTCGAAAATGAGAGCACCGATAGGGTTAAGGTAAATAAAATTGTCAGATTTTCTTGTTATTTAAAATAGTTAAAAAATAAACCCTTTATTTTACCTTAATCCTTAAAAAAATGTTCTTCTGGAATAAATGGATTTCTGAAATATGTAGCAATAGATACATACATAGGATATTAAAAAAATCTTAGAATTATAGAAAATCAAAAATTTTTAAAATAAAGTTAACTTTTTAAATTTACTTCTGCATAATAAAAGCAAATTTCTAAAACGAATTAGATTTTTCAAATACAACTGAAAATACTTAAACTTGTGATGACCAATCCTTGCGCTCTGAAATTTTGAAACGAAAATATTTCAAAATTGATGAGGAAATTTAGAAACTGTTGTATAGAGTGGTCTATGCAACCTGATTAGCTTTTAAAAGTACTTTTTAATTTCAAACCGTTGGATAGTCTTAATTAACTTATTAAAATTCCCTTTTTAGGTTCTAATACTTGATGAAGCTGATCGTATGTTGGACGAATATTTTGCAGAGCAAATGAAAGAAATTATTAATTCTTGTTCGAAAACCCGACAAACTATGCTCTTCTCTGCCACCATGAGTGAACAAGTAAAAGATTTAGCTGCCGTTTCCTTGAACAAACCAGTCAAAGTTTTCGTGAATAACAATCAACAAGTGGCTTTTAATTTGCGCCAAGAATTTATACGTATTCGTGAAGACAAAGAAGGTGACCGTGAACCAATTTTAGCAAGTTTAATATGTCGTACTTTCCATGATCATTGTATGGTCTTTGTACAAACTAAAAAACAAGCCCATCGTTTGCATATACTTTTGGGGTTGTTGGGTATTAAAGCAGGCGAGTTACATGGTAATTTAACGCAACAACAACGTTTGGAGTCATTGAAAAAATTTAAAGAGGAGCAAATAGATATACTCATAGCCACAGATGTGGCTGCCAGAGGTTTAGATATTGTGGGAGTTAAAACAGTTATTAATTTTGTTATGCCCATAACAACGGAACACTATATACATCGTGTAGGACGTACTGCTCGTGCTGGTAGGGCAGGTATTTCGGTATCTTTAGCAGGTGAAAAAGAAAGAAAAATTGTAAAAGATATTATAAAAAATGCAGAGGGATCAATAAAAAACCGTATAATCCCACCAGAGATAATAGAAAAATATCGTAAAAAATTGACATCTTTAGAACCGGAAATACGTAAGTTTTACGAATTTGTATTGAAGGAAAGTGTATTTTACACATTGTTTTTTTCAACTTTACAGAAAATATTTTGGATGAAGAACAAGCTGAACGTCAAATAGCCAAAATGGAACAGCAGTTATCAAAAACTGAACGCAAATTATTGGGTAACAAATCTGAACATCGTGATTGGTTTCAAACTAAAAAGCAACGTGAAGATGAAAAACAACGGTTGTCTCTTAATCCCGAGGAACTCAAAATAAAAAAATGTAATGATAAAGGTAAAAATCGTAAGCGTCCTGAGTATGGTGGAGATGGTGAAGATGGTCCTCCTGTAAAAGAACTTAATGCCAAGAAGAAAAAGAAGGAAGAATCTAAAAGAGTTAAAACGCCGGAACAGTTGGCAAAAGAACGAGCTATGAAAGAAATTGAAAAGGTGTCTTTAGTAAGAGCTAAAATATCGAAATTACACAAACGTCCTGGTAAACTTTCAGCAGTATCAGATGGTCCAATCTACAATAAAGGTGGTGACTCTGCTAAACCCAAGCGTATTGGTAATTCGGCCTTTACTAATGATTTAACAGATGTTAGTCGTAGCGGTGCTTTACGTTTGCGCTCAGAAGCTAATCGTCATCAGAAAATGTCCAAGATTGCTGCCAAAAAGAAAACTAGTAATGTTAAATTAACTAATAAGGCTGGTAAAAATAAATACAACAAAGGTAAAAGCTTTGGCGGACAGAGGTTTGTAAAAAAGGATAAAAACAAAAAGAAATAGATTTGGGTAAATCGTCGTTCGTAAATTTTTTTGTTCAATATATATGTAAAATATAACCATATAGAACACAATAATTTACGAACGACGAAATGTTAATAGATTTTTGTAGACTTTAAGACTTATTGTGAGTTACAAACAAAAAATAAATTGGTAAAAAAGTACATAAATTGGAAGGTGATTTTACTTATATTTTTTGGATTTCTACCCTTTTGCAGTAACTTTCAGATTTTTACAAAATTCGGATAGTATTTGAGGAATCTGTTTTTTAAGCTAGCTTAAGCAACTATCAAACGCCCATGTTCTGAAAAGCGCAAAACGCTTAAAGTTTGCGTTTTCAATTTGAAAACGCCAAACAGGTGTTCTGAAAAACGAAAACGCTAAAAATTTGGCGTTTTCAAACCGCTAGTGTATACTTAAGCGATCTGGTCTATTTTATTAAAACTGCACTTTAAAGAGAAAAGGAAATGGCCCACAATTTCAATTGAATATGTTTTCTTTTTATTTAAGGAAAAACTTGTAAATTTTTTCACGATTTTAATTAAAAAAATGCAATTTAAAAATTTGCTTTGAGTTTGTCAATTGTTTGTCCAGTAGTTTACTTATGAACATGTAAGAACGCTGTAGGCATTTTAAATTTATTTCACAGAACTAATTTGTAAATTATTTGTTTGTTTACGTTTTGTTGTGTAAAACATATGTTTTCTTTGCTCAAAGACAACTTCGAAAAAAAGCAAAACGCTAGAAAATGCTGAAATGCGTTTTGCAAATCGTAAGCGATTTGAAAACGGTTCCTACATTTGCTTAAGCCAACTTAAGCATATTATATATAGTTGGGCCTTAATTCTTCTGACGATACTGAACATATCGAAATTATTTTTTCAGACCACAGAATCCATAAGTAAAGCCACTGCTACAATGTCGGACGCTATTCCGCTAATCAGCAGTCAGCGAAGCTTTCAAAAGAAAATAAACTGAGATGCAGAATATTTCAGAGTCCCAATTTCAATGAATGAAATATTTGAGACATAAAGCTCGAAAATTTTTAAGACAATAGATCTTCTAATTTTTTTAGAGACGCATATCCGCTTGCTAACTAGCGCAATGAAATTGTTTACTGAAAATTAAGAAAATGGCGCAGAAATACTTAAATTTTCAAATGAGTTCTGTTGCATTTGAGAGACTTTTTGTGTTTTTCATATTTCTACCATACAGAACACTAAAGTATAGTACATATATAATTTAAATTTTTGAACACTGGTATATTTACACGTGTAACATATAATGCAATTTTTAAGAAATATTGGAATCTTTTCCAACATTTCTGTCGTTGGTTTAAAATGGACCCCTCCAACTAAATAATTATAATTTGCTGAAAATTATTTACACTGAACTGAATGGCATAAAAAGAACTAAAGCTATTATAATTTTTAAATCAGGGAAACAAGAAAGTTTTTTTATCTGAAAAACATTTGACTAATAGCTTTTGTCATCCAAATTGGTTAAAAGTTTTAATTTTAATGTATAAAAAAATTATCACTCTTTATCATCCAATTTATTATCATCAGCTTCTTTTATTGAAATGTAATAATGTTTTAACTTGAAAAGATTGTTCGTACTTTGGCTGAACAATTTCCAAAATAATTTGAATTAATGTTGAGTCGAAATTACAAAAAAAAATATGATTTAAATAGTCAAAAAAATGTTTTGTCACAATTTTGGATAATTACACAGAATCGGAAACGCTGAATTACTGCCAATAAAGTGACTTTCAGCGTTTTTATTTACTTAACTTTCACTTTTTATTTTAATTAAGTAAATAGGTATATTACAATATAAAAATATAAAGCACAAATCTAAAAAGTCAGTGGTTTTCTCGTGTTTTCGAAAAATTAAACCACGCCTAAAAACGAAAATTGCGTGATTCGCAAAACTGCATCAAATCGTCTGAGAGATTTCAAAACGGTGTTTGATTTGAACAGACCTGTATATTTATTTTCACTTCTCTCGTTCAAATATTTTTTTTCTAACTTTTTAACTCCCATTACAGTTTTTACAAAACGTTATATCAAAATATTACGGATGTGCACTATGTTAATACTTGTGTAGGTTATTCCAGTTAAAGAATTAATAAATAACAAACAACAGTTTCACTAACTAAAGGTTCTTTGGATCGAGGGCTTTCGGCCGGGCGCACAGATTTTCTCCTTTATGATACCACAAACACTGGCTTTGCAAAATAAAGCTAATTTGCAAAGGACGTCTTTGGCCAGGCGAAAAGATTTTCTTCTCTATGGTATAACAAGCGCAGGCTTTGCTAACTAAAGCTTCTCTGTATAGCCGGCCTTCGGCTGGCGCATGGATTTCTTCTCTATGGCATAACAAACATCGACTTCGCTAACTAAAAGTTTTCTCAATAGTAATTATTATGCTTACTAAAAAATCTTTAAGAATTAAGGTTAAGAATTTTGAAATAAATTTGGTATATTCATAAATATCTATTCAAGAGCTTTAAAATAACCAATATTGTCCCTATATACATACCTTCAGAAAAGAAGTGGAAAATCACATATTTATATGAAAACTTTAGAGGTCCATAACTCGAAAACTATGCGTTTGCGCCACTTTTTCACTTTATATATTTTTTTTCTTATTTTTCAATTTTCTATCACCTAAGGTACTTTTTTTTTATTTGGAGCGGCGTCGGTAAACTAGATTTAATTAAGCCCAAATTACTATTTCATTTCATTTTCATTTTTCATTTTATTTACTTAATCGAGCCCATAGGGCCATATATGATTAATAAAGCAATATATAATGATCACTTATTTTAATTTGTACAACAAATTCGTATTTTTAAGAATAAGAATAAAAAAATTTAAATATTTTATATTTTTTCTAATCTATGAATTATTTAAGTATTCTAAAAACTTAGGTATTCCAATGTACATAAATATAAATCAGAATTTTTAACCCCCTAATGTTATCAACAATGAAATTCATGAATAAAATGGTGCTACAATTTATTATAATAATCAAGACACAAACCTTCTATATAAATCGAAAACATCTTACTTAACCGAAAAAACACCATCTGGCAACTTGAACTGTCAAATTTTTTTCGCGTCTATTACTTTTGTAAACAAAGTTTTATCAACATTTTTATTGGTCGACAAATACATAAACAAACAACAAATCCGTTTAATTAAACAATAATTAAAATTAAATAAAAAAAAAAAATGCTGCAATCTTTAAATTGCATACGCATGGGTGAAGTTCTTTTAGACGAAAGTCTACAATTGTTCATTCTCTGCAACAATTGCCACACGGACTTACGAAATTTACAAGATTTTCGGCGACATTTGGAAAAATGTGATGGTTTGGAAAATCTTTTTCTGCAAGGACGACAGCAATTTAAATACAATACCGATAAAGGTACACAATTGTTTGGTAAAACACTTAAAGGTATCAAGGAGGTAGGTTTTTAAACTAAAAAGAAATAAAATCGATTTTTACCATAACATTTTCTATTGTATTAAACAGTTCTTAATTTATGATTACAATGATGTAGATGTGACCTATAGCAAGCCAGATGAACATTTTATAGATTTAATTAATATTGAGGAAGAGCTATTAGATCCCAAATGGTATTCAGATTTAAATACCGAAGTCAGCAATAATAAACCTCCTCAAAAGTCATCTAAACAGTATGATGAATTAGTGGAAGCGGTAACGCCTTTTGTGCAATTTAAGGAAAATCTTAAAACTAACAATCATGCCAGCGATGCTGTAAAATCCAAGTTGGGCAAATCTGCCACGGATTTAAAAGTAAACACAAATAATACAGAAAAAACTTTAAAACTTGTTAAGTTTGATTTAACTGGAAACAATGCGAAACCAACGGCTAAAAGAAAACTGTCGATGACAAAAGCTGTAACCATACAATTTAACACACCGACTACAACTTCTGCAGAAGTACATTTTGCTGCACAACCTTCAAAGATTTATGCAAGTAAAAAACGCAAATCGGATGCTTTATCAAATGGTTTTTCGAAACCCTTAGAAATTAATCCAACAACTCATACAAAAACACTTAATACAAAGAAAACTACTACTAACATGCCTCCCCCAACAACAGTCCCCACAAATATAGAATTTAATCCGACAATCCGTAAAACTACAATTGTACCCACTACCATAATTAAACGTGAGCATACAAAGGAAAAACAAACCGCTCAAATACTAAATAAATTGCAAAATTTAGGCTTGCAAGTAAAACGCACACAGCCACTACCCCAGCCTGTTGTTGCAAATTCGGCGGCGCCTAATAAAACCGATACGAAAACATTAGAAATTCTACAGAAGCTCCAATCAAAAGGAATGAAAGTGAAAATCTTGAATAAAAAACAACACACCACAGAAACAAACCTAAACATTCCAATGGCCAAGCCCCTAACCGGATTAATAATGAATCCTGTCGAAAAAGCCAAAAGTGTCATACATAACCCAGCTACAAAAATGGCCATTAAGCAGAATTTGAATAAGAACTTAATTATAAAAAAAGTTAACTAATGATTTCTACTTACCACTTTATATTAAGTTTTTCACAAAATTTGCAATTGATAGTTATAGTAATAAAAAACAGTATTGTAAAGCTTAACATTTAAGCAATAAACAAATTATAATTCAATCAATCACTCAATATTAAAGCAAAACAAAAACCAATCATGCTTTGTGTGTGATGAAATGCTTACCAACAAATGTGGCAGCCTTAAAATGTTATTTCCAATGACATTTATTTGTCAAACTGAAAGTGTTGCCATAACTTTTTGTTAAAAAATGGCGGTAATAAAGCTTATTAAAAAAAATGGCAGACACAAGGAAAATTCAGCAAAACAAGTGTTTTTCTAATTATTTTCACATACATTTTTCCATGTATTTTCACCATGGATTTTTCATGTTCGAAACTCATACAAAAACTAGTTCAAGGCGAATTCAACTACAGCAGGAACTACATCAATCCAACAAAAACAGAAACAACATAGGGTTCTTGCATTGCATTGTTAGTGTTCATGGCTCGAAAAGTCAACCGTTCTTAACATAGGGTCTCTACCTGAGATAAAATATAAGATTTTTATATCAGCAAATGTCAAATTCAATCGCAGAGAGTATTATCTTACGTGTGGACTCTCAAATAGTGTTAATATTAATATTATAATAAATATTATGAGACAGTTGTTATGAGAAATCTTATAACAACTATCTTATAAGATGAGCTGTCAAAAAAGAAGACACATTCATTAAAATGTTTAATTTTTTAAGTGCAAATAGTGAAAATCGTGTGATGTGTTTAAAAAACAATATTTTTAACTAAAAAAAAAGAAAAACTAAGATAAAGAATAAAAACGACACAAGTTTCCTGTACGAGAGTCATAAAAGGGCTACGATCAATTAATTCTCAGATCTCAGCAAACGATTTGCTTTGGTTATGCAAATGTAAAATTATTATCCGCTGAGATTCAGTCGTTTCACATTGTTTAGGACACATTTTAAAAAGATAACAAACAAAATTAGTATTTTCTAAACTTCTTGCAACTTTTCAGTTACTTAATTGAATAAAAGATTAATTCGGGAATATAACCAAGGTATATTTACACATATCTTGAATTTAACAGCGTGTTTCAAATTTAAAACTATGGCCAGATTATTAAAATTTAATTTAAGGTATAGACCAAAATGTGTTAACAAAGTGACCTCAGTACTACAACAATGCAACAAAAGAAAAAACAACAGGCATTTTGTTGCTAGAATTGAGACGGCAAATGCCAAAATGCCTTATGAAAGAAAGTAAATAAACAAAAAAAATGACGACAAACGTCACACACGAAGAAAATCACTACAAAACAGCTGCGCTTGTGAGGTCACTTTATTAGTACATTCTGGTATAGACGCCTAAAAAAGTGTGCCTATACTTTTGTTCATTGTATTTAGAACTTTTTATCTGCCAACGGACTAACTCATCTTTCTACACGAATAAAACTGCTATAATCTTAAAATATACATCAACCTGTAATTGATTAATAGTAATATTAATATAAAAATATTCGTACTGCTTTTAATACAATCTTTTAATGCTACATGGCATCACTGTATGCAATTGCATGTTTTTTGTTTTTCGACCAATGAAGACAGAAACAATTAGCTTTATTGTGGTTGTCGTTGTCGTATAATACTGTGTCGTTTTTTGCAATGGATTAAAGTAACACCTTTACGCTAGGTCCCCACTTATCAATATTTATTGCTAAGTACAAGCAAAAACGTCGGCAGAACGAACACTTGAAATTGTTTTGCTAAAAATTTTCAATTTTCACCGCGAGTAGTTGTCCAAAGTTTTGTGGCTGTAATTATAACAAATGTTTTATGTTGTGTTTTCAAGTGGTTATTAAATTGTCTTTTTTCAATTAATAAATTAACTTAATAAAATAATTAATTGTAATTGTCGTAGCTGTGTTTTGTATTACTTTTTGGTTTATTTGCATTTGAAAAAAATTGCTATTTTAATAAATAAACAACCGTACAGTTATCAAGAAAAACATGTATAATTGTCACAAACAGAAACAATACATCCCTTGTTCTGCAAATGTGGGAATATACGTGGTACCTTTTAAATTCCAATGAATGCATTATTATTCTTTCGAAAATAATGCATTACTCTTCAGCTGTTTATGTAATCAATTCCTAGTTTTCCCGCTGGGTAGTAACATTTATTGAAAATAAGCAACAATTTTCTGTTCTTGAACGACCTAATATAAAATAAACCTGAAAGCCACGGCTACGGCTGCCAGATTTGACGATTTTTTGTCCAGAAAGTGCCGATTTGCAGATTTTTTTCTAAAAAGTGATGATTTTATGCAGACTGCAAAATTGGACATTTTGTATATTTTTGTAAATTAGGCACAACATAAAACATCTTTAATTTGTGGGTTTTTTCTAAAAAAATTATGGGAAAAACAAAAATTTCGAGGGAAAACTGTTTAGTTTTTATTCACGTGGCTATACATACAATACAAAGCTAAAACAGAAAAAGGGGATTTCCCGCTTAAGTCTAATATGTAAATATGTATGTATGTGAATGTTAAATCTAAATATTTTGCTACAATGGGTATGAGGATGTTGATATTGGAAAAAACCTTGTACAAGCCCCTTCTACAATAAAATCAATTTGTTGTTCCAGAGTTGCTGATAAAATTTAAAAATTGTTGAAACCGCAACATCGTTAAAACATAAACAGGTTACAAAAATGAGAAGTCCTTTAGTGAAAAAAATTGAGCCACTTCATAGCATTTGGATTAATGGCAAATGGCAATTCAAATGAAAGCCTTTACTTTATTTGAAGATCTAAAACAAAATTATTATTTATCAAGTCAAAATGAATGTTTTAAGTAAAATATTGAATCTTGGAACCAACTAAATGAAAATCAATACAAATGTATGGAAAATCCTGATTCGGTTTGCGTTGTTTCGGTTTCCGTCGCGTTTGTCCGGCCCCAATTAACGATGCAATCCGGGGTATTGGTGTTTAGCAGTGAAGGCCACTTTTGCAAATCCTATGTACGTGTGCATAGGAATAAAGGCAGAGTTAGCCGAACGTCCACGTCCCCTAACGGAACGTCTGGTTCGTTTTGTTATTTGCAAACAATGTAAATGCTTACTGAATTTAAATGTCACGTTGACGGAACGTCTCGATCTGTATAAAACAGATTTTCATGCCGTTGTTACGTGACAGTTGTAATGCAGTGATGGGCTGCTTGTATGTTTAATGGAATGTGGGTATTTTTGCTCTTTTTTTTGGAACTTTTTTCAGTAAAGCTATGGAATTGAGACAAAACAACTTAAAATACAACATATTTCCATAAAACCAAATATATTTATGTTTAGATGTAAAAAAAAAAATTTAAATACACATACAATGGAAATGTGAAACAAGTAAAAGGCTTTAAATATTATCAAAACCTCGTTTGGTGCGTACACCACAATACAATATATGTATGCTAAAAATATATATGCTAAAATACAAATTTGTTTATTGTAAATCTATCCCAGCTAGCATTTGGCTGATTATTTTTTGTGAAAATCACCCAAATGATTCTTTTCAGATCAGTTTTGATGATTAAAAACTTGAGTGATTGAAAAAGGATTCATAAATGATTCATTTATATGTATGTTTCAATAATGATTTTTAAATATTTTGAATTTTTGTTTTTCCCAAACGAAAAAAATAAAAACAGAAACTTTCATGTTAGCCAAATAAATGAGAAGCTTGGCTAAAAAAGAAGCCCAACAATTATTGACAATTTATGAACATAAAAGTTAGTGCGAATGGTTTCTTCTCTTCTGTGCGAAAAATCGATAATTTTTGTTTGGTTTAAAATAAAGCTTCATCGAATAATCAAAAGTCATAATTATGGGGAAAAAAATAAATAAACATGACAATTAAAAAACGATATGAAATATAATCAAAAAATATAAAGTTTAAACGCCCGGGAGACTATCAAATAAATACATCAATCACATAGTTGTGTGCGTGCAGTCGTTCTTTTTCGGGTACACATACGCGTTGTCGGCAATGCTTGATGAAAATCAAAAAGTTTTGATTTTTTTATTTGATGGCTGATTATTTGATAGTCTCCAGTTGTGATTGACAAAAAAATTTTATTTGCTTTGTGTATGTTGGCATGTACGGAAGAAAAAAAAATATAAATAAATATAAATATAAATATTATTTGAAACGAACCCTATGAAATCAAAATTACAAATGTTGATTGACGCGTTTATTTATACGTCTCCAAAAAAAGCCTCAAATAAACGACACTAACAAATATGCACTGATTGACGGGTTTATTTGAAAGTCTCCAGAGCCCTTTACGATTGAAAAATGAGACGAAAACGAATCAATAATGATTGTAAAAACTACCATTAAATTGATCAAAAAGGAATCAGAAAATTGTATCACAAATGATTCTTTCAGGGGATTCATCGGTAGGGTACCATTTTCTCACAACGAGAGTATCATTTATGATTGAAAAATGAGCTCATATACGGATATTTTGCAATTGAAGCTGATTCATAAATGATAAGATTATGTTACTAAATGCTAGCTGGGATAATATAAATATAAATTATTAATGTTTTTTACATACACAAAATACTGTTTTAATACCATTTAAATCACTTGGTACTTTTTCTGCACAGCGGTCACCATTTAAACATTTTTGATTCCCATCACTGTGTGTTTTGTTTTATGTATACAGTGTTGGGCAAAATACATGGCTTGCGGTATTTAAAATACAAAATACAAAATACTTGCTGGTCATGTATTTAAAATACAAAATACAAAATACTTTCAGGTTATGTATTTAAAATACAAAATACAAAATACTTACACATCCTGTATGTATTTAAAATACAAAATACAAAATACTTACACATCCTGTATGTATTTAAAATACAAAATACAAAATACTTCCATTTATTGTACGTATTTCAAATACAAAATACAAAATACTTCCACGTCATGTACATTAAGGTTATAACTTTTTTTTGAGTGCAAAATACCACTCTAGCGCCATGTGGGGAATTTTGTTCTGATAATAAAAAACTGTTTTTTAAGCTGATTCGGTGAAAAAAGTTTCCGCACCGTAAGCGATTCCTAAAACTCCATATTATGTGTAAATTCTATTTTTGGAAATTGAAACCCTTTTGATTTTGCATTAGACTTATGAAAAATGGTTTAATGTTGAAGATTATATATGAATTTAAACAAAAACGAACTTATTTAAGACAAGAGCCACTGATTTAATGATGAAAATAAAAAATAAAAACAAAACTTCAACGCTTTCGGTGCGGAAACTTTTTTCACGAAAGATGAAAAGTGACATCATATTTTTTTATATTTTGGTAGATTAAAATGCAATCAACCATCAATAAACTGGCAGAATATATTTTGTAAACTATGTTTTTAAAATACAAAATACTCCAATTTTTTTATGTATTTAAAATACAAAATACAAACTACTTATATTTATTGTATGTATTTAAAATACAAAATACAAAATACTTGCTGGATATGTATTTAAAATACAAAATACAAAATACTTGCGCGTCATGTATTTAAAATACAAATACAAAATACGTATTTGTATTTTAAATACGTATTTCAAATACATGTATTTCAAATACTGCCCAGCCCTGTATGTATACTATTGCTTTTTGTTTATGTATGGGAAACACATATGACTAGGGATGCAACATCGTTCTAAAAAACATCGATGTTTAAAAACGTCGATGTTTCCACGATAAGCATCGATACTAAAAATATCGGTAAAAAATACGATACATCGATGTTTCAACATCGATGTTATCAACTACTTTACAGCTATACTTACGGGCTGCTCAAATTCGTCTTTGGTACTGAAAATCTTAAGGCCCAACTATAATATCCACAAGATTGCTTAAGCTTCCGTTAAAAATTAACAAAAACCTGTCAAATGCATTTAAAAACACAAAAACAAAATAAAAAACATTTGATTCCGTACAGATTCAGGTTCACACCTTGCTTAAGCAAATTACAGATTTATAAAACTTAACAGAAAGTTTTCTTCAGTACAATATGGTTTGACGCATATTATAGTTGGGCCTTAACACTTGCAGTCTCCAAAATTGTTTTAACATTTCTTTAAATTATAAAAGGGGCTACCCCTTATTTCATAAAGCTATGCAATGCATAGTATGTACATATCTACATATGTACGTGCCGTGCCTACTTTGTACTGCTATGCTTTGAAATAAATTTTTTATATTTTTAAAATTAAGGTTTAGTTGAAAAAATTAAAAAAATTTAAATTAAAAATAGTTAAAATATTATTAAAAAAAATTAAATAAATGAATATATTAAATGGACGATGTCGATGTTTTTTAGTTTTGATGCCGATGTATCGCCGATATATCGTCCATCAAAACATCGATGTTAATATCGATGTTTATAACCGATACATCGATGTTTTCTAAACATCGATGTATCGTTTGCATCCCTACATATGACACATTTTTAAATGTTCTATAAGTGCACCAACGTGCTTACAGTACGGTGCGGTACATTACGGGTACAGCAACGTTCGCCTAACTGGGCCTTAAAAATGCTGCTTGTGTGACGTCGACACATGTACACTATAAACTTCTTCGTGTGGTCTGTGACAATGTTCGTTCGGCTGTTGCTTTGTTGTAATTTATTTAAATCAGTTGCAGATTAGCACTTGTTGATGAGCGTCATTCGTTTTCTGCTGCTTCCCACTAGTGATGCGAAACTATCGATAGGAAAAATATCAATATCGATATTATTATTTAAAATACAGCTATGAAACTTGTTACAGCAGCTATACACACAGTTTTTTGCCGCAAGTTTTTACTTGCTATTATTAATTCGCGCAGAATTACAAACAACAAAAATGGCAGGTGGTATGAATTGCTTAGCGTGCTTTTTTTACTACTAACTTAAGTCCTTTATGCCGAAATTTTTATATGTTTGCATAGGGACTGAAATGTCAGATAGTTTTATGAAGTTGTAAAAAAATAAAAAAAAAACATGCAATTGCAATTGCGAGCATAGAATAAAACAATGAACGACCATTATAGGAAAAGTCCGCTAGATTGATTACCTTTTGTGTTGAGAATCAAATCAAATTAGAACATTATCTAAAGTTGCAATAAAATACCTTATAGTTCCTGTTACTTTGGTTCCTTCAGAAAGGTGCTTATCAGCATCAAAATTTTTAAAAACTGTCATCTAAAATAACGTGCGTACATACATACGTCTCATACGTTCAATAAAGTGATAAAAACAACGAACTGTAGCCTAATAAAAAGCTAGTTAAAGTTTTCCTACTTAAGTACAAACATTCAGTCGATAGTAATATCAATATATCGATAGTGAAATCTGAACTATCGGTAAATATCGATAGTAGAAAATATCGATAGTATCCCAGCACTAATTCCCACCCAAGCATAAATGTGTTTGGCCTTCACTGGTGTATACCCTGCAAGCAATTTCCATCGCCGAATCATCGCCCGCGAATCGCCGGCAAGTTGTCTAACATCGCTGCGATGCATCGCGTGGAAGCTAAATGCGATCCTCTGGCGAATCGCGAAAACGTTCGCATGTGTCAACCACGCGAATCGCGTATCGATTCGTATTCCCTGAGAAGGATCGCGTAATCATCGCCAAACAAGCAATCGCCAAAAAATTTCAAAAATTGATTGCCGCTACTTGAGTGCGCTCTCCTATTCATCGCCGTAGGCGATGGTTAGCGATTCGTATTCCCTGAGAAGGATCGCATAATCATCGCCAAACAAGCAATCGCCAAAAAATTTCAAAAATGTTTGAAGGGTAGCCTTTCGACCTGTCCCAGCGGGAAATCTTAGAAGACCTTCTTACTTCAGGCCTTTTTAAAGGCCTGCTTAATAGATTTTTTGATTCAATTACAATTCTTATCCAACTGCTAAAGAAGACCTCATAGAAAACCTCGGCTCTTTCGTATAAAAGATAAGATACACCTTCCATGCTCGCTTCTATGAGAAGGGAGTACAGAAGGAGTAACATTTTTTTTTGTTTTTTTGCACAAGCAAAAGCAAAATCAATTTGTTTTGGTCCCGTTACCCTTCTTATGTACCTGCTGAAGAAGCGAGAGCGGAAGATATGAGTATGGAATGGAGCAAGAAGGCCATGTACATTCAAAATAAGGGGTACAGAGGCCTTCTAGAAGGCCTCACTACTCCATCTTTTTCCCGCTGGGGTTGTGAAGGAGCAGCGTTACCGTTGTGCGACTTTAGTTGCAATTTGCAACCTTTTTGATGCTCTGACACTTTTTGTGCGACTTTTTCAAAATCGTCTAATTTTGCAACTTTTCAATTTTTTGCGACTTTTTGCCCCTTTTTTGCAAGTAAAATACTTGTTTTCATAGAAATACACTGCATATTTTCACATATTTTCCCTTAAAAATATCAATGTTGTTTTAAACATTCCCCGGGATATGTAACCTCATTCGATTGATCAGGTGATTATTTTTGTATCCAGACAATTTCAAGTATTGTATATGCCTTCTTTTGTATCGTGTTCATTGAATTTCCATGTCAATCTATAATGATCGGCATTATTATTTAAAGACCAACTTTTCTACCGCTATTGAACTCATATCTTTATTTAAAAATGTTATAAATGATACAGGCTTTATTAACGAATTTAAGTTGTTAGAAAGTAAATCCAATGATAAATTATACAATTACATTTTTAAAATGACAAATGCTAACCATTTTTGGTATACAGTAGGAAGCTTAAAAATTGCTTTTAATTAACCATTGTACCTTAATTTAAACAAATAAGCAGCGCATGTATTAACTCTACCGCGCAACAGTGCGTGTGCTGACAATTTTTTTTTTCAAAATTAGAATTAATGAAAAATAACTTAGCCAACAGGTTAAAAGTAGAAACTTGTGAGTCCATGCTATCAACTCTAAATTTTTTAGATACTGAAATAGAAGGGTGGGTGCCAAGTAATGAGCCTGTGCGAAAATACAAAAAAGATAAAAAACATAAAAAGTAAAGTTTATACATACATACATATATTAAAGTATATACAAACACATTATTAAAAATTAATCAAATGTAAAATTAATACACGAAAGTGTATTTAGACACATTTTTAACAATTATTTCTCAGCTATTTATATCGTTTTAATTATTATTTCCTTTTTGTTTTGTGTTTTTTTGATTAACCATCGCCTTACCAAAGATTTTTATGTACATCGTTTACCAATACCCACCCGGGTGTTACTGCATGTCTATAAGTGATGAGAACATAATATCGTCATACAACTTTTTTTCGGTTTTTTTTTTAAAGAAGTTTTCGTCATACACATTTTTTCAGTGTGTCTAAATACACTTTTGTGTATTAATTTTACATTTGATTACATTGTCACTCGTGTGGTAACTAAATTAAAGTAATTAAAATGTTAAAAAAAGTGTGAGACTTAAATTTGAAAAAACGACTTTTTTGTGCGACTTTTTGTGCGACTTCTTGTGCGCCTTTTTAAAATTTCTCAACGGTAACCCTGTGAAGGATATACAAATTCAAACTTTTTTAGCAAATGGCTAAGTTGGAGCTATCTTTTATTTTAAAGACTATTTGAAATAAACCTTAAATATTTATAATACAGTTGTTAAACCTGATTTAATATAACAATTTTATGTATACATACATATGTACTTAAAATAAGTATGTATGTATAAACTACCCATGAACTTTAACTATGTTTTTTTTGATTATCCATCTATATATATAAAATACAAACATTGTTTCTACCTATGTCCGTTATAGACTTTGAAACTATTTTGTGAAGATGGTTTTAGGTTATACATTTTTTAAAACTAGGACCACGAGGCGAGTTTGGGGGCAATAGCCTCTTCGAAACTATATAGCAGATTTCAATGAAATTTAAAACATAGATGGATCCCTACTTAAATGGACACACGAGGGGACAATATAACCGATTTAAACGAGATCCCTATTTAGATAGACACATAGCTATCAATTTCTTAAAAAAAAATTGACTACGTAAAGGGAGAGTGTATTAGCACACGCCGCACGGTGCTTTGTCCCATAGACAAAAATCAAAAAAAAATTTTAGTCTCAAAATGTGATAAAAGATATATTGATCGATAGATAACAACACAACTCATAAAAATTTTTTGGAATTGATTTTGTGTGACTCTCCTAGACTCCGCCAGAGGTCGCTAAATTCAGTCAAATTTAAGAAAGAATTAATGAATAAAAAAAAATGAATTGAATTGCTTCAAGAAAATAACTCTCAAAAATTCATTTTTTTAAAAAAGAGTTTAATGTTATTTTTTTTTGTGATCCTTGGTATGTTCAAAATTTGGCAATAATACAGTTTTTATTAAAAATATTAACTTAAGTTAGTTTTTATCGCTCAAAAAAAAATATATTTTTTTCAAAAAAATCCAAAAATTACAAAACTTTTTTTGAACTTTAAAAAAAATCATATAAAATCATACATTTTTTTATTCCGTTTTTTCTTAGCAAATAGTGTTCTTAAAAGGACCGTAAAAAGATTAGTGCCGATTTTTGACCGCAACTTAACAAAAAATGCACTTTAAATAGGTCTAATTTCACAAATTTTTTTAAAGTTTTTTTATTATAGAGCTAAAATGTTTAAGTAAAGTTACAAGCTATATGAAAAAACATTTAAAAAAGAAATACTGAGAAAATATTAAAGTCAAATTGTGCACCATACCCCTTAATCAGAGTGCGCTACAATTATGTAATTTTCAGCAGGATAAAGTAATACGTTATATGCACACCTATTTTTGTGGTAGATCAATCCCAATAATTGTTTAAGTTTATAAACAAACAAAAATTGTAAAAAATTACAAATATTTCTTTTTTTTTAACTTAGGGCCTATTTCACCAACAATATTTATATATCAATTTATGTTTAAAATATGTTTTTCATGTAAAAAAAAAAAAAAAATTATATGAAAAAATTTATTTTAATATTAATTGATATTTAAATAAATTGGTGAAATTGGGCAGAAGTATCTATTAATAAATTAGTTTATTATTAAGAAAAAAATAAAATTTTTTTACATAAATGTTCTACGTGCTTTATGACCAACCTTTTTATATTAAAAATTCAAAAGAAGTTAAAATTCAATTAGCCACTTCTGTCTTTCAAATGTAAGTTGAAATCAATATTTGCAAAAACAACATGCAACTTTGTTTTCTTGTTTTTGTTGCTCTTGCGTTTGTTGTAGTATTTCCAACAACAATCACTAGTGAATTTGGCAAAATAGGAAAAATAGATCAGCTGTGCTGTTAACGCCACCTGTAAAGTAATTTCACCTTGACTTGGGTTATATTTTTCTTTGCTTTGTTTTCATATTAAAATGCCGTTAATTTATATTTCAAATTAGAGATGAGAACGTGAAAAAACATTTTTCAAGTATCAATATTCGTTTATGATATTTTAAATCAGCTCATCAAATTGTATTGGAATCTTTTTATTTTAGAACGTAGCTCCCATACAAATCATTCTCCCGAAAAAGCTTTTAATACCAGCTTCCTTAAAAATATAAGTATTTACATACAAATTGGCGACAGTGATTTTTACGATAGCTACTAAGTCATGACAAAATGTTGTACAGATAGGTCTAAAATAAACTATAGGTTCCATATAAACCCTCATCCAAAAAAGTCATATACGGAGCTTAAAGGCCGTGTCAGATAAAACTTTTGCTTCGCGTTGCGTTACATATACTTTGACAGAAAAGCGTAAAGCAAAAAGTGTATGTCACAATAAAAACTTTGACAACACTCACACATTGTGTGTTAAAAAGAAAATAAACAAAAAAAATTATACTAGAAGATTGTCAAAGCGCGCAAAAAGATGAGAGTTGCCCAACTTTTCGCTTCGCTTTGCGTTAAAAGCAGTTTATGTGACAAGTGCCATATAAACATGTACATTTAACTCAAATGTCAAAGCGTATATGTAACGCAACGCGAAGCAAAAGTTTTATCTGACACGGCCTTAAGATATCTAAACAATATTCGGGAGAAAGAACTTTTAAACGAATCTTAACCTCATAACATAATTTTGTTCTGGCGGGTCCATGATTGCCCATGGGTCCCAAATAGATTACACTCTAGGAAATTTGTTTTTAAATACTATACTATAGGGTATCACATGGTCGGGTTTGACTGATTATACTTTCTTACTTGTTATTTTTGCAAGAGCATTTGAAGCGTTTTTAACTCATTTTTCATTTAATGATGTTTTTGTATTTTTCACATTAATAATCCGACACACGCAAGCATTTTCTCCTCTTTGGTATAACAAACACCAGCTTCGCTAACTAAATCTTTTCTGAATAGCAAGAAATACGGTAATAAAGCAACAATATTACCCATACAGCTTTACACCCAGTCTCCACCTAACTTGAAATGCAGTTAAAACATAAAGTTAAGACTTGCTGTTAAAATGGTTATATGTTTATGGTGGCGTACACGTAGTGAAGTTAGAGTTAAAACTTTTCATTATTTTCAGTTCGTTGACGCGTCAAGTATGTAGCTACCGTGTGTTTGTGGAAAATAATTAAAGTTATTTTATACTTAAATGTTTGTTTGTATTATATTTTTCACAAAAAGCAAAGTTTATTATGTGTAGTTTACAACCCTTTTAACAAATTAAATAAAGATGTCGAAAAACAACTACAAAATAGCGTACTGTCAAACTTAAACGTCAATTTATGTTATAAAAGAACTTTCAAAAGAAATGTTATAACAATCAAGTTAAAACTTTAACTGGAGCAGTCTCCACTTAACACTAACTTGCAGTTAGTGTTAAAGTTAGTCATTTTATGTTAGGTGGAGACCCCGGGTTAGAAATGTAATGGAAAATCGCACATATATATGAAAACTTAAAACGTTCATAACTCGAAAACTAAGCGTTTGCGCCAATATTTTTATTTAATTTTTTCTTCTTATTTTTCAATTTTCTATCAGCCTAGGTACTTTTTTTTTTATTTGGGTGTGCGTGCCTAAACTAGATTTGTTCCATAGTTATGGTTTTTTTTATGAAATTGACGATTATTTGGCAGCCCGGCTGACACCCCTCATCAAAGTCAAACATTTTACCACGGTTGGCAATTCAACTCACAGCTGACTTCATTTTTGACAGTTATCGATATAATTTTTTTTCGTGTTGTGCGTGTGTTGTAATTAAAAAACAAAAAATAAATAGATGATTGTGTTTTTCTTACAAAACTACCAAAAATAACATAGTTTTAAATTAAGAATTATTGTGAATTTAAACTAACCTAAAATATCCTTAGTTTTATTTTTTTTTATGAATAAAATAAAAAGTCTTAATACCAAGTTAAAAAGTCTCGTGCTACAGAAGGTAAATTTTATGGAAATCATTTCACTTTTTTATTAAAAGTTATATAATTTGTGAGAATTATTGTAACTTGGAAAAAGTTTAGCAAGTATTTATCTGTTAATCATCACCTTTATGAACGTAAAAATTAGCTTATTTCATAGTATAATATGGACTTATTATACCATGGTTCAGTTGTAAACAGTAGTCTTAAAATTCCTGAGTAAATTCTTGAAATTTAAGTTTTTAATTTTTTGTGCGTGCTTTTAATATTTAAAATTTTAACAATGATGTCACTACGAGTATAATGTGTGCACAAAAACATGTAGGCAATTCTATTCCAACTGGCTTTCCTGTAGCTACATATGTACATAAGTATGTATGTATTTTATGCACATTGTCTATAGAACATTTTGTTTTCCTCACTTTTTTAGTTTATATTTATTAACTTCTTTACGATAAGTTTTTAATAATAATATCATTATTAGTAATAGCCATTGTTTTCACCCTTTTTTGTGTCAATAAATGCATTTTGAACTGCATGTTTTAGATGCCAGAATCGAATCAAGTTTATATCTACCTACATACATACGTCTCAGATGGAGAGTATTACAGCAAGTTTATTCAGAACAGGGGCCTGATTCTGGCAGTCGTGATCGAGTACTTTCTCGATTCGAAAGCAATTTAATATCTTATTATCTCAGTCAATACTGGACGAATCGGAATTATTTTTTCAGTGTCATAAAGCAACAATTTGAGCTTCACAATACTGAAAAAATAATTTCGATTCGTTCAGTATCGACTGAAATAAAATTGCTTTCGAATCGAGACAGTACTCGATCACGACTGCCAGAATTAGGCCCCAGATCACAACTTTTACGTAGATAGAGCAGGTAGGCTATAAAGGGGGTTATTGAACATTACCTTTCACTTTTAAAAATTAATTTTTTTAAAAACTCCCAAATGAGACGAGTATTATCATGGTTAAATCTGCAGCTTTTCAATTTTGCTCGTTGAATCCCGTTTTTGTATCATTAAAATAGCATTTCAAATATGGCCATTTCCACAGAAATGTCTACTTTTTGTCACGTTACGCCACAAAGCATTTTAAATTGGGGACTGCAAATAACGATTATTTTTCAAATTTAAACTAAAAAAATCAAACTTAAAGAGAGGTGTTATACATTAGAACGACTCACCTTGTATGGAGCTGAAAAAAGTGTTTTTCTTACCCCTCTGAAAATAAAGCTTGATAGGTTTTATGATGATACCCAAAATATTTTGGTTCTAGCGTTGACCATCCGTGAGCTGGACCATTTTTTAAAAAAGGTATTTTTTTCAGTTTTTCGTATTTTTTTGTACTTTGATCTAAGACGAAATAAATAAAATTTGGTATCATCGAAAAGAGTTTTTGAAGCAGCATCCAATGGTATATGAAATCACTTGCGACCTACTAATTGAGATATTTGACTAAATACATATTTTCGAATATGGTTTTCATACAAATTCTACGTATGTGGAAATAATGTTCTGCTTTTCAAATTGAATCTGTTTTAAAATAATGTTAATTTATTTGTTTTTTGTAATTACATATTCACATAAAACTCGAAAATCGCGCTATATTTGATCTTTTTTCATATATAGGCGATATGGGTATCAATATTTTTCATTTTTCAATTTTTTAAAAACGTGCAAAATAAAACTACAATAAAAAATATAAAATTTATAAAAAATTTATTATTATTATTTAATTAAGCTTGAGGTCTTTTTTTTATATAAAAAATATATTAAATTTATTAAACCAATATTTCGGCACTCCGTTGTGTGCCTTCTTCAGGGTTTTTCTTGAATTTTTGACAAAATTAACAATTTTTAACAAATTAAATAAAAATAACAAAACATCAAAAAACAATTTTCAATTAAATACAAAAAAAGGTTTTCCAATTCAAAAACTAATCTATTACATTATAAATAAACTTTTAACTTCCGTTTATATTTTTATAAACTAAATGCCTATAATTTTGTGCTACACTTTCAGTATCTGACTTAAAATTAATTCTCGATATTGTCGGTACATTTATAATTTGCAACATTTCTAACATAAGCCTACGTTTATAATTATTAAAAGTTTATTTATAATGTAATAGATTAGTTTTTGAATTGGAAAACCTTTTTTTGTATTTAATTGAAAATTGTTTTTTGATGTTTTGTTATTTTTATTTAATTTGTTAAAAATTGTTAATTTTGTCAAAAATTCAAGAAAAACCCTGAAGAAGGCACACAACGGAGTGCCGAAATATTGGTTTAATAAATTTAATATATTTTTTATATAAAAAAAAAGACCTCAAGCTTAATTAAATAATAATAATAAATTTTGTAAAAGTCCAATAAAAGTCTATTTATATTTATAAAAAATCTTTTCGCGATTCTATCTTTGTATAAAGTTTGCACGATTCCATTTTGTTTGCAATATGGCCAAATTTTATTTACGTCGTTTTGAAGCAAAGTACAAAAAAATTCGAAAAACTGAAAAATACCTAGAACCAAAATATTTTGGGAATCATCATAAAACACATCAAGCTTTATTTTCAGAGGGGTAACAAAATTACTTTTTTTTGAGTCGCTCTACTATACATAAGGAATACGCCAAGATAATCCTTGAAACATGGACTACCTTTAGGCGCATTTCTTTTTTATTTTTTTTAGTTTTATCAAAAAACAACACTTTATCGCCAATTTTCTGTGTTTTATTTATTCCTTAGGAAATAAAAATTAATTTTGAGTTTTATTAAATAAAAGTTAGTTTTTGAGTTTTATTGATTCTTCAGAAAATTATTATTTTTTAACTGTCTGTTTTTAGAATAGGAGCGCCAAACTCGTTCGTTTAACTTAAATTTAAAACAAATTTTGAAATTGTGTTTTTGTTTTAAATGTAAGTTAAACGGACGAGTTTTGAGCTCGTGTTCTAAAAACTTTCAATAAGTTTGTTTAGGAAATAAATATTATTTAAGAGTTATTTTTTCAGAAAATAAACGTTATTTTTTTAATTTTATATTTTTGCTTAGAAAAAAGTAATTTTTAAATTAAATAAAATATAACAAAATTATTTTAATGTAAAAAAGGGTACACGAAATGAATACTTATTGTTTTATTAAAAAAAAAATAAGCGCACCTGTTTTTTAACTTTTTTGTCACCCCATACACCTTTTAAACCAATAAACTTGTATCATATTCGTAACTTATCTAAAAAATAAAAATAGTACTTTTTCGATATTCGAACTTTTAAGGGATGAACATCGTAACTATTTTTTGTTACTTTTTTTAAAAAAATGTCACTCCTTTTTTCTATGTAATATAAAATTGTAACGTTACTGACAAATTAATTCATCATCGCACATCCTAAATTCCTGAAGCAAAAAAGTGGAAATTTGGACCGAGGATTGGTACACTAATACACAAATTCTTCCCATTTTGGTAGTTCCAGTATTTTGGAACTTTTTTTTGTCACCAATCTATCTTTTAAATTATGTAATAAACATAGCAATAAAAATAATATCACATTCGCAACTTATCTAAAAAATAAAAACATAAATGTGGTACTTTTTCGAAACCCGAGCGTTTATGGCTTGACCTCTTAATCGTACCTATGGGTATTTTTTTTTACAAAACATTTTTGTCCATTCATTGACATATACGTATTAAATTATGGGCCGCCACTACAATATTGAAATTTTGTATTCTTCAATGGGGAGAAAATAATATAAAAAAAGGAAATGCGGGAAATTGAACCTCTTTCTTTTACTTTAAGGTGGTTTACTTAACCCTAAAAAGATAATCATATCATGACAAACGTTAAAGATAATCATACGTAAAAATAACGCATTATTTTAACCTGCTATAATAATATGGTTGTATTAATTGATTAATTAAGAAAAAACTTATATGAATTTTATTTTTACATTTTTAAAAATACAAATACAAAATTTAAAACCTGTTTATATATGAAATGTCTGAAGTGCACAGCAACTTATTCAAGCTTAATAAAAAGATATAGCAATATTTCGAAAGTGCGTGCGTAAAATTTACGCAGATTATCTTTCTAGGATTTAGGTGGTTAGGGTGGTACTTTTTGAATTTTTTAAAAAAAAAATTAAAACTTAATATGTCCACGAAAGAATTGGAGACATTAAATAAGTAGCGGGTGAAATGCTGGGTTTTTTATTGAGCGACGAAAAATGTTTATAAATAAATAAAGTTTAGTTTTTGAGCACTACCTGGCTAAAATAAATTTTAATTTTTTTTAAATGCGCATTTTGCGAACCTTTATTAGTAAATGCTGTTCAAAAAACATATTTTTTACATTGAAATACATACCCTTTTTGGGGTCGCGTTTTTTTTGGAAAATTCCCTTTTTTGTGACCCTTATTTTCCCTAATCCAGTCGTTGCCGTTGTCAATAAAAGACCGAACCTAGAGTTAACGAAGCGATTCACAGGTTGTTTCAAAGTTATGTTTAGAATCTGCAATAGCTGCAAAAATGCTTAAATCTGCAGACTCTGAACCAAAAACCCCTATTCCCTATACACCTGAGGAAGCGTTAGCTCTTTATATTGATAGTGGATGCTCAAAGAGGTCATACAGACTAATCCAATATGGTGCCAAAGAACGAAACTACAATATTTATCCAAGCTACGATATTTTTTCTAAAACTAAAACGGTGTGTTACTCCATCGACAAACACTTAACACAAAGTCTCGTAGACCATACACATTGCACAAACTCTGCCGAAAAAAATTGAGTTTTTTGAAGTAACGCGCGATTTTTATCATCACTGGCTTGTGGAACCAAAATTAATGAACAATTTAAATTAAGTTCAACTGAGGCAGCCACAAAGCCCTCTGTACGCAAATGGATTGTCGACACTTCATGCTTGGATACGGTGCTTCGAGTGTATAATTCATATCGCCAACGCTTTGTTGGTTTCGTCGGATCCTTTAAATACATCTAAATCTAAAAGCACCTTGAAATACTCCAAAGAAACACATTAAATAGGTGATGAGATTAAGTAGCTTCTTTTAAATATAAATGACCTACCTGACAGCCTTAATTAAGAAAGCTCCGACTCTGAATAGTTTTTTTTATTATCTTGTAAACTGTAAAAAAATATGAAGCAGAAATATCGGGTGTTTTTTTCAGTGGTATAGAACTTCGAATTGAAATAAAACACAAGAAAATCGTTTTAATGACCATCAATTTGGCTTTATTGGAAGGATAATTTTATGCCATTAATGTTTAAATATGATTTCAGGCATGTGGCCGCCGCGGCTGGCTCGAATAAAGCCAATTCTACAGGTCCAATTTTCAACCACTTTTTCGAGCATATGGGGCCGTATGTCGGCAATAACGCCACGAATGTTGGCTTCCAATTCCCCTAACGTTTCTGGTTTGTTGGCGTAGACGAGCGACTTCACATATCCCCAAAGAAAATAATCCAATGGTGTCAAATCACACGATCTTGGTGGCCAATTGACAGGTCCATTCCGCGAAATTATGCGCTCATCGAATGTTTCCTTCAATAAATCGATTGTGGCGTGCGCTGTGTGGCATGTAGCGCCGTCTTGTTGGAACCACAACTCATCCACATTCATGCCATCCAATTCGGGAACAAAATAGTCGGTTATCATGGCTCTATACCGGTCTCCATTAACGGTAACTGCCTCTCCAGCATTATTTTGGAAGAAGTATGGCCCAATGACTCCACCAGCCCATAGAGCACACCAAACAGTCAGTTTTTGTGGATGTAATGGCGTCTCAAGGGTCTCATGTGGATTCTCTTCACTCCAAATGCGGCAATTTTGCTTCTTGACGTAGCCATTCAACCAAAAATGAGCCTCATCACTGAACAAAATTTTGCGATGAAAATCAGCATCGAGATCAATCTCATTTTCGGCCCATACACCAAAATCACGACGCATTGCATGGTCTCGCGGCTTTAATTCTTGCACAAGCTGAATCTTGTAAGGTCGCAAGCCAAGATCTTTGCGCAAAATCTTCCATAAAGTTGATGGACAAAGCTCCAATTGCTGTGCACGGTGGCGAATCGATTCATTCGGGTCCTCTTCAACACTTTGCTCTACAGCGGCAATTGTTTCTTCGGTGCGCACTGTTCGACGTCTCTGCGGATGCGTATTATCACATAGAGTAAACGTAGTGCGAAAACGATCCATGGTTAACCGAATTAATTGCTCTGATGGACGATTATGTCGACCATAAAATGGACGGAGCTTGCGGTAAACTTCGCGAACTGAACCGTTATTTTCGAAATAAATTTGCACGATTTGCTAGCGTTGTTCTTTTGTCAACCTGTTCATGATGAAATGGCAAACCAAACTGAACATAAATGACATTAGAGTTGCCAGATTTGACCACAAAATGCCAGTTTTATCTCTATTCGAAAAACAAACCTGTAAAAAAAACACCCGATATATATAATAAAAATGAAATGTTGTGTGTTGCTGATCGCATAACTTGAGAACGGCTTGACCGATTTGGACGATTTTTTCTTTAAAATGATCGCCATGGTCCAACTTAGGTTAATACGCCCACTTTTACGCCCACTTTTTTCGAATTGCCTAAAATCAATAAACGGATCCATCGATTTGACAAATTTTTCTTTCAATTGTTCGTATTAATCCATTTTAAGTTTTCATCGAAAGAAAAATTTACCACGCCTACTTTTACGCCCACTTTTTCTATTTATTTGACCGATTTGGACGATTTTTTCTTCAAAATAATCGCCATGGTCCAACTTAGGTTTTTACGGAGAGAAAATTTTGCCCCGCCCACTTTTACGCCCACTTTTATCGATTTACCTAAAATCAGAAAACGGCTCCATCGATTTGACTAATTTTTTTTTCAAATGTTCGTATTAATCCATTTTAAGTTTTCATCGAAAGAAAAATTTACCACGCCTACTTTTACGCCCTTTTTTCTATTTATTTTACCGATTTGGACGATTTTTCTTTAAAATAATCGCCATGGTCCAACTTAGGTTTTTACGGAAAGAAAATATTGCCCCGCCCACTTTTACGCCCACTTTTTTTGATTAACCTAAAATCAAAAAACGGCTCCATCGATCATTAGTAATCAGCTACCGAGCGAAGCCGGGACGGCCAGCTAGTCTTTTATAAAAAAATTTATTCGTGTAATAAAAAATATTCTAACATTTGAAAAATTCTTGGTAAATATTACCTCTGACCTCTGAACCTCATTAGTTTTAAAATGAGATTTTGTTGATTGTCGTTGCATAAAAATTCAAAAAGTTAGAGCTTATAACGTTGGACTACTTAAGATTTTGCTGTTTTTTTTTACAAATGCTCCAAAGACCAGTTCTCGGAGACATACCAAAACTTTTACTAGGTGTATGGGTGACCGTGTCTGTAACACTTTCGGAGTGCCGAATCATGTTAAGTAGCTTAATAATACTTTTTTTGATACGATTGAAGTCGATAGTCTTGGAAATATTCAAGCTTTGTATCGAGAACTACATCTCTGTTTGTCTCAAATTTTTGAGACTCTGGACTATTCTCCATTTTCGTTGATTCATTTATTATATTTTCTAATAATGTTCAAAGACTTAACGAGCGGAATAATGTCAGACATTGTAAAATTTTCAGAAAAAATACTTTTATTTTTAAAAACTTTAATGAAAATAAGCAGAAAAACCTTAAAACTTGCAAATACATACAGAATTTAGCAATGAGTCAACATTTCAATACTTTGGTGCAAAGCAAAACGGTTTAGAATTAAAAGAAACCTTTTTATTTCAATAAGTATTGAAAATTAAATGGTTTATTCATAAAAACTGTTTTAAACAATTAAGGAGCTGAGTTCTAAAACTCGCGAATTGCACTTGAAGTAATTTTTCACAAATCTTAAAAAAAAAAAAACGTTTAATAAGCTAATACCTAATATCTTTGCTGTTTCATTGGACTAGCGCATAGCCCTTTTTGCAAAAGGAAAACTATTTTCCTTAAAAAATATAGCGACATCATCTTATTTTAAATTACAAGGGGCGAGTTTTGGAACAATGCACCGCAAGAAAAGTTTTGGAATTAAGGCCCCTATTACGGTTCACAACTCAACTCAGTTGAGTTGTAAATCAGACAACTGGTTGTGTTGATGTTTTTGTTCGCCGCAATATAGCAAAGTTGTAAACCATAATACAAAAATTAAAAAATTACAACTATTTTCATCCTGTGGTGAAGGGTATAAAAAGAGTAATTTTTCGAATTCAGTATTTTGATTATAACTCAGCCATTTTTTAACCGATTTGACAGATTTATATACCGACGTGTTTAAGAAGAAATTTGCCAGTTATTTGGGTTATAATTTTATTTTGGTCATACCTTTTTCGTATCTGAACCGTTTTTTCCGAGTTTTTCAGAAAATATTTTCTACTAAAGATATACAGAAAAAAATAATGAAAATACAACAACAACAAGGGATTTTTGGAAAAAATTAGAGGTAGTCGGGTTTTTTTTTTGCTCATATCTCAGCCATTTATGGACCGATCTGGCTGAATTTCAAGAAATGGTGGACTATATGTGACATAAATGTGAAACAACCTAGCCGCTATCATGTCTGGAGTCTCCGGAAAACACATATCAAACGTAAGACGGTCAGTCGGACATCGTTAAATCAACTTCTCTCCTCTTAAGGACCCAAAATGTGTATACTTTATAGGGTCTAAGATCAATATTGTAGAAATTACAAACGGAATGACAAACTTATATATACCCTTTTCCACCGATCGAAGTATCTTGTTTAAAATATTTATTCAATGACCACTTGTAGCCCCCTTTGATTTTGTTGGTGAAGCATCTTCTTCAAGTACTATGTTATAGTCACTGTATAAGTGGTAAATTAGTGAAGTTGTTGAAGAATATTTACGTTAAAACATTTTTGGACACCTGTTACATTTAACATTATTAGATTTATCCTTCGTACAATATTTTAAAACCAAACTCATTCATAAGAGAGAAACGAATGAGCTTATTTTTAAAAAATACGGGCGTGTTCTAAAAATCGAAATGGATTTAAAATCGAGTAAATTTTAAAAACGACCCTGTAATGAAAGTTCATAAAAATATTCCATTTTATCTACTTCATTCTTTAAGTATCTATAATTTTTGCAAGAACAACAATTAAAACCACGAGAAACTTCTGTCATTTTTTAAATAGAATTTGAATTTAAATTACCGTTCGATTTCAATCTCACTTCATTTCGATTTCTACCCGATAAATTAATAGAAATCTTTGTCGTTTTTCTTTTGTGAAATGAATTATTAAATTGTATTAAAAAAATGTAACAAAAATATAAGCTAAATTACTTACTAAACATTACTGTTTTTTTTTAAATTATAGCGGACACATACATTTGGTTTGTTTATTCCACTAAAAACTTTAAAAAATTATACATTTAACAGAAATACTATATATTCTTATTATTATTCAATTAATCGGTATAAATTCTTCGATTAATCCTTTATTCGAAAATTAATCGTCTAAAATTATTTGATTAATCGAACAAGAATTTATTGAGTGAACCCCTAGTCAGACCTACTTCCCGGAGAGCACCAGAGGATTGGAACAATCACAAGGTGCAGTTCAACAAGTATAAGGCGGATCTATATAGGGCAAAGCGACTATCATGGAGGCAATTTTGTGTATCTATTGATAATGTCAACGAGCTGTCAAGATTCCGACGGATTTTATCTAAGGACCCGAAGGCCCTGGGTGACATCCAAAGGAAAGACGGCTTATGGACTGAGTCTAGCTCTGAGACCCTAGCCTTACTTATGGTGACGCACTTTCCCGGGTGTAGGGAAACCGGAGGTATGGAAGACGGTCAGTGGGACGTGATGTTCAGGACATCGGATCATACTTTCATTTGCGTCGGGGAAATGGTCACAAGGGAGAAGCTGGCGTGGACGGTCAATACTTTCGGCCCATATAAGTCACCGGGTCCGGATGGCATTTTTCCGGCCATGCTTTGCAACATCCCGGACGATGCATCATTTCTGCTGGTGAACATATTCAGGAAATGCCTCAGTAGGAGGTATCTGCCTAGGAGGTGGAGAGAGGTCAGGGTGATTTTCATACCCAAGGCTGGTAAAGCGGGCCACTCAAAACCGGGGGATTTTAGACCTATTAGTCTGTCTTCATTCTTGTTGAAGACTCTCGAAAGACTAATAGATTTCTATCTCAGAAGCAATATTGAGATCCGCCTTATTAGCAACGCTCAACATGCCTACCGTAAAGGTAAATCTGTTGAGAGTGCATTACATGAGGTGATGGGTTGTATTGATCACGGTCTGAGGCATAAGGAATATACTCTCGCCGCGTTTTTGGATATAAAAGGAGCCTTTAATAACATTAGGATTGAGGCGATTAGAGATTCGTTGATGGAGTTGGGAGTTGAGGACTTTCTGGTAGAGTGGATAGTCTGCATGCTTAGCAGTAGGATTATAAACTCGAGCCTTGGGGATCATGTGGTAAGGAGGAGGGTTACCAGCGGGACACCACAAGGGGGGTTCTATCTCCTCTACTGTGGTTGCTTGCGGTCAACGGGATTCTCAAGACATTTGATTCCATGGGCAGGAAGGTTGTTGCCTATGAGGACGACATAGTTCTGCTGGTCAGGGGATAATTTCTGTCCACGATCGGGGAAATTATGCAGGTGATGCTGCGCGAACTCTCGGCATGGGCTAGGGACAGGGGGCTGTGTGTTAACCCTGTGAAGACTGAACTGGTACTTTTTACCAGAAGGTACAGGATAGAGGGATTTAGGGGGCCAGTGTTAGATGGCGTCGAGTTACCTTTATCGTACGGTGCAAAGTATCTGGGTAACTTTCTGGACTGCAAACTGTCTTGGAAGAGAAATACTCAGGAGAGGATGAGAAGGGGACTCAATGCCTACTACACATGCAGGAACTCCATCGGTAAGAACTGGGGTGTGAGGCCGGATATGGTAAACTGGATTCACACATCGGTGGTTAGGCCTATACTTACCTATGGATGCACTGTTTGGTGGGGTGCGTTGAGAGTGGATAGCTATAGGAAGATGCTCAGCAAGGTTCAAAGGAGTGCATCTCTTGGCATCACAGGCGCAATGAGAATCACTCCACAGGCAGCGCTGGACATCCTACTATATCTGTCCCCTATTGAGTATTATGTGAGGAGTGTGGCTGCTAGGAACCTACTTAGACTTTACGAGTCTTCCTTAGTTAGACCTAGGCGGGATGATCACACGAGAATTTTGTACAAGGTGGGTCTACTTGATCAAAGTACTGTTCTCGAGAGAATTTCGGATCATAAAACTATGACCCTGGACTTCGGTGTAACACCACCAGTGGAGTTCCCGGATAGGGAAATCTGGCGTGGATCCAATGGACTGTTTGAGGGGTGGGCAGTATTTACGGATGGATCCAAGATGGAAACCGGCACTGACGACGGTGTATATATCGCGGACACCGAGGTAAAAAGGTCATTCAGACTCCTTGATGAGTGCAGTGTCTCCCAGGCTGAGATCCTAGCGATCTGGAGGTGATACTGGATCACAGATCTGGAGGTGATACTGGATCACATCGTGGGTGGTTCTGCGGTGACAATTTACGTCGATAGTCAGGCGGCGCTTAGGGCATTGACAAATTATACGGTGCGATCGTGCGTGGTCGCTCGGTGTAGGAATGCTCTTAGGGAACTCATGGAGGCATTCAATGTAAGGCTGTGTTGGGTACCTGGACACTGCATGGTTGATGGAAATGAGGTGAAGGACGAACTCGCGAGAGGGGGTTCAAATCTAGACTAAGTGGTAAGGGACAGGGGGTAAAGCCTCCCCTGTTACTACTATGGTGTGATACGGGAAAAATTCCGTGATGACGTTAACCGATCCTGGGGGGACAGAGTGGATTGCAGGGTGTCTAGGGCATTATGGCCCAGATTGGACGCGGGGGCAACCAGGGTTCTACTGGGATTGGATAGGGGTGATCTTAGAACACTTATAGAGTTCTTGACGGGTCATTGTCCCGTTAGGGCTTTTACGGGCAGATGGGAAAACACCATACCGGACTTCTGCAGATTATGCGATGATTCAGAGGAGCTGGAGACGATCGAGCATGTACTGTGCCGTTGTCCTAGGATGCAGGGTCTCAGACAGAAGTGGCTAAGAGATAGGTTTCACGACGAACTGGGGTGCATCGCTGGATGTAATCGGGCTGATCTACTGGGGTTTGTCAGGAAAATAGTGCGGTTGTTTCTATTGAGGGGACTAATTCTTTTCTTTACTTTTCTCTTTTCTACTTTTTTTTTCTTTTCATCGAAGAGATTTACAATGAACCGTTCCGGTCTCCGAGTGGAAGTGTGCCCTTGGGCACATAACCCTTCTTAACCTAACCTACTTCCCGGTCAAGGGCGTAAAAGAGGATAATTAATAAATATTAAATAAATAATTCATTTAATTAAATAAGAGGCTATTATATTACCTGCAATAAGTGGAAATTGAATGTACATAATTTTTATTTAATTAATTAAAACTAGAAATTAAAATGTGTTTTGAATTGAATTCTGCATAAAATTAAAAAATTCATATTCTTAAGTCTTCATTTTCCTTCAAATTGTAATTTTCTTCATCGTTCTCGATTTCTTCTTCCGAAGCATCACCGCAGCTTTCCAAAATTTCACGGTAAAACTTTAAACTTTATATTTCTCTCTTTAGTGTATACCAAAATATTTTTGAAAAAGTGCGTACACATCAATCAACTACCCTGGTTTTGTGTTAACAGTATTAGGTAATCGTCGTGGCTTAATCATTGCTAGTTTCATCCTTTTTTTAAACTTTTGGGAGCTGCACTTGTTACTGTTGACAGATAGTGCTCCTCCCCTTGTAAAAAATTAACCTTGTGGATTAATTATAGTATTGACTTTCTAATTTTTTTTTGATACGTCCAAAAATCCTATCTGCCGGTAGGAAGGAGTGTTCGACATAAGAAAAAATTTACAATATAGGCAGATTGCGAGTTTTGTTCTGTTCCTTGCAAGAAAGCAGTTTTGTTTCTCGCTAGACAATGCAAAGAAAAAGTTTTGGAACCCACTCCAATTTTCATTGTTATTAACAGAGGTTAAGGGGAGCCTTTTGTTTCTTTTTCACTTCAGATATTAAAGCAGAGCAGTGTTATCTGTCAAAAGTCATTGCTATCATAATTTTTTTACCAAAAGTAGTTTTTTGATTTCTGAACGTTATGTTGAACTGCCGTCGTTAAAAAGTTTCAATTTAACCCTCTAACAGGCAAGAGCTAAATTTTAATGGCAACCTCTTATGAATTTTTTTTTTTAAATAATATTTTCCCAAAAACCAATAAATTGTAGGCTGAAGTTGAAAATCTTTTTTATTTCAGTCGTGAGGTGGAAAAAACGAAAGGGTGCCTCAGGGCATCCTTGCCTGTTTACGGTAAAAATTATATGCAGGTAGAGATTTATTAATCAAATGAATTTTATTCAAAAAAATATTATTTTTTTAGGAAAACAGCAAAAAATTTATACTATTTTCCGTAATGATATGTAAAAATTAGTTTTTAGTACCTAAATGTAACTAAATGTACATCACACTTCTCGCATTTACATTGTGTTTGAGATGTTTTGCAGAGCTTGCATTTTCTTTTGCCATTTTCCTTACCTGTCCAGATTGGAAAAAGGTTATAACCTTAACCGGTCGTCTTCGGTTAGATGTTTGGCTTTTCTACCGGTTCTACCGGGCTTTTCTAGCCTGTGGCTTTTCGAACTCCAACAAAGAATGGCCAACCGATCGTCTTTCCGAACATGCTATCAGTCAATTTAGAAAGATTTAATTTTTTTTCTGGGAAAGATATCTGGAGATATCATTTTTTCACGTAAAATTCACAATAAAAAAAATTTATTTATATTACTGTAAAAATAGTTTAGGACACAAAAATTGCCATAAACGGGCAAGAGTGCCCTGAGGCTGCTATAATATTTTTCCGTTTAGAACAAACAATTTTATTATTTTGATGAACATTTTTGGTTTAATTTGAACAATTATATATAAACTGCTTAGCAAAAATTATATATTGTATTCTTTTAATTGGAAGTCTGTTTTTTTATTTCACAAAAATTATATAATTTTTGAAATATTTTTTTTTCTATTGACACTGATTTCTTGCAATTAAATCTGAATAAAACACACAAAACTTGTGCTACTGCATTCAACCAAAAATATAACGGTGAATAGAATAGTAAGTAGTCGAAAGTAACAACGGTTTATAGAAAAAAATGTTCAGTAGTATCACAATAGGAAAAAAACGGATAGCTGCCTTGAGGCATCCTTATCTGTTAGAGGGTTAAGTAAATTTTGATCGCCGTCAACGATATGTGAGACTGGCGCTCTCAACGGCTGCAATTTCACATCGGCTTCGAGTGTAATTATGACATTTATAACGTAATATCCTTGATAGTTTTAAACATGAGTTACACACACTTTTTTCCTCGCTTTTCGAGCAGCAATAGAATATTTTGTTTCACATCTTTTCGATGCGAGAAGTTCTCACCAAAGTTACAGAACATGGGACAGTACCATTAGCTCCTGTGGCAACGTTTAGACAGTACGCACTAATTCTGTATTAAATCCTCAAACCCTTTCCTCTGCAAGAATTTAAAAAGAAACAAAATACATACTTTAATGATTTAATTTATTATTTATTTTTACAACTTTCTTCTTTTAAAACTTAGTAATACAGCTTGCAATGCACACGTTTTGAAATCTGTTAAATTTGAATTCATTGAATTATTTTTAACAATATAATTTTGTAATATATTACTTATGCTTTATATATTATTAGCTTAGTATCTTTTTTAAAAACAAATTTTTATATATTCATAACCACAATCAATTGTTGAATATTTACTTTTCAATTACACATATTCTAAATTGTATTTATTTTTTTTTTTTGAACTTAAAGCATTAAAGCTGCAAATGAAATTACATTATTGTGTTTTATTTTATTTTTCAAATCTTAACTAATATTATTTTTGTAATTTTAATAAATTATCACATTAACATTATTATAATTATAATTAATTTCGGGGGCTATTTTTATACAAAAAAATTAAGAGAAAATTAAAAAAAAAATTGTTTGCTATTGTTTTATCTGTTAATAATTAAATTGATCGTTAATGCTGGTTGTTTTTATTAAAATTCTAAAACTTGTAGTTAATTACGACAACTAATTTTCCATAACTATGAACTATTAATATTTTGTGAATTTACATTTTTTAAAAAATTAATCAAGCGAACGTCTACGTTGCTTATTATAACCACTGCTGGAATCGAGTATTTCATTTGAAAGACGTGCGAGTAAAGGTAGTTCTCTCATTGAAACATTAACCAGAGGCAAGGGTTCAAGTTTTAGTAATTTTTTAATGGGTTTAACAACATGCTCTGGGGTACCGGGCAGACTGTTAATATCTTCAGAGTCTTGGGTAACCTTGATAATAGGATTTTTAGGACAAGCCTCTGCACCCAAAGAATCGGGGCGCGTAGAAGAGTTTTTAATTTTACTAGCTTGATGTTTTTGAGTTTGCTGTTGTTGTTTAGCGCACTCTTTTAGTAACATTAAGTGATCAAGTTTATCAACTGTGGCATTCAGTTCATGCTCCCACACATCATTTTGCTCTTGTTGGCCATCGCCTCCCTCTATGGGCCTTACTGCTAAAAATTTAACGTGTTGCCTTAAAGCTTCGAGATCTTTTTCATCTACTAGACCAGAGTTAAGTTCATTACTATCATTATAGTTTTCGATGTGTTCACCGGCATAATCTTTTGAGTCGCGACTGCCACAATGTTGTTGTATTACAACATCATCTTCTTCCTCGATTTCAGAATCTTCCATTGTTGCCAAAATGGCTAAGGGGGCATTTTTATTGAGGTTGTTGCTGGTATTTTGTGTTAAATTTTTACTTGAACATGCAGTTTCGGAAGATTTTTCCGATTGCCCACTTAGAGACATTTGACTGCCTGCTATGGAAGGATAATCACATTTATCCAATTCCATATGGTAGTCGGGCAAGGATGGCATGGTTGTGCTAGTGGGAGAGTTAAGTTCGGCCCCAACACCTGGTTCTCGCGGTCCTGGTGGTGGAGTATTTAATAATTGGGGATAATCACCTCTTTGTCGATGTATATCATCGCTTATACGCTCTAAATTACGCAAAGCTGTGGCATAGGTGTTCTTTGCTGTTTGTACTTGGTGTTGCAACTCTTCGATGCGATTCTTTTGGGTTTGTAATTGATCTTGGCATATCTGTTTCTCTTCAAAATAGGGCCTAGATTTTGTAATACTGCGACGAAAACGTTCCTCTAATTGTTGAACTTTTTGTTCGGCTGCATGAAAAATACGGGTACGACGTTGATGCTCAGCATGACAATCGGCTTTTTGTTTTTCAGCATCCATAACCTTTTGGGTGGCATGATTTAGCATCTCCTGCCAGGCATTATCGAACTGCCATTCGTGGGAATTTGACATAAAACGTTGCTCGGCTAAAGCTACAGTCTCTTTGGCGGCTGCATGGATTTCTAAAAAAAGTAAATATTTTTTTATTTGTTTAAAAGTTTTTAACATTAAACTAACCATTAGCTCTTTGAAATTTAACCGCCGCCTTTTGACATTCAATTTGTGCTTCTCTGGCCTTTTCTAAAGCCTCATAATAGGGTCTGGCCTTATCTATGCAGCTGCCTAGTTTTTTAGAGGATAATTTTAGGCGTCTAGTAGATTCATTCATTAATATTCGAAAAGTAGAGTTGGCTTCCTATAAGTAGTTTGTTTATTTGTTAATATTTGATCTATTTATTTACTTATTACTTATTACCTCTAATTCTATTTCGAGTTTATTTATCTCATCTGTGGCTGTATTGAGATTCTCCAATTCTATCTGAAATTGAAAAATGATTAAAAAAATATTTTTTTTATTTACAGGTTTTCAAAACTTTTAATTTAAAATTTTGTATGTTTATAATAAGTTGCTAGATTGTAAGTAAGGAAAACACAACAAAAATGGTGTCTGGAAAACCTGCAACAAAGGAATCTAAATTTGATTTATCAAAAGTATCAGTGAGTATGGAAAAAAGTTTATTTTTTACAACCTGACACATAAACAAGAATGAAATCTTGTGTTCAAATCAACCTATGGTTAAATTAGGCAAGTTTTCGTGCAGCAAAACTGATTTTTTTTAATTTAATTTCCCTGTTTTCTAATCAATTATTGTATTAACAAAAAAGGCGAATTTAAAATTGGCTTAATGAAAACAAGAATCAAAAAATTTAAAACTGATATATTCAAAAGTTTAATCTTGCTTAGGAAACAGCATTCTACCTTTAATTCGTCAAGAGTAAAATATTTATATGTATGTATATTAAAATTTCTTTACAGGCCCGTGTTGATCGAGTTAATGTCAGTGGTTTACTGCGCACACACAACGATTATGTTATGAAAGCAGCCGATGGCCTTTTTAAGGCAAACAATTTCCAAGAGCTTATGATTGAATCTATGCAGTAATTTATAATTATTTTAATTATTTTTTACATATGGGGGACTTCATGTCGAGTGACCCAATTTTTAAATCGTTGTCTTCCGATTTGGATGAAATTTGCACCAAGTTTAGTCCTATTGGATAGTAGTTTAGACACAAATTTTCAGGATCGGTCAAAAAGTTTCTGAGTTAGAGGGGGTCAAAATTTGATATTTTGGCCATACAGGTGTTCTTTCTCATCCAAGTAACTTATTACCTATTGGTGTTAGCAAAATTTGTCCCAAGTAGCTTAGATAGCTATTTGATCAATATTTTGAAAAAAAAAAAAAAAAAAAATTTTTTTTTAATTTAAAACTTTTTTTATTTTTTTTTAATCCGGTTTTTTTGCTCAAAAGAAAGGTTATGTCTTTTCCCTTAAGGTAGTTTTGGTCGCTTGTTGGGATGCGAGTGGCTTATTTATAAAAAAAATAATTTCCAACTCTAGAGACGAGGGTTTTTAAATTTTTAGCATATGGGTATTTCCACAGAAAAGTCTACTTTTTGTCACGTTATGGCACCAACCATTTTTAACTGTTTCTCAAAGAATTATGAATATATTATTTACTTTTTTGCATTTTGGTGTAGAGCGCATTTAGTTTTACATTTAGTGAAAGAGAGTAAAAATTTTAACAACATGGTTCTAAAATACAAGACTAATTGCTTGGTGTCGTGTAACTCATAAAAAATTGGAAAATGCAGCTAGGCTTCTAATTTTTTGCAGACATATAAAAAACGAAGCTGCACAAAGTCACAAAGTCGAAAAATTTTAATTAATTTAAGAATTTCACAAAACGCAATATTTATATAGGAGACCCCCTAAAAAGTGGAGATAAGGCGCAAGTATATATCGAGAAAGCGGGTAGGTATGTTAGAAAAAATAATTTAGATGAAAAATAAAGTAGGGTTGGTTGACATTTGACCCATCTAGGGGCATCCTAGGCGCTGCAGGGGCCAAATTTAAGAATTGTATCAAACAGCCATATATGTTTGGTTGAAATTCTTAAATTTGGCTGCTGCAGTGATTAGGATGCTTAAACGCCATGTGCCCGGCTTTTCTAAAATAAGTGTCAATTTCGAGTACAGTGTTATTAATTGCGAATTTTTTTGGTTAAAGTCCATTGAAAATATTTGGATTAACTGAATTATAAATTAAAAAAGGTTGTAAAAGCCACTTTTAGCAAAAACCATTTTTGCAGATAACCGTTCACCTTACTCTTCTAATGTTTAAAAAGGTTTTTAAGGTTTTAGAAACACTTAAACACAAATTGTCAGCTCAGAATTGGTTTGGTGCATGCTAAAAATTAAAAAACCCTTGTCTAGAGTTAGAAATAATTTTTTTATACATAAGCCACCTGCGGCCAAAACTACCTTAAAGGAAAAGATAAAGCTTTCTTTTGAGAAAAAAAAAAAATAAAAAAAAGTTTTAAATTTAAAAGAATTAAAAAAAAACAAAAAAAAAATGTTTTTCAAAAGACTGATCAAATTGCTATCTAACCTACTTGGGATAAATTTTTCTAACACCAATAGGTAATAATTATGTATAACTAAAGTTACATGGATGAGAAAGAACACCTGTTTGGCCAAAATGTCAAATTTTGACCCCCTCTAACTCAGAAACTTTTTGTTGAAATTTTTTGATTGTTGTTGTTGATCTTGTTGAAAATTTGTGTCTAAACTACTATGCAATAGGACTAACCTTGGTACAAATTTCATCCAAATCGGAAGACATCGATTAAAAATTGGGTCACTTGACATGAAATCCCCCAAATGTATTGTAACAATTATAAATTTTCTCTATTTATTGAACAGTGTCAAATCATATTTGCATGAATTGGGAATTTTCAAAGATGTTAGCGTGCACATTGATGTAAGTCGTGGTGAGAATGCTTCTGCTAACGGTTATGAGGTGACATTTAAAGGCAAAGAACTATCGCGAATTGTTGGTTCGGTGGGCACAGAAGTTGGCCAGAATGAAGGCTCTTTGCGTACTGAATTGACAGTGCCAAATTTATTTGGACGCGGTGAAAGTATTTCATTACAAGGTTCCTATAGTAGTAAACGAGCAAACGATATACAATTAAAGTTTTGGAAGTCATATTTTCATACACGTTTTGTGGATAATAGACCAGAGTAAGTGTGTTTGAAATATGGACATTTTAGCAGTTACATAATTTCCTAAATATATAAATTAGAAAAACTAAAACAAAACTTAATTTTATTTTTCAGAGTATCATTTTCTCTGTTCCGTCATATAGATCGTGTAGACGTTAGTAATTTCAAAAATACCAGTTTGGGTTGTTTAGCGGAATTTGCCGTTAACACCTTAAAACCTTTGGAGGTAAATAAGAGCTTATTATAAAATTTGTTTAATAAAAAAAAACTTCTTTATATTTAATTTAAATAAAAGTTAACGCACTCCCTACAATATGAGGCATCCGTTAGAGAAGTATCATTGCTAATGAAAAATGTACCGATGGCTATTAGAGAACATTGTGGTCCAAAATTAGCTTCCTTGTTGCGCTACTCTTTGATTTTCGATCAACGCGACAATCCAGTGTTTCCCACGCAAGGTCTTATGATTAAATCCATAAATGAATATTGTGGTTTGGGAGGCAATGTAGCCTATGTGAGTAATAATACACATGCTGAGGTTAGTTTACCTTTATTTGGAGGTTTGGTAGCTCAACTATGTGGCCGAGTGGGAATTATAAAGGAAACAAAACAAACCACTATATTACCTATAAATAATCTATTCTATTGTGGAGGACCTTTGACCTTAAGAGGTTTTAAATATGGTGGAGCGGGCCCAATTGTTGATGGTACACCAATTGGAGCACAAGTAAGTATTTTGTTTTTAGATAATTATTTTTTCCTTTTCAAATAATAATTAAATGATTTGTTTATTTTTAAGACTTATTGGTCTACTGGGTTCCATTTATGGGCTCCTTTGCCTTTCAATAAGGTTTTTAAAGGTTTAGCCGATAATTTCCGTACACATTTATTTTATAATATGGGAAATTTCAATACATTCTCAACAGGTATATATATATTTTTATTTTGTTATGATTATTAATTAAATCTTCTTTTTTTTAATTTTACCAATTAGAAAATATGCGCACTGCAGCTGGTATCGGTTTGGCATTTAAGTTGGCGGAACGTGCTCGCATAGAATTAAATTATTGCGTACCTTTGCGCAAATATTCGGGTGATAAAGTTGAAAATGGTTTTCAATTTGGAATTGGCTATGAATTTGTTTAAAAATTTTAATTTCTAAAGGCTATTGTTTACTTATTATTTAAAGAAGTTTTTATTAAATGAAAATAAGAAATAGAAATATACCATTTGTTAAAAAATTATGATTATGTTTATAGATAATGTAAATGTTTTAAATGCTATACTACAAAATATGTATGCAATAAAACACAATATCAAGACTTCAAAATACTAACCAGCCACACAAATAGACACATTTCAAGTCATTATCACCAATTAAAAAGTACATTTTTTTTTAATAATTTTACTTTTGTACATATAGTTAAGACGATATTTGTATTATTTTTCTTGTTTAGTTTTATTACTAACCATCGTGTCTATCAATTAATTATTAAGAAAAGAAGATTTGTTAATGCTTGAGCTACACAATATAAAACACAAGCTTGTTATTAAGAACTTTCTTTTTGTTATTTAAAGCTTTTGTTAATTTTAAAAACGATCTGCCTATTACTTTAGTTCTATAAACAATGAAATTACCCCATAAAAAGCAACAAATTATTATTTTTATTCTATTCTCTCTCTTTTTTTTAAAGAATACTTAACAATCTCATATTTACTTAAACATTATTAAGTTATTTCATTTTTTTTTTTTAATTAAAACCTTTGTAACTGCCAATCGACATTTTATTCCTCTCTGCAAGTTAAATTTTTGTTTTATTTATGTATGTATGAACATAATATTAAACGCTTGGCACTTGAACCTTATTTTTCTTTTTTTTGCTAAAAATGGAAATGAAAATTAGTGCAATAATTTAATTTTTTTCGCCTAACCTATACTTTCACTTGTAAACATGTTTGTTTTACAATAACTATTGTGTAAAGTATAAATAAAATTATACACAAGTTCTACCACAAGTTTGCAAAAATAAAATGTTATAAAACAAGACAATGTTGATAATAATAAAAATGAATAATGTTTAATTAATTTTTTTTTTTAACTAAATTTTTAATTTCGATCGAAATTTCCATTTAAATTGTATTGTAATTTCGATCGGTATCGACTGCCGTAATTTGGCCGCAGGAATCTTAAAAAAGCGGGACCGTTAAAAAAATTACAAAAGACATACATACATACTTTTTTTTTTTTTTTTTTTTTTTTGTAAACGTTTCGTATATAATACGAAAAAAAAGTTTACTTCAGCATTTTTTAATTTTACGAAAGTAAGAAATTCTTTCGTTGTCCTATTTTTTTGTAAATATTACAAAATTTTTTACGTTTTACGAAAAACCTTTCGCAAAATACCGCATATGTGCTGTTTTTTATTTATCGAAACTAAGAAAATATTTTGTAAAATTTAAGAAACATGTTTTGTGTTTTAGGAAATAAACTCAAGATTTTGAATTGAATTTTTTATTGGTGTTTTTGATAATAAAATAATTTAACGAAAAATAAAAAATTAAATTACTTTAAAAGTGCACTACTTTCAAACATTTTTGTTTTTATATTATAAAATAAATATTAAAAATTTGTTAAAATCAGAGTTCGAAAATAAACAGAACATTATTTTGCGTTCGGCTAACAAACCCAGAAACGAAATCTATTTTTTAGTGTTTGTGCATACGAACACAACCCTTAATACAGTTCTCAACTATTTTCAAGAAAGTAACAAGCATTATATAGTGTTGTGTTCTTCGTTAAAAAACCGAACAATTGTAGTGATACTTTAGACAAACATTATATATTAATGTTCCATAATGTTTTTTTTTTTACACACAAAAAATTAAGACACGACCGCAGCACGAACAGCCTGTGTGTGTATTGTGTATGTTTTGTTTGTGTAAAATTATTTTGCTGGCTTTTTGTTTTTTTTTCGTATGTGTATTTTGTTTTTGTAATAGTAATTGTTTGGTTTTCTTAAGGGCGCTACGCACAACAGAAACGAACGAAAATTAATGAGCTGAACCGAACACAATCACCCCTATTGTGAATAACAAGTGGAATTTTTGTTCCCATGAAATTTTCATTCCCCTCGAAGGGAAAAAAAGCAATCGTGAATTTTATGTGAAAAGTTTTTCACGCTATCAGTTCCAGTGAATGTAAAAAAAGAAGAAAGATTAAAAAAAAAAAAATTTTAAATCAATGAAATTTTGTGTTCAAAAATAAACACGTATATATTTTAAAGAAAAGTTAAAAGAATCACCCTTATCGTGGTTGGCGAATTTAAAATACGCCTGCGATTGTTTGGTAATAGATTTTAGGAAAAAAGTTCACTTTGCCTTTAATCTATTACGAAACAGTCGCAGGCGTATTATAAATTCGCCAACCACGATAAGGGTGAATAAAGCAAACTATTTAGTATTGGAGGAAGAGTTTGATTACAACGTTAGTTTTTTGCACTTTTTAAATTTTATGTTGTAAAATATTTTCCAAAATTCTGCCACCAAGTCTTTCGAAAGCTTCACAAATCAGGCAATGGACCTGTTGTTCTGCATTTTGTTGACCAATAGGAGTGATATTTAGTGTTTATTTTCGAACACTGGTAAGAATTATGTAAAATTATTCAGCCTTATTCCGATTGTCGTTGTCGTAATCGATCAAGTCGTTTTTGGTAAGAGATTAAAGTAACACACAACCATTTTTCTTTAATCTCTTACAAAAAACGACTTGAACGATTACGACAACGACAACTGGAATAAGGCTGATTGATTAAGTTTATTATAAATTTAGTTTTAAATTCAGATTAAACGTATTATATTATTTTTTTAATGACCTTCTAAATTATAAACTGCGAAATTTAAGAAAGTCTCTAAAGTATGTGTAAGATCAAAAAAAAAATGTTTTACCAATGCAAATATGCGGTCCCTTACAAAAAATGTTGCTTCCCATTGACTTGGTTTAATACGTCGACGAGTAGTAATAAATATTTGAATGAAGATGGTTTTGTCGATCATCCAAAGGAAATATAAGTAATATTGATTGATTAATCTTTTAAACTACAAGGCTAAAATCATTTAGCAAAGAAAGATGTTATTGATATCTAACAAAATATTGTTGAAAATTTTATAAACCCGATTCTTGGCGTATGAAATTTATTTTTTGTTAAACATAAAATCAATGACATTTTAATGACCTTATAAACCAAATAAAAAATCCCTTTTACGAATGCCTTTCGTAACATCAAATGCAATCATGGTTGCTAAAACATAATTATGTACATAGATTTTTTTTCTGTTAGGACCAGCACTCAGGGGATGAACCCTACTAATGCATTGCATTGTGTTGGAACTAGGAACATAGGTTATGGGAAGGAGGATAGAGGGATTACATAGATTGCGAAACATAAAGAGTTTATAAGTAACGAAGAATTTGGAGAAAAAAAGAACTTTCCTGGACTACTTCCATTATCATTATCATTCCAATTCCAAATAAATGGTAATTTAAATAAATCTCTAAAAAATTATACAAATTCTTCAAAAATAGGGAATAAAGGGAAGGCATAAAAAAGTTGCGAGTTTTCATAATAAAAAACTGCAATGATGTGAATATCCTCTGGAAACTTATTGTTGTCCAATAACATTTGTATACCATTGTTTTCCTATTGTTATTAATTGCGATATTTTTTTTGTTAAAGTCTATTGAAAATATTTGGATTAACTGAATTATAAATTAAAAAACGTTGTAAAAGCCACTTTTAGCAAAAACTATTTTTGCAGATAACCGTTCACCTTACTCTTTTAATTTTTAAAAAGGTTTTTAAGGTTTTACAAACACTTAAACACAAATCGTCAGCTCAGAATTGGTTTGGTGCATGCTAAAAATTAAAAAACCCTTGTCTAAAGTTAGAAATAATTTTTTTTATACATAAGCCACCCGCGGTTAAAACTACCTTAAAGGAAAAGACAAAGCTTTATTTTAAGAAAAAAAAAAAAAAAATTAAAAAGTTTTCAATTAAAAAAAAAAAAATTTAAAAAAATTTAAAAAAAAAAAACAAAAAGAAATGTTTTTCAAAAGACTGATCAAATTGCTATCTAACCTACTTGGGACAAATTTTTCTAACAGCAATAGGTAATAATTATAACTAAAGTTACATGGATGAGAAGGAACACCTGTTTGGCCAAAATGTCAAATTTTGACCCCCTTTAATTCAGAAACTTTTTGACAGATCTTGTTGAAAATTTGTGTCTAAGCTATTATGCAATAGGACGGACTAACCTTGGTCCAACTCGGAAGACATCGATTTCAAAATTGGGTCAGTTGACATAAATCAACCATATATTAAATATTTAACTCAATTTACAAAAATACAACAAATTTGATGTAATTTACAAAAATACACAAATATTTTTTTTGTAAATTATAAAAAGATATTTTTTATTATACTAAAGCATTTCGTAGTTCCGTACATAGTCTGCAAGAATTTTGTGGCGCGAAATTACAAACGATTTCGTACAATGTATGACAGTGTTCGCAATTGCCTTAATACATAAATTCGACTTAGACCATTTTCGATACCAAACAAATGCTATGTCCATTTCTAATGCCCGTAATTTTTACAAATAGATATCTAGCTATATATGTACATATATGGTATAACGTAATTGTCCGAATCCCGGGATTTTAAAAAATCAATACCGATTGGAGTCCCTAGCGATGACATAATAAATCCGTACTGCAATTTAAAAATAAAAACTCCAAAAATTCCAGGTTTAATTCCTGATAAATACAAAAAATTTTTAAATTTTATTTTCTTTTTTTAATATGTAAATAAAAAAATTTTATAAATATGTCTTTTTAAAAAAATCTCATTTCGAATGTTATAATTTTCAAAAAAAAAAAAAAATGTATTACTATATTATAAAATATCGAAAGCTAAGAAATTGGTTATGATAAAAAGCAAGGCGAATTCATTTTTCAGGTGGCGTTGAAAACACAGCTGTGCTACTTTTTTTTCTTAATTAGAGAGAGAAATGTCAAAAGTTCCTTGTGATTTTGACATATGGATCAACGAAAGCAACAAAAAAATACATTGTTGTGTTTTTGGTGTTGTTACTTGTTGTAGTATCGACACCACCGTTTACATAAATTCGCCTTGATAAAAAGTTTCACTGCCTGTTCAACAATTTCGAACGTTAATGTTCGCATAAAAAATTTCTATTAAAAACAAACAGTTTTAAAAATATTTTTCATATACAATTTTTTATGAACGTTTGTTTACGTTCGAAATTGCTGAACAAGCAGTCATTTTTAAAACCTACACCGATAATTAAAAAAAAAAAAAACAACTCACTAATAATAATAGCATGTCAATAAAAAAGCATTTATTTCCGAATCAGTTTGTATTTTATTTGTATTTCTAGAGAAACCGTATTTTTTATTTTGTTGTGCTAAATTCCCAATTTTCTTGATAAATTTAATTTTTTTATTTTAAAACAAAAAATAAAATAAAATAATTTTGTGCTTCCTTGGTTAGTAGGGCAATCGCTTGGTTAATTGAACGCGGAACCCCGTGGAGTGATTTAGAAACAATTTCTTATAGCCCTGAGTGTAAATGGAAAACCGCTTAATATAGCAAATTCCCAATAATTTAAACATAGGGGCACAACAACAAAGTTGCGTGAAAAATTACGTATTTTTTTCAATTCTTCAATCAAAACTTTTTCTTCGATAAATAACACAACACTTGACCTGACCGGGATTTGAACTGCCGCCTTCGATAAAGAAGTTTTTTTGTAACAATACACAACCACTCAGCTCGTTCGACCAAATCAAGAATTATTTAACAGCCACTAGCAGCGGTTTTATATGTTTACAGAAAATAAACTATGTTAACTAACAGCGGGAGAGTATAAATAATGTAAGAACTAAAAATAGATTTAAGCAGTGTTGCCATTTTTAATAAAAAGAAAAGCGTCGTATATTGTAAAAACCGGGGGAAAAAGTTATGGAAAAAAGAGGGTAAAAAGCGCCAAGAGAAAAAATTGGGTATTGGAGATAAAACTTTAAAAACGTGTTGTTTTGTAAAGTAAAGTGTTTTTTTTGTTTTATGTATTTGAATTGCAATCAACGAACTCGAAACGGTTTATTATAAAGGAAATAACCCAAAACGTTATTGAAAGGCAGTAACGTAACAGTATATAATTGCTTTTTCCTTAATTTTTGCTTATTCGTATATAAAATTTTAAAGCTTAACATAAAATTTATCTTTAATGACAACCTGCTTTGTTTTACAATTTTCGAGAAAAATGAAATGTAGATAGCGAAATTGAAGCAACACGTTGGTTATACAGATAGATATTTTCTTTATCTAAAAAAAATTAAATATATATTAAAATATGCCTCAAAAAGGCAAAATATGTACTAAAAACTTAAATATGCTGTAAAAAGGCTTTTTTTTACTAAATTATGCAAAAAATGCTGCAAACAGCAAAATATGCAAAAATATGCACTAACAAATCGATGCCGAAATTCATAAAAAGCTCTTAAACGGATAAATATATTGTTTCTGCCCTTATTGGTCTCACAAGGAAAACAATGCAATTGCATATTTATGGTTTCCCTGTCTTTAATAACCCTGAGTCTTAAAAAAATCATATTTTTCAAATCATGGACTGATTGTAAACAAAATAAACTTATGTTTCAATTACCATTTTGAAAAGAAAATTCATGCTCAAAAATTTAATAAAATCAAAAAGATTACATGGTTCCAATTGTAAATCGCTTTGCAGGTCCCTTTTTTGGGACCCCTTAACGTAATTTGATAACTAAATTTATGCGAAGATACTCATTTGTTAAATTAAATGTAACCTTTTTTTAACATTTAAAAAAATTCACAGCTTTTCCTATTTTGGGCATAAAACTTAAAGAATGTGGAAGAAGATTCATTATAACTCGATACATAAATATCGATGTTAAACGCAAGAAGAGCCGACAATTTCTTGGCTCGTTAAGATGTGGTGTTAATGCGTCATTTTCTACATTTTGTTAAGAACGATGTTCACAATTAATACCAGCAGATCTACTAAAAATAAATGTTAACTTATTGAAAAGATAATACGGAATAAATAATACATTTTTGGGTTTTTTTTGTTAGGTTTTGAAAATTTTGTTCTTAATTAATCCAGCTGTTTAAATATGTACAAGAAAACCATTTTTACCATTTTTTTGGTATATATACATTTGCATACCCTTCATCGAAGGTAGAAGTGTGTACATATACAACTTTGTCATTCCGTTTGTAATTTCTACAATATTGAATTTATATTCTGGATACTTATGAGAAGAGAAGTTCAAATCACGATGTCTGTGTGCCCGTAGAAATTGGTTTTCCGAATACCCCAGATATGATGGGGACTAGGTTGATATATACATACTTTTATTACATATACTCTGGATTTGTTTGCTATTGAAATTTAGCCAGATCTGTCCATAAATGGCTGATATATGAGCAAGAAAACACGACTGCCTCTAATTTTGTTTATAAAATCTCATGTTGTTGTTGTTTTTTTATACCCATCACCGAAAGTAACAAGTTTTTTAGAATTTTTTGCGTTTTTTTTAGACATAACAAATACATACATTTACCGCGCAGTTCATTTAACGATGTCCGTCTGATATTCTTTATATCTGGAGAACGGAAAGAACAAAAATTTCCAAATTAAGTAAAAGCATCTAAGTTATCAATACAAACCATCCGACGATATGTGAGCGAAATTGGTAAAGTGGGCGCGGCATCTCCCCTTCAAAGACATTATAGATTTCTGTCTGCCTGAAGAACAGTAAATTAGGTACAAGCATCTTGGTTATCAATGCAAACCATCCGACAAAATTAAAGCGAATTTGCTAAAGTAGGCGTGCCATTTTCCATACAAAGACATTATAGATTTCTGTTTATCTGGAGAACGGCGAGAGCCAAAGTTTTCAAATATGGTACAATCATCTTGGATTTCAATAGAGAACATCTGACAAGATGTGGGCGGTAGTGGAGAAGTAAGCGTGACAAAAAAAATAAATTTATTTATATCTAAAGAACGGTATTTACATAATTTTCTGTTCTTATCGCAACTTGGTGAAGCGTTTATTAGATTCGGCATAGCCGAATAGAACTCTCTTACTTGTTTTTTATAAAAACATCATTGTCTGTAAATCATTTATTTGGTGCTTTTTAGTAATTTGTCAGAGTGCGCAGTTGAGAATTAATGTTTTAAAGATATTTTTAATACAATAAATAAAGTTTTCAAAAATATTCCTAAAATATAAAACAAACGTCATTGACTGGAATAAAAACGAAGCAATATTAAGACGTGTGAATAATAATGAGTTTAATAATTATTAAAATGGCTTTTGTTAATTTTTATGCAAACACACTGTTAAATTAATGACATTGAAAAATAGAGAAATTTAAACAAAAAAAAATATCTGAGTGTGTTTAAATAAAAAAAAATTTAATTGTTCTAAATGCATTCAAAATATTAAATTGTGTGATAAATCATTGATAGATATAGACCTCATCGATGCATAAATGACTGAGATATGAGCAATTCTCCATGATTGCCTTAAATTTTTACCTATAAAACTTTACTTTTTAAAGATTGCCTGTAATTTATGAAATTCCTTTTTATACTCACACCACAATAGTGAACAGCACAACTTAAGTAACAACTTAAAATACTGGTCCTTAGCCATCTATAAAAAATACCGATCGACTTAGAGTCGACATAACGATGTCCGTCCGTGTTTACGGTAGGCTGGCTCGCTGGATGGCTAGCAACCTGGCTGTCCATGTCAACCTTTTGCACAAAGTATAGGTCGCAATTTTAGAGATAATTTGATGAAATTTGATACATATGTACTAATTGGACCAAACCTATTGAAAATAGGGCGAATCGGTCCATAATTTCACATAGCCCTTACACAAGCTTCTTTCCGGAATACGGTCTTTGTGCCCATAAACCTTCTTATTATGTTGGTTGGTATTTAGATTAAATTTTATCCGAACTTAATTTATTGCAATCAAAATCATCTTACCATATTTTTTTGGAATCGGACCATATTTATCTATAGCTCAATACAAATACATACTACTCCCATAAATAGCTTTTAATGTCATATCTTCCTTATAAAATTGGTATTAACATAAAAATTGGTGATAATAATTTTAACGATAGCTACTATGTGATGACAAAATGTTGTCCCGGCAAGTCCAAAATGAACCATAGGTCCCGTATAAGCCCCCATCCTAAAATCTTATAAAGATGAAGATATCTTACTAATATTTGGCGCAAAGAACTAACTTTTAAATGAATCTTAACCTCATAACATAATTTTTTTAAGGGCGTGTGTTGATGATTGCCCATAGGTCCCAAATAGGATACGTTATTAAAATTTGTTTTATATACTGTGATGTAGTGTATCACATACTTTCTTACTTATTTTTTATTGTAGATTTGGACTCAAAAGATTGGTTAAATGTTGTCATGATTATGATTTACCTTGAAAATATTTAAAACTAATAGGCACAAGTGATTCCTCTGAGATGAACAATAACGACATCGAATTTATCGATGATTTAATTTTTATATGCTAACAGCCGTATTCATAAAAACTTATTTATGATTAATTACCCATATGGGCTAATCCTGCGTTGCGGACGTTACGTTCGTACGCATATTTTTGAATACTGTTGGCGCTCTGAGCGTTATATTCTTAAGTAACCTACAGTGGTACGTTGGCCTTTAAGAGTACATTCAAATGGCAGTTACAAATATTTTCTGAGCTTTATCAGTTACGATATAATTGTACTAAAATTGCCGTTGCGGACGTTACACAATACAGAAGTCGTTGTAGAGATCAATGCAAATTTTCATAAATTTTAGCGAATTTTACAGTATAAACAAAAAAAACTCCAAATACATTAAAGAAAGAGGAATGTTTAAGCATATCAAACCCACTTTCGAGGCAAAAAAATAATTGTTAGTTTATTTACAATTTTGTCTTACATTTGTTGCGGACGTTACGTTGCGGACGTTACATTTTTGACCACTGTCCTACTCATATAAATAAAAAAATATTTTTGTGTTTATTTTCAAAAAATATAAATTTAATTTAATATAAATTTTTAAACTTGTAGTTTATGTTTAGGAGATACTGCAGTGCGTGCCATTTCGATAAAATTGTCATTAAGTGAAGAAAAGTGATGATGAGATTTTAAGCCTGTAATATTTTTTATATTTAGCCATTTCTCACCTAGATATTGAGTTGTGATTTTTATATCGTTTTCTGTAACGTATATTAGTTTAAACCCATTGATATTACTTTTGGCCAGTCTGTAAAAATCGTGTGCATCCTTCAAAATAAGATTTTGAGCTCTTACTAACTGCCAAAATTTACGTTTCACGATAGCGCCTACTCCGTCTACTGCACCTTTGCCATGAGAAGTAGCGAAGAAATTCCACTCAAAATGGTTAACACCAAATTCATTCTTAAAATGTGGAACGCTACGTAAAATAAATTTGTTTTTAAACTGACTACCGCATCCGCCATTGGCTTTTTGTTCTTAGCTTTAATTTCTTTTGCAAGCGATGCATTGCCTTTCATGATATCTTTAATTTTTTGCCGATAAGCTCGCTTTCTTTCAGCATCTTTTAACCTTTGCTTCAGCAAGCTATTAATATTGTTTCTTAAATTGATTCGAAATTTTTTTGATCTTTCTGTACTTGTACTCATTTTTACCCGACTTAAGGAGCATATACACGACATGTTTTTGTCATCTGACATGTCAAATTTTCAAGTCACATGTAATTGTGCATGTCTGTCAAAATCGCTGTTTTACATAAGCTTTATAATATTCGGTCACAAACGTACATGTAATTTGCTTCTGACATTGTCTCTGTTTTTTTCGCATTGTTATTGCAGAAACCAAAGTAGTGCTCGGTTTCAAAATAGCTTGCTGCCGCCATGAAAAGTTTTATTTGCGCCGTAAAATAGTTCAGCCATCTTAACATTTTTTTTCTTTTAATTCAAAGATACCAATTTAGGATTTTATAATAAAACGGTTTTTATATATATATTCACATAAATTCTATTCAATGGTAAGATGATCAAACATATCTCGGTATTGTAAAAATTTAACTTCAGCCGGCTAATGATTCCGTCAATAGTGGACGCCGCTGCCGGTTTCTTGCCGGCATAGCTTTCTGATGTCAGATGGCTTGTCAGAAGAAAATAGAGCACGCTCTAATTGAAATTTTGTCAGATGACTTTGCGTCTGACTTTTACAGAAGCAAAGTAAAAAAGGTAACACACGACATGTATGTATTTTGCAGTGGAAAATTTGACATGTCAGATGACAAAAACATGTCGTGTACGGGCGCCTTTACTTATCGCAATTTTAATCTTTCACGCAGTTCAAATGATCAGAAACTGAAATCGACACGTGTACGTCTGTCCACGTAGGTTAGCAATAACTCTTTTGAAGATCCGAAGATTAAAATGCACCGTTTGACGGTCAACATTAGTGCCAGCAGATGCTAAAGAAAGATGTAAAATAAGCGAAGCTCCCTTTGCCAAATTTCATTGAAATAATGATAAGAGAAATAGAAAAGATTACAATTTTGTAACTCTGTTCTCAAATTATTTTTTTTTAATTTCCTTTAACCCTTCAATTCTTATGCGTTTATAATTATTGATGTATGTGGTTTCAATTATAGAATTGTGAAAACAAAACAACTTTTAGCAGAACTTTATTTTAGGACAGATCGATACCGTTGCGGACGTTACAAAATTTGATATTAAAAAATGAAACATACTTTTGTATATTTTAGAATTTTTTTTTCTTACTTTAAAGAACAGTTTTAGTTTTGTTTGGAATGTTAATGTGGTGTCAAAAAAATTTTTAGTTTCTTCGTTATATATAAAAACCCTTATTTTCCGTTGCGGACGTTACAAAGCGTGGACGTAACTTAACTCAGTTTTATTTAGTATGTTTCAATAGAGCATTTAAAGCGCTTCTTTCATAAGGTTGCAGAAAATTAATAAAAAAAAAACTTTTTCGAAGATGGAGCAGCCGTGTTTTGGATAAAGCTTGTTTAACAGCAGCCAAAAAACATGCATATTTTGGCCAAATATTAAAGATGTAAGGTTGCTGAACCTTAAGTCCTGATTTTCGTAATATGGACTGCCAGAAAAATATTTTATGATGATATTTGTAAGAGTACAAATATAGTCTATTACTCTAAATAATCAAGAATAATTTTTGATCAACTTTAAAAATTTTTTGTTGGTTGACATTTTTTCGGATATGCCCATATTTAAAGAAACAATTGCTAAAGTTGTATTCATAAACGAAAAATAGTCTATTAAGCCTATAATAAACCATTCATAAAAAAAATTTATTGCTGGATTTACCCTTCTTTAAACCAAAAATAAAATTACATTTTGATAAATGTTTGCATTTCATGATATTATTTTTGTGAACTATGTTTAAAAATAATGGAAAAAACGTTTTATTTATTAATATGGAGATAGATGTTTAATGCATTTAATTAATTTTTTTTTTTATTTTAGACAACCAATTTAAAGTTATATTGTTAATTTTTTTTTTTTTTTGTTTTTGATATTCTTTAATTAGGCTTGAGTTCATCAAATTTAATTTTCATTCAATTATTTTCACTGAGGAAGGAATTTTACAACTTGGAATTTTTATTAAAATTTATTGATAATTTTTCCTTGGCTGAGCTGGGGTTTGAACCCGGGTTGATTTTTACATGTTTCAAGAATCAGCACATTCTATCTTCATAAATCTTTGAAAATTAAAAATTAATAGTTCAGCTAGGCTTGCCATTTCTATTTTGAGAAAAAGAGGACGCCAGCATAAAAAATGTAGGACATTTGTTCGAAAAAAGAGGAGACTTTCTAAACAACCTAACATTAATAAAATTAACGACGGCATACATATTAACAACCAAAATTGGTTTGTACAAAAAAACTTAATTTGGGTAATTCCATCTCAAGTCGACCAAAAGTGGGACTCGACCCCTTCGATTTGAATGCAATTTGGCGAGAGGGTTTATTTAATCCCATAAAGAACATATATCAACGAAAAACAATTTTTTAATTTTTTTCAAAAGTTATGTCATATTCAAATTGTCATAACTTCGCCGAATAAGCCGAATGTGTTGAGTTTATTATTTTAATATATCGAAAACTACTTTACATACGAAGATGATTTTTGTCAGTTTAAAGATAATACTTGAGGCTACAATAAATATATTGAAAAAAATGTCTATGCAAAATATCAAATTTTAAAAATGGACTAAGTCAAAGCCCTATTTTTTTGCTGAATTTTTTTTATATAATACTTCAAACTGTTTTTTAAAATTCCTAAAACTTTGAAGGATGTGCTTTTTTTTAAGATATGATTTTTTTTTTATTTCCAAAAATAATCTTAAAATAAAATTTTAATATAATCATTTGAGCAATAAGTATTTATTTGAACAAAAGTAATGACATTGATAAGGTTGCTTTTGCTTATTAGTTGCATTTTTTTTTGGAAGCTCCATTTTGAGCACATTCAAAGAAAAGTACTCTTTTTGTCACGTTACGTCCCCAAAAATTAAATCATACCTATCTTAAAAAAAACCCGAGCACCTAAATCTTTTTATACCCTCCACCACAATTAGTTGTGAAGAGGGTATACTAAGTTTGTCATTCCGTGTGAAACTTTTTTATTATTCATCTCAGACCCCATAAAGTATATATATTCTGGCTGCTTGAGTAATTCTAAGTCGATTTAGCCATGTCCGTCTGTCTGTCCGTCTGTCCGTCTGTCCTTCTGTCCGTCTGTCCGTCTGTCCGTCTGTTGAAAACACGCTCACTTTCGAAAAACTCAAAAGAAATAAACAAACTAGGTGTCAAATTGCTTGTAGTTATCCTAAGCAGTTTGGGATTGAATTTCAGCAAAATCGGTTCAGTAGGACCAGAGCTATGAATCAAAATGTGGAACCACCACCTTCAAAAACTTGATAATTTTGTTACAAAAACTAACATAAATGATGCAAAAATGCACGGAATGACATAAGATTTTGCACAAGTCCGTTTTATTCGATTAGAAATTACACTGTAAAATTTCGCGAAGCTCGGTCCATAATTTACCCTAGGCCCCATATAAACACTACTCCCGGAAAACAGTTTAGTACGCCTAAAACCGTAAAAAATAATGCAATCATAACAAATTTTGGCTCGTCACAATTTTATAGGACTATAAATGATACTGTGAAATTTCGTGAAGATCGGTACATAATTTACCCTAGGCCCCATATATGCCCTACTCCCGGAAAACAGTTTAGTCTCCTAAAACCATAATTAATAACAAATCGTCACAGTTTAAGATAATAATAATAAAAAGACATCATACAGATATTACTCCTTAAACATTCGAACTGTCGGTGGAGGGTATCAAAGATTCGGCACAGCCGAATATAGCACTCTAACTTGTTTTTAATGAATTTTGTGAACTGTGATTTAAAGTTTAAATGCAGGAACAAATTTTCAATGAAGGTGTAAAAAGCCGGACAACCCCGGACACTTGATGAAAAAGAAGTAGGACTGCCCCGGATACCCAAAAAAAGAGGACGGTGTCCGGGGAAAAGAGGACGGATGGCAACCCTAAGTTCAGCTAAAAATCAAAATTGTTCTTATATTGTTAAATATTTAAAAATTTTTTTATATGATTTAAATGAATGCGTTCAGGGGCAAATGCAGATATTCTCATTTATTATTTTTAAAATTATTGCAATAAGTTTTTTTAATGTTTTAAAATATTAAAAAATAAGAAAAATAAACAATCGAAATAATAGTGATGCTAATAAAAAGGAAGCAAACTTTTCATTCGCATACTTTATCGTATACATATTTAAAAAAAAAAAAAAGGTTCAAGCAATCATTTTTATAACACCTTTCTGCAAAATTTTGTTAAGAAACTAAAATAATATGTATTTTTATATTATAAGAATAATTTTTAAGATCTTAAATTGTAAAAAAATATATTAATTAAAGAATATCATGTGAACCGAATAGAAGTTTCATGCATCACTAGCAATAAAATGGCAACAAAACGTAAAAAAAGTTGCCATACTTAAAATAGCTACAAACAGTTAATAGTTAAAAAGCGGTTATTGTGCGTTTATGAATACGCATTTTTATAAGGGGATTATAAGAAATAAGGCGTTTTATAGTTATTACATACTTTAAACTTAAAATAAGAAATTTTTATGAATATGGACGTAAAATATTTAATTAACGTTTATTCTTATGTAACAAATTGATCTTAATTTACAATTTCATTGTTAAAAATTTTTAATCAATTATATTTTTGTTCTGCTATTGAATTTTAATGTGTTATTTAAAAAAGTTTTTAGCCATTTTATGCCAATTTTTAGCATTTTTTCCGTAAACTTAGCCATGTTTGATCACCAAGTTTTGGCAACACTGGCTGCGAAAGCACTTGTAAGCATCAACAAAAAATTTAAATAATCAAAATATGTTTCAGAAGGGTTAAATATGCCTTATAAATTTAAAAAATGCTCTTTTGACCAAAATATGCTGCAAATATACACTAACAAATCGATGTCAAAATTCATAAAAACCCTAAACGGATAAATTTATTGTGTCTGCCTTCATTGGTCACATAATGAAAAACGTGCAATTGCATAGTTACGGTTTCCCTGGTGATCAGTTCACTCTGGCAAATTATCATGAATAGATTCACGACTGAGCAACGCTACCAAATTATAAAAATTAAATTTTTATATTAATTGGCGCAAAATTGAACGTCTAGAATGCGCTTCGGCAAGGACAATTGCGGACCCGATTTGCTCATAATAACAAGCAAAAAATATAAAAAAATGTAATGGCAACCCAATAAGCAATTTTGTTGGAAATCAAGTGCAAAACAATTGGTGTTTAAGTTCGAATTTCAAGTTTCAAGGGTTGAGATGTACTTTTGTTACACTTTATTTCAATAGTATTCTCCAGTAAAATGGGAATTTGAAATCAAGTGAATATTAGTAAATTATTTTGGAACTTGAATAGCATTTAAAAATACGTTTGAACTCAAGTTTATTTCCAATTAAATTTTAAACACTTGAAATTTAATACTCGAGTGGTTATTGGGAGGTATTGATCTTATAAATAAAAGATAATTTTGATTAAAAATTAATTTTACTTATTACTTTTTTACTATTTTAAGTTTTATGGGGCTTAAAAACACTATTTGTTAAAAATATTTGATGTTCTAGCGCAAATTTTGGAAAAAAGGGTGTTATTTAAGTGAACAGCAACATACCTAATAAAAATCAGTGTTGCCAGTTAAGGAATTTGCTTTCTGAGAAACCTTGTTTAAAGTAATTCATTTTAATTTTTTTTTTTTTTAAAGATAGAATGCAAAGAAAAGGAACATAATAAATTTTTTTTAAATACATATGTACATAACTATAAAAATGTACGTTTCTGTTTTTACAGCAGAATTTCTAGAAGAAATATATAACAAAAGAGCACACACTTGAAGTTCTTAAACACATAAAAAACAACTGGTTTTGAGTTTTAAATCATGAAAAAATTTTAAAAATTGTACGACGCAATAAAGTTTTTTGTATTTCTTTAAAGCGTCTTTTTTTATAGAAAAGAAAAAATCTTAAACAAGTCAAGTTTAAAAGAAAAAGGTAAAAGAAAGGTTTACAAAACTATTTGTGATTGTGTGTTTTGTTGGTACTTTTATGTCTTTCGGCTACACCATAAATGGCATAACATAAATAAACAAAAAAAAAAAATAAAAATAAATACAGGCACACAAAACAAAAACTTTAGCTCAAAGGCTGGTTTGGTCAAATGGCCATGTTAGGCCAATTAAATTGAAAACATGCAATTTAAACTGAGGACTATATAGTTGGTACCATGTTGTCTTCGTTTGTCGTTAGCCCATAATGCCATACAACATTGAAGCAATTGTTATTGGCCATAAACTTTATAAAAAAAATCAGCCGAAATGTTTATTAATCGATAAAGATGTATGGGCATTTCCATAGAAAAAGTCTACTTTTTGTAACGTTCAGACAGCAATAAAGCTTGTATTTCAGACCCATGTCATTTGAATGTTTTTTTCTTCTTTCAGTACATGTAGAGCAAGTTGCGGTCTTTGCCAAAATACAAAAAAGTTAACAATATATTCATTTTTCTTTGAAAAACAATTTTTAATTGCTTTCTGGCGTAACGTGTACGTAACGTGGTTTGATTCAAATAATTATTATTTTAATCGATATATCAAGCAAACCAATCAAGTTTCTTAATTCATATTAAGTTTTCTATAAGTAACTAACGCTATACCTTTTTATGTTTTCATGTTTAAAAAGTACAATAAACAGCAAGAGTTCCTATTTAGTTAAATGTAAATGTAAGTTAAGTATTTCGCACTTTAATAATCCGTACTTGAATCAATCTTTCTGTTCTTGATTTAAGAAAATCCTTACCTACCGTACTATTGATACCGCTTCGGATTGATTTAAGTACGTATGAAATGATTTTTCTTTTGAGTGTATTTACTTAATTTCAATAATAAACATGTATTTTAATTGAGAAAATTACTTTTTTAGAAAACTTAAAATTTATTTACTTGAATCAAGTTATAAGTTCTTAAGTTTTTCAAGAAATATTTTTCTAAAGCAATTTACTTACGTGTATTATGAGAAACTTTTGATTGAAAAATTAAGGCATTAACATTAAAATTTTATTCAATTCAAGAAAAGATTTCTGCATGTACAAATAAAGTGTTTTAATTCGAGACACGGATGGTTTGAATCTTGCTATTTTATAAATATATAGCAACGAAAACTTGATTTGAGTAACCATAGAATTAAAATCAATTTTAATTTGCTGTATTCGACTGAATTTTTGTGTTTTATCGAAATTTCTAGAAACAAACTATTATAAAATGCTGAAATAAGAGCGGTAAGTTATTTAATTAAAAATATTTATTATTAAAATAAATTGTGACTGACACTACAGCCCAAAACGTGACCGAAACTACACTCACTTTGTGTAGTTAAAAAGTCAGTATTTTTACATGAAACGTTAGAACTGAAATCACAGCGCATAAAATAGGAACTCTTAAATTATTTGAAAGATACAAAATTGTAATTAATGAACTCGTTAAAATGCTATTTTTGAATATAAACACCACCGACGAAATCACTAATGATTAGAAACCAAGTTAGAAAGCAAGATTGAAACTAAAATATTTCAAAACAGCCCCTTTTTAGAAATAAGAAATATAAATGTTTCAAAAACTTAAAAAAATTATTTTTTTTTTAAATTCTAATTTTTTAAAAAAAAATATCAAAAAATTGTTGCCACTATAAAAACTTAAAAGTAACATAATATTGCCACCATACTTAAGTATTTTTACTACCAAAATCAGATATTAATTTTTTCCATTTATGGTAAACTTATGCGTGGAATTGCTCACATATATTTAGAATAACAAATTGTTTACTTGGACGAAAACAGTGTAAAATTTTCTTAATTCAAGGCATATTTTTTGGTGATTTAGTAAATAATTCTTTCCGTGTGAGAAAAAGTAGACTTTTCGGTGGAAATGACCATATAGGTACTAGTTAGTCGGTTTGTGTGTTTGTTAAAATTTCTGGTTTTGTGTGTTTAGTTAGTAGTGTTGATGATGATGAAATTTTCTTTCACTGTCCTAAAATGAGGTCTAACTTTGCTTATGGCGCACCTTTAATGCTTGACTTTTTACAGTTCACTCTGGTAATTTTTCAAAAAAAAAAAAAAAAAAAAAAAAAAAGAAAAAAAAAAATTAAAATAAAAAAAGTTAAGGAACCTGTTTATTTCGTTTATGATTTTTCTCAATTGCTGTTATACCTAACCAGTTGTAGTTGCCTAAAAGCAAAGAATATATTATAAAGAATATTCTAGAATGCTATAACACAAATTGTTAACTCAAGCGTGACTTTGCTTGCCATGTGCATGTGTCTACTTTAAAGTTATTATTTTAAAGTCCAATCTTATGTGATGGTTTCATGCATTTTGGTATCTGTATTCGTATTAAAATAGAAGTTGTTTTTTTTTTTTTTTTGTAAATTTTTGTTTATTCAAATAACTTTAAATTGCAAATACTGCAATAACAGTGTAACATATAAGCATTGTTAAGACAAATATATGTTAAGGAGTTCAAATTTAATTTAAGTAGCACCTTTCAAGAGCTACAATTGTTTAGATAACTTTAAAATTATGTATGAAACCATAAATATGCAATTTTTTGTAATTAAAAATTTTTTTATATTTTAAATTGTTAAATTTCACAATATTTCGTAAAGGGAGTTTTTACAGAATTTAAAAGAATATATGTAGTTCAATTTCATAAAATCTATATACTATATAAAATTCTCGTGTCATGGGGGGAAAAAACGGCTTGACTGATTTTTATGAACTTTTGTATGTGTATTTGTTAGGTATAATAATAGGTCGTAAATTATAATTCATATCACTAGATATAAGGGAGTAAAATAGGGCAAAAGGAGTAAAAGCTCCCTGTATCTTCTTAGCTAATTGACCAGTTTTCTTAAAATTTAACATGCAGACACTGTAACATCTGAAAGGTTTTTAAAGATATACATTTTTTTGGAAATTCCAACATTTAGGCCGTAAAAAAGGGCAAAACGGCTAGAAGCTCCCCTTACCCATGTCTTCTTAATTAATAATCCACCACACCTTCAACGACTCAAAGTTGGACGGACCACTTCGCGTGGTGGTCATTTAAATGATATAGTGTTTCACACATAATGTCAACGTTCAAACTTTATAATAAAAAAGAAATATCATGAAAAAAAATATTTTATATGTGTTTTATTTACGTTTACTTTTGAAACCGCAAAATGAATAACCCGTTACTTCGGAATTTCAACCCATCACGGCTGTGCAGTGGTACACGAGTGATCATTAAAAAAATTGATGAAAAACGTTATCGAAGCCACCATATTGATTGGTTAATTCCGTGAGGAAAATGTTTTGCTGCCACCTACTCCGATGATTCCCACAGACGTCCGAATTTAATTTAAACGCGTTCAATATCTTATTAGATTGGCATTTGCAATGACAATAAATAAGTCACAAGGCCAAACGATGTCTGTTTTTTTTGCGAAATTTCGGCTTTTCTGTTTTGAATATCTATATAAATACTCAACGTGTCACTTTAATTTCGTCACATACATTTTATTTTAAATCGAAAATATTAAGACAAAGCTAGTTGTCATTTCAGATAAGTTATTTTAAACTTTTAAATTTTGTAATGAAAAACCAAAAATTAAGGAAAAATCGATTATATACGTTTTTGGCGATGTGTGTAATACATATAAATAACGACCGACTCAGAACCACAAGTACAAGTTGCAATTTTGTAGACAATTTGATCAAATTTCGTATATACATTTTAATTTTACTAAGGACGAAGTCTATGTAAATGGTGAGAATCGGTCTATAATTGTACATATTCCCCATAAAAATTTCTTTCCAAATTAGACTCTTTGTGTCCGTATACCATTTGGTTAGTTTTGGATAGGGTTTTTTCCCGGGATTTCCCGACCCGGGAATTCCCGGGAATTTCAATTATTTTATTTCCCGTTTTCCCGGGATTTTACTTGCGGGATCCCGGGAAATAAAAAATTCCTCATAATTTCAAAAAATAGCTATTTATACTTTGAAATTTAGTTTTCTATTCTCTAAAAATTAGCATCTGTGGATGGGTTGTGGATTAGATCAATTACAAGAAGTGAGTACATGTATTAAAATCAATGTCTCCTGATGCAATAAATCTACTAAAAGCAGAATGGGCAGTGCAACAGTTGATAATTACTACATTTAGTGAAGTGAAGAGTTAATAAAGTACATTAATTCAAAATAAGATGCAGGCAGTAAAGTTTCATTGTCCATGAACAAGTCTTAAAAATAGGAGATACCTAAACATATCGCTCCTTTATTGCAACATAGTCATATCTACAAAAAAACGATCTTGGCAAAATGCGATTAAAGTTTTCAAAATGTACCGATTTAAAGATATATTTTGCTATAACTTCGGTTCAGTTTGAGATATAATACTAGAAGGTATGAAGGAAAACTTTGCTAAAGTTACTTCAAATTTTGAGATATGACTATGATGCAATGAAGGAGCGATATGTTTATTAGGTGATAAACACAAATTCCCAATTTCAATTTTAATTTGTGTTGGTTTATATACCCGTGAAATGCGGGGAAACCGAAATAAAATAACATTTTGGAAACTCCCGTAAGATACTACAACATACAACTTGAAAAACACATTGTCCTAAAGATTACAAATGGATCTATTGAAATGAAAAGGTTTGTAAGAAGCAGTCCGGTTGATGCTTTCAACCTTGACATACATTTGACTAATATAGACGTTGTTTATAAAAAAGAAAAAATTGCTTCTGATTGTGAATCCGAAGCATGCTACAACGGTGCACTTTTAACTATTTATCCAACCTCGGTAAAAAATGAACGAAATATGGTGTTAGTAAATAAAATCAAGAATATACTTTTTGACGACTTACAAAGCGCTTTGAGTGTGTCAGAAAGTTATTTCCTAAGCCATTAAAAAATGTTATATATTTCTGTAAAGTATTTTATCTATTTTATTAATTAACTTTTTGATCTTATATCTTGAGTACCTCAATTTTTATTTTGTTTTTATTATTGTTTTATGAATTAAATTGTTATGTTTATGTTATCTTTTTATCTTGTAACCATAATTCTTTCTTACGTTTTTTTATAAAAGTTTTTTTCATTAATTAATAACAAAATTTACTTTGTATTATTTATATGGAGCGGGATCCCGGGATCCCGGGAAATTTGAAAAAATTTCCCGCTTTCCCGGGAATCGAAAAAGTCCGGGAAAAAAAACTCTAGTTTTGGACCAACCAGCACAACATTTTGTAGCATGACATAGTGTAGCTATCGTAAAAGTTATTGTTACCAATTTTTGTGCCAATACCGATTAATTACTACCCGATTAACTGATCGGTTAATTTCAAATTGGCTTTTTTCGATTAACGATTAAACCGGTTAATTTCAGTCGATTAACCGATGTAATAAGATTTTAAATTTTTTGTAGTATTATAACATATTTTTTTGTATTTTTAATTATTTGTTTCGTCTCATATACAAAAGGTATGTGTTTAGAAAATATTTTTTCTTTCAAACAAAGGTGTTCAGTGATCTTAATTTCAACCCATTTTCCGCCGACCGATTTCGATGTTCAATCAACAGGAATGTGGCGAAAATGGGTTAAATGTTTGGTTGCCAACAACTTTTTCTTGTTTCACGTACTTTTTATATGTATGTATTTAATTATTTGTTTCTTCTCATACCTTCTCATGTCAGTCTTTTAACAACATTATTCATCTACGATAAGTGAAAGAATTTTTTCTAACCCTACGTTTCCACATGCAAGTAATTACTTGCAAGAAGTGTATACGTATTAATTACGAAAATCAGGAGAAATAAAAAAAAACACAAAATTTTTTTGAGTGTCTACACAGGACAGTGCAAGTTCATTTTTTTAATGTCGTCATTTACTAAACTTCTAGCTTTTATTTTCAAATCGTGGCATCTATAGACTCTCCTCATGGCTACGATATAAATTTATTAACTTAATAATTTTTTCTTTATTTAACTTTTATAAAATCTTTATGAAAAGTTATGTTTATTTTTAAAAATATGGAATACAGTATTGCTGTGCTTCCGATATCATAAAATTACTTAAAAGAATATATTGATTTAAATTTTTTTTTTTTTTCTAAATGCCTGAAATTTATGTTTATAAATACCATTAAGATGCGTTATTGCACAGTTGTGTTCTTATTTTTTTTTAATTTTTTATAAAAAGTACACAGAAATCTGAAATAACTTTTATTTTACTTAGTACTAGTTTATTGATACAAAACTCATCCACGGTAACACTGTTTTTCCATTTGTCATTTTATTTGCGACAAGTGTCAAAAATTTACTTGCAAGTAAATTCCATGGCCCAATTAGTAGGTCTGCTCGAAACGCCTGCTGATTTTTTGCAGAGTTGTGTTTTTAATAATAATACATAGGAATAAATGGGCATAATGTCAAAAGTTGTTTACATTTTTTAACGCCATTGTGTTTATTTGAAAATTGTTTACTTTTTTAATATGATTTTGGATTTCAAAATATTATTTTTCTTATTTTGAAAATTGAAATTAAATTTAATAATTGTGAAAAAAAATTTTAAATAACTTTAATAATAAAAAAATATATGTTAGTTATAAATAAAAAAACTAAAAGGCGGACACAATGGAGAACATTTATCGTCTCCTTCCCAGTGATGATACAGCTGCGCCAATGTATTTATCATTTGATGCCGAAAGGATCATGCCCCCCAAAGCATGTTACAAACTCTAATTGGTATGAACGATTCAATTAACCAAAGCTAATCGGGGGAAAATCATTTGAACAGCAAATTAAAGACTGCTTACTTTCTTCCGCCGCCTGCATATGGTGGAAGAAAACAGCATCAGTATCAACATTTTCATTTCAATAACAGAAGAGTAATTTCCACAGACGAACATGTTGACCAAGGGACACTTCTATATCGGGTAAAGCATTTCCGTTGTTTTCTTCACACCCATATGCAGGCGGAGGAGGTAAGTAAGCAGTCTTTAGTGTGCCTCCAGATTAAGTTTAGTTTGTAACATGATTTGGACATGGCACTTTCGGCATCAAATGATAAATACATTGGCGCTGCTGTATAACCACTGGGGAGGTTTAGGTTTAGCTTTTAGTTTTTTATTTATTATTTATGTTCTTTTATAAAATTTTAAAACACAGACAGCAAATACTTGTAGTATTTTGCAAAATGTAAAAATGTATTGTGTTTATAATGTTTCTATACATATAATATACAAAAAATCTTCCATTGTCCTTTCATTTCATTTTGTTTGTCGCCCAATTAGTTTTAAGCACTTTTTTAGAACAAACTTATTTTACCAAAATGTCGATTGAAAATTTTTAATTTAACAATATAAATACAAAACACATATTTTTTGACAGCTGACACCTTTTTGACATTCTTACCATTTGTATACACAAACAAAACGCGTGTTGTTTTTTCTATTGTTGCATTGTTGTAGTTGTGCGCAGACCTACTAATTGGGCCATGGTAAATTCTCTTGCAAGTTGAGCTGCAAGTACGAAAAATGTGATGGTGTTAGTAAAACAGAGTGAGTGTATTGAGTTTTTCGAACTTGTACTTGCATGTGGAAACGCCAGGTTAGTCAAGTTTTGTCAAAACAAAAGAAAAGAATCGCTTAACTCGTAAGCATTTAAACCAAATTACTTTTTTATAAGATCTCCTTTAACTATTGAAATAAATAAAAAAATTATCACAGTCTATGTTTTTATAAATACATATTTGGGGGATTCACAAGGTAGTCATATATCTTTAAATAATTACTAGAAATAGGCAAGGTATATTTACACAAGGTAAACTCGTTGGCACATATGTATGTCAAGTGTTTATCCCAGTTGGAACCCAAACGTCAAATTTCGTATATATATGAGCCAAAATTTGTACATGTGTGCGTTAAATTGTTTTTGTTTTATATGAAGATAATTTTGACAACTCGGTTCCTTTTATAGAGCAGCATGTCTACACTCCCAAATGAGTCTACCTTGTGTTAATGTACCTTGGAAATAGGTATATATCGTAGGATTAATATGCAAACCGGCTAAATCCACTTTTAATGTAGATTGAGATTTTGATGCCGTGGGGTAGAGAAAGAAAGATTTCTTCTATTTAAGTCTTGAATTGTGTAAAACTAATTGTATTTTTAACTTTCTATCAAGCTGCAAATAGAAAAAATAAAAAGTTTTTTGTCTCTCCTGTAAAATGTGTTTGAAGGAAGTTAGCAGGTTTGCATATTAAGCCGACGATATGACTGTTGTGGGCTATCGTGAATCCCCCAATTATGTATTAATTGAAAAATGCATATTACATATTGATGAATTGTTTTTTTGTTTGCTCGTTTTAGTTCAAGAATTTTAACGTTTGGTATGTTACTGTTTTTTTACTAATAAACTCCAAATAATAAATAATTAATGCATTCCTTTATATTGAAATTACTTAATTTATGAAAAAAACTTTATTAATCGGTTAACCGATCAAAAACAAAAGTAACCGATTATTGACCGATTAAACCAAAACCTCGGTTAATTAATGGAGCGATTTACCGATTAAAGCAAAAGGTCGATTTAATGAATACCCTAGTCAATACCAACATTTATAAGGAAGTTATGGGCATTCCAATAAAATTTGGTTTGATGACTAAGATTGCAATCAAATAAGTTTTGATCAAATTTAATCTATAAGCTAACATTATAAGGTGGTTTATGGGCACAAAAACAATATATTTCGGAAATAAGCTTGTATGGGGGCTATGTGAAATTATGGGCCGATTCTTACCATTTTCAAAAGGTTGGGTCCTTGCGACAATTAGAACAACTGTACCAAATTTTACCATATTATGGGCAGCCAGCCAGATGGACGGACATCGTTAGCTCGACTCAGAATGTGATTCTATACCCACACATTAATATGTAGTTGTGGTGTGGCTAAAATTATTATAAATCGCATTATAATAAAGAGAAACAAATCTGGCACCTCTAAAAAATATTATATGTTGAACATTTTTAGAAAGTATTATTATTAATAATAATTGTATGAAGTATTTGGTATTACTCTGTAATTTTTGTGTTAAAATTAATAAAATTAGCCAAAACTAAAAAAAAGGTTAAATGTTATTGAACTTGAAAAAAGAGAAAAACTTAAATTTAACGATATACATACTTACAAAATAAAGCATTAAAACATAATTTGAATGCACACAAAAAAAAAGACTTTAATGCCAAAAGAAATTGATTTTGATTCAAATATAATTTACATTCGGATTGTGCCCAACAAGATTTTGCATTTGTAGCAACAAGTCTGTTTCTTTTGTCCCAAAGTGTAAATTCATTGTTCAAATACAAATTTTTTTACGACAATAGTAATATTATTTGATTAAAAAAATAAATATTTTATGGCAACAAAAATTGTTATTTCCTGCAAATGCAAATCATTTACATCAACAGCAATTTTCAATGTGCTGTTATTTCAGAGGAAAACCTTTAACGACAAAAGATATTTAATTTGCCACAAATAATTTTGCTGTTGAAAAACTTCAAATACTTTCATGTTGTTGCGGTAAAAAAAATTTTGTTGGAAATTTTCTTGCGACAAAAGGTTTTCATTTACGACAACAAGTTTTTGTTTACCCCAACAGCATAATCGTCAAATGCTCAAATTATTTGGCATCACAATATTTTTTTTTTGTGTGTGGAAAATATAATTTCATGCTGCAAAAATTTTAGTACATATGTTGTTAGCTAGTAGAAATTAATTATATGTACACATTTACATATTTAGTACATATATATTGTATTGTACATATTTAGTATACATATTTGTTTTATTATTGTAAATGTTAAACATTATGGTAAATATTGACTTCGTTTCTATAACTATTAACTACATTATTATCAGGTGCAATTAAATTATAGTCATATTTGACTATAATATGCTCTTATTTGCTATAGGGAATATTACAATACCAAATGTAACTTAGCTATGATTACCTAAAAACATAGAATTATTATAATACAACAATAGTAAGTTGGCTCTTGGATTATAACTACATCCAACCATATTTTTTGGATTCGTCTGATACACACATTTACTTATCTTAACCAAATACATATTTACTTTTTTTATAACACAAAAAAAATCTTCTAGATCAGCATTTTCGACAAAAAAAACTCCTGTAACAACAAAACAATCCAAAAGAATCCGCAATTTCAACTGATATTGACGTAAGTGTATGTACTTCAAAATTGTTTTTCTTTGTAAATATTTTCACGTACTTTAGCATATTGTGAGTAAAAATGGCAACAATAATAATAATAAATAAAAATAAATTATATCAAGTAAGAAGGCTATATTCGTCCGTGCCGAATCTATGATACCCAGCACCAGTAGTTCAAATAAATCAATGCAAAATTATAAAACACAAAGAAAACAATCAGTTCAAAATAATTTTAGAGAAATATTTAGCTATAAGAAATTTAAAATTTTTGTTAACTGAATACTTATTAGCAAGTTTAAATACGCACAAAAATGATTAAAATATGCATATAAATATTCTCAAACTAATAATTTTTAATTAGCTTTACTTCTGTTTATTAACAAATATGTTTTTTAAGTTTTAAATTTGAAATGATCTTCGATTGTCACAAAAAAGCGGAAATAAGCATATTTCTGATCTATAAAGCACACTCCCTTACATTACTGCTTCCGAGGAAGCAATATAAGCATCGGTTTCGCTTTGAATAAAATATTTACTGTTTTTTTTACTTGTTTCACGTTTGAAGCACAGAGTACAATACAGAGGTGTCACGAGATGGTCACGAAAGCTGCCCTTTTTGCATTTCTCTTTGCACCATATTTTATGCAGCAATACAGTGAACACAAATTTTTTTAGTTAAGATTTATTTGCAAAACTGTTGTATAAATTAACTTTTAAGTTTACCACAACACGAGTAAATAATACTTAAGTAAATAACATTACAAAACAAAACAATATAACTAAATACATACATACAAAACAAAAAGTTTGTTGAACAAATGCAACAATCTCAAACAAAATGTACTTGGTTTGTGTTTGGTTATTTTTGTTTTGATTCTGCAATTTGTGTTGATTGTAGCGACCTGTATTTACACATTGCCACTTCACTACCAAAAACCCTTTTCTGTCATTTTCTTCGAAAGCTGCCATCGCAACTGATTTGGGCCTTTTTCACACGTTACTTTTTTACCACTGTATAGTACTTTGTGGTTTTACGATCAACAACATTAAACTTAAAAACTTTGTTAAGTTTTGCAATAAATATTTTATTCTTAAAATTTTGAACTTTTTTTTTTACGTATTCTATGACGAATAAACTTTTATGTTAAGCACACAAAACCGAACGGAATAATCAACTCTTCAAGTTCATGGGTTATCTCTCACCATACGAGCATTTAAGTCTATCTTTTGGTATTTTAAAATAACTCACTATCAAAAACAATACATCCAAAATTTTTTAATAACCGTTTATTTTAGAAAAGTTTCAATCAAGGCGAATTTACACCAGGTGAACTTATCTTGCTACGTAAGCAACAGCTGATAACTAACCTTGTGTCCAAATGGTATACCGTTCTAGTGGTTCTGGGGAAGCTTTACTAAATTCTATAATTTTCGCTTAAAATTATGAAATGTAAAACTTTTTTAAGTTATTACATTTCAAAGCACACAGTTTAAAATTGAAAACACAACGTTAAAATATTATACAGTGTTGTAAAACGTTTTCAAAATAAGACCACCTTGTATGAATTCGCCTTGGTTTCAATATAAGAAAATGGATACGAAAGAAAAGGATCGATATATTTGTATATTGTCATTGCAACCGATTGTCTCAAAAGCAGCGTTGCCAAAACTTAATAAACAGAAAATGCCAGATTTTTGTAAAAATATGCTAAAATATGCCAAAAAAAAGTTATTCAAAATTGCTTAAAAAATATTTTATTAAAATACAAAGAAAAAACGAGTATTAGAGTTTTACAAGGATTCAGAATATAAATACTTTGTGGGGTTTCCGATAATTGCTTCAATGTGTTACAAACGATCTGACATAATAAATAAATCCTCAAATCTTTTTAGTAGTGCGTATAGAACTGTTTATGCAAATGTTAAAAATTGTTTACGCTAACCACAAAAATTAAGTGACTGACCGGCATATACATATAATTAAAAACATGACTGTCTTTGAAGTTTTTGTAATACTAAATGACTATATAGTGTGAATACAAAAAACAAAGTTTTTTCGTTTTATTTTTAAGGTATTTTTATGAAAATGAAATTTTCTCGAGAGTTATAACTGGTTTACTTTATCAACCTATTGTTAGTGATTTAGTTATTAAAAAAAACTAGCGCAAAAGCTGGATTAAGAAGAATTTTAAAATGTTAATCGCGGCTCTTTGTGACGTTCATAAAAATTTAAAACCTGTTGTCAGCCATGAACTAAAAATTTTTCTTTACAAATATGTTGAGGTTTTCGATTTTCTTTCTAATAACTCAACAGAGGAATGGATGAGGTCTAATAGTGGTAATTCTTTTAAGGCAGTACAGATTCTCCAAAAAAAAAAAAAAAAAAAAAAAAAAATCGAAAACCTTTATCAGTAATATAATTAATATGTTATTCCTAAATCGAATCATACAGAGCTCATATAAGAAGTATATTTGACCGAAAATTAAAGAAAAAATTTCGTGTGAACATCATTACACGGAAAGAATTATTTACTAAATATGGCTTGAACCAAAAAAATTTTGCGTAAATTACTTATTCTAAATATAAGTGTGGCTTGGTTTAAGCAAAATGTTTATTTATTTAAGAAAATTTTACTAAATAAGAACAAAATAAGTCAACATCAAGAAATGTTTGGCTTGTACGATAATCATGCAAAATTTAGGAAATAATTTTTTCATGTACTGATTGCAACCAACTCCTCTTTCTTGTAACGCATGAGATTCATCTTAATCAAACCATTTCATTCATACAAGATGAAATACCATTATGAGTGATTCCTTTAATTAACTTATAATAAACGTGTATCAAATCTTCTTGGTATTCGCTTTACATAGCCGGATAGCAAAGGAAATAGAAAAGACATTTCGATTTACGAATCAATCTTTTCCGTCATTCCGTAAATGCGAATGCAAATATCTTTAGGCCAAAGCTTTTATGAGAAGATACCTTAACCTGTCTTGGTTTTTAGATATTGCACAAATGTTTGCTATTGCTGCTTCACACTATGCTATAAGTCGCACAGAAATATTTCATAAAACAGAAGATTGGTGATACCGGGAGTAGAGATGCTTGCGGGGTAAAAAATGCCGCACGGAATGAAAAATAAAGCAACACTTTTATGTTCCTCTTTAATATGTTTCGTATAAATTTTTGACATGTTATATAACTTTGAATTTAAAAGTAAAACGTCAAATTAAAGCTTGTGGCTTGCAACAAAAAACGGAACGTCTGAACGAATGTTGTTGCAAGCTTATGTCGCATAGTTTTTATAAATGGCTTTGTATTTTCCACTGATAGGGATGTAACCGATACCGATATATTGCCGATACATCAGGTTTGCCAATATATCGGTATATGCGATATATAACTGTCAATACTTTTTAAATTTTCTTAGAGTATTTTTAAACAAGCAATTAAATTTTTAATGATTATTATTTACATAACAACTAAAGCTATGGTCAAACTTATTAAATATTTGACCAAATAAGCATAACCACTACTTTTGTTAATAGTAAGTAAGATTAACCAGGGTCTTAATATCACAAAGTAAAACTTATTATCTTGCCAGACACAGCAAAAAACTGTTTTTTGTATGATGTAGTATTATAATCAAAATATATGTATCTATATTGCAATTTAAGGAAATTATATTTTAGTTTGCCTGTTGGTTACGTCTTTTTCGTCAAAAAATTGTCTAGTGTGACCGTAGCTTAAGAGAAATAATACATTAAAAAGCAGAGCATAAAATAAAAACAGAATAACAATATTGTTTCTTTTAATACTTAAGTGGGGAACAGAATAGTCGCTGTAGTTAAACGGATTTTTGAAATTGTCTATCTGTGCAACAGTTAAGAGAACTTTGTTATTCAAGCATAAATCTTATTATTTTCAATCTATATATGTATATAAAAATGAAAAATGTTTGTCTGTTTTTATGGTTGTTTGTTGGCCTATAGACTCCTAAACTAATGAACCGATTTTCCTGAAATTTTTATAGTAACACCACGTGAGCCCCGAAAAAAAATAGTCTACTTATTTTTCACTCTTATGGTAAACTACACCTTTGAATTAAAAATGAAGAGGGTAGACGCAGGGGGAGCAATAACCCCCATAGGATGCATATATTAAATATCGCGTAACTGAAGAACCATATAAGCTAGAGTCTTCAAACGTGGTTCAAGCCACTATTATGGTAAATTTTTAAATAAAAATGGGATGGTAGATGGAGGAAGATTAGTACCCCCATAGAACGAAAATATTAAATATGTACCAAATATTTAAAGATAAAAGTCTTCAAGCTTTGTAGGACCCAATCTTATGATAAACTACAAATATACAGCCGTATTCATAAAAACTTATTGATGATTAATTGACCGTTTTTAAGCAAAAATTGCTAAAGTTGTATTCATAAACGAAAAATAGTCTATTGAACCTTTAACAAACCATTCATGAAGTAAGAAAATTAATTGTTGGATTTGCCCTTCTTTAAACCAAAAATAAAATGACATTTTAAAAGGTGTTTGCATTTTATGATATTATTTTTGTGAAATATGTTGAAAAATAATGACAAAAATGTTTTTTTTATTACAACGGACATGTTAAATGCATTTTACTTTATTTTAGACAGCCAATTTAAAGTTATATTGATAATTATTTAAAAAAATTTATATGATTTAAATGAATATGTTCAAGGGCAATGCAGGTATTATTTATTAGATTATTTATTAAATTATTGCAACTAGTTGTTTTTTTTTTTTTTTTTTTTTTTTTTTTGTTTAAAACAACAAATTATTGTTCAAAAATATAATAAAAAAATAAAATAAACAAATCATAATAATAGTGATGTTAATAAAAAGTAAACAAACTTTTTATTCGAATACTTTCTTATCGTATATTTAAAAAAAGTTCAAACAAAAGTTTTTATGATACCTTTCCGAAACATTTTGTTCAGAAACTAAAATAATATGTAGTTTTATTTGATAAGAATAATTTTGAAGGTCTACAATTAAAAAAAATTTAAATACATATAGAATATCATGTAAACCGAATAGAAGTTTCGTGCATCACTAACAATAAAATGGCAGCCAAATATAAAGAAAGTTGTCATACTTAAACAGAAAATCGCTGCAAACAGTTAATAGTAAAAAAGCTGTTATTGTACGTTTATGAATACAAATATTTATAAGAGGTTTATAAGACAAAAAGCGTTTAATAGTTATTACATACTATAAGCTTAAAATAAGAACTTTTTATGAATATGGCTGATAGACTATAGACCTATAGTCTCCTAAGCTACTGGATCGATTTACCTGAAATTTTCACAGTAAGATTACTCGGCGCTTAACAAAGGCTATTAATATTTTTTTATTTTTAAAGATTTCTACATATTTAGAGAACTTTTTGTGCAGATATCTTAGACAATAATACACAACATCTTTCAAAAAGTAGGTGCAATAGGAAAAGTAGGCATAGCACGTCCCATACGAATACACTATATACATATCTGTAGAACGGTTACTGTAAAATCATTAAAATTTAGTACAAGATGCTTTGTTATAAATATGTACACGAGATCTGTTATAAAAAATGTTTTATAATTTTATTTCGATGGGGGTAGCAGAGCGCACCGGGTTTAGCTAGTTTTAAATATTTTTAATCTCTAACACTGTAATTTTGTAGAATTAAAAAAAAAAACAGCTCTATTAATATCAACTTGAATTCAAATTTAATATGCGAATCGGTATCGACGATATTTCTTTTTAGGTATCGGTATCGTATCGTTATTTCCCTACTGATAATGAAACCTTATAGAGTAAGCTCAAATTAAATGTAATGAATCATTTATTGATAATAAAAGCCAGTAGCATACAGTCAGATAATATTTATTCTTTATTTGGATTATGTTAATTGAAATATTTATAGAATATAAAACAAAAGACTAATAAAAAAAAAAAAAAAAACGGATAATTGATGTTAATGAAAAACTTTTAAAGACTTGTCTATCTTATTGGCGTAATAGAATACTTTGCAAAGCTTTATCGCAACCAAATTTACAAAAAAAAAAAAAAAATATGGTAAAATTTTGCAAAACGACGCACAGTGGCGCCCGTAGAGCAAACGAGGTTGCAAAAATCAAAATTTTCATGCGCGCCGTCAAAGTTTTGAATAAATTTTATAGGATTTCAAATATGCCACTCTTAATAATATCACATTATTAGTTTAGAAGATATAACCGTTCAAAGTTGACCGACTTTCGGTTTTCAAAAAAACACACAATTTTTAGTCAATTTGTTGCGATTTCAGGTGTAATATAACGAAAAATAGGTAACGAATCGCCTTATTTTTTGTTTGTATTGATTGATGTATTTATTAAATGTATAATGATAAAAAAAAATAACTGTTTGCTTTGTGTTTCTCCTGGTAAATCACTATTTAAAAACTATCCGTTTTTTCACTATTTTTCAACTTTGAAGGAAAATAAAAAAAATTTTTATTTTTCTATATTTGCCATATTTGCAAAACCTGTTCTTTGATTATTTCTTTACATAATTCAAAAGGTTTTATCTGCCCGTACGTGCCCGTTTGGCTCCTAGAGGTAAAAAAGGTTAAAAAGACATGGTTGCAGAAATTGTATGGCGTACAAATGGTCAAGAACAATATTGACTTATGGTCCCTACAGGTAGGCACAAATCTTATTTGGACACGTGCATAATATCAAAATTGCATTATTCAGCCTAAATCCATATGTATGCAGGGAACAAGTAAATTTTTAGGCATGGTAGCATAAGCCTATATATTGCAAAATAAGCATAATGCCTGGATTATTCTACGACTGAAAGTTGGCGCAACAATTACTGAAACCATTAAACAATTTAAGTACTGAAAACATGGCGTTGAACAATTTAAAATTATTTGAACTGTTTAGAAAGTCAACCACACCAAAGTTTTTCACGGAAGCTGCTTTAGAAGAACTTGATAGCTTATACGGAAATATTGCAAAAAGAGTCAGAAGAACTTTGGTAATTTAAACGATTCTACAAATGAGGAGAATTAGGAATATTGAATGTCACCATTGCACGCAAGGATAAGGTGTATGGAATTCTTGCTAAACTGGCGTATACCCTACCACAAGAGGAGGAAAACTTCGATGAAAATACATCAATAAAGGATAAGGAAAAGATCAGAAAGAAGCTTTTTTTAAACAAGTTGGACTAAAAGTAGACTGTCCCAAGCACGGATACGGTAACTCAAACGATGGAAACACTTTTAGGAGATTTTTTGAAAATGATGAGGCAGTAACTAGAATCACTGGAATTGACAATCAAATCGTAAAAAGATTGGGAACGATCTTGGATGTTTTAAACTACAAAGAAAATGTCAATTCTACAAAATATGGAGAATATGCGTCAAAAACTGCATCTCTTTTGGCAGAAATGTATCCACAGAAGAAGTTGACCCCGACCGTCCATAAAATATTGGCGCATGGCAAAGATATAATTGAGTACCAGTCTTTGCCAATTGGAGAGCTTTCTGAAGAAGCACAGGAGTCTCTTAACAAATTTTATAAAAAATATAGATTGCAGAACACATTCAAAGCATCAAGGATAAGGCAAAATGAGGACCTCTTCAACATGTTGGCAGCATCTTCCGATCCACTTATTTCTTCCCTGCGGCATGTGAAGTCACGAATAGAGTTAGAAAATAATTATAGTTTAGAAATGGTTAGTCTTTTAGATATACCTTCTCTTACGAATTGTGATGAATATTTTACAGAAAATTTTAAAAATAAATTTAAAAAAAAAATTTTTTTTTTTTTTTAATTTGTTGGGTAATTATTTAAAACATAAAACCCTAAAGAAAAAAAATAAAAACAATCTAAAAATGTAAAAATAATTTTTTTTAGTTACCATAAAATTGATTTTTCTACTAATTTTAACTTTGATAACCCATAAGTAGGCCCCTACATAGGCTGAACAGTTATCTATCATATGCTGTTTAAATTGTTCAATTATCTTATTTGGTTCAAAAGATATGATTTTTGCAACGAAAAAACTCAAATGGCGCCACTGTGCGACGGGCAAAATTTTAGTATGGGCGTAAATACGTTTTTGATGAGTCCAAAGCTCTTAAAAAGTACCTATTACATTAACTAGAAAAAATCTGTTACATCTATGACATGCTTGGAGTCAACCATATGGTTGTGGCTTTTCAATGGAGGACTAATAAAACTAAAATATGGTTGCCGGTGACAATAATAGTAAAATAATAAAATAAATTTGTTTTCTTTAAGTGTATCCAAAACTTTTTAAGGGTACCATATATTTGTTTTCGTCAGATAATTTATACATCTGGGAACAATAACCGTTAACAATATTTATTTTTTAGCTAATTGTTTTTTTACCATTATAGTTTTGAAAGTGACTTCAGAAACGCTTCTATTCGCAGTGTTTTTCTTCGTGTTGTGACGTTTATTTACATTTTTTATAAAGGCATTCTGACATTTGCCGTCTCAATTCTAGCAACAAAATGCCTGTTGTTTTTTGTTGATACATTGGAAATCGAAAAACTTTGACCGGAAAAAAATTGCATGAAAAATTTGGCCATATAACTATTTGTGGAAGCTTATGGCAAACCATTTGTAAAGCTTAGTTTCGATAGAACGAAGATGAAGGCCCAGGCCCACGATGACGACAAGAACATTTATTTCGTATATTTGTATTGAAAACAATAACAAATTTTAGTTTTTTATTATTGTTTTTAATATAAATATGCGAAAGAAATGTTCTTGTCGACATCGTGGGCCTGACAGGAAGTTTTTAATGCTTAAGACTATTAAAAGTCCGGATAGACGCCAAATATCGAATAATCGTTTAAATGACGATAAATCTTCAATATCTTTTACAGTCTTCTTTATACTCGCAAACAACTAAAAACGCAAAAATAGCAAAAAGTGGTCCAATTGATCATTTTTATTTCTTTTTTTCTTTTAAAAATAACTGTTATAAAAATTGTTATCGTTTTAATCTAACAATAGGAAAAACTTGAACAAAAAATTAAAAATTTAGAATAATCGCACTTTAGACAAAATACATCAAAGTATTTTTAAATTAATTGTTATTTGATATGAAAACGTAATATGATGATAAATTTACTAAACAAGTCAATCAGATATCGCACAGTGGGGAAAAAAAGATAATTAAATCGGACTTCTTTTAGCAGATGTCTGATAAAATTTCATATATCCATAGCAAAAATTAAGTCGATTTTACGTTTTTGATTGTGCCCTTTGCACAATATATAATTAAAATGATTAAACAAGTAAATAAACAAACTGATGGTAAGGTTAACAAGCACTTCAGTTATATATGTACACAGAAAAAAATAAAAATTGATTTCTATTAAAAAATTTGTGATATTAATTAAAAAATTAATTAAATTTGCACCAGTAAACAAATTAATAGTATCAATTAAACCAGGTAATAGTATTAATTAAACGTTTAATTCACTTGATTAAACGTGTAATTCACTTGATTAAATTTTTAATTAAAACTGATTATATTTTTGATTAATGCTTTAATTGGTGAAAAATTTTGGATAATTTTTTCTGTGTATATACCTATATTAACTTCTTCATGGTGGTGAAGATATACCGAAAAATACAAATAGTTTCGATGTTGAAGAGCTATTTTGTTTCTCGTTTTAACACTTTTTAAATAAAAAAGTTCTTCAAAATACAATCAAAGATTGTGAAACTAGCCTACAAGCTAGCTAGCTTTATATTATAATAATAGTTCTCATGTGACATATATAGCCAAATACAAAACTTACAAGAGACATTAATTCAGTTATGGATATGTGATATTTTATTTAAACCGGACCATTTCTTTGAAAACTTTATATAAACTTCCCCTTTTTCTCTGCTATGCAACCTACTGTGGTTCACCTTAAAAAAAAAAATACAATAATTTTGTGTTGTAAGCTTTTTTGACGTCATTCTCCTCTTACAAAAATACCCAAGTCTAATGAATGGTGTGGAATTTCTTTTGTTGTTGACATAACAACCACAACTTATCCATCTCCCTCGGTACTTCACTATTGTAAAAATAAATTAGTGATTTAAAAAAATAAACAATTTGTTTCGTCTCTTTTTTTTGTACATATGTATACTTTCGGCCACTTGATGTAACAATAATATGAAAAAAATGTATGTAAATTTAATGATGATGATGATGGTCGTGCACTGATGACTTTTTATATGGGTGTATAAAATAATGGTATGACAAAAACAAATGTGACACTTTATCCGCAGTTATAAGTTTTTTTTTTAAATAAATAAAATATTTCACGAGTAGACATGTATAAAGTTATTAGTGGAAATATAATTTGATTTTCTGAAAAGACAATAAAAATGTTATTATTCTTCAACGTTTTTTAAATACACAATTTAAATTAATTTTGTATTTTAAATACGTCAATGCATGTATTTTGCCCGACCCTGATTATAAGAATCTTATGCATTAACTGCCGTTTTCATAAAAATTAAAATAAGTTTGAAATGTGTTTAAAGGCAAAATTTTCATACAAATTTTTCTTAAAATGCATTTCAAATCCATTTTAATTTTTTATGAATACGGCAGTAAATGTTTATGCAAGCACGTTAAAAAACAAATTTTTATGAATATCGATGTGCTGCAAAAAATGTATACTATCGCTATCGATAGTTTAAATGTTATTCGATATTTTTTTCTAATACCATCGATAATTTCCCTATCACTAGGATAGAATACTTCTAAAGGCTAATTTACACTATTATACTTTTTATTAAAATATGTCAAAAATCGCGTAATATGTAAAAGTGTAATATATTACTATAGCGTGAATGCAATGGATCATGAAAATGAAAGTATGTATCACGAAAAAAAATTTGACATCCCATACGACTTCATAGTATTTTGAAAAAACAATAATACTGAGAACACAACTTGTAAACCCAAAAAAATTTGTGGGTAAATCTAACCAATTTTATGGGTTGGAATTGCACCAATCCACAAAATGCAGTCAAAACTAACAATTTGTTATTATAATATTTTAATTGTTAAAAAGAAAAAGTTAGCATTACTTTACAATTATGACAGTTTAATAACAATTAATATAGTAATATTAACACTAAAATTGTATTCAATCTGTAAAATAACAATATTTATAGTAATTTTACCATAAACTTGTAATACTCCTATTTTTTGTAAAATTACAATTTCAGTGGTAATTTAAAGTGTTATTTTGCTGTAAAAGTAGAAATATTTTTTTAAAACAGCTGTAAAATTTTCTTTGGGAAAGCTAAGATATTATACATACAAAACGGTAAAGCAAATGAGAATTACAAACACTCAAGTCCTATTTTTAACGATATCAAAGCTTAGACAAAACACCAACAATAAACAGTGATAATAGACGTGAAGGTCCCTGACTATTTAAACCTGGTTGTTTTATCTAAAAAAAATTAGTTAAAATTTCTAACAACAATTTTGTTAGTAGATCAGCTACTATTTATATTGGTTGTTTTAACTAAAAAACTAGAATTTAAAACAAATCCAACAACAAATTTTATTAGCTATTTAATTACAATTTATAAATTTATAATAAAGTATAAAAAAAAATTCCAAAAACAATTTACACTAGTAGTTCAACTTCTATGGTTAAGTTGGTAATTTTAACCAAAAATAGTAATCTTATTTAAAATGCCAACAACAAATTATATTAGTAGTTAAATAACTATGTTAAGTTGTTTACTTTGACTAAAAAAATAGTAATTTTATAAAAATTCCTACACCAATTTACATAAACAGTAACAACAACAACAGCTTAAATTGGTTAGATTATCCTATATTATTGTTTTGGCCGTAATGTTAACTAAGATTTTTTTTTTAGTTGCAACAAAACTCTTTCTCACAAAGTATTATGGAATACGTAAGACTAGTGTGATAGTGTAAAATAGCCTTAAGTGGTATAGTTCGTCATTTGGTATATAAATACCGACATATCTCAAAGATTTCGACATACAGTGTTGCCAGAAAGTTTATTTCAAAAAGAGGCAATATTTAAAAAAAAAATAATGAAAAAATTGCGTCGGGAAAAATGAAATAAAAAATTTTTATTTTCACAAATGGAGTTAGGCCTCACCAGCTAAATATATATAATAAAAAAATATATATCAATACAAACGTTCAGCTAATTTTTTTAAAATCTTAATGCATTTTGGCAAAACAATAAATATCACTAAAGTAGCATCAATGGTTATATGATCAATTTTGGTTTGATTCCGATTTAATTTTGCAAATGAAAGTTATACACAATTTACTCGTGGTAAATTTTTATTCGAATTTATTTGCGAAAAAAAATTTATTTGAACTACATAACGGACATATAGTTCGCCAAGCACTACTATATGATACCCTGCACCACATAAAATGATGCAAAGATTTAGAAGAAATCTTATTCGTTGTGACAAATATTATCAAAGTAATTTTTGGGAATATACAATTTTTAATTAATAAGATTTTGTTTGTAATAAATTTGCAAGTGGACGTGCATAAAAAAAACTAAACTGGCAAATTGCTTTATTTGGACTCTCTTGCGAAAACAATAAAGCTATGTATTTGTTTTGGTTTTTAATTTTGTTTTTTTTACCCACTTACAACTAAAATTAATTTTGGGAGAATTCCAACCAATTGTTGTGGGGAATGTAAGAAAAGATAAAATCACTGTTTATTGCTGGTACTTTTCTTCAGGGCTGTCAGATGTGGCGGTTTTTCGCGAATCGTGGCGATTTATAAACCTAATTGGCGATGCAATTTTGTGTTTGGCGACATGACGATTTTTTTGGCGAGATTGAAAAAGTTGGCGATTATTTAGCGATTTCTAAAACACATTTTATCTTTTTTTCATATTTATATGAACAAATTTATACGTACGGGCTAAGTTTTTTCTTTGAATTTTTAACAAATTTTAAAATCGCAATACGAATGCGATTGTTTTAAATGATAAATTGATAATATTGCCAGATAATTACCTTGAAAACATTAAGGAAATGTTGCCATAGAAATTTGGAATAAAGCTTAAGCTTTCTTAGATTTTCACAGATTTTCCTGATCAGAAGTTATCAATAATCGGGACCTTTGCCGAACTTATTTTGCAAAATAAATTTTAAAATCCCAATCGTTTTCGATTGCATATAAAATGGGTTTTTTAAAATAACTAAATAGTAATGTATACTTGGTAGTATGCAAAAAAAGTTGAATTAATAGGGAAAGAAAATCAGAAATTTTTTTTAAAAAAAGTTGCATTGATATTAGATTCTATATAGCAGTATAAAGCGCAAAGCGAAAAAATGCGCCCTTTTACACAAAATAAAATTTAATATTTCTTTTCTTTTCTTTTCTTTTAAACCTTAAAATATTTAACAAAAAAAAATTAAATATTCACTTGAAATGTTTGAAAACCCTGATTTTATATAGAATCGAAAACGAATCTGGGTTAGAAGGTAATTTTTAAAAATAATTCATGTAATTTGTTTAGAAGATTGAGTTGACTTTAAGTATTCCAATTCAATTTCAAATATCTAATTTAAATGCACCTTTTAAGATATTTATCCTTTGCTTCAAATAAATACAAAATTTTACCATATTCTGGCTTATATTCACATAGAAAATCACGCTTATAAAAACTCACTTTTTTGCATCAAACTCTACTTAGTTTACATGCTTGATAAAATTAATGTTTTGGCAAAATTCAGTTAACTGATCTCGCAAGTTCTAGGTTTTAAAATAATCAGCCTTCTTATGATTACAAAAATTCTAGTTCCCTTCAGCATACTTTTGCAATTTAAAGTCGCCAAACTTCTTGCGATTGCGATTAATGATTTACAAATTACAGAATTCAAGTCAGAATCACAAATGTTAAGCGTTTGGCGATGTTCTACTATAATATAAACACACTACTAGAATAAGGATAAATATGGAAAATTTAAATAAAGGTAAAATACACTTGTATACTCTTTTTTATATAAAACTTTTATTTGGCGATTTTTGGCGAATTTTTTTTTAACAAAAATCTAAAAAAATAAATTTTTGGCGATTTTCGGTATACTATTTGGCGATGAAGGTGAAAAAAAAGCTTTGATATCGATACAAATAAGACTTAATGAGTGATCTTTTCATCTACATGGGATTTGTTCGTCTTTAAGCGATTTCAGAGAGGGGGTTTATAGGGGACCTATGGTTAACGCTGGACTTGCCACCAAAAAGTTAACATGAATAAGTAGCTATTAAAAAAGTTATAGCCGACAAAATATTTTAACATTTATAGGGAATTTATGGCATTTAAAGCTATTTTTGGGAGTGGTATTTGTATGAGAGTTATGGTCAAATATGGACCGATTTAAAATTTGATAAGACGATTATCAAAATATTTTTAAGCCAAATTTAATCTAAATACCAACAAGATAGATTGTTTATGGGCAGCTATGGGCAAATTCAAAATGAAAATTCAAAAAGAGCGAACGATGTGTATACATACACAAAAAACAAAGAGCAAAAGAGCATAAAACCAACAAATGCAAACGTAAACAAACCAATACAATGCCACACATGCAATGCTTTCAATGTAGTGGTGCCCATACCTGTTTATGGGCCCAAAGACAATTCCGAAAAGAAGTTTTTATGCAGACATGTTAAGTTATGGACCGATTCTCACCTTATGACAATTGAGACGTATGTGACAAATGTAATGAAGTAATCTCCAAAATTGCGACCTGTACTTTGCGCATAAGTAAGATGGGCAGACAACCAGCCAGCCAGACGTACGGACTTGGTCAGATCGAGCCAGAAAGTGATTCTGACCAATTTATCTAGGACCAATATATTCAGGTGTTACATACATCGGCACAAACACATAATACCTTTTACTATGGTGGTTCGGGTAAAAAAAATGTTATATTTACGTAAAAGTTGAGCCCCACTAAAACACATACATATTTATCTTTTTATAACAGATAGTTTATCATCACATTCTCTGCTGGTTTTTCTTTTTACTTTACTTTTTGGTGTGGCGGTCAATTTGTGTAATTGAAATGAAATTTATATAATTTATGTTTATCGCTTTTTTTTATTAAGATATATAAATATGAACATTGTGCGTTAAACGGAAATTGCAATTATACGTAATTGCTCAATGATCTCAGTTTAATTTTTTAATAAATTTTTCTGGGCCTTTTTTTAGCTTTCATGAATTTCAACTTATATTGATTTTTAACATCAAATTAAAAATGTTTTTTGAATGTTTTATTCTGTAAAAAAAGTTTTAATGTTTGAGGAAACAAAAATATTACATCATATTCTTTAAGTAGTTTTTTCTTTCAATCAAATTTAGTTCTTGTTATATTATACAGGATATTTATTTTCGTTTAAAACACACAGAAATACACAGACTTACAGAATTTTACACACATTTACCTAGTTTTAAAGTATGTACGCGTATAGATGGGAAAGGAACAATTTTGGTACTTTATTTGGTTGGCAATATTTTAATGCTTTTTTTAAAATAAGACCTTTAACGATACAACCGAGTAAGTCTATCTTTATATATCGTTAGCTGAAAAGCAAAACCATGTAAATAACATTTTTAATATTTTACAGTAGAAAGAAAATATGTTATATTGAACAATAAATGCAATTTTGGTATTTAAATGTAGCAGATTTACTGAATATAAAACGACTTATTCATTTCTAAAATAAAAACAGTAATTTATTAATATTTCAAAGATTTAGGTCAGTTACTTTTTTTATCTTATATTTTCTTTACCAAAGATACGTAACTACAATGAAATTTTTTTTAAATTTTAAAGAATATTTGTTTTGTATTCGTAAAATTTATTTTATTTAATTACATAATTATTTTTTATTTATTGTATTTGTTTTATATAAAATTCATAAAACTAACCACAATAGAAATAAAAGACAAAATGCAACTTCTCAAATACAATTTTATTATAGAAAGAATAATAATCTGGTGGAAAAAATGGTTTAAGGCCCTGCAGATGTTGCTTGAAACTCGAATTTTTGTAAATGCAACTTTAAATGCAATATTACCCTTATCGAATAATATTTACAGGGGTTGCATTTAACAATTGATTACAGTTCACACCATATTATTGAAATTGGTAGCATGGATCATGTGTATCCCTATTGTAAACCATTCAAATACAAAAATAAAGCTGCAGGTTTATGTTGGGTTTATATAAAAGTGAAATTGCCAGAGTTAAATAGAACACCAGAACCATTACAAACACTGTTATCTGGACGGCCTCGCAGTCAAAACAGTTTATTAAAAAATACAACATTTGTTTCAGTGCTGATATAATTATAATTATATGCCTGTATTAATTAAAAAAGTTTTAAAATTAATAAGGTTTTCAAAACAACTTTTGTTTAAAAATTTTCCTTAATAAACGTTTGTTAAATTTAATAATTGTTTATGAATACGGGGGCAAATGTAGAAGTAGTACAGTGCAGGTATGTACACTATTGCCAATTACTGATCAGCAACATAAATTTCTTCAAATATATTTTGTTGGAAATTCTGATAAAGAAGTAAATTCCAGATGCGCAATTACTATTTAATTTCAAAGATATATATGTATGTATGTATCTAATATATAAAAATAAATAATTGCTTGTTTTTTTATCTTATTTTTACGCTGGCGTACGGCTCATCCGATTGTGATAAAACTTTTCAACTTCTTGCTTGCAGTTTATAGTCAGCAAACTAGAAGAATAGAAGGGAATACCAACATACAACTTTTTTAAAATTATTTTTATGTGTAATTCCATGCCAAATCGACCAAGGGTGGAACCCGACCCCTTTCGATTTTAATGAAATTTGGTTAGAAGGTTCCTTTTATCCTATAGGGAACATATATGAACGAAAAAAAAAAAATTTTTAATTTTTAATTTTTTTTTCAAAAGTTATGTCATATTCAAAATGTCATAATTTCGCCGAATTAGCGGAATGTGTTGAGCTTATTTCTTTAATATCTCGAAAACTGCTTTACATACAAAGATGATTTTTATGTAATTTTAAATGTAATTTTATGTAATTTTATTACGAAGGGGTAGCGAAGCATACCGGGTGTAACTGGTGATCAATTTTATTTGATAAATTTCTTGTATTAAAATTCGATATCACTAAAACAAAAGGTAGCGTTTGCAGTCTTGGATTCTTCCCTTAATATATCAATTTCCTCTTAAGTTCGATCTAATAATGATTATCCCTTTATAAAACATGAAAAGCTTGTGAATAAAAAACGGTTTGCAAATTAAAAAATAAAATAATATAAATTAACAAATAAGCTTTTCTAGGTCTAAGGACGGGAGCATTTCTTAAGTTCGGTCAATGACCTTCCTATTCATTAAAACAGTCTTTTTGAACGGACCTTTAGCTCTGAAAGGTTACTCTTCATTTTGGTACATTAAGGTGACTCTTCGTCGAATCGAAGAACTTTTTAAAAAAAATTCTAGCGAAACGATTTTTAAAGACAAAAATAAACAAAAACTTTTTAATGAAGCATTTTATTAAACAATTAAATAAAATAAAACATAAAAAATTAAAGTTCTTCATCTTTCTCAAAATTTGATACGAACGTTAGCACTTTTTTGTGTTTTCAAATTAATTATTTTTTTAAAGCTTTCGTCATCAGCTAACGTTGTTGAAAAAAGAGCTTAATTTGAACACACATAAAAAAGTTATATTATTTAAAGCTTAAAGCTCTCTTATCTATAAGAAATCCTAGCATAATCCTCATACTACTCTTTATTTTTTTTTTGGAATAGGAGTTTATCGCTCATAAAATTAACTCTAGCTCAGTGTTCCCATTTTAGCATATTTTCTGCTAGATTTAGCAGATTGAGTTGATGATTTGCACATTTTTTTTTAAAAAATATGCTAACTGCTTTTTAGCATATTTCCTTGTCTAAAAGCAGATTTTTTAGCATATTTTTGTTGAGCGATTACTTAGCACTATGGGTTTGGTCAAAAACAAAATAAGAAATAGAATGAAAACGGATCTTCTGTGCGGTATCCTACAAATCAGAGAAGGATTAAAACTGGACAATTCTTGTTGCTATTCGTTCAAAATACCGTCTGACTTTGCATCCAAAATAAGATCGTCCGAAAAATATGAGAAGCTTGTAACTAATGAGGAAAACGAAGAAATGGAAACTATTTTGTCCTCTCTACAGGGCATTTAAATTAATAAAATTTTATAAATCAAATTAAATTATTTTACGTTAATTTTTAAAAAAGTATAAAAAGTTACCCTATACTAGAACCACAATTCTGCCGTACCACGTAGGGCGTATCGCCGTTAATTTCAAATGTTCAATTTTAAAACACAAAAATTAATTCATATTACAACATATATTTTTTTACTATGATAATACGCTGATACGCTGATATTGTGTTTTTTGTATAAAATATACGCTTTAATTTGACAACGTATTTACAAAATTTATGTTTTAATCTTAGCAGATTTTTAGGATATTTTCTTCATTTCACGATTTAGCAGATTTTAGCAGATTTTTTTTTAAGTTTTGGCATATTCTCATCAAAAAGTTATGGCAACACTGCTCTAGCTCTCCTAAAACCCCAGCAAACCCAGAAATTATTTGAAATCGAACTCATTTTTAAACTTTACAACACGTTAATACATACGAAAGTTAAGAAAAGAAAATCCAAGTCTGATTGTTATCTATTTACAGTATTACCAATCATCTTTATACTTCCAAGTAATGTAGAGCAATCTTTAAAGTCGGCTTTGACCGAAATTACTTTCTTGTCACCTTTTTATTTTCTCATCCATAATGTATAATCTATAACGGCATAAAAATTTAGGTTAATGCTGTTTGTTTTTAAAGTTCTATTATGAGTGTTTATGTAGATGTTTTAATGTCCTTATGTATTAAGGACATGTTGTCGTGTTGAGTTCTTTATTATTATTATTTTTTTTTTCAGGTTATTATACTTTTTATAATAATAAGCAATAACTGAGTTTGAAAAAAGGTAAAATAAATTAAATTATTGGGTATTTAACTAAAAACTGGTATTCCAAGAAGATGGCGTATGCTTTTCACATGGTTTGTGTCTTTAATAACTTTGGAGCGTAAGCATCTGTTACGAGTATGAATTTTTTGTATATGCACATTTACAAAATAATATATGTACATGTTTACGTAAACAAATAAGTATCTTTAGCATATTATGATGAAATACATATGTATTTGATTATTGTAAATCTATAATATAAATATGTATCATATATTAAACTTGTAATGTTTTTATACTTGGTACTTTAAGGATACGAAAGATACATTTTTCGTATCTTTTGATGACTTCAGGTACCATGTATAATCCAGACATTTTTCGTATCTTTTGAATCTGTACGCAAAATGTACAGATATAAAATATTAAACTTTCCGTCTATGAAAAAGTTTTTTAAAGTTATCATTTCATTATGAATACAAAAAAAAAAAAAAAACAGTGACAACTAAAGATAGTTACATATAATTAATTTTAAAGTTTGCTTACTGTATTTTTAGAAGTAACATACCTACTGCCTAGGGTATTCATTTAATCGGGCTTTTGCTTTAATCGGTTAATCGCTCGATTAATTAACCGAGGTTTTGGTTTAATCGGTTAATAATCGGTTAATTTTGTTATTGATCGGTTAACCGATTAATAAAGTTTTGTTATAAATTAAGTAATTTCAATAAATAAAAATGCAAAAATTATTTGTTATTAGAGTCTTTTAGTAAAAAATAAAACAATAACATAACGAACAAAACAATTCTTGAAATAAAACGAGCAAACAAAAAAGTAATAATATGAAAAACACATTTTATAATTTATACATAATATTTGTATGTATTTTTTAAAAAAAAAACTGTGAGATTTTTTTATTTATTATTTCAATAGTTTGAGATTTTATAAAATAATCATTTGGAAAAATAATTTGGTTTAAATGTTTAGAATTTAAGCGATTCTTTTCTTTAGTTTTGATAAAACTTGATTTGTAAACAATTCTTTCACTTATCGAAGATGTTTGAGAAATCGGAAGCAACCCATAATACAGATTCAAGATTACGCATTGCACATGTTTACAAAATTCAACTGTTTCATAGATGTCACTTTAGCATTTTATAGACATGTTTGTTCGCTTGTGTTTCTATATTTTAGCTGTACTTATACTTATGATGTGACGTAGATGCGCAGAAATATTTCATTTTTAAAAGTTGAATGCGATACCTTGGTTTCTTTGTCCTTTTCCAGGATTTCTCTCAACGTATAAAATCTTCCATTTTGCCATTATTTCGGCTAATTTTGTTAAAGATTGTTTGTGTTACAATCGAGAGCTTCTTTTATTGTTAGGTCATCATCTGACTCATCCTGGCAAAGCATAGCACCGAACATTCTGCAAAAAATGAAATACGAACCCCTAGTTTCTGTTTTTGTACTGTATTTTAAGAATGTATTTCTCGAAGGAAATATATTGTAGGAAAAAATATTTTCCAAACAAATACCTTTTTTATATGAGACGAAACAAATAATTAAAAACGCAAAAAAATATGTTATAATACTACAAAAAACTAAAAATATTTGTTACATCGGTTAATCGGTTAACCGACTGAAATTAACCGGTTTAATCGTTAATCGAAAATTGCAAATTTTAAATTAACCGATCAGTTAATCGGGTAGTAATTAATCGGTTAACCGATTAACTGTTAACCGAATGAATACCCTACTACTGCCGTATTCATAAAAAATAAAATGTGTTTGAAATGTGTTTTAAGGCCAAATATTAATACATACAAATTTTTCTTAAAATACCATTCAAATCCATTTTAATTGTTTATGAATACGACAGCTCATATTTATGACTTTAATAAATAAAAAAATAAAATTATATGATACATATCATTTTCTTTACAATATTCATTAAATATGAAAAAATTTCATGTTTATAAATGTTAAACGTTAAAAATGGACTTTCAGATTTTTTCAAAATGTATCTTTTTGGAAAAAGGTGTATCTTTTTGGAAACCAAAATGTTTCTTTCTTGAAATTTCACTGGCAACCCTGATACTGTTCCTTTTTTGTTTATGTATGTATAAAACATATGACATTTTTTTTTAATGTTCTATAAGTGCAACAACGTGTTAACAGCAGGGTTGACAGATGTGGCGATTTCTCGCCAAACGTGGCGATTTTCAAACTTGTTTGGCGACCTAGTTTTTGATTTGGCGACATGGCGACTTTTTGGCGATTTAAAAAAATAGTTGGCGATTTTGTTGGCTATTTTTGATGAGCTTTGGATTTGTTTTAAAATTCGTTATATTCAATAAGAAGAAAAAATATTACTTTTATTCTAGTGTTTTTATGTACGAAATTTGAGGCATTCATTTGTATGGTCAGTATTTGAAAGTATGTAGATATATTAAAATGGCTGATGAAGGTAATAAAAATCTTCGAGAAAATTGGTTTTCGTTTTTAACAGTGCTCTTGAAAGAATCAATAAAAATAATTCCTTAAAACATGAATAAATTTAAATTTTATGAACATTTTTCCATTATATGTATGTGGCAATTTATTATCATAGATAAAAAACGTTGTTGTTAAAGATACTTATACTAACAAAGCTTTTGATGTTTACGAAACACAATCGAAAAAATTAGCGTTTGTTAATTGTAAAGAGGGTTTCATTGATGATATTTCATCTAATTTATATATTTTATAGCTACATGGATACGGCAGGTATGTACCATTTAAAGGAACTTGCTTTGGCTGTACTTCATGTGCTGGTAATTACAACAAGTATTGCCTGTGTTGAAATTATGAACTCCACAAAAACTCGCCTTCGAAGTATTACGAACGGAGCATTACGAACTTCTAGACGCGTTATTACGAGGTTTAAATTATATGAATGTGAATAGTACATGTTGCACTCCTTTCGTACCTTCATTAAATAAATGTAATTCTCTCACAATGTATTCCAAAAAAGAATGCAAAAAGGGAGTCTGCAAATGAAGCGTTTTAAATAACTGCAATTTATATACAAATGTACATATATCCAATATTTGTTCAATACTAACTGCAAAAATTATTTTTCTGTTGCTTTAAGTAGACTACATAAACTATTTTATTGTACCTCTTTTGTGTTCACTAACTATTTTTACTGTGTTCTAAATAAATATTAAACAAAACATATATTATGGCGACTTTTTTACATTTTTGGCGTATTTTAGCGATACTGAACAAATTTATTTTTTAGAATTTATAAAAAATATTTTTAATAATTCTAAAAATATGTATTTTATTGTCAAAAACTGAAAAACAAAGGCTTTGTCGATTTTGGCGATTTTTCACATTGAGTTTGGCGAAAAACGTCAAAATCAATCTGACAACCCTGGTTAACAGTACGGTATTGTATTTTACGGGTACAGCAACGTTCGCCTAACTTAGCCTTACAATTAGCTGACATTTAAACACAATGTAATATTATGGCAAGGGGTAGCGTGGCCGAGCGGTCTAAGGCGCTGGTTTAAGGCACCAGTCTCTTCGGAGGCGTGGGTTCGAATCCCACCGCTGCCAAGTTATAAAATAATTTTTTAATTTATAATATATTCAAGATAATTTTAAAATAATTTTTATTTACAAATTTTTTAATATATCTATGTTTAATGATTTCTATTATTATTTAATTTAATGAGTGAGAAGATTAATTAGAACTGGTCTAGCAGCACATATTTTTCAACATTGTTAATTAACAGAGCAATGTTAACTTCTAAGCGGTTATTGTCGCAGTTAAAGAAAAAAAATTAAATTTTTACTTTTAACCAGGCCTGCCATGTTTGCCGATATTTTGACTCTAAATTATCAGTGCCGATTTGCCGATTTTTGTTCAAAAAATGCCGATTTTTCGTTAAACACCTAAAACACCGTAAATTTTTGTTTGTTTTAGTTTAACTTTTTAATTTTCTGCAACACTGGAACATGTACTTGTTACATTTTAAAATTTTTTTTTGAAAAATATTCAACTATGAAGAATGAAAGAATTTAATCCAAATAAAAAAAAATAATTTTTAAACCTAAAACGATTCAATTAAAATTTCTTTTTCTATAAGGAAAATATAAAATACTTAATGTTTGAGTTTGAAAATGAATGGACACAAAATAATTTAAATCAAAAAATTATTCTTATAATATTATACGAAATCCGATAGCCAATCTTTGTAAGGAAGCGAAGTAAATTTGCAAACTTTTTGGCAAAAAAAATTCAGATTTAAAACGTAATAATTTTAGTGGTGCTTTTCCATAAAATTATTTTCCTTTCACATTTTTGAAACAGTTAATGCTGAATTGTTCTGTTTTGTTATTAAAAGTTTGTTTTATTGTATTTGAGGAGCTCCACAACAAAACGCAATAATTACATCGTACCATTTTTTTGGATAAACGACAAAATGTAATTTAAGTAAGTAGCACATAATTTTTTTTTAAAAAACCATTATTGAGGTATTATTGTCTAAAAAATAATATTAATCACATATTAATTATTTTATCTGACAGTTTGTTTTAAAGTTATTTAGATAACAAATTTGGAATTATTGCATTTTGGTCCGAATCATGGTATTTATTTCATTTTGCTTTGAACTGTATGAAAATATTGCGTTTTGATCTTAACTAGGGCTGGAATTTCTGCGTTTTGATTTGAATAGATTTGTATTATATCATTTTTAAATTGCAATCACTTATAGAAAAATGAAAACACTTTTTTATGTGTAATTATTGCATTTTGCTCTGAACCATTATCATGCCTGTCACGGAAATCAATTCCGATCGAAAGTGATTTCGTTTTATGTGAAGCAAGATACGAAACCACTTTCATTTTCGATCGGAATTGAATTCTGTGACAGGCCTGTATATTTGATATTGAAAACACTTTTTTATGTGTAATTATTGCATTTTGCTCTAAACCATTATACATTTGATATTGAATTGCAGTGTAGTTATTGAGTTTTGGAATGCTTTATAATATAGGTAATATAGATTTCAATGAGTCGAATAGGATTCAATCAAAGAGTCAAAAAACTTGAAAAATGTAATTATTGCGTTTTGTTATAAATCTCCTCATTTAAAATAGGTGTTTTAAATTTGCCGATTTTTTCCGATTTTATTTAATGAAAGTTCCGATAATGCCGATTTTTTTTTTTTGGAAAATATGCCGATTTTTTATCCAAATCGCCTGGAACCTCTGCTTTTACCATTTTTTTTTTATTAAGAAAAAAGAGTTCATTTTGAATGTTTACAAATAATTATGGGTTGGCATCTCTTATTTTATAGCAATACTGCAACGGATCACAAAAGTTGATTTTCCAAAATAGTTTTGGAAAACAAAAAATTAATTTAATAAGAATTTCTTAAGAAATTAGTGGACATTACGGACAAATATTACATATCCCAATATGTACATATATAGAAATAAATGTTACATACTCCAAATACATAGTAAACTCAATAAAGCAGATAATGGTTTTTTTTAATATTTTCAAAACATTTCTAAATACTTTTGATTTCTGTGTAAATTTTTGTACTTCATTATTTTTGCCAAGAAAAATATACAAAATTATTTATTTTTCAAAATATAAAAATCTAGATGAATGAATATTACTTCTTTTAATTAAGATAAATAAAATGTTGGATATAAAAAACAGCAAATTATAAAAGTTTCATAAAAAAACCAATGCCGTGTTTTTTTTTTTTTTTGTTGATAAGTTTTCATATAATCATAACAAATTTTTTTTGTAGTATTAAGCCCATTGCCAAAGATTTATAATCCAATTTAACGGGTCTTTTAAATACAATTTTTTAACCAACTGGAAAAAGATAGATAAATAAATTCAACAAGTTTTGCAATGGCGTTGGCCTGGTATCATTTGTCCACAGTATTCACCAACCCTCCGGAGAAATTTAAAATTTTTTGTGTAAATTCGGGTTCGAGCCCCGGCCACTGTCAAGAATGTAGGATTATCAATAACAATTTTAATTGATGTTCATGTTGTAAAATTCCTTTCTGCATAAAAACAATTTAATGAAAATTAAATTTAGTGAACTTGAGCCTAATTAAAAATATGAAATATTTAATATCTAAAGAAAAATGTCTATATATAAAAAAATGCTTAACTATCATCGTTTTTAAACATTCTAAAAAAAATGACTTTTTTTTTAATAAAATGAAAAAAAAAAAACTTAAATTCAACTCGTCTAACTTTTCGATTTTTTTTAGTATGCATCGCACTTGTTCAATAATAGTGTATTAACTCAATTTTTTTATTTTTTCCCCTTTCTGCAAAAAATTGACCCGTAATATTTACATATATCTAAACGCTGCAAAAATATCGGGCATTTGACATGCTAAACTCCATCTGGCGTTCCTCCAACACAAAGCTTAGTAGCTTCAATTCCAATGGGAAATATGTACTGCTCTATGGTAGCGAACCTTGGAATGCTTAACCAAAAGACACCAACATAATTGAAGTCTTTGTCAACAGTTGCCTTCGGCCCGAAAGATTAAGAAACCACGTATTCATATTTGTAGTGGAAATTTTGTTGGATTGGACACACACTTAGGACCTCGCCAGACGACATTACCGAATCGCCATCGATTAGAACCAGAAACGTGTTGGCAGACCTGCCCTTACATCGAGAAGTCAGCTTGATTTTAAAATCAGAACTTAAGGACACAGTTGGAGTGAAATAAGGTGTATGGAAAATGAAAGAGGCGATTGGAACATCTTTGTTGCGGCCCTATGTTCCTTATAGGAATTACAGGAAACAATATATATATATATATATATCATCAGCTTAATTGCAAACGGGAGTAACTACACGAAAATTCGAAATTAAGTTTTTGATTAATTTTTGTTCGTTTTATTTAAAGTCAACGCAAATTTTTAGATCCCTGCGACCAAAAACGGCGACTTTATTAATGAAATTTAACGCCAAGACCACCTTGTTTTTATTGATTTTATAACGTTTTTTGCTTCTCCTGTACAAAAAATGTAGTTACGTCCGTTTGCATTTAAGGTGACGATATGTATATAACTTTAGATATTTGGCATTGCTCTGTTAACTGCAAAATAATGAAAATTACTAACAAAAATTATAAAATATTTTCAAATACGAAAAATACAACAGATACTTTTACTGGTTTGATTTGGCCTCTTGTTATATTTGAAATCGTAAAAATACCTTCTAAGAAGTTTTATTTATTTTTATTTAAACCTAAATGTTGCAATTAGATGTACTACATTGTTTAAACACAAAAACGTGTTAAATTGACGTCACTTGTAGCATATTCTTTAAGAGTATGTACATATGTAGTTGGAAAATAATAAAAAAACACGTACTTATTTATTTTCTTTTATTTTATTTTAAGAATAAATACAAAACTTTGACCTCTATTTGGAAACTAGAAAAAGTGATATATACACAGATATGTTTGAGTGTTAGAAAAGGGTATTGTTTTTTTTTTTTGTTGTTGTTTATAAATGCACGTTTTTTAAACATAAGTGTTGCTAATACATACAAATGTATGTTTGTTTATAAGATCGGCTTGTGACTAATAAAATATATTTCCACTCTTAATGTGTACATGTTTTTGTTCTTTTTTTCATTTTTTGACATATGCATGTTCATATCGACAGCTCAATTTTAAAACATGCTTAGTCGACTTAGCATGTTTTTAATTTTTTTACGTTTTTTGAATTTAATATTGTTCAACTAAAATTCTGTAAATTTTTGGTCTTGATCGGCTAATTCAATCCAAAGTTAGGCACAAAAAAGAATGTACTTAGCACTCAACTGAATGTTGTATCGAAAGAAAACGTTAAGAGCTTCTCCTGCAAAACTCACTTTTTCCACTTAGCATGGTTCAGAATTCAGCTCTCGGTATTTATGTTTATATACATATTTTATATTCTAGAACAAAGTCTGTTAAAATTGTTAAAACTCAGTATGTAATGTTCCTTAACCCAAAATAATAATTTAGTTTTCGATAATCCTCTTAAATGCTCATATCCACAAAGTGTATTAAAAACAACTTCCAAATTCTTGCGTTTTACGTTTCCGATTTCCAGCACAGACCTGTATACTTAATATTCGAGTTGGAACGACCCGATTCTTACTCGGCCTAAAATTTTCAACTTAACAACAGCTAGGGAAGTTTTTTTTCCCCTAGAGTAGAATCTTTAGGAAGAGAAAACAAACCTATTAAACAAATAAATACGTATAGTTTTGACCGACTTTTATAAAGATTTCCGAGGCAGAAACGTTTTTAGACTTAAATTTTTTGCAGTTTTCTTTTATTAAGAAATCGATCTTTACACAAAACAAAAAAAAAATTTGTAAGCAAATGTACTATGTATTCATTTTAGGTTAACCATAAAAAATATTTAAATAGCTTTTTATAAATTAAAAGAATTTCATGTAAAGTTTCAAATGCGTGAAGAACATTTCCAAGCAAGTCAAGCCTTAAAAAAACGCATAGCAATTTTAACAAAATACAACTTGTATCACCCCCGCATGTTTAATTGTAATTTTTTTAAGACGTATTTAGACTTTGCATTTAAATTTTTTTATTATTTTAAGAATTTATAAATAAAAGTATTCACACTTCGCTAAAGCTTGGCATGTGGTAATTGTTAAAGAATTTATAAATTTATATAACTTACAAACAACTTGTTATAAAATACTTTGTTTCATATTTTATATTTAAATCATATCAGATTTTGTTTATATATTATTTGTTGTCAATAATTTTAATTAAAATTTTCACTCGTAATAAATTGTTAAACCCAAAGCATTGTATTGTAACAGGTTATGGGCCCAGCGTTCAAAAATACAATGGATATTTTAAAAGCATCTTTTTCTAAGCTAAATGGCGATAACTATAATTTATGGAAATATAAATTAGAGCTGATTTTAAAGCGTGAAAAGCTTTGGAGCTGCATATGTGAAATTCCACCAACACCAACTACAACAGACTGGAACAAACGGAATGACGAGGCCACAGCAATTATTGGTTTATCTGTGGAAGACCCACAGTTATTTTTAATCAAGAAAGCCAAGTCAGCACATGAAGCTTGGAATATATTACGGTGCCACCACGAAAAGGACACATTGGGATCCAGTGTTCGGTTGATGCGCAAAATATGTGGATTGCGTTTTTTCCATGGAGCGTGATATTTCTGAACATATAATGGAAATTAAAGTTTTGTTTGAAAAACTAGAAGCTTTGGGCGAGCAATTTACGGAGCGATGGCTTGTTGCCATGTTATTGAGTAGTTTACCTTCTTCGTTTGATACGTTAGTAACAGCTTTGGAGGCTCGTAAACTGGACGAGTTAACTTTGAAAGTAGTTGAAATAAGCTTAATTGAGGAATATCAGCGTCAAACAAAGGACTCAAAATCAAATACCGCAATGAAATCTACTTCGCGCGATTGGCATAAACAAAAGGTATGTCATCACTGCAAATTGAAAGGCCATATAATGAAAAATTGTTGGAAGTTAAAGAAATCAAAATCAGATAATATTCAAAAGACGATGATAAGTGAATCCAATGAAAGTCGTGTGTGTTTTGGGCTAATAAATGGTGATAATAGCTGGATTTTGGATTCCGGGGCAACATGCCACATAAGTACCCAAATTTCCGATTTTGTTTCTATAAATAAATCTATAAAAGAGAGCGTTACTGTTGCAAATGGTGAAACAATTGAATCAAGTGGTAAAGGTATGTGCAGAATAGTTGTGCTTAATAGCAACAATAAAAAGCAAACAATAGATATTAAAGATGTTTTATTAATTCCGAGTTTCCATGGTAATCTACTGTCAGTAAATAGAATTATGAAGAACGGATTTCGAGTAGTTTTCCACGAATCCTTATGCAGTATTCAAGACAGTACAGGTAAAGAAGTCGCAGTTGCAGATAACAAGAATGAATTATTTATTTTACGTACGTCTTGTAAAGAAAAAGTAATGGTTGCTGAATGTAAAGAAGAAAAATGTCAACACTATTGGCACAGAATTTTCGGTCATAAAAATATAAATGATGTAAGAAAAATGCAACATGGATATACGGTAAGCGATTTTAATATTATTGATTGTGGCGTTAGAAAGCCTTGTGAAATCTGTATCAAAAGTAAAATGGTGAAGACTCCGTTTCAAAGTTCAAGTTCTATAACGAAAAGTGTTATGGATTTAATTCATAGTGACGTTTGTGGTCCAATGCAGACATGCACATTTAGTGGTTTTCGTTATTTTCTCACATTCATAGACGATTTTAGTCGATACACGGTAGTTTATCTATTACACAATAAGTCAGAAGTTTTCGAAAAGACTAAAATATATTTAGAAATGGTCAGAAATAAATTTGGAAGATATCCGAAAATAATGAGATCGGATAATGGAGGAGAATACACAAATAATAACCTTAAGTCCTATTTAGAAAATCTTGGAATTCAACAGCAATTTACAGTTCCTTATAATCCACAGCAAAATGGGGTTGCTGAAAGAAAAAATAGATACTTAGTGGAAATGGTCCGATGTTTATTAACTGATTCAAAACTTCCAAATTATCTTTGGGGTGAGGCTGTTTTGACGGCAAACTATTTACAAAACCGTCTAGTGTCAAGTTCTATTCAAAGAACCCCATATGAATTATGGGAGAATAAGAAACCTAATATAGAAAATTTAAAAATTTTTGGTTCGAGGGCATATGTTTTAACTCCCAAGGAGAAACTAAGAAAGTTAGATAACAGAAGTAGAGAATATGTATTCGTGGGATATGACTATCAATCTAAAGGTTATCGATTATTAGATTTAGAAACAAATAAAATTGTGATTAGCAGAGATGTTAAGTTTACTGAAAATTCAAAAATGATTTCTACAAACACTAATTCACATGAAGAAATATTAGTAGAAACAATGTGTTCTAAAGAAAATGACCAAAATGAAAAGGAAGCAATTAATTTTGAAGAAAATGAAAATAAAAGCAACATTAATGAAATTGTTATCTCTGATGATAACTCGTTTTGCAGCCTAGACGACTATGATGAAAGTCCAGTTAAAGTTGGCGCAGGTCCAGTTTTTGATAATAACGTTAATGAAAATAATGTAAAGGAAAATAGTTTGAGAAGATCTGCTAGGAGTACTAAAGGAAAAAGGTCAAATATTTTAACTTTACGGACAGAAAGTAATGAAATTATTGAACCGAAAACATATAACGAAGCTATGCTATCTTCCCAACAAATCGATTGGATATGTGCTATGAAAGATGAAATTGCAATGTTAAAGACATCAGGTACTTGGAAGTTGGTAATACCACCTCCAAATGTAAACATTGTTAGTTGTAAATGGATATACAAAATTAAACGTGATATATTTAATAATATTAAAAAGTATAAAGCTCGTTTGGTAGCTAGGGGATTTAGTCAGAAATATGGCACTGATTATAATGAAATATTTGCCCCAGTCGTCAGACAATCTACAGTTAGAACGCTGTTATCAGTTGCAGGATCTACTAAAATGACAGTAGTTCATATCGACGTTAAGTCCGCTTTCTTAAATGGTTTGTTGGAAAATGATATATACATGAAGCAACCACCTGGTTTTGAAGAAATGAGTTCACAACATGTTTGTAAATTAAATAAGAGCTTATACGGTTTGAAACAAGCTGCGAATGTGTGGAATAAGGCTCTTCATAGTGTTTTACTTAAAGGAAATTTTAAACAAAATTCAGCAGACCCTTGTTTTTATACAAAATATCTCGTCGAGGAAGGGAGTATATACATACTTATTTACGTCGATGATATTTTGATAGCAGCTAAAAATAAAAAATCAATTGATGAAATAGAAAAATTATTAAAAGAAAATTTTGAAATAAACAATCTTGGAGAAGTCCGTCATTATCTTGGCTTGGAAGTTATAAAAGATAATGAATATAACTTTTGTGTACGACAAAATAATTATATTAAAAACTTAATACAAGAATTCGGTATGGAAAATGCAAAAATATCAAAATTTCCTCTTGATCCTGGTTATGGAAAATCATTTTCTGAAAATCTAGTTTGTAATGAAAAGTACAGAAAACTTATCGGTTCATTACTATATATTAGTGTCAATACTCGACCTGATATAGCATCCAGTGTTTCAATTTTAGCTCAAAAAGTTTGTTCTCCTAATAATGAAGATTGGAACGAGCTCAAACGTATTCTACGATATTTAAAAGGCACAGCCGAGCTTTACTTAAAACTAAGTGATAATAAATCAAACAATAATAATAAGTTGATAGGCTATGCAGATGCAAATTGGGCAGAAAATAATGTTGATCGCAAATCTAATACTGGATTTATTTTTCAGATTAATAACGGAAGTATTAGTTGGTGTTGTAAGAAGCAATCGTGTGTCGCTCTATCATCTACAGAGTCTGAGTTCATATCACTTTCTGAAACCTGCAAAGAAGCTGTCTGGTTGCGTACCCTTCTAGAAGGCATGAATTTAAAGCAAACTGAACCCACAGTTGTATTTGAAGATAACCAAAGTTGCTTACGCTTAGTTGAAGATGGGCGATTCAGCTGCAGAACTAAACATATAGATACGAAGAAGTATTTCGTCAAACAACATGTCGATGATAAACAGATCCAATGTGTATATTGTCCAAGTGAAGATATGTTAGCCGATATGCTGACAAAGCCTCTCAATTCAGCAAAGCTAGAATATCTCAGAAAGAAATCTGGTATACAAGTCGTTTGAGGAAGGGTGTTAAAGAATTTATAAATTTATATAACTTACAAACAACTTGTTATAAAATACTTTGTTTCATATTTTATATTTAAATCATATCAGATTTTGTTTATATATTATTTGTTGTCAATAATTTTAATTAAAATTTTCACTCGTAATAAATTGTTAAACCCAAAGCATTGTATTGTAACAGTAATATAAACAGCAATAATAAATCTAATACTCTGGAATGGTATTAATATAAAAAAGAAAACAAAGACAGACGTACATTCATACAAACAGAAAGACAACCCATGTCCAAGAAATAAATTAAATATGCATTTCAAAAATAATTTTTGATTGAACACAACAGACGTATTGTTAAAAAGCCCAGTGAAATTAAGTATTAATCAAAACAAAATTAATACAAATTTGGCAATTAAACAAAACAAAATGTAAAAAATATTTGTTTTCAATTCAGAATAAATTGAAATGACCGTTGAACTGATTTCAAAAGCAAAAATTGTACACAAACTTTTGATATCTTTTTTTTTAAAAACAAACGAAAAAAAATGCAAAAAAACCAGTTTTATTATGTGTTAAAATATTTTACCAAAAAGCAATGTCATCAATATATTTTTAACAAATCGAAATAAAAAAAAAATCGTGTTGAAATACTTCCGACTTGATTTGTAGTAAAAAATTGTATTTTAATTTTAAATTGCTTATTTAGCTCTCAAAATAATTTCCATTTTATGTTAAATTATGGTATATTTCTTTAATTTCTCTTTAAGCTTGTAGTCACGTGTGAAAACAAATTTTTATGAAATTCTGCATTTTTAAAATTTCGTTAATTATAGTTTAATTATGTAAGCTTTTTTTTCCAAAAAATTTGAATATTTATTAAATATTTTTCAGGAAACTCCAATTGATTTTATCGTACCTATATTGCGTGTAAAATTGTTGGAAAATCGTTTAAAAATTTTACAATTTAATTGTGTTTAGCCAGATAGCGTAAAACGTCATAGAGCTGCATTTAGTTGTAAGTATTAGTTGAAGTTTAATTAAAAAGATTTATTATATGTATGTATTTCAACTACGAATAGAGAAAATTGTTTATGGTTAATTTGTGTTTACGTTGAAACAATAGTTGGGGAAATTTTTTCCCAAAATGCAAATATTCGTGTGAAATGTATTTAAATGTTGTATTTTGTTGAAATTTTTTTGTATCCGTTAAAATTTAATTAATGTTTATACATTTTATACCTTCACTACACTTCGATAGCTGAGTATAATTGTAAAACACATGACATACAAATTTCTTATCATTGATATGCCAAAATATTTTTTGAGATAGAAATTCATATTAGGCGAAAAATTTTCTCGGTAAATAACGAGAAACGACCCTTTAAAAATGTTTCTGCAAAGTCTTTAACTGAAATTTAATGCTTTATTATCCATTATCGATGTAGTAAAAAAAATCTAAAGCTTCTTAAAATCCATTCTCATTATTTTTATACTTTGCTTAAAATCTATGTTAAGCAGCTCTTGTTAAAAGCGTTGTCAACTTTTTATAATCAAAACGCGCTATTCCCCTTCTCGAAACGCGTTTAGAAATATTTTAAGCAAAACGCGCTTTTTTTAGTGCGCTAAATTAAATTTAAATAAAAGTAGATACATATCCCACCAGTTCCTCTAAAAAGAGTCAACTTGAAATTTTAATTTTTTGCAAGAAAATGATATTAGTAAAAGTCTTTCATTGGTTTCTCTACTCATTCGCCTCAAAAAATATAGTTGAATACCTTTTTGTGATATAAAATCGAGAGCTCAATTCTAAAACGTGTTAAGTCCAATCTGAAGTTATGCACAAAAAGTAACAGCGTCCAACTGAATGTTGTATCGCCCGTAAATTTTAAGAGGTTCTCCTGCAAAACTCACTTTTTCGACTTAGCATGTTTTGGGATTGAGCTGTCGATAAAAAATACTCTTTTTAATCATGAAAATTTAAAGGTATTGAGTGAAACCATTTAAAAGAAACCGGTGCGATATTTTAGAATATATACGACCATGTTCTGTCAATCGCACGATTTAAAATAGCAAAACGCGTTTTGCTTGTGAACTGCCATAGTTTATTAACAATATTCTAGTTCACTTTTGCAATTTAAGGTTGCCAAACTTCTTACGATTACAATTTACAAAACACCCATTACACGATTTAAAATCAGAATCGCAATTGATAAGGGTTTTGCAATTGTCAGGAAATGTCAGATAAACCTACATCATGATTAAAGAAACATGGGTATCATGCAGTGTTGCCACCAACGAAATGGTAAATTACACATGGATTATGCCAAAATTACACATGAAAATACAAATTACACATGCAATCTTCTATTTGCAATCTCACGAGTTTTGTTTTGAATTTTATAATGTATAAACTTTTCATTTAGTTAAAAACAAAAGCGAATGCGTTTTTTTTTTCAAAAAATTAACTAGTCATTCATTGTTTTTTAATTTTAAAAAAATAACGGTTCAAAACAAAAAATTCATACTATTTTTTTTAAGTAATTTATTACTAAAAAATAAAGAAAGTAAAATACATCACATTTACATTGAAATAGATTTTTTTTTTTTTTTGATTTTTCCAATTATTTAAAGCTTCTACTTTTTGTTTATAATGATTGGAATAGGAAAGTTTGGTTCACCATTTCTATGTATTCCTTTTTAAATCTATCGTACAATTGTTTAAATTGCTCAATATTCTTTCCGCAGCAGCATTTGAAAAGACTAAAACAAAAATAACTATTTTAAATAATCTGTCTCCCAATGAATTTTTTATTTTAAAAACCTTTTTCCAATAATATTCTGGCTCCAAATTACTATGAAGCTAAAGTTTTTCAAAATGTAAGAGCGCACGTTGTCGCGAAAATATATATTCTTGAAACTACTTAAGTTTGCCGAGCATTACTTCTTATAAAACAAGATATAATATTGCGAAGTAAATTTTCGAAATACACAGAAAAAATTATTTTTCCAATTCAAACAAAAAATTTGTAGAATCAAAACATTTTTTGTCTGAAATCGGTCCTACGACCAAATTTGCATATTCAAACAATTTATTTGCATTTCGTTTATTGAAAAAAAACACTGATTTTTTCAAACAAATAATTTAACTGAATCAAACAAATAGTTTACTGAAAATCATATAAATTTCAAACAAATAATTTTGCTGAATCAAACAAAAAAGTTTTTGCACAAGCAATGACGCGCACACAAGCAAGCACTGTAGAAGTAGATGAAGGCAGAGCAGAGCGGCGCCGGCTGGCTTTGAGACACATTTTTTTGTTGGAATAATTTTTGCACCAAGTCTTGTTTGTTCACATAATGTTTTTCTTCTTCACTCACTGTTCTGTATCCTTTCCTTGGCAGCAGACCGACTCGAAATGTTTTTCGTCATCATTTTATTTCTTTTATTTGATGTAGGTATTTAACTAAACATTTTTAAAAAATTGAATACGGGATTTTGTTTTTCATTCTTTTTTACCAACTTTGAAACCAACAAAAAATTTATTTTGTTTCTTCTAATGTTGTTGTTGTTTAAAGAGTTTAAAGAGTGAAACGTTTTTTTACCTATTATTGTTTTCTGTTGTTTTTTGCTACAAACCTCGCCACGCTATTTTATCATCTTTCTTTTAGTTGTACCTTTTCAAAGCGTCCAAAAATAGACTGTATGTGTTTTTTTTTTTGTTGTTCTTATATTTCACATAAAGAAGTGTTGCTTACGGTCAAATAAAAAAATGCAAAAACACGACAACAATAAAGAGCGTTAAATATTTCATACAAAATTATGAAAACTAGAAGCCAATAACGCGTTTATTATATTTTTGAATAGTTGTCAACATTTCTGTTGGCTAAAATAAAAATCAAACAAAAATATTAATTGAATCAGTAAAAAAATTTGTAGAAATTAAAAAAAATTTCAAACAAGCGTTTGTTTGAAAATAATTCAGCAATAATTTTTTCTGTGTATGTTGGAAGGTTCAGACAGGCCTTTGACGCTACGAGCATTTTATGAAAGCAATATATACCTTTTTGTCTTTTAACATCTGAATTATACTGCCCAAACATAACATTAGGTGTATCTGGTGCATCCAACTAGATTTTCAAAAAGAATCCATAGTTGTGCTTTTGAGAAGCTCAAACATTTCTTTTGCAGTCAATGAAAAAAACGAGAATGAACCCGGGATGTTTTGTCGTTATAGGTAATAAATTGTGACAAAATCTATCTAAATGCCAAATGGTTAGTAGTTAATGATCCAACCATTTTTAGTTTAGCTCTTTTAACGCTTCCATTCTATTAATTAAATTTTTAAGTTTTGCCAAGAATATAAACCTTTTTACATCTTGTGACAAAATAATAACAAAAATCAGTGCTACAAAACGTTAAAATTTAAAATTACACATGAATTACACATGGAGCCAATTACACAAGGGCTACACATGAAAACAAAAATTACACATGATATGTGTAATTACACCTAAGGTGGCAACACTGGTATCATGAATAAATAAATGCTTTAAATAGTTGTAAAAAATAGTTTTGGAAAAATGTGGAGAAAAAGGTTAAGAAAATGTTGAATTAAAGAGATGCTTTTTCCTTTTTTATAAAACGCGCTAAGACTTTGCAAAATCAAGCGCGAATTACGTTAAATAGTCTTGGCTGCTTGTTAAACACTAATATTTTATACAGATCTAAGACAAGAAGAAAATCAGTGTTTTGAGACATTAAATAGAAATTTCCGAAATTCCTCTGCGAAATAAAATTCTAAAGCTTATTAAGCCCGATATTTTACTAAAAAAATACTTTAAAATAGCGAGGAAACCCGATTGAATTTGATTGTTATGATTTATAATTGAAATTATTCAAAGGTTTTATGAACATTTGTGTAATTTGGATTTTAAAAAATTTAAAAACCCCATATTTATTGTCGAATAGTACTTCGTTCGGGAATTTATGAACAGGTAGTATTTCTTTTAAATTCGACTTTAACTTTACTATTTAAACTCTTCCCAGTTCCAGAAAACCACCAACAACAAGCCATAACAATAAAATAAGCAACATTTATCATAGGTACCTAAAATTAAATATTTTAATATTTCTTTTTGTGACTCACCTTTATACGCGGGTCCAGCTCGCTGTCTTCGGCCGACATTTTGGCAAACAACTTTAATTACAGATTTTCCAAAAAGACAAAAAATTTTAATCAAAGCCAGTGCACAATTTATTTTTCCCCTTAAAATAAATGTAAGAAAATAATGGCGATATCGCAGCTTGGCACTTAATATATTTTTGCTTTATTGTATTTTTGCTTTAGAGTATTTTGTTATTTGTTTTTTTTTTATAACCAAACACTGAGGGAGACAGGAAAAAAATCCACTTACAAGCACACACACAATTACAAAGAGACACATGCAAGCAACAAAAATTAGTTTTAATCATTTATCAACTCTTTTTTTTTTGTTTTTGCACTTTATGGAATTTTAAAAATTATAATAAGTGATAATCAATTGTTTTTTCCAAAAAAAAGATTAACTGATTTTGTTGTTATAGCCTTTGATATACATATAGGGGGAAATAATTTATTTATTCCATTCTTTTAGTATTGTGGTTTTAATTATTCATTGCAATATTGACAAGCACTAACATTTAATTATATAAGTTTTCTTATAAATTTTTAAATAATTATATAAATTTATTGTACTTTAATTTAAATAAAAGCATGGTACAATAAATTTTCCTTTAAGCAAACAATAAGATTTATCTTTTTCATTTATACTGAGTTTTTTATAAATAATAATAAGCGACCGACCACCAAGAAAAAACGCTACAGCGCTGCTCGAATCACGAACAACAACTAATGTCAAATGTGTAGTCGGTTTTGCTAAGTAGTTGGTTTTGCAAATATTTTGGGTACAAAAGTAATTAGTATTTGGTAGTCAAGCAATTATAATGGTGCCCACACACGATGCAAAGAAACATGGACATGTTGTACTTAATTTTTCCTCGTGTGTATAATTGTTTCTTCATAAATTCGTGCTACCTTTTAGCTTTCTCAAATATGAATATTATTTTGATATTTTAAGTGTCTACTATTGTTGCATTGTGTTTGGGCTCCAAAACATACTTTTTAACACTGCAACTATACGCTTAAGTTTCTCTTGTTAGTCTTTTACATATAATGTCTGTCATAATTTACAAAAATTGAAAGCTGTGACGTAGGCTGCACGCAATTTTTGAGCGATTTACCATCAAGATATCATCAAAAAAGACAAACGAAAAATTTGCTCACTAAGCTTGAAACCAGCTGTTTTCTTGAACGTAAATTGAAACACTCACTGGAAAGAAAATTTTAGAGACAAGTTCGTTTCAATTCTTAAAAGTACGAGTGTTTGGTAAAAAAGTGTTAGTGTATTAACACTTGATAGGCGAAACTTGATCGTCTTACCCTCAAGTAAAGGTTGGGCCCAATTTACAATGTGGACATTTCTTGCTAGACAGCCGAAGGGGAGAAAAGAATTGTATGTTTTCTTCCCCTCTCACCAATAAACGCAGACTTTCTGAAAAAGAAACTTTCATAGTGTACAAACTTTTTTTTTTACTAGCAATATTTTTGACAATCCGACCACAGATTTTCTCCTCTATGGTATAACAAAAACCGGCTTCGCTAACTTAAGCTTCTCTGCATAGCCGGCCTTCGATCGGGCGCAAGGATTTTCTGCTCTATGGTATAACAAAGACCGGCTTCGCTAGCTAAAGCTTCTCTGCATAGCCGGCCTTCGGCCGGGCGCAAGGATTTTCTCCTCTATGGTATAACAAACACCGGCTTCGCTAACTAAAGCTCTTCTGCACCAAAAAGATACTTAAATTAACCTAGAGCGGAAAATAATATGCGAAAACAAAAGCAAAATATTATTTTTTTTCGTACCAAAAGTAGCGGAAAATCCCTACATGTAGGGTTTTTTGTTATTAAAATAGGAGCGTAGTGACACTCTAAAAACACCTTTTATATGTTATTCGCTATATTATTTCTATTTTGCCCTTTATTATTCAATATGTGGCACAATGGTTTCAATTAAAATATGGCGAAACTCTTATTAAAAAAACCTTACCTTTAGAGCAAAACAACTTCATACATTGTTACCAACACATTTCACAGTATATTGCACTTATTTTCGTTGGGCAATTAAAATCAAAAGGATTTTGATTCTTTCCAATATATTGTGCCAACTTCGAATATTATATTGGCGATATAATAATACAATACGAAAAATTTAACAATAATATTGCAAGTGTATGAGTCGCTTAACAGTAATATCATTAAGTGTTTATGTTAAGCAAGGCGAATTCATAAAGGTGACCGCATCATGAGATAGAGTTATGCTAGCTTTCCCTTTTTATTGAAAAATACTATGTATTTTGTTTTTGTAAAAGGTTAGAGTGAATGTCAAAAATATTTGTTGAAAACAGGGCTGTGGAGTCGTTAAGAAAAAGTTATAACTCCGACTCCGACTCCTTTTGGGGAAATTTTTTAAGTACGACTCCGACTCCGACTCCGACTCCAACTCCGACTCCGACTCTAACATAGCATTATTTAAGAGACTAGTTTTTATTTGACTTTAAACTCTTTTTTAATTTAGTACCTGTTAAATGGTTAAATATAGCAACAAAATGATTCTGTAAAAATTTCAAATCGATATTTTAATTCTAACGTGCCGCGCATTGAGCTTTAACCTACTATATGAGTAGGAAAGCTGCAAAACATTTTATTTGGATTTTGGAAAAAATGCAAAAAACATATAGCGCCCGATTAAATAGACTAAATGAGTGGAACCTATTTTAATTCTAAAGTGTTATGACATTCTTGACTTATAACTCAACAGTTGAGAACTTTAAACCAACTGAAATATAGAAAAATAATGGATTTAATTTTGGAGCGAACGAGTTTTGTTACGAACTTTCGAAAGAAACGAGTTTTGCTTCAATCCGTATGGGATCATTGAACTTTAGTATATTTTAAAGGTTATATAAATTTATTAAAATTATGCAAACAGTGCTACAAAATGTAAAAATAGTTCTGTAGGGGAGAGATAAACTACACCAATTCACATCATTTTCAAATAACGTTTTTTATACTGTTGGAATTTATAGATGTGTGAATTTCCATTAGTCCTATCTAATGTAGCTTTCGAGATAGAAAAGTTGAAAACAGCACCAAGTCCAATTGGCTTAGACGTTAAGGCATCAAGTGTACTTTCTGTTGTTTACCACAATATTAATAGAGGCAAAGGACAGTCCTTTTTTGTAAATTGTGAAGTGAGGTCTATTGTTTTTAATATACGTACATAAATTCAGACACTGCCATTTTGGTATTGTTTTATTTATTAAGTCAAATCATTCTCAGGAAAATTTAATATAGTTTATTAAAACATGCAGATGCGCCTTCAGTTGTTAGTTCTACAATTTATATAACACATTTTGAAGAGAAACGTAATGTAAAAAAATGTTGTTAGCCTTTTATTATTTTTGGGAAATAGCACCCCTTTTGTTGTTGGGCTTGGTGCTGTTTGTCTCAAGGCATGGAACAGTACCATAGAAGGTAACGAACCTTTTATGACGTAATTTTTTAAGTATATCAACGACATAAAAAAAAAATGTTAGGATCATATAAAATATTCGTACAAATGCACATTTTTATAACATAAACATCATTTGCGATTATCAACATGTTTTCGCGGTCTGCTGTAAAGCTTTCAAAATGTGGCTTGATGTAGTTTATCTCCCACCTGCAGAGTTAAAAAAAATGTGAATTTTAAGACAACTAAATTTAAATCTTTTTCTTCAGTGTACTCGCCATTGCATTTTTCCGTTCCTAATTCAATATTATTATTGTCCAAGACCGAAATTTGAAATTGCAAGTCTTTATTATCTCTCCAATTTTCCCTAAAGTGAGTAGATAAAAGTATTCTCAAGTCATTTTTCGGGTTAACCCCCACATTGATGGGAATTATATCTGGAAAAATGTCATGTATTTTTCCGAGTTCATTTTCCTTTTATTCTATTATAATTCACCTTGAAGGTTGGAACTTAAAATGTAGTTCACTTAATGCTTTCACCACAGGAGCTACAGCTGATTTCATGTCATATTCATGGACATGGCTACAAAAATATTCGTTAATATGTATACGATAAATAAAAAACAACATCTTTACAAATTTAATTTTTAAATTCCTTAATTCGGCTTTATTTCATTAACGATATCTTGGCGAAATTCAAATAGTGAACCCGCTGGTTTTTGTTACAGAAATTTGAGGTCACATTAAAACATAGAAAAGGACATGCTTCGATACAATCTATATAACTATTCTTATAAATTGTCGAAATAAGATGTTATCTCAATTTTTTAATTTTTGAAACTCACCTACTCATATGAAAAGTATACTGGTCTTACTTCACAATTTCAAAAAGCAGACCCTCTTATGGCCAATTCCACTAATTTATTTAAATATCAATTTATGTTTAAAATTTGCTTTTTTATGTCAAATAAAAATAAAATTATTAGAAAAATTATATTAAAATATGAATTGATATTTAAAAAGAATTGGAGAAATTGGTCATTAAAATTTTTTATTTTAAAAAATATTAGAAAAATTTTAATGCAAAAAAGTCGGAGTCGGAGTCGCTAGTTTCTGTGAGTACTTCGACTCCGACTCCGACTCCGGCACAAAAACCTCAACTCCGACTCCTCAACTCCGACTCCGACTCCGACTCCACAGCCCTGGTTGAAAATATAAAAAAGGAAACTTTTTTGTTTATAAAATATATACAATTGCTTTAGAAAGTAAATCTTGTTCCTCAATTGCAAATTAATTGTGGCTCCACTTATTCCTTACGCATTTTTAGATTTTTGTGTTTACATTTAATATTCACTTTTTTATTTTATAAAATTGAAATAAGTTTTTTTTCCAAGTACATATTAAAATTTTTATTAAATTTTAAATTTGAATTAATTTTTTCACAAAATGTAAACAAAGCTTGACATTCAGTATACACACAAAAAAATTAACAATAAACAGATGACTCGAAAATATCACCTGTATGAATTCGCCTTGATGTTAAGCATGTCTGTTGTGGACTCCGTGTTAAACATGTGTTTTAGCAACGCTTTTTTACTTGAAATTACGCTTAAGCTCGAAAGCAGTCATTTTGTTGCTTTTTTCCCTTGATAACAAGATTTTCATTCGGCAAAGTAAAGTGTTATCAGTATTTGCTTCGCCGAAAGTAAAAAATAAAATTTACATAAATACGGAACTCCAGAATTAAGATATTAAAAATTTAACATTATTTCTTATACCATGTTCACACGGACAGCAATATTCGTGTTTTGCTCTCCCATTCCTGTTTCGCGCCCCAAACATGATAGAATCATCATGTTTTGCCATACAAAATTATGAGAGCGAAACCGGTCGTTTCGTTTTGAAACATGCTGCGAAACAGGAAAAATGCACTAACTAATGTTTAATAAAATAAAGTGATAATTATAAAATAATTATATCAATAAAAGTATTAAATAATACATTTTAATTTTTACTTAATTTATCTATTCTCAATAAAATTACACTAACAACACAAACAAATGTCAAAATGAAACAAGAATGAATCGTATGAACAGCATGTTTGGCAAACTAGTTTCAGAGAGCGAAACGAGTGGTTTATATTGTCGTATGAACATAGCATTATACCATGTTCACACGGACAGCAATATTCGTGTTTCGCGCTCTTATCCCTGTTTCGCGCCCTAAACATGATTGAAACGACTTGTTTCCCCATACAAAATTTTGAGAGCGAAACAGGTCGTTTCAATTTGAAACAGGCTGCGAAACAGGAAAAATGTACTATCATCTCCAATTTTGATAACATTTATCGTTAGTTTATCTGAACTAGCTCAAAAAAATCAAAACAAAGAAAATAATTGATGTTTGATAAAATAAAGTGATAATTATAACCTAATAATAATAATAAAAGTATAAAATATTATATTTTTAAGTTTTTTTTTACTTTTTTATCTACTTTAAAAAAAAGATCACACTAACAACACAAAAAAATGTCAAAATGAAACAAGAATGAATCGTATGAACAGCATGTTTGGCAAACTAGTTTCAGAGAGCGAAACGAGTGGTTTATATCGTCGTATGAACATAGCATTAAATACATTTTTTAACAGCAACTTATGTCGGTTGTGGATGGGGTGTAACCATAGCTGCCAGATTCAATTGGTCGAAAATCGTAAAATTTTGAGAAAAATCGTCAAATTGACTAACCTTAATTGTCATTGTATAAAATCACAAATTTTTAACAAGTTTTGAAAATTTATTGTTATTTTTAGTTTCCGTTTCTTATGAAATTAAATTATTTTAACAAAAAAACTCGAATATATTAAAATCTCGCTTTCATTAACTAGTTTAAACTTCATTTAGTTTACAAAAAAACAAATTTTTTAACGTAGGATATTCGTAGACGGCAATAAAATAAAACTCATAAAAGTTTAATATTATTTATATTTTATTTATTTTTGTATATAAATTTTAATTAAATGGAATAACACTTACATAATCTTTTTAAATTTTTTTTTATAAGTTTTTTATGTTTTAATTTTAAAGAGCAGTTTTTGATTTAAATATTAAAAAAGGTAAAAATAACTTAAAAACTAAAAAAAAAAAATTTAAAGTATCTGAAAATATAAACATCAAAACTGAAAATTAAAAATTTATAAAATAAATTGGAAAAGTTTTGAAAAATTTTTAACACAAACTCAAAGTTTTCAAAAAACAATGAGTTGGCCTAAAAAAAAGATATAAAAATCATTACATTACAAAAATCATTACACCAAAAATTTTATATAAAAAATAATATATGTATACATGTAATTACATAAAACCATTAAAGACAAAAATTAAATGAAATTGTTGGCCTTGTGTTGAGTGTGGTTGGCGTAGTCAAAAACCTGTAGTTTTAAGAAAATGGCATTATCAGTTCTGTCAAAGAAATCAATTCCAATCGCAAGTAATTTCGTTTTATGTAAAGCAAGATACGAAATCACTTCAATTTTCGATCTAAATTGATTTGTGACAGGCCTGTATGATTGTCGTGACATAAATACGACAAACGTTCTATGCGTTTTACATTGTAGTTGTCGTTAATTTGAAATGATATCGACAAAATTTTTAAACGACTTCAATCACGACAACGACTCTCGTAATAAGGCTGAATATAAATTATATATAAAAATGAATTTGTTGTACAAAACACTATCTTAAAATAATATAATCTTTCCTTTTTAAATAAAGAAAGGATTACAATATAAACCACTTTTTTGTTAAGTTTTTTTTTATAGTGCTTTCAAATTCAGTTTCCTTTTTTTCAATATATATTTATTAAAGATTTTCTTTAAGTGTATAATATATAAATAATTTGCAATTATTTTATATTATTTATGCTAATTTATAAATGTTTATTAAATATTTTGTTTTATGTAAGTATAAATGTGCTAGAAAGTCTACAATTTTAATATTTACTTAACTTAACACATTTTATGTTTATTTTTTTAATTTTTTTTTTTCATAATTTATTTTACTTTCTTAAATCCCTCAAAATTTATTTTTATAGTATTTATTTGTTAATTTTTTTTATTTTTTATTAATATTATAACTTTTTTTGTTATGTTAACATGTTGTTGTTTTATTTGAAAACGTACAAAAAGTATACTTTTAAAAAGCTTTCCTTTTTATATGATTAAATTTTTCTTAATAAATATTATTTTAAAGTTTTATTGAATTTTCTTTATGTCGTTTTTTTTTAACTATTTTGCTTAAATGTATAAGGATTATTTTTTATATTATTTATTAAGAAGATCAAATTGGAAAAAGGCATTCATTCCTTCAGTATATTAAATAACACGATTTTTATTTTAATTTTACTATAAAATAAATAAACAAAAGTTTGAATTGAATTCGAATACGAATTTCAAAACAAAGTGTTTCTTTGATTTAACGGCTACATACAATAAATGTATTAACTCAAAATGTAGTTTTTTTTACTTTTTGGAAAAAATCGAAACGTTATTAATATTCATATCTAACCGCTGTAAAAATAGCGTGTTTTACTTTTTACTTTTTGGTAACGAAACTTGGTTTAAAATTTTTTTTCAAATGCCTTAAATGAAAAACTTAAAATTGTTTTGCTGGAAAGTTCGTTGATATTAGAGATTTTTATAAAAAAATTGTCTGTTATAACTTTTTTTTATAATAAATATTAAAAAATTTATTCGATATAAGAGATTTTTTTTAAATTTTAGAAATGTTATCAATAAATAAAAATGTCAATAGAAAAATGATCAAAAATTACAATTTCTGTAGAATATTTATCAACAAATAAAAAATTCTTTTGAAAATTTATCGATGAATTAAATCTACTGCCTAATTTACATTTAAGACAAAAACCAAATTTTTAATTTGTTTTTTTTTTTCAAATATAAACTAAACAAAAGAAATCTTTTTAAATCGATGAAAGGCAATTAAAAAATTTATAGATACATATGTGTCTATATAAAAAATTTATCGACATAAAAGTTTTTCATTAAAAAATTTATCGATACTATAGATTTGCGTTAGAACATTTACAAATAAAATAAATTTTCTTTCGGTAATTTTTCAATAATTTAAATTTTCTTAAGAAAATTAACAACAAATAGAAATTTCTGTAGAGTAAATTAAAATTTTAAAAAAAATCTATCAACAAATCAATTTTTTTTTATATTTATCGATCAATTAAATCAAGAAAATTTATCGACATAAAAAATTTTCTTTCGAAAACTCATTGATACAAAAAATTCTTTTTTAGGAAGTTTATCGATATAATGCATTTTCTATTTTCTTAAGAAAATTAAGCGATTCAATTAATTATTCTTTAAAAGTTTTATTGAAATAATTTTTTTTACAATAAATAAATTTTCTTTAGAATGCATATCGATTTCATTAATTTTCTTTAGAAAATGTATCGATATAATTAATTTTCTTTACAAAATTTATCGATAAATGCAAGTTTCTTTAGAAAACTCATCAATATAATGAATTTTCTAAAGAACATCTATCAATATAATAAATTTTCTTTAGAAAGTTTATTGATATAATTTATTTTGTTTAGAAAATTACTTGATATAACAAATTTAAAATTTTCTTTATAAAATTAACGAAAAATTCATTAATTTTCTTTAGAAAATTTATTTATACTATAGAATAAATTTTCTTTACAATTTTTATCGACAATATTTTATCTAGAAAATTTATCGATAAAATTAATTTTCATCAAAAAATATATCGATACAACAAACTTTCGTTAGAAAATTTATCGAAATAACAAATTTTCTATGGAAAATTTATCGATATAATTAATTTTCTTTAAAAAATTTATCGAAATAATAAATTTTCTATAGAATATTTATCAAAATAATAAATTTTCTATAGAATATTTATCGAAATAATAAATTTTCTTTAGAAAATTTATCGATTTAATTAATTTTTCTTTAAAAAATTTATTAGCATAAATTTTTTACAAAATTTACCGATATAATAAATTTTCTTTAGAATACATATCGATTTCATTATTTTCTTTATAAAATGTATCGATTAACTCAATTTTCTTTAGAAAACTTATCAATATAATGAATTTTCTAAAGAACATCTACAATACAAAAATTTTCTTAAGAAAGTTTATCGATAAAATTTTTTTAGAAATTGAAAAATTTAAAATTTTTTTTTAGATTTTGTCGATTTAATTAATTTCCTTAAGAAAATTAATCGGTATAATAAACTTTCGTTAGAAAATTTATCGAAATAACAAATTTTCTTTAGAAAATGTATCCATAAAATAAATTTTCTTTGGAAAATTTGTCCATTAAATAAATTTTCTTTCAAAAATTTATCGATTTTATTAATTTTCTTGAAGAAATTTATCGAAATAATGAATTTTTTTAGAAAATTTACCGATGTAATAAATTTCCTTTAGAAAATCTTTTGATATAATAAATTTTGTTTAGAAAGTTTATCGATATAATTAAATTTGTTCAGAAAATTTATTGATATAATAAATTTTCTTAAGGAAATTTATTGATTTAGTTAATTTCCTATAGAAAATTTACCGATATTATAAATTTTCCTTAAAACATTTATCGATTTAACAAAAGTTAAATTTTCCTTAAATAATTTATAGATATAAAAAGATTTTCTTCACAAGGTTTATCGAAAAAATAAATATAATTTAGAAAATTTATAGAAAATTTTACCGAGAAAATTTATCAATATAACAAATGTTCTTTAGAATATTTATCGGTATAATCATTTTTGTTAGAAAATTTATCACCGTTATCAATTTTTTTTAGAAAATTTATCGATATATTAAAATTTCGAAAATTTATCGAAACTACAAATTTTTTTCAGAAAACTTATCGAAGAAATAAATTTTCTTTGAAAAATTTATCGATAAAATAAATTTTCTTTACAAAACTTATCAAAAAGTTTATTTTAGAAAAGAAATTATAAATTTTCTTTACAAAATTTGTCGATAAATTAACGTCGTTAAAGAAAATTTAACGATAATTAGAATTAAATTTACCAATAAATTTTCTTTAGAAAGTAAAAGAGTTTCATAAAACCTTGATTTTTGTCTTTATCTGAAATTTTTTAGAAAAAAATAATTTCAACATAAAATTTAAGAAAAAAGTTAAACTTTCTATGAAAAATTAGGGCCTGTTCGAAACTGCATTCATCACTGCTGTACTACATACGAGCAAACAGTTCTTTATACTATCAATGCAAATTTACGAATGATCTTTTATGGCAGAGGCCATTTTTCTACTATGTATTCGACAGTTGTCTGTGCGGCACTTACATTACCAAAGTATTTGAGGACATTTAGATTTTAATTTGCAACGCTGTTAAACATTTATGAACATGTCCCAATTTACAGTTTATTGATTTAGGTATTAGAAAAAGGGAATGTGTCGATTGAATAAAATGGAATGTTTAAAAAAATTTCTTATCTAATAATGATTTAAAAAGTAAAAAAACTTTTGCTTATTTTGTCTTATAGTGTTTTAAGTTTTAAACTCTTATCAATATGTTTATATAATTCAGTTATATAAAAAATTCTATATTAATTACTTATTCATATACTATATTTTGTATACATAATAAACATTTAATTACAAATCATCATTATAAAAAGAACAAAATATTAAAAAAGTAAAAACCTGGGCCTAAATCATAGAATACATAAAAATACATAATAAGTTGATGTTATTTGTTTATAGGGCTACCCACACTTATATATACGATAACTTAAATATACAATATATATTTTATATACTACGTACAATTTTATATGTATGTTAGTATTGTTAATGTTCAGACGTTATAACTATTCCTCATTGTTTTAGATCTGTAAATTTCGGTTCGGTTTTAAGTTTTTGTTTATCATGGAAAGATTGTTACATAGAGAAAAGTAGATTTAATATATGGAGTGGGATTTATAGTGTAGCACCTGTTTTGTTGCAATGAAATATTCATTTTGATTCTCACTTTCGTTTATTTTTTTTTTCTTTTTGCTTAAAACTGTTTTAATATTTTATTTAGCCTATTCACTGTCTATATTTAAGCCTACACGTTTCTCTTCCTCTAACATGGCATCTAATTCATCGGTGAGATTTGCCAACATATTACCAATGTCATTGAGCACATTAACCGAAACCTTTTGACCACCTGTTGTAACTGCACCAACTCCGACACTAGCTACACCCGTTGCGGCGGACGTTATGGCACTTATATCTTTAGGATTATCGCCGGCGGCAATAGCAGCAGCTGCATTATCATCCGCACCTAGACCAGCCAATGATGGCGCACTGTCGGCATTAACAGGAGGATATTGTAAAGTAGGTGATCTTAATAATGATAAACCAGCACTACCACCACTAGCGGTTGAACCAATACTTTCACTACGTATTAGGGAGGCATCATGTAGTGAGGAGGACGACTTAAGGGAATGGAATGAATGGGCAATATTGGCTATAGTGTTTGTTGATGATGAGGACGATGAGGAAGAGGAGGAATGTAAATGGCTGCCAGGAGTACCTTGAGATCCAGAAGCTCCGGTTAATTCTTGGCGATTAAGTAAACGTTGTTTTATAGTACCAGTATTTTCATTGGCAAATGGAATTGTATCAATAGAATCAATGCTGGAATTGGACTGTAAAGAAAAGAAATAACATACAAATTAGGCTTAAAAATAAAAATTATCAGAAGTATTATTTTAGTTAATTTTTAATTTCAGAAAACTAGCCATGGGCCATAACCGGTTTACAAATTTCTACTTGATTTTCTTGAATTACTTGAATTTTCAAAAAAAAAAAAAAAAAAAAATGTATCGACATTTTCAAGTTTTTTCAAATAAATTAATGATATTTTAAATTGTCTATAAAAAATTGATTGACATTTTTAATTACATATTTAAAAAAAAATGTTCAATCAAGGCAAATTCAGTTTTCAGGTGGCGTTGAAAGCACAGCTGTGCTACTTTTTTTTTTAATTAGAAAGAGAAATGTCAAAAGTTCCTTGTGATTTTGACATATGAATCAACGAAAGCAACAAAAAAATACATTGTTGTGTTTTTGGTGTTGTTACTTGTTGTAGTATCGACACCACCGTTTACATGAATTCGCCTTGTGTTCAATTTTATTTTAATTTTCTATAGAAAATAATATGTTTTTATTTTCCATAAAAAAATTAAGAGGTATTAATAATTTTACAGAAAATTTACCGATACATATTTTTAATTTTCCATAAAAAATTTATCGACATTTAATTTTATTTTTAGCAAATTCATCGATTTTTTATCCTTCTGTGGAAAAGTTTTGAATGATTTTAATTTTCTATAGAGAATTTATCGATATTTTAAATATTCTTTAGAAAATTTATCGACATTTAAAATTTTCTATAGAAAATTTATCGATATTTTCCATAGTTTTCTATATTTTCAATTTCTATGAAAAAATGTGTCGATATTTTTAATTTCTATAAACAATTTATCGATATTTTGAATTTTCAATAGAAAATTTTTCGATATTTTAAATTTTCCATAGAAAATTTATCGATTTTTTAAATTTTCCATAGAAAATTTATCGATTTTTTTAATTTTCTATAGAAAATTTATAGATATTTTTAATTTTCTATAGAAAATTTATCGATATTTTCATTTTCTTTAGAAAATTTATCGATATTTTCATTTTCTATAGAAAATTTATCGATAGTTTCATTTTCTATAGAAAATTTATCGATATATTCATTTTCTATAGAAAATTTATCGATATTTTCATTTTCTATAGAAAATTTATCGATATATTCATTTTCTATAGAAAATTTATCGATATATCCATTTTCTATAGAAAATTTATCGACATTTTTAATTTTATACAAAAATCTTTATTTTTGAAAATTTATTGATGTTTTAAAATTTCTAAAAAAAAAATTATTTCCATCGATAACTTTTTATAAAAATATATCGGTGAATATATCGATTTTTTTATTCTTCAATTTCTTGAATTTTATATAACAATTGTTGATTTTATCGCAATAATTTATCGATTTCTTAAAATTTCTTTTTTATTTTTAATAAATTAAAATTTTTTTTCAAATAATTCTTACCTTATTGTCATGAAATTTCTCACAATGTATTTCGGCGGTGGTTTGCTGTATGGTGGCATAGTTGGCATAGATGGGTTGGGCGGCCTGTTGTTGTAAATAAGCAGCATGTGGATGCATTGAAGGACCACCAGGTCCCACACCGCCTGTACCATAATACATATTAGATGTCATGCCATGGCCGACGACATTTGAGGGATTTATTTGTGAACCATCCTGACTTAAAGTACGTGAATTACGTATACTACAATGACGTCGTGGAGGTTCAGGAGCAATTTTTTTCGCAGTCAAAGGACTTCCAGTTAAATAAGGCTAAAACAACAGAGAATTTTTTTAAGATCATTTTTTTTTTAAATATTAATTTGAACTAACATTAGTTAAACTGGAACTATCTAAAACATTGCCAGAACCTACATTAGAGGCTACACCGGCGCTTCCCGGTGGCACATTGGATGTAGGAGGACCTAAGCCACCAGCATGACAGACATATTCTGCAGCCGCAGCTGCATTCATATAATGGTGATGTTCTAAAGGCGGCATTGTATTTAAAACAGCTCTTTGTAATATACCACCACGTTGCTGGCGTGGCAATGTGCCACCGCCCTCCTCATACATGAGTTCACGAGCGGCAGCATCATTGGTGGGTGTTATATCACCATCATCATAAGAACGACGCCAATTCTTTAGAGATAATGATGGGTTATTTTTTGTAATATGTTAGTTAATAAAACGTTCTTATATGCAAAACAACTTACCATAGTGGCTGGATTGCTTAACATACGTTGACCCGGTCCGGTTGCCACACTGCCACAACCGCCTGCCATTAGGGCAGCTTGTTGCAAATGCTGTTGTTGTTGCAGGGCCTGTTGGTGCTGCTGCAGTTGTGAGGGATGGGCAAAATGACCATAATCGGTTGTGGTATAATGACTAAAAGTCAAATGACTGCGTGTACTGTTATCGTGTATATCCTCCAGTGATTCCAAGCTCTTGCCACGTGGTTGACGTACCTGAGTTGGTAGAAAAATTTATTATTTAATATTGAGATAACCAAACAAAATTTTTTTATTTAAAGAGGAACATTTAACATAAAGTTTTGTAAATAATAAATATTCAAAATGATGATTAATTATAAAAAAACCAAGGAGATCGGTCTTAATTTTACTCTTTTCAATAGTGATTTTTAAATTTGGCTTAAAATTATTTTCAAGGTCATATTTTTTTTTAAATTAAAACAAACGGGTTTGTTTTTCATTTTTGCAATAAATTTTTAAATATTTAAAACTTTTATGAATTCTAAAGAATTTCTCTAAATGACTGATGCGCTACTCTATTGAATTAATTTAAATTATTATTTATTACCTTAATTAAAACAACATCATTGCCATTACAACATTCATGGTTACTACCAGTGCAGTAGTAAGAATCGGTAGTGGGTGATGTGTTGGCATAAATTTTCGAATCATCCCATGATACACGTGTAGTGGGTAAATAAGTGGGGGTGGGAGGCAATTGTTGCCAGGGTTTGGTATAAATCTAAATTAAAAGTTAATGAAAATTTAAAAAAATATAAAATTATAAAATAATAAATAAAGAGTTAAAGAAAATAACATTTAATTTAAAAAAAAAATTTATATTTTTAAAAAAAGTTTTAAACAAATTTTTAATTGAAATTAAATATTTAAATAAAATGAATCTTGTAAAATAACGAGAGTGTTAGGTCTTGATATTTTTTTTTAATTTTATTAGGAAAATTTATATAAATTACCTGTTGATTGTACGGATTTGTGCCACCAGGATTCCATTTTCCACTAATAATGTCTTTGACACGTTTTATGGCCAAAAGAATTTTCTTTTGATGTCCCAACTTAACAATACCAATATCTTCTAGATCTTCCCATGTTACTTGAGTGACATCGCGAACTGTTTTATAATTTTGATCCAATAAAGGTTGAATATACTCTTCCAGACGTAAAAGTTGTAGCCATTCTTCAATTGAACCCTGAAATAAAAAAAGATATAAATAAAAATATTTTAATTAAAAAGTTTTTTCTTGTGAGGAATTTTGCTTCACAAAAAATCTTAATATTCTTTAAAAGTTTATGGCGAATATTCTTCCTTTGAAACCACTCGAGAGATTGATCTCGACACCTTGAAGTTTCTGAAAATCTGGCAAACTTTTAAGTGTAACTTTAGCAGGTTATTTTCTTTTTTTCCTTGTCCAGAGAACCTAAGGAATGATTTTTTTACATTTTCGAAAATAAACTTTTATAAATTATAATTGAAACTATTGTAGTACTTAAAAATTTGCTTTCAATCTAAGGGGTTACTCTCTTTTAAGATACGAAGGCTCAATGCGATTAGAGGGACTCTAAAAAGGCGAATTCATGTAAACGGTGGTGGCGATACTACAACAAGTACAATACCAAAAACACAATATTGTATTTTATTTGTTGCTTTCATTGGTCGATATGTCAAACACATAAAGGCTAGATTACACTGTTATACTTTGTATTAATACATGTCAAAAACTCAAGTAATATGACAAAGTGTGATAGTGTGAATGCAATGTGTCACGAAAATGACAAGTATTATGAAATAAGTTTAACATCCCATACGACTTCATCGTTTTTTGAAAAATGTCTAAAAAATAATACTTTTCATTGGATCAGGGTTGCATTTTATTTCATGTGTGAGTGTTTATACTTTGTGTGATGATGTGAACACAAACTGTCGTGTTAAATTAGATTTTTTGACAGTCGCAACAAAACTCATTAGATTTCTATCTCACAAAGTATTATGGAATACGTAAGACTTGTGAGATAGTGTAATCTAGCCTTAAGCAACTTTTGACAACTCTTTAAGTAACTCTAGGTCTACAATAAAGATAAATATCTCAGCAAGTTGGCAATAACGTCGGCAGAATAACAAAGCAATATTTGTTATTTCTCAGCTTATGTTAAAGGTATGGGAAAACGTATTTATGTTAACTCATAATTTTAAAGAAATCAAGGAAGGAGGTGCAGTGTAAAAATGATGCCATCTTGCAAAAATTTTATTTATTAATATAAATTCTTTCTTATTCGACTTATATTTTAAATGTAAGCTTGAGATCTTTTTTAATATAAAAATATTAATTTTTATTAAATTTATTATTTTTTTTGTTAAAATAAAATGTATATTTTTATATAAAAAAGAACTCAAGCTTAAACAAATTAATATAAATTTAAATAATAAAGATCGAATAAGAAAAATATTATATTAATAAAAATAATTTTTGTAATTTTATTTTAGTGTTTATTAAATTCTATTCAACATTTTTTTTATTTTTCGAATTTATTCTATGAGTTAAATTTCAGTTATGTATTTTTATAAAGCTTTTTTGTAATAGTTCTATTCCTTAAATTTTTAGGAATGACTTTTATACACTACCAGACTATTATATTGTATTTTCTTGTTACATTTTACCTTAGCTATCCTTTGGATAGCAATGAAGTATATTGTATGTACAGAAAAATTTACAATTATTATTATTGACGAAGGCCGTAGCGGGCCAGAAAATGCATTACATTCTGCTGGTGTCTAATAATTGTAAATTTTTCTGTACATACAATATACTTCATTGCTATCAGTGTTGCCAATTTAGCCATTTAGTGGCTAGATTTAGCCATTTTTCACCCTGTTTAGCCATTAAAAAATGAGTTTAGCCATTAGCCATTTTTTTAGCCATTTTTCAACTTGTTTAGCCATAAAATTATTTTTTGCCATTTTTCTTTTAAAAGAATAATTTTTATTTTATTATAAAAATTTATAAAAGTAAAATAAACATTTTTAACAATTAAGACGCCTTTAAATTAAATCACAACTTTTACAATGTTGAAAATCGCTATAAACTATAATTATAAGAAATCTTTCAAACAAAAAGGAAAACTATTCCAATATTAAATTTATAAAATGGATCAACACAAACGTCGGTGTTTCTTTCTGGTTGCAAGGATTTCAATTAAGAGATGCATGCGGCAACAAAAATTTGTTAGAAATTTCAGAATTGACTATAAAGTTGCTCTCATTTCCATGGTCTAATGCTTAAGTAGAGAGGGTATTTAGAAAAGTAAATATTGTTAAAAGTAATTTGAGAAATAGATTACATTAAGCAACCGTTAATTCGATTTTATCAATTTGATAAACATTTTAACCATAACAATAAAATATTTATAGCAACACCACAATAGTAGAGATGGTACTATGCGCTTGTGTTGATGTTTGCAACACCTTAAAATATTGGTCCTAAGCCCACCTTTTCGTATACCGATTGACTCAGAATCACTTTCTGAGTCGAATTAACGATGTTTGTCCATGTAAACCTTGTACAAAAAGTACAGGTCGCAATTTTGGAGATTATTTGATAAAATTTGGTACAAAGGTTCTAATTTGAATATGATATTCTACTTATAGTTGGGGTTGACCGACTATACTTTCTTACTTGTATTTTATTGTAGATCTGGACTCAAAAGGTAGGGTAAATATTGTCGTGATTATGATTTACGTTTAAATTATTTAATTCCTATGAGATGAACAATAACTAATTTATCGATGATTTAATTTTTTAAATATCTATCAAAATATTAATTTACGTTTATTCTTATTTATCAAGTTGATCTTAACTTACAATTTCATCGTAAACAACTTTCAATGAATTATTTCTGTTTTGTTATTGAATTTTAATGTGTTTTATTTAAAAAAGCTTTTAGCCATTTTTTAGCCCATTTTTAGCCATTTTTTAGCCATTTTTTTCCGTAAATTTAGACATTTTTGGTCACCAAGTTTTGGCAACACTGATTGCTATCCAAAGGATAGCTAAGGTAAAATGTAACAAGAAAATACAATATAATAGTCTGGTAGTGTATAAAAGTCATTCCTAAAAATTTAAGGAATATAACTATTACAAAAAAGCTTTATAAAAATACATAACTGAAATTTAACTCATAGAATAAATTCGAAAAATAAAAAAAATGTTGAATATAATATAAAGTAACCTGCGAAAGGAAATAATTCCCAGTTTCTGTTTATTAAATTCTTTAATTTAATTCTTTTACTACAATTAAAATTTGCTACCATTTCACAAATTTAATTTTTTCTCACGCAATTTGCTTCTATTTTTTTCTTTTTTGCTTCTTTTTTTCAATTGACAACCAAATTTGACGTTATATGATAGCAATAATTGTCAACGAAAATTGACTAACAATTATTGCAACATGAATTGCCGGCAATAAATATGTACAAAAAATTGCTGTCTACATTGAAGATAACATAATTTTGACATTTACTGCAATATATGTCGCAATAACTATCTCTGGTATAGACGGGCAGTAAGAAAAAAAACGAGCTCAGCTGAGCTTTGAACGCCACCTGGAAAATGAATTCGCCTTGGTGCTTACGTGTTTTTATTGAAAAATTTAAAAAAAATAAATATTTAGTGAAGATTAGCGAGATGAAAAAAAGATGCAATCGACAAATGCGTAAACGCATTAAATACCACCAAACACTAACTACAATTTTTCTTTCGCAACGGAAAAAAGAGTAGCCCCCCTGGTAACAGCTTCAAACGTGGGTTAACAAATCATATGTATAAAGTTGTCAATTAACTTGTTGGCAATTTGCTAACCCTGTATATTATTACATTATAAATATGTATTAATTTAAAGGTAATTACAAATATTAACTCCTTTTATTAAACCCTAAAAAAAAAATCAATTATATATAAAAAAAGAAATGATTTACTTAATAATAGTCACAGTGGTGGCAGTTATTGTCTGCGGCTTATAGCAGACCTTATTTATTACATTTTTTAAAAGTTTATAACAACTTTTGACATTTTGTCTAACATTTTATAATGATAAGATATGTAGATAATTTTCAAAAATAACGCATTAAGCTTTTTTTTTTTGGTAACAAGTTTTGTAAAATATCAGATTAAAAATTGTTGAATTGCTTAGATAGACAGCAATAGCTACAAATAGATTTAACTTTTGTTAAAGTACACAGTTTTTTTATTACTAAAAATCTATCTATCTCATTGAGGTTTATTGTTCAATTGCAACAATTTAATACTAGTTTTCTTATTTCTTTTCAATTAATATTCGAATGCTATTATTTCTTAGGAAGTTTTAATTGAACTAGTTCAGGGACAATTTGAAAAATTATTAAAGAGTTATTTGGTCGCTTTTTATTAGAAAAAATAAAATAAATAAGAATTTGTTTATTCCAGTATTTGGAGCAATATTAAATCATTTAAGCCATGAAATTATTATGTATATTTGTCTTATTTATATTTTTAAAAATACATACTTATGTTATTATTTCTATATTTTATTGTTATTTGGTCATGAACGCTATATATTTTATTATCAAAATTATTAACTCTTAAGTAGACACCTAATTTGTGTGGCACAAACTGCCACCAGGGCCTGGCTGGGACCACTTGTATCTTGTATGGAGTTTGTTGTGGCTATAGAAAAAACTCACACGAACGAACCCCTGGGCCTTGCTGGTACTACTTTTATATGTTTGGAGTTTTATGGCTATAGAAGGAACAAATTAAATAATTCTTCGTATAAAAAGGTAAAGAAAGAATTATTATGTGTTGCATTTGCTTTTTAATACGTTTCATTTTGATTTTATTTACTACAGTACATATATAGTAGGACAGTGCCTGGCCAGGCCCAAGTGGATACAATATGCACTAAATTTTCATTTGGCCAATTGCCACACCCACGGTGTTTAAATTTACACTTTTTTTTGTAATTTTCTTGTAAAAAACACTTTGATTGAGGAATACATAAAGTTAAGTTCTAATATATTTAAAAAAAAAACTGGAAAAAAAACAAAAATGCTTGGCCATGCACAGGTATACACTTAAGGGTTAAATAAGTAAACTAGTTTAAAAAATGAATAGTTAATTAGATTCCCGAATTTTTTTTTCAACGAATTGTATGCACATTTCAAGAGCAGGCAACCCTACAATTAAACAACAACATCTTGAGTTTGCCAACTTGAAATTATTAGCCAATAAAAATGCTGTTCCCGTGACGTAATTTATCCGATATGTGCAAAAGATTTTAACTTTGTTTTTGGGATGGCGTAATCTTTCTTTATTTCTATCATTCTTGAGTAATTTAAATTCATTGCAACAATTTCTTTCTCCGTTGATTATTTAAATTCACTTAAATTTTAATTCATTTTGGTCGAAAAAGGTATTTGCATTAATTTTATTAATATATCCAGGCACTACCGCAAAAAAACGGTAGTTTTTTTTTTTAATAAATTAATTTATTGGCAACACTTGCATCATCTCCTAAAATGTCATGGTCATAATTTTATCGAAAGCGAAAACCTTTATACAAAATTTATATGAAAAAACCTCCGGCTGTAAAATTTTGTTTTTGTCGCTTAAGCTTTTATTGCAGTTATGACTCGATATCCTAATAAAGTATTTTTACATTCAGCCAAATTATAAATAAAAATTCCCTGGCATGTTTTCGCTTTTCCCACTTTTACAATTGAATTTAAATAGCAAAAATAGGAGAAGGAAAAAAACTTCCGGGGAATTTTTATTCATAATTGTGCAACACACAAATTTAGTTTAATTTTACCAAATGAAATCAGTAATAAATATATTTTTTTAAGTGTATTGCTTACAAAGTGTTGCCAATATAAAACTCAATTATCTTCAATAATGCCAATACATTCTTAAAACTGCTCTGGGTGTGGAAGCAGCTTGCTCGTCATTGTCATTATTTGTTAAGGGCAATCAGACCGTCCTTGTTAGGGGTAAAAAATCAGAGCAAGTTAAACTCTCTTTTTGGTTTAAAATGTGTTTAAACCAACAAATCTAAAAATCACCAAACATATAATACATCTTTAAACGCATAAATTTGGGCGTTTAAACTATCAATACAGACCATATGAATTTGATAAGATTTATCGTAGTGCTGCCACATGTCATTTTTTTAACAACATATAATATGGGACACTGATTTATAGTTGTTGAGTTTAAGCAAGTTAAACTCTCTTTTTGGTTTAAAATGTGTTTAAACCAACAAATCTAAAAATCACCAAACATATAATACATCTTTAAACGCATAAATTTGGGCGTTTAAACTATCAATACAGACCATATGAATTTGATAAGATTTATCGTAGTGCTGCCACATGTCATTTTTTTTAACAATATATAATATGGGACACTGATTTATAGTTGTTGAGTTTAAACTGCATATAAATTCAAGTTTAGTTCAACTAAACCAGCGTTTAAACCATCAGTGATTTATTAGCCTTTAGTCTGCTTTTGTGCGTTTAACGTTTCGTTCGCATGAGTTAAAGGCTTGGCGTCGCATACTTGTACTGCTTAGCAGTTTTCCTAGGTTCGGCATTAACCTTTTATTTTAACCGAATGTTTGTATCATGCTGTTGCAGTACCAGCAAAAACTCTTCTTTATATTTATAGGGGCTGACTTAAGGGCACTGCTACACGTCCAATATACTAAATTGAACTCGAACCGGTATGGCAATTTTAATTGAACGTGTAGCATGCAGTATTGATTGGATCCATATCGCAGAATAGCCCCTTTTTTATGCCATTCAAATATAACAAAATATATATTTATAAGAGAATTCGAGAATTTTAAAAGTATGAAAGTATTAGTGAAAAAGTATTATTCAAGACTAAGTAAGAAAAAAAGGTAGCTCTGCTGTGTTTTCAACGCCACCTGAAATAACAGTTCAACAAAACTAACCACAATACTAATTATTATAAAAATTTTGTTAATCAATTAAGAGTATTTTTATGTCAAACTAAAATTAACTCTTGCAGCTATAATTAAGGAATGTCAGCCAAATTTTTTTCTGGTTTATTAGTTGAAGATTTAAATATGGCGTCATTAATAAAACATGAGCAAACAAGGGGTATTTGTTTTAATTATTATTCTAACTAGGCTCATTATTTATTTTTTTTTATTAATGAGCAAAACAAAGCCTAAAGAAAAAGCGGTTACTTGTGCGAATTAATTATAAATTTCTGAAAGATTAAAACAAAAAGCTATGAAAAAAACTTTAATTGAATTTATTAAAAAAAAAAAAAAACGTTAACTTTAGTGTTTTTTAGTCGTAACAAAACAAATAAATAACAAAAATTCGACCTTGACAAAAAATGATGGTTTAATGGTTTTTTATTTCAATTTTTTTTTCTAACCTGCCATTTTTTAAAACCGGTTTCGATTTGAAATTATGGATGTAGTTTAAATGAATTTTATATTGGGGTACATAGCAGTTTTTTTTATGAAATGACGGCAAATCATTAAAAATATGTGTGTGCGTTTTTTAAGCTTAAAAACCTTAAAACAACAAAAAATCATGCCATATGCTACCTGAGTGCAAAATAAACAATTTAAAATAATAATAAAAAAAAATACTATGAAGAATTAAAAAAAAATAGATAGGGATTTTTTTAAGGAGTTAATGAAAGGCATGCAGCAATTTAAAAGAATTAAAAAGTTCATTTATACCTACACACTTTGTGTATTGGGTCAAATGATGGCCACTGGTAAATTAAACTTGAAACTTGAGCTGTGCACGTGAGTGTTTTTAGTATCACGACACACACGATCACAAATATAATATGTTTGGTCATGCACAACATTTTTTAAAAATGCTATAGTGAATCACGCGTGACACGACAAAATCACATCACATGCACACCTCTACTTAAAACTTTGTAATCTGGTAACACTTCGGGAGGTTAAAGTTTAAAATAGTTATGTATATTTCAGTGTTCGAAATAAACAGTAAGTATCGCTCCTTAGTGTTCGGTTCGGCAGATTTGTGGAAAACCCAAACGCTAATAGTGTTTGTGTAGTAAATCATTAAAAAAATAACAAACAGGGAAGGTTTGTCATCATCGAACACAAAAATAATACTGTTTTAATCCAATTCAACAAAAGATGAGAACATTTAATTGCGTTCGGATTTTTTTTAAGCCACAAACTTTATTGTGCTCGGTTTAGCTCAATAATGTTCGTCCCTTTTGCTAAAATACACATGCGAAAAAAAACAAAAATCCATCAAAATAATTTTACACAAACAAAACATATACAGAATAAACACACAAGCTGTTTGTGCTGCGGTCGTTGCTAAAATATTTTGTTTGTTCATTTCTTTATCAATGTAAAAAAAGAAAAATTATAGAACATTAAAATATAATGTTTGTCTACAGTATCACTACAATTGTTCTGTTTTTTTTAACGAAGAACCGAACACTATATAATGATCGCCTCTTTCTTGAAAATGGTTACAAACGGTGTGTTCGTCTACAAAAGAGCCGAATGCTAAATAATGTTCTGTTTATTTTCAAACACTGGTATATTTTAACATTGGGATTTTGGAGTAAGACTTAAGAGAATTTGGGAGTGTGTCCTATATACAGGGTGACGCATAATGAACGTTGTGATTTAAAAGTGAATACATTTTTTGTTTTCTTTTTTCAGAACTAAATTTGAAAAACTTGGGAAATTTATGATGGAAAGAGTCTGCACACAACAAATAACCAAAGTGGTTCAATTTTATTATGAAAGTCATCATTCGATTCTACAGGCACAAATATCATATCGAATCAAGAGCGTTGAGGGCCATTTTCTTTCACCTCAATTAAAATATGCCGCATCAAAATCCAAGAATAATTGTTGAACATCAAATGCCACTCACTTAAATGCACAGTGTGGTGTGGAATAACTTTAGAAAAGATCATTGGAATACATTTTTCGAAAACGACGAGCAAGTTGTGGTTAATGTAAATTGCATTAAGTTCCCGGCAATTATTGCTAGCTCACACATCTAGTTCAACTATGACTCTTTTTTTTGGCGATCATGATCATATGGTTACTTATAAGTAGGGATGAGATTTTCATGCACTAAAAAATCGATAATTTGCACAAAAAAATCCAAAATATGCACTAAAATCTGAAAAGTTTCCATAAAAAATCGTTTTTTAATTTTACTAAAAACAAAAATATAAAAAATTCAGTCTGTTGATATTGAAATATCTTTAAAAAAATTAAATAACTAATTTAAATTTTGGTTTGTTTAACCCAGTAAAAACTTCGCCTACAAAATAATGTGTTATGTAATCAGAAAAACTTAAGAGCACTACTTACAATTCTACTGAAAGAACCAATGAATTTTACAAGGGATGTCCCAAAATGAACGAATTCAAAAGTAAGTCATTATTTTTTTACTTTAATACATCCAGAAAAAAGTAAATATGGAAGTTGTTATAGATGTAGTTATAGAAGAAAGCTACTAAATAATGAGTTAAAGAAGCTTTTCATTTTGAAAAAGTAAGCGAAGTTTTTACTGGGAAATAAATTTACTTTTACTTGAATTAAGCCAATGCATTTTGATTATTTATTTTCAGATCTCACTTTGATTCCAGATCAGATCAAAAATATTAAAATTTGTTTTATTATTTGAAATCCTTAATTTTTCCGGCAAACTTTTTGGATTTTTATACCCTTCACCGAAGGTAAAAGGGTATATATAAGTTTGTCATTCCGTTTGTAATTTCTACAATATTGATCTTAGACCCTATAAAGTGTATATGTATATGTATTCTGGGTCATTAAGAGGAGAGAAGTTGATTTAACGATGTCAGTCTGTCCGTCTTACGTTTGAAATGTGTTTTCCGAAGACTCCATACATTATAACGGCTAGGTTGTTTTACATTTATGTCACATATGTCCACCATTTCTTGCTATTGAAATTCAGCAAGATCTGTCAAAAAATGGCTGAGATATGGGCAAAAAACCACGACTACCTCTAATTTTTTCCAAATTTTTTTTTTATACTTTTTTTTGCATGTCTGGAGAACGGCAAAATCCAAAGTTTCCAAATAAGGTACAAACATTAAGATACAGCATCCCACAAAATGTGGGCGGGATTGGAGAAGTGGGCGTGGTACCTCCCGTACAAAAAATATTAAAAAACTGTATAAAAATCTGAACTTTTGGACTGTCATATGACCTTTAGTAGAAAATATTTTTTGAAAATTTCGGAAAAATCGGTTCAGATACGAAAAAGTTATGGCCAAAATAAGTTTTTTTTTTAATACGCTTATTCGGGAACCATAGTCGTTCCAGAGTCCAAGTTTTTTATCCCAAATTAATGGAAAATTTGTTCTTAAATACGTCGGTATATAAATCTGTTAAATCGGTTAAAAAATGGGAAAGTTATGAGTAAAATACTCATAAAATGGGCTAAAAACATTAACATTTTTATAAAAACCTAAATTTTAGGGCTGCCATATGACCTATGGAAACGCCTTATATATATCAAAAGTTCGGAACATATTTTCTGAAAAACTCGGAAAAATCGGTTTAGAAAGTTATGACCAAAATATAAATTTTTTTTTGAAAAATACCCATTTTTGGGAACCATAGATTTTCCCGAGTCAAAGTTTTATAACCCAAGTTAATGGTAAATTTCTGCTCAAATACGTCGGTATATAAATTTGTCAAATCGGTTAAAAAATGGCTGTTATAATCAAAATACTGAAATCCCAAAAATTACTCTTTTTTATAACTAAGTTTGTTTCTTAATATATTTATTACCACGCAAACATGAGCGAATAATTGAATGCAATTCAGCGATTAATATAACATATATAAATACACATATACTTCGATACACGTATATATAAACTTCTGTTTTTTCCCAACCATGGTGAAAAGTATATAAGATTCGGCATAGCCGAATATAGCATTCTTACTTGAATATGTCGGGCTATTTTTACTTCCACATTGTTAATTTTACTTTCTGCAATTCAATTGATTTTACTTGAGTATTAAGTTAACTAAATAGTTATTGATTTACCAATATATCCGTTATTGGAAAATACAAATGCAAATTGACTTCTTATGTTATTTAATATTTCTCTTACTTTTTTAATTGCATAATCACCTCTGACATTCTTAAATTACTCAAAGTGTTTAAAATATAATTCTGAAGCCTCTAGCCAAGCCACCATCTTGTTACTATTGGCTGCGGTGGAAGGGGAATCAAGGGATATATTTCATTAAAAATTGCAATACAATCGAATTGGCTTCTAAATTTCCTCTGCAACGTGGTATAAGCCATGTGTAACACTGTACTTAGTGAAATTTATTAAGTAAAACTGCAAAACCACCAAATTAAAATTTCTCTCCTAAAATTTATCAAAAAAAAAAAACTTTTTTTGTCAAGAAAAGCAGCACAAAAAGAAATCTTTAAACTAAAATCTATTAAAAAAATCTTTATAAATGCCTGAGGAATTTTAAGTAAATTTGTCTTTAAGTTCAACGTACAGATTTTTTCTTACCACAAAAAACGCCACAACGAATGTTTGCATTTATTTCCCCAATTGGCGTAAAAAATGTATACAAAAAAATATTAAGAAAACACCAGACTAAAAAAGTAAATAGAAAATAAGCCAGCAATTGTAAATATTTATTTTATAAACAACACGCTATTGACAAAATTATAAAGGAGGAAAAATACCAAACTGGCAAAGAATGAATTAAGTCAATTTAAGAATAAATTTTTTTACAAATATGTATATAATTTAGACGAAGAAATGAAAAAAAAACACCATAAGCTAAAATATAGGAACCCCTTTTGAATGGCAAGACAAGTTTAACGAAGACTAAAGTAAAAAACAACTCTTGAATACATAAAAACTTAACTTAATTTTGTTGTTAACGGTCCATTATAAACAATAGCTCAAATATATGTAGAACTTTATTCATTTAATCTTAAAAATTTCTTAAAATCAAAAAAAAAAATGGCACTAAATAAGTTATCAGCTATTAAAAAGAAATCGCACTTCATGTATCGGGTCTTATTATTAAGGGCTAGTTCACACTATTGTGTATTAATTCATGTCAAAAACTCAAGTAATATGTAAAAGTCTGATAGTGTGAATGCATGTGTGATGAAAATGACAAGTATTATGGAAAAAAGTTTGACATCCCATACGACTTCATCGTTTTTTGAAAAATTTCTAAACAATAATACTTTTTATTGGATCAGGGTTGCATTTTATTTAATGTGTGAGTGTTTATACTTTGTGGGATGGTGTGAACACAAACTGTTATGTTAAATTAGATTTTTTTAAAGTCGCGACAAAACTCATTAGATTTCACAAAGTGTTATGGAATACGTAACACTTGTGAGATAGTGTAAACTAGCCTTTACGAAGAATTTATTCCTGTCTCTCAACAATGAAACAAATTGGTAGAAATAACTCCAAGTCCTCGTCTAAACTATGAATTCGTGTTCGTAAGACTGAACTTTTGTTTTGCAGCATTAAATTTTTTTTTAATTAAATTTTTGTATGCCTTTCTTTCATAACGCCTAAGCTAGCACTGATATTATAAATTCATTAATTTATGTGTACTTAAATCAAAATGATGCGGCGTCAATAGTACGGTAAGTACGGATTTCCTTTAATTAATTACTTTAAATAATCCGAAAACAGGATTGACTTAATTAAAAGTGAGATAAAATAAATCTCAAGCTGTGCTTGATTCAAGAATTTCTAAGATGGTTTCTTCTCAATTCTTTATTGAAATAATCAGAAAGTGAGATTAGATTGATTCTAACCTAAACACTTACCCCCAGAGAACCAGAGAGAAAATTCAACCCTATCGTGTATAACAAGTGGAATTTTTATTCCCACGAAATTTTTATTCCCTTCGAAGGGGTAAAAGCAATCGTAAATCTCCTGTGAAAAGTTTTTCACGCTATCAGTTCTCAGTGAATGAAAAAAAAGAAGAAAAATTAAAAAAAATTAAAAATCAATGAAATGTTTGTTTAAAAATATTCGCGTATTTTTGAAACTTAATTTTTTTTTAATGGAATACATATAAAACTAGATGTATAATTTCATTTTTATATTAAAAAATTATGTATTCCGATGATCATTAATACAATAATTTTTACCAAATTCTACCCCACGTGAATTTAACATTATTTTAGGTGCTTTATGAAATTAAAATAGCACTTACAGCAGACTCATCAAAATATAAATTTCGTTGAAAAAAAAAAAAATTATATTCATTGATATATTCATTAATAATAATTAAATTAGTTTAAGGAATGCAATTCATAAAAATATAATTTGTTTTGTTAAAATAAATAAAATTGTGTTTATTATATACATACTACTGGAAAAACTGTAGCGTGCGTTGTGAGGCGTGCGTCCCAAAGGGTTCAAGGTTTTTGTCAAAAAAACCAAAATTTTTTGGCTGCGAATAAGTGATTTTAGAATTCTCTTATATTCATCTTTTTTTTAGAAATTAGATTTTGTATGCCTTATGAAGGAAAGTTCGCTTAAAATTAGGAAAACACACTTGAACTTTTAAAGTTACTTCCATTTTGGCGAGCGTCACAAAACTTTGTGATCAATTATTTCGCAACAAATATCTGCTAAGGAATTATGATATATACCATTCGTAAGTACATATTAATGTCACTAAATGCTATATATAAGTTGAAGGTATCTCTTTTGAAAGACCAAAAAATGTTTATATGTATATCAATCAGAAAACGCGTGCGAATGTAGCGTTCGTGACGCAGGATTTTATGTATTTAACTAAATAATTTTAACAAATAGAATATGGGAATTATTGCTTCTTATTTTACTTTTTAAAAAGTAAAATAATTATAATTTTTCATCTTGTAGTGTTGTTCTTGTTTTTATACAAAACTATTAAATCGTTTTACTTTTCTTTTGAAGTCTTGTTGTTGTTTCTGCAACAAAAAAATTTTCAAACCCGAAAGTTATCCCATTTTGGATTGTTTTAAGTACTTTTTATAGTTATTAGAACTTAAATATTTGAGATTGTCTCCTACTAAAGTAAGCAGAAGCAACTTTAATTTAGTACGAGTGTTTTCTTTTTGTGTACTATTTGACCCCTCCCTCCCCAATTAGAAGATACCATGCCTCATCTATCTGCTCGGGTTTCTTATAATTTTCTGATAGCTTTTTCGTAATAGCAGCAAGGAATAAAATTAATTTGAGAAACAGCTCTTTTAGCTGTTTACGTTAGAAAGAAAAATAATAACTTTTAAACACAGACTAAGGTTAAGAAGTAAGTGTCAACAACACCGGAGTGCCTTTGAACTTCAACATACTAAGTACTTCAAAGACTGTACAACTTTGGAGACACAAATTTGTGTAAACCTTGCGCAAATTGTAAATAAAGAAACTGGAAATAAGTTTTCAGGTTTCCGATTTTTACCTTCCCCGCCAAATTAGAAACAACAGTTCGGGTTTTCTATCTGTGCCCCCTGCTTAATCGTGCGCGACATAAGCCCAACGGCACGTTTCACTAGGACAAAAAGAAGAGCACTCAAAAAACTGAGTGCTTTTCATATAAATTTGATTACACAATTAATCGCCTGTCATGTGGAAACCGCATATAAGTTGTGGAGAAAATTAATTGGTATGTTTCAGTGAATTCTTAATCGAGTACTCATTCCCTTGTGTGACGATGCGGAATCGTGGCATGGGCACGTTACCTTTTTTTAATAAATAATTTTAAAGAAATATGTTAATTTATAATTCCACATCTCGATTATAATAGTTTATACTTAATGATTCATGCTTTACAAAATTATTTTCAAAATATATAAAGCGCTTTTAAATCTTTAAGTATTTTACAAACATATTTTTTCTTTTTTTCTCTTTCTTTTCTTCTTTTTTTTTTTTTTTTGAAAAACCCACGTTAAAAAGGAATTTAAAAAAACCTAAATGAAAGGTTTCATTAATGAAAATTGAGACAATCGAAAACCAAAAAAGTATTGATAAGAATACTTAAACAATAACAACTTTCATTTCGTGTTTTGAAACTTAAATTCAAGCCGAACAAATTTATACTTTATTTAAAAAAAAAAAACCCAAAAAAAAAAACAATAATACGATTTATGAGCTTGCGATTAAAAAAAAAAGAAACATAATTTTATATTACATAAAAAAATTATAAATCAACAAAGAACCATTGAAAATATTTTTTTTAAACTTAAATATTTATTAAAGTCTTGTTTCGCACTATAAAAATTTTCTTTCAGAAAGTCGGAGTTTATTGGTAAGAGGGAGCGGGGAGGGGGTTGGGGGTAGAAAAATATCATGTTCTCTTCCCCTCTCACCAATGAACTTAAGACTTTCTGATAGAAAGCTTTCATAGTGTGAACCCAGGCAAAATAGAATTAAGTGTGCTTTATCTAGAATAAGGCCATTTTGATTAACTTTAAGATTTAATCGAATGCTTGAATAATTTTTAAGTACTTTTGTAAGAAAAAAAATTATAATAGTAATTATTTGCTTTTTAATTATCACTACAATAATTGTTTGTTTAAAATATATAAATTGTTTATACAAAGAAAATAAATAAAAACAAATCCTTGAAATTATACCAATTCAAAGTTTTATAGAAACTTTTTTTAAATTTATTTTAAGATTTAAAAAAACTGTTTACCTAATAAGATTTTGTTTGTAGTGCTTAATTCCCAATTGTTATTCTTGATAAAAACACTGAAATTTATTGTTGGAGGATAAGTTAGTTTCTATGCGCATTTTGCTGGTTGCTTAGGCCGGATCATCAGGAAACATTCTCCCAAACAAACAAAATCTTATTAATAAAAAATTTTGTGTTCTTACTCACTGACTCACTCATCATCGCCCAGCCCAAGCCGCTGATCCTCCCCAAATCGATCCACTAAGACGGAATTTTGGAGATTCGAATGTTTAGGGGGTAAAAAAGGTAAAAACGGGAAAATTCGGTTACCTTATAACTCCAAAACTAAAAGAGATGCAAAATAAATGTAATACTTATCGTTGTTCTTTAGAAAAATAAGCGGACAGGTGTCTAGTACTTTTTTGAAATTCGGCCCTATTAGGGAGTAATCGGGTAAAATCTGAATTTTAGTACTTTTTTTGTCACCTCATCTATCTCACTGAACCAAAAATCCAATGAAAATGTACGTTAAGCAAACGAATTATTTAGGTAAATTTAGGTATTATATTAACGAATAATTCATTGAGCCAACGAAAATATTTTAATAATCTTAATTTTGTTTGCTTAACGTACATTTTCATTGGATTTTTGGTTCAGTGCTTTTGAACCAATAAACATAGAAACAAAGTTAGTACCACATTCGAAACTTATCAGAAAAATACGTATACGAATTTGGTACTTTTTCGAAATTCAAACATTTAAGGGGTGAAAATCGTAACTAAACATTTTCCTCCATTCATTGGCATATTCTTACTAAATTATGGGCTGCCATTACAATACTGAAATTTTTGATACTTTAATGGGGGAAAAGTATAGTAACCAAAAATGGAAATACGGGAAATTTGATATTTTTCTTTAGTTTTTTGGTTCTACTAAAGAAGCGGGTTAAATGCTAGAATTTTAACAAGTTTAACCTAGAAAAATAAACTTTGGCATAAAAATATGTCCACGAAGAGAAGGGAGACGCTAACGCTAGTATTCTATAACAAAAAACCAAACAATAAATTTTCTACTAATTGAAAAAGCTGCCCCAATGAACATTAGCTTTACCGTTAAAAATTTAAGCAAATAAATTTGTGTATAAAATACAATATAATATAGACTATATACATACTTATAAAAAGTGCTAACCAAGTGAACAAATGACAGAAAAATCTAAGGTACAGTTTTTTACTTCTCATTTAAATATTATTTATCTTTAAGTTCAATTTATACACGCAATTAAGTGTTCCTGTACTTTTTTAAAGGATACTTAAAAAGCCCACTTTGCTTATTTTAAGTCTATTTTAGTTTACATTGTGAATTTACTCAACAATGTGGCCTCAATATCACATCAATACACAAACAACCTGTAAATAATCAAATAATCAGCTGTTTCTTTGAGAGCATTTAAACTTAACATGTTTTACTGCTTTCCTTAACGTTTGTATGCAACGTCAAATCAGTGTTAAAATCAAGCAATTATACAAGAGTAAATTATCAGCCTGGCGAACGATGTCGACCGTTATTGTTCGTTTGCTTTTTCAACGACACTCAGCTGCTTTGCGTCCCTCTTAAAATTGAGTTAAATGGCTTTAGGAATGCCAAACTTTGTCAAAGTTTGCACAATATTGTAGAAATCACAATCGGAATAAAAGAATTATATACACACGTACTTAAGTGTATATACACGCTTTTCACGTGTGGTGAAGGGTAAGATTAACTAAATACGTATTTAAATACGAAGTCAAAAACTGGCCATTTCTCTCGTATTTTAAGTTTAATTCAGAAATAAGTGTGAAATATTTAAATTTTCTCAAAAATGTGTAAATTAAAAAGTAAATGAGGCATAATAAGATTTAAGATAAAAAGTTTTTATTTTTCTTTTTGATTTAATTTAAACTTTAACTTAATTTTAAGTCCGGATACACAGAATTTAAAAATTTCTAAGGTAATCGAAATATTTGTCTACTAAACAGGGTGATAAAACTTATTTGGTACAATTTAAAAAAAACAAAATAGTGTAACAACTATTGCACAAACAATGTTAAACATTTAAACAACAGTGCAGTGTTGCCAGAAGATTTTTAAAAATACCTATGAGAAATAGAAATATCCGATTTTTCCCTACACGTTGAAAAAATTTTCAAGACAAAAATCCTTACGTGTTTTTGTCATTAAAATCTAAAAAAAATTTTAGTTATAAAAAACTAATTTTTTTTTCGCATATGCATAGTAAAGCTTCAATAACAAAAATAAGTAATAAAACAAAAATAAAATTTTATGTACTTTTAAGTTATTTCAATGAAAAAACAAGAGATTTTTTAAAATAAATATGTATAGTTCCTTTGAACTACATCTTAAACAGATTATTTTAAAAATAATATATGGGCATTTCCCGCAAAAAGTATACTTTTTCTAACGTAACGCCAGCAAATAATTAAAATTGTTTCTCAAAAAATTTTATATGTATAATTTACTTTTTTAAATTTTGGTGCAAATCGCAACTAGCTCTACATTAAGTAATAAAAGGAACAACATTTGAACAACGTGGGCCAAAAATACAAGCTTATTTGCTTGCTGGCGTTACGTTACAGAAAGTAGACTTTTCGCTGAAAATGCCCATATGTATTTCTTTTGAACTGAAATTTCTAAAGTGACTATTAGTTCCAAGTACATGTTTCAAAATATTTTAATTTCACATATTGGTATTTCCACAGGAAAGTCTACTTTTTGCAACGTTACGCTGCCAATGTAAATTAATGTAAAGCGCAATTTCGTGAAACAGATGAAAAATTTTAACATCATGGGTCTAAAATACAAGATAAATTGCTTGGTGGCGTAACGTGAAACTTCTGGAAAAGTTCCCATATTAATTTCACAATTTCAGAAAAATTAATTCTATGCGATTGCTCTCCACTCATACATGAGAATTTTAAGTAAAATTATTAAGACAAGAGAAATTATTTTGTACGAAAACCTTTAATGGACTTAAAAAATCCATTTCTTTAAATATTAATCACTATTAAAAATAAATTTTTTAGCATTTACATATTTCGTATGTAATGCAATATGAGAACAAATATCTACATTTTGGCGAATATAAAAATCAGACCGATTTTCCCTAAATTTGTTAAATTTTCATATTACTCTGCTACTGGATTTTACTGGAAAAGTAAACGAACGCACATAATGTGAAGTTTAAGAGAAGAGGAAGAAAAATGAGAAACCAAGGTTAGCGACCAAAACGAATTTCGGTACCAGAATTAAAATATTTGTGATTTCGGTGTCGTTAACGGTATTTTAATTATATCAGTATTTCTGTACTGGAACTTTTATCGGTAAATATCGTTTTTTTTTTTAAATTAAATTAAAGTTAACAAAATAAAGCAATATAAGCTTTAAAAAACCTGGAAGTGGTCTTAATAACTAAAGCTTCGTACAGACGATGGTCAGATCTTACAATGTTGTCATTTTTCTGACAATAGTGCCATTGACGGATGCATTAATTTAACACATCTGCCAAATGAAAATAGCGTACAATGTTCACACAGTTGCAAGATATTTTTAGTCAATTTTAATGACAACGTTGTAAGATCTGACCACCGTCTGTACGAAGCTTAAGATTACATTTTTTATAATTGTTAAGGAGTAAATATCACCGAAATGAACAAACACAAGGGTTGTTTACAGCAGCAGTGCGAATGAGCACTTTAATAACAATATCGCTTATTTTGTTCGGCACAACATCAGACGCAAATCTTCTCAAAAAATCGGGCGTTAAGAGAGCTTTAAGCTGAAGCATTCTATTCGCATACAGGAAAGAACACATGCAAGGCAAAATCAACAACCTAGTCTCAACCGCTGCTAAAGTGGGCCTGCGTGTAAATATAAACAAAACAAAGACCACACAACATTCAAAGGACACCTATCGAAAACGTCGACAAATTTTGTTATCTTGGCAGCATAATAACACCTGACGGAGGCGCCTTAACAGATGCGGAAAGTTGAATAACTAGGGCCAGAAGATTCTTTTACCAGCTACACAACTTCTGAAAGTCGAACAAAATTTTACCTCAGAGACATGGCTTGTAACCACACAAATTAGACTAAAGCTTCACGCCTTAACCAATACATGCTTGCGAAAAATTTTAAGAATATGGTGGCCTCGAATAATAGCTGATGATGAATTGCTCAAACTTGCACATCAAGAAGAAATTAATATCCAAATACGACGTCGTAAACTGACGAGGTTGGGTTACACCCAAAGAAACCCTTGAGAACCTTCAAGACACCCGACGACAAAGTGAAACCGGAAAATCATGCAATAAATTACGTTGTTCTTTAGCAAATAAAAGACTACTATGGAGATTCTATGTAAGCAGTCTATGTTTCTGAAGGATATATATGACAATTTTCCAATTTACAAGCTCCGTCGTATGGATTATCGTTTAAAAAATACCGTTTTTGTTTATGCACTTGTGAACAGACAAATTTGTTGTATCGTTACTTTTTCGTATTACCAAATGTCAAAAATGGAACATGTAAATTCAATGTTCATAGTCAATTCACTTAGAGTAAATTATTTAGAGGATCAACAAATTTCTTTTTACCTAATAATAAAAATTTTAATAAAAAAAGGAAGTTAAAAAATTTAAGTAATAGTTTTTTACTTCGCTTGTTTCTTCTTCTTTAATATTAGCCATCCACATTATTCGATACCATTAAATTAAACCAGGTACGGAAGTTTTCATTTGAGTTGAAATGGTAATAAATATTAATATAAATTAAAAAATAATTACAAGATTTTTCAAAACATATAATGGCAATTCACAAAGTGGTCTATTCATAAAAATAAAACACATTCAACCAATATGACACAATATAACACTTTGTGAATTGTCTCATTAAAAACAAATTTATAATTATATCACACTTTTATATGAAAATTACCAATAACAATAATACAGCATTGTATAAATACATATACGATTATACAAAAAAATACGACGATGCTGCGAACTTGTGAAATGGACAAATAATTTTAATATCGAAACGGTATACCGGTATCAATTGCCAACCTTGTTCGAAAAGTTTAGTTAAAAAAAATGGCTGACTACTTTTAGAGCAGAGTTGCCAGTTTTTTGTTTTTTTTTTTAAATCTTTATATAGTGCTGATTTTTTTTTATAAGGCAAAGGTAATATTGCCTGTTGTTTTCCGAACTGCTGTCAATATTACTACTGATATTTATGTTGTATTGTTACTTCCTGGAAATCCTCGTTCTTATGTAAGACTAATAATAGATCTCTAAGCGAGATGGCTGTAAAATTCGATTAAGTATTATTAGGTTATATTTTTATTTGTATGAAAACTTGTTTGTCACCCTGTTTAAAGTTGTATTAATTTTTCATTTTGTTGCAAATTCTACGCAATGATTATTACTTTGTTTTTAATTTTTATTTTTCTATAAAAAAAAACTAGTAAATCTAGCCAAGTTATTTCCTGTGTTTACAAAAAACTAAATAAATAAATGAGAAGAAAAACAATCTGATTCACATTTTTTTCAGTTTAAAAGCCAACTGTTTTTTTAAAGTTGGTTCTTGTCTGTCTGGCTATATAAAAGTAAGAAAAATATATGTACAAGTATATTCTTTTTAACACATTAAACAAAATAAAACTAAAGAAAAGTATAGACAAGAGGAAAAAAATAAACTAAGATGAATAACAACATGCCGCATATAGACATTATTACATTTTTTTTTTTTGCAAATTTTTGTTAAAAATGGCTTTAAATGAACGTGTTTTGCAAAAATTATGCCATGTTTACACTTGTCTCGTATACCTATATTCCATATATTTTTTTTATTCCATATTACATTCTTTCAGTCATAAACCTCATCATACTTATTGTTTATCTCATTTCATTGTATTTATGTATATGATATATAGAAACAAAAACTAACTATATGGTTGGCCGTCTGAGTGACTGAATGACTGACTTCAACAGTTAATATTCACAATATCTTATTGTTTTATGACCGTATTTTTCATTCCACACTTTGTTGACATTTTAGATAAAAAAAGACATACATATGTGTAAACACTAAATATATAATTTATATTAAGTATCGAAAAAAGGCTTAAGAACCAAATTTTTTTATTTTTTTATAAAATATTCTTTGATATAATGTGAATGAACCACAATAATTAATAACTGTTTTAAGTTTTTAGGTTAAATATGAATGGTTAAGTTTATTTAAATGCCATAGTTCTGTGGCATTTTGACAAACATCTTAAGTCGAGATAAGATAGCAAAAAAAGTTTTAAAGAAAACTCAGTGAAATAATCATTTTTATTAAATAATAAAATAAAATAAACCGAAATTAAAGAAAAATTTCGTTTATAATACAAAATTTTAACATCTTAAACAAAAATGTTTTTTTTAAAGAAAAATTTGTATAATTAACAGCATTTTTTTCAACTTTTTAAATATGACTACATCTTAAGTCAAAAGGACACAGAATTAATTAAAGGCAGTTTAAAAACATAAACGCATAAATTTCATCTTAATATCCAAATATCCCAACTTTTTTAATAATAACTAATTGTTTCGTCACTGTATTGTAATTTTTTTATATCGTAGATACTTCAAATTCTAAGATTCTAAGATTTTTCCCCTTTTTGTTTGATATATTCGAAAAAATTTGTGTTTTTCATATGGGATATCCGAAACAAAAATCAAGGGACATTTTTTAGGAAAAGAATCCCGGGAAATTCGTGCGGGAATTCCCGGGATTTTTCTTAATTTAGTTATGGCAACTTTAAATCACTTTAGTCTAGCACAACTCCTTCTAATCGTTATCATCTGTTCTTAGGAAAAAAGTCTACAAAATGCATCAAATAAATATTTTCCAATTTAACATTAAGACAGTATTGCCAAACGGCAAAAAGATGTCTATTCATAACCGATAAGAAAAGCAATGTTTAACGCTCTGAAATTTAGAAAGAGGAAGAGTAAAAATGTACAGAATTTTTAATTTCTTCAAAGACCCAGATTTATTTTATAAAAACGAAAAAATGTTGTTCCCACTTGCTTAAAAAAATTTAATGATTTTATGTGCGGAGCAGCTGCATAAAAGATTTTCGGATTAGATTCTGCAAGAGATGATGACAAAAGTTATCAATAAAGAAAATGCTTATTCAATTCAAAGAAAATTATTTTTTTTTTTAAAGTAATTACAAGTTTTGAAGGAAGTGCTAAGAAAACTGAAAGTGTCTAGAGATTATATACCTATAAGTTTCCTTTGACTATAAAGGCAAACATCCGTAGAAAGGAAACGTGTTTTCTCATTGAAATCTTCTTGATAAAAATTAGAAATAGGCTTTCAAACGATTCTGTAAATGCTTATTCTGAACTAAAATCATATTTTAAAAGAAATATTTTGTAATAAATTGTTTTAATAATTTAACTTTTTTGGTTTTATATAAATGCTGTTGGTTTGAACTAATTTTGTGGCAATAAGGGCTTAACCCCCGTATTTATAAACGAATATTAAATTTAACAAACGTTTATTAAGGAGAATTTTCATACAAAATTTGTTTTGTAAACCTTTATTAAATTTAAAAATTTTTTATAAATACAAGCGTTAGTCTATTTGTTTAGTTTTATAGGAGAATAACTTAAAACTTTTAAGGTGGCTTTTGGAAATTTACTCCGAATTTAATAGTTCTATGCTGTTATAGTTTTTTAAATTTTTATTCCTAAACCCTCCTAAATGTCGACCCCTTTGCGCGAAATTATCGTATATGGCAATTTTTTTTTAAATTTAGTTTTTGATGCAATCTTGTTCTACATTCAAAGAGACGTAACCTGACAAAATATTGTAGGCGAATTCCACTTCGTTGCTCCAAAAATTTATTGTATATTTTCATTTTGATATTGCAAGCGAAAGCAGAGAAAAGTAGAAAAATTGCTGTCCTGTAAAATTTGGTTTTTGTAACATACGATAATTTCGCGCAAAGGGGTCGATGTCACAGTTCGGACGTTTTTATTATTCCAAATTTTTTTCCACATTAAAAAAAGATAACCAAAAAGTTATTTTGCTAAAACTTTCTCAAAAATCCTACAAAGTAATTAAAATTTTGCCCATGTGTACTTTTGAACATGAAGATCTTAAGGTGCCATTAATCACTTTTTCCTTATTGCTACAGTAATAAAAAAAAGTTGAAAGCATTTATAAACTTATTAAATTGATCTCAGGAAATTTTATTTGTTCAAATAAATTAAATTATGTAAATCCTATTTTGCATCGATTTGTATAGAGCGGGAATTCCCGGGATTCGGGAAAATTGAAAAATAAATCCAGCTTTCGCGGGAAATGAAAAAGTCTGGGAGAAGAAAAATTTTGGAAAAAATAAAACTTCTATTCACCACTGTACTCGGAGGTTGTTTTCTCGCAATTCCATGGGTAAATGCTAGTCATATTTTTAATGTAATATCTATTTTTAAAACAAAATACATCTTCTCTACTTCAATGATTTTAAGTAAATTAGTTAAAGATTTAACTTGAAGCATTAGAGAAAGTTATTTAAAGATACTTTGGGACTTAATGGCCTTTATGACTTGCTAGCCTATTTACATACTAAGTATAAGTATAGATATTTAACAAAACAGCTTTTTTTCTATTTTAATATCTTGGTAAGCGATAAAAATCAGAAACAAAGGTGAAGTCATTAACTAAATATCTGTAAGCATTTCTAGTACTTACGAGTTAAAGTATCTAAATATAAACACATACTTGTGATAATTTGTATATGTATACAGTAAGTATCTATACATTCGCATTATCTTGCTTTATGTACAACTTTTTGTTGTTATTGTTTGTTTAGTTTGTGCTGTTTTTTTTTTTCTTAAACTATTATTAATAATTTATGAATATATGAATTGTTTTTTAAACAATACATATGTACATTATTTAATAGCTGCTAGTTTTTTTTTTTCTTGATAAGATATTGTTTTGTTTTTTCATAAAACATTTGTTAAATAAAATGTTCTTTATTTCAAAGAACGTGATTAAATTCTAACTTCATTTGTAGAATTTTTGCAAAGTTGTATATACCCTACAGCATAAAAAAAGAGGTGAGTGTTAAATATTTGTGCTGCTGTTTGTAACTTATAGAAATATTGGTTATACCCCTTTAAGTATATAGAAATTTTAATAATTTATAAAAAATTTGGTGTTCTTCCCTTATGACCAGTGTTGCCAATTTAGCCATTTAGTGGCTAGATTTAGCCATTTTTCACCCTGTTTAGCCACTAAAAAATGAGTTTAGCCATTAGCCATTTTTTTAGCCATTTTCCAACTTGTTTAGCCATAAAATTTTTTCCCGCTTTTATTTTAAAATAATAATTTTTATTTTGTTACAAAAATTTATAAAAGTAAAATAAACATTTTTAACAATTAAAATGCCTTTAATTTAAATCAAAACTTTTACAAATGCTGAAAATCGCTAAAAAAAAGAGGATGAAACATCTTTCAAAGTAAATGAACAGTATTCCAATATTAAATTTATAAAATGGATCAACACAAACATCAGTGTTTCTTTCTGGTTGCAAGTATTTCAATAAAGAGATGCAGGCGGCAAAAAATTTTTTTATAAATTTCAGAATTGACTATAAAGTTGCTCTCACTTCCATGGTCTAATGCTGAAGTAGAGAGGGTATTTAGCCAAGTAAACATCGTTAAAAGTAATTTAAGAAATAGGTAACATTTAGCAACCGTTTGTTCGATTTTATCAATTAGGTAAACATTTTAACCATAACAATAAAATATTTATACCAACACCACAACAGTGGTACCCTCATGCGTTTGTGCTGATATTTGTAACACCTTTAAATATTGGTCCTAAGACGTATACCGATTGACTCAGAATTACTTTCTGAGTCGAATTAACGATGTTTGTCCGGCTGGCTGGATGTAAACCTTGTGCGCAAAGTACAGGTCGCAATTTTGGAGATTATTTGACAAAATTTGGTACATAGGTTCTAATGTGGTGTAGGATATTGTATAGTTAACTTGTTTTTAATTGTAGATCTGGACACAAAAGGTTGGGTAAATGTTGTCGTGATTATGATTTACCTTCAAATCATTAAAAACTAATAGGCACGAATGCTTCCTATGAGATGAACAATAACGACATCAAATTGATCGATGATTTAATTTTTAATATCTATCAAAATTTTAATTTACGTCTATTCTTATAAAACAAATTGATCCTAACTTACAATTTCATCGCAAGCAACTTTAAATGAATTATTTCTGTGTTGTTATTGAATTTTAATATGTTTTTATTTAAAAAAAACTTTTAGCCATTTTTTAGCCCATTTTTAGCCATTTTTTAGCCATTTTTCCCCGTAAATTTAGCCATTTTTGGTCACCAAGTTTTGGCAACACTGCTTATGACGAAGGTCCACGCCGAGGCGAATTTATTATAAGGAGGTGCCAACTCTGCAACAATGAAAAATTTTGGTTGTAAATAAATTGTTTAACCAAATTTAACAGCTCACACCTCAAAAAAAAAAAAAAAAAAATTACAAGCAGTTTACTTGGCACCACCTTTTTATAAATTCGCCTTGGTGGATGACATCAGTGTTGCCCTTGGAAATTTTCCAAAAGTGTTTTAAAAAGGGTATTTTGTAAAAAAGGGGCACAAAAAGGGTATCTCAAGGTAGCTAAGTCAGGTTTTTTATAAGCAGCATTTACCAATAAAGGGATAAAAAAAAGGCTTTTCCAATAAATAAAAAAATAAATAAATTTCTATTTAATTTATGTCATTAGGGAAATGGTACTTTTAATTGTGATTTGTACTTTACTATCGTAAAATTTAATTAAATATTTTTTCGCTTACTAACACATTTTTAGGAATGTACGTTCTATATTTTATTATTAAATCTTTACTTGAAGTCCACTCTCCCAGCTCCGTTTCGAACAAATTAAAGCATTAAAACGCACGTTTCTACTTTGAGTCTGTTCCAAAATTTATTTTTAAGCAATGCTAATTATTAATATTTTTCGGCATTTGGCATCAAACGTTTTGTCATTTAACATAGTTTGTTATAACCTTAATTCTTTGACAAAAGCCTTTGCCTTAAAAGTTCGAAAGCAATTTCAAGATATGTAATATATACATGGTTTTTTTTATGCAGGTTCTACAAATCTTAAAAACATTCATTCTCGTTTCTTTTTTTTTTGTATTTTTGAAAAAATTTCGTGACATAATTTAAAAATGGGAATTGGTTTTAAATTATAAAAAGGGCCTTTAAAGTGCCAAGGGCCTCAAAAAGGTATAAAAGTTTCCACTTTAGGGGCACAACGACAACGCTGTGCATATAAAATCTGCTTGCGACATGACGCTTACTAAAGCTATACATTCCCGGCGGACACCCTGTATAAATACTTGATAAAATTAAAAGTTTTCTCCGTTTTTACGTATCAGCTGTTTAAGGATTTTATATTTACTAATAAAGCAAACTTTACATTACGCGCACGTACTTTATTGGCCACAGCTGACATTAAAAGTCTACCATCAAAACTTCAACTTTACCCCAAAAAAACTCATGTTTATATGGATATTTAAAACAAATTCGACCAATATTACTTTCAAATAAAGCCTGGTACACTGTTCAACTGTTGATAGAGGTTCTGGCAACATTTTTTTACAACTACGAAATAATGTAAGCTGCACTTATTTCCCGTGGAATTTTAAGCAAAAGCAAAAAAGTATTAAATAAATGAAATAAGAAATTAAAAATTAAGACAACACAATCGGTAACAACTTTGTTTTTCCATATTTACTTTCTATTTTATTAAATTTTTTATTAAAAAAAATAATTTTTAGTAAAATACATGTGGGGTTTGTTTACATACGCAAAACAATGTCGCATACTTTGCAAGAATAAAAACATCAGATTGTACAAACTCGCAAGATAGGTAACACTGATACATGTCAAAATTTTCGTGTGAAATAAGCAATGTTGCTCAACATTTTTCACAAATTTGAACAGAGTACTAGGCTTAAGCCTAAACCACATACATTTTATTATTTTTGATATTGATATTCAATAATAGCTTCCATGTGAAGATAATCGGCGTCGGAGTTGATAACACTATAAATATAAATATATGTCTAAGTGATGTAGGGTACCATATGGTTGGTATAATCCAACTAGTTTCTTTACATGCTTTTTATTGTGATGCCACTGGTAATAAAAAATTTTTATGCAAAATTGTATATTCTTTGTTAAAATCAGCTTAAATATCAACACTTGTTTGTTTGTTTTAATTGAAAAGATTGTAAATAATTTCCAGTTAATTAAATGTCAATTAAATTTATGATTTGTATGTAGAAAACCACATTCCAAGACATTAAAATGAATTAAGAAATTTTTTTTTTACAAAAATAAATATTGAATTTCAGATAAAATATTGACAAAACATACAACATAACTTTACATAATGTGTACATTGCATTTAATGAGAAGACAAGTAATTTCCTAGTTTATAGCCTTTTCACACTTGTCAACATATAGAATAAATTTCTGAAGATGTTTAAATTTTCCCATAAGAAATATGTTCCGCTAAAAATCAACATCTTTACTAGATGTTCCTATTTCATTGTATTCCATTCTAAATCTTTTGATTATTTTAGTGTCATCACTAGAAAAGTGGCAATAAATTCTGTTTTGTGGAATTGTGGAATTACATACAAAATGACATTTGTTTTGAAAAGAGCGTAACCATTTGCCAAGTTTTATCTTTTTTGCAAGCCTTTTTTGTTTAATTTTTTTTTTTTTTGAAAAATTAATTCCATATACATTTTGCTGTTTTCTTTGAAATTTTTTTCACTTTTGCAGAAAAAAGTTAAAAAAATTTTTTTTCCAGATATTTAGGTGAAATTTTTTTCGTTCCTCCGAAATTTATAGAAGTAAAGAAAGGCTATAAGAAAAGCTGCCGGATTTTTATAAGCTACAAAAGATTAAGCCGGTTAAAAAACTTTTTGTTTGTATGTTTGGATTTTTAGTTAGCCCTTTAGCAGCAAAGCCACTAAAGAGGAATTATTTGGTCACAAAATATTAATAAGGCCATCACGAATTATGGCTTACGCCGATAAGCCGTTCCCAGAAGCTATCGATGACCAACACCTTCAAGTAGGAAGGCGAAGCTTCAAAAGCCAGCTTCTTATAATTATTACGATGTTTCGTTCTCAACCACGTTGCAAAAAGTTAGGTTAAAAACTATTAGTTAATGTCAAGTACCAAAAAACTGTAACGCGGTACAGTAACGCCAAACTATTAACCAATGCGGACGAAACGTAAAACGCGCAAAGGCAGACAAACAGATACGGCCTGCCCTTAAGAAATAACGAGAATGAAACCCAAGATGCTAACATACACACAGCGCAGTTTTACGAATGGATTTTTTTTTATAAATACTATACATTAGAACGCCGCCATTTAAAGTCCGACTTTTTAACCCGACATCAAATTCTGGGCGCCACTAATGCCACATCGGATCCTTTCCCCTAATATCCAATTTTTTGAACGTGCCAATTAAGTTCTTCTAAAACTTAGTACGAAAATTGTGCCCATTTTTACCTGTATAAAAAAATTTGCTATAGTAAAATGTGCAATTAAAGCAACCTTTAACCAAGTTTAAAAAAATCCGGTTTAAAAGTTGCAACATTGCAATTTTTAAGGAGTTGACAGCTCATGAAAGTCAAGTTAAATGCGATTGCCATTCTAATAAAAAATTTTCACAAACATCACTAAAATTTACATCTCTTTAAATTGATATTAAAGACCGCTCTCTTCAAAAATGACACAATTAAATTAATGACATTAAAAGCCTGCATATAGAAAACTATATGAACTGTTTAGCGCAAATTTCCATTTTGGCACTAAGAGCCCTCGACAAGTTACTTGCGCAACTCTTGGCTTGTAGTCGTCAGCGGAAAGGGAAAAATAATTTTGTACAGACTTTGTTGTTCTCGGCAAGTAACTTGCGTAACTAACTTGCCGAGTCTGAAAGGGGTCTAAAAAAATGAACTGAACTATTTCAGTTCAGTTAAAAACTTTTTTAAAAATGTATTCGACTTAATTGCATTCACAATTTAATTACGCTTTAAAGAAACTTTGCTACAGAAATTAAAAAAAAAATCTTTTAATCTCCACTTACCGGCACAAAATGTGGTAGATTATCCAAAACTTGCAATTTATCGATACGTTGCTTAATACGCTCCCTATGATGGGGATTCTTTATACCGATTGCTGTCAAATCTTCCGGTGTCATGCGGGCAATTGTGGGCAAATCATAACCAGCCGTTACAAACAATTGAGCATATTCTTCATATTTCATTTCCATAAGCCAATCAATAATTAATTCCTCATTACGCTGACGATCCATCGAGCCAATCGAACATGAGCTTAGGGAACTACATCGAGGCGAAGATAGAGCACCACCGCCCCCACTACTGCGTATTGAACCGGCTCCAGAGACACCGGTTAGATATGATGAAGCACGACCTGAATCTAAACTAGCGGTTGAGTGACGTGATCCAGAACCAGCTGAACCAGAGGAGGAACCGGGTGAATCACGACCCGGTGATTGTGTTAGATCAATGCCTTGATCCTCTTGCAGAGCCAGCTGCTGGTGGTAATAGACGGCGGCTTTGTGGGTGAGTGGCTCCCGTAAGGTGGCACAGAAGACTGGCGGGGGACATGGCACTAGATTGGGTGGACAGGAGCCAAGCAAGGGGTTAGCCGATGCTGAAGCTGCTGAAGATTGTGCGTTTTTAGAGGCGGCCGCAGCCGTGGCCGAGGTTTGTGATGAGCCTGAGGTTGACATGGCTGATGAATATTCGTTTATATCATCTGGAATACGTTAAAAAAGATTAAAATCAGTAAGATCAGAATTTGCGTGACATTTTTAAAATGTGTGTTTTATTTTTAGTTTTATTTCTTTACGAACCTTTAATTCTTAATGCTACTGTTGGTTCACGTGGCAAATTGAAGCCGCCCTCCTCGAGCGATGGTGACGATACCATACTACTCATTATAATCCCATCCTCCAGCTGTACTTTACCAGCTGCACTCGATATACTACCACCCAAGCGATATAATGGTATCTGTTGTTGATATGCTGACTGTGACGTTTGCTGTTGTGGAACTGGATCGCCGGGTAATGCTGGTGGTGCGACTTTCGTTATCTTTTTAGCTTGTGCGTGTGGTTTCAATGAACGATGCATGATCGCAAGAACAACCACAAAATTGTGTTGTGTTCAATGGTGGAGAAGTAAAGTTTATATTTTGTATATGATCCTGAAAAAAAGAGAAAAAGATTTTAAAATTAAATGAATGATTGATTGTTCCGCAAAATAAATGAGGGGAATCGTAACTAATTAAATAAATTCCAGATTAAAAAAATTTTATTTTTTTAAAAAAACAAAGTAAAAATGATGTTAAATTTACAATATCAAAAGAAAATTTCTAGCTTAAAATCTTAACGCTAATGCGTTAAAATACAGTCATGGGAGAAGATTATTTTCAATTACAAAAAATAAGAGTCAAACGATTTTGAATTTGTATTACACAAACTGTGTTTGTATCGTCTTCATTTCTAAAGTGATTTTAAATTGTCCTGTGTAAAAGATGTCTCAAAAATTCTACCAGAATCAAATCGCAAGATAGCGGCAACCTTTTTAGAAGGTTGTTTTAAAGGGACTCGTGTCTGCCGTAATTCAAATTCGGATCAGATTTAAGCAACTTACAATAAAAAACAAGCTAATAATAATACGTAATAATGGAAAACATTTTATAAGGGCAACAAAATCCTATCTTTAGCTATCGGCAAGTTGTGAAAACGGGTCTAAATGTTTTAAAATAAAAGTAAATAAATAAACTACTGTTTAACTTGAGGTCTCGCCTTTTGTTTTTTTTTTTTTTCATTTAAGTAAACTTTATGTCAAACTATTTTAAGGTATATCGTCAGGGTACCACACAATTTAGGAGCCTCATTCAAAGTCATTAGTCGACGTACACCTTCGTATAGGAAGGCGAAAAATTCCAGAATCCGCTCCTGAGTATTATGGTCTTCCCTAGCCATTAATCTGAGTTTTCAATGGTATTTCTCCAGTAATTCGTCTGAGTTATATATGGTAATCCACCAATTCAAATTCGAGTTTTTATTTGAGCTCCACCAGATATCGGTTAAAAAGTAGGGTTAAAAATGATTGCAATATGGTTGATGCTGAAAATCAAAAAACTGTAATTCGGTACAGTTATACGACGCCAAGCCATTGGCCAATGCAAAATAAGAGGAAACCAGAATTGCCCTTAAAAGACAATGATAATGACAATGACGCCCAAACTGCTTTCCGCCCAAAGTAGTTTTAGATAAATTTTTTCCAATATTCTTAACAAACTTAATTACTTGCAGCAATAATTCAAAGATTAACTTGAGCTAGAGGTTGGCTAGATGTCATGCGTTCAATGCGTTTATGCATCTGTTAAAAAAGTCTAAAATTGCATTGAACGCATGAATTGGGATTACTTTCTACTTTTGCATGCGGATTGAAAATAAGTCAAGAAAGTAACAAACACAAAGAACGCGTGCTTTGGATCTTCAGCGTAATTTTACTATGATATGCGCCAAACGAATTCTGAGCTGACGATATGTTTAATTTCTTAAGAAGCAGTTCTGGTTCAATGAATGATGAATAAAAGAAAAAAGAAATTTAGAAATCTTTAAAAATTGGAAAAATATTTGTGAACATAAAATAGGTATTTTTAATTTCGAGAAAACTTGATGATCCTTAAAATCGTTTTACACCGAATTTTATTAAAATGTATCCGCCCGTTCCCATAAACGATTATTAAATTAAACAAACGTTTTTAAGTAAAATTTTCATAAAAAATTTGTTTTGTAAGCCTTTATTAAATTAAAAAAAAAAGTTCTGAATAAGGCAGTGAGTATTTAAAATTAATTCAAAATAATTACCCCTTTATCCTATTATTTACAAAAGTTTAATATCAAAAATATAAAACTTTTATTTTATTATTTAAAGGTTTTAAGTTGCAACCTACACATTTCTCTAATACAAGCCTAAAAAAAACTTTATGTCCAATTCAATTACAATCATCACAAGTATTGTGTCAATTACATGTATTTTTTTTTTTTTTAATTTCATGATGGAAAGTATTTAGAAATCTATTACAAGACAAAAAAAATCTCAAACACACCCATGTCTGTCTTTGGCTTAACTTTACTTTTTTAAGGGGATTTAATTTTCAATCATGCTTAACATTTAAATTTTAAAAACCCACAAAAAAGGCTCACGCAAAAGGTCAGATTACAATTTCATTGAAAAAAATAAAGGCGAATAATAAAAAACGTCAATAAATTTGTAGGTTTCCATGATTTCAAATATATTTTACTACAAATAGAGGAAAATAAAAAGAGAGAGAAAGAATAATAAAAAAAAGCTGGAGAAAAAAGTGAAGGCCGGTTGTATTTTATTAAAAGCTGCCAGATGAATGTAATGATTTGTTTTTTTTTTAATTTTAGGGAAATTTTTATTACAAATATCGCAGTAGGAACTTAATCGCGGTGTGATTGCAAGTTTGAAAAAATGTTATATGTACAAAAACAAGTTACCAAAAATGACCTCTGCTTTTAATAAATTAACTTCATTCATTTCTCTTATACAGGGTAAAATACAACCAATTAAAACTACTTTGTTGTTAATAAACGCAAAATTATTTACATTGTTACATTTGGCATCATTAGTACTTGTATGAAGGAGGGTCAATAAGTTCGTGACTTTTTTAATTTCCCACTTCTTAACTTAAATGGCAATACTGCTGCTGTTTACAGGTATCTCTCATAATAATAATAATTCATAGTTAACTTAAATTTGAGAAAAATCCAAACAAATTGCATTGAACTACTTTAACTACAATATGACAATAATCCAGAAAATTTGCATATAATTTTAAACAGGGTAACATTGTTAACATTAATAGCATACAAGTCAGTGATGCTTGTGTGGTTTACTTAGTCCTGAACAACCAAAACTGTTTCTTAAATAAAAGTAGTGCTCGAAATAGTAAAAAATAACATGTAAAAGTTTATTGAACGATTTAAAGTAGTTAGTTAAATTTAGGACTGAAAGGGCCAAAATAGATTTCCACAGGGCCATCAAAAATTCAAAAGTGCCAAAAATGGCACAATTGTGCCACGTTTTGCATCACCGATCCAAGTGAAAAATTTCCACTCGCATGCAAATTTCGCTGCCACTGGAGATGCCATTGGAAAAAATGTGAGTGTATTAGAAACAAATTTGAGTGTATTGAATGCTTAGTTAAACATTCCATGGCAAAATTTCATGAATAGACGAATGAGTTGGCGAATAAGCAAATAAGGGTGAAATTCGCCATATTCTCCGGATTTAGCCCCGAGTAAATTTTAATTGTTTCCAAAACTATAGAAATAGCTTAGGGGAAAGAGATTTGACTCCAACGATCAAACGAGTTAAAAATTAACAACAAAGTTATACAATATTTTTGACTTTGTTTTTGCTTTCAATGTAATTTTTGCCGTTGCGTTGCGTTTTACACAATTAGGGCCTAAATCTATAACGATAGTTCGTAGCGTAGGCCGCTACAAAACAGCTATCGGTTTAATGCTCAATATTGGAAGCATTAGATGGGAGTTTAGTATTACCAGGCTTCGAAAAATATCCGGAATATACTATTAGAAAAACGAAGCTACATATAAGCAGCGGATGAAAAGTTTTACCTTATTACCCCGCCGATGTGTAAACGGTCAACATTTTTTAATATGCGACAATCTGTGCTGAAATGGTGCAGACTGTGTACAATCAAAATTAACGTTGATGCGCCGATAATGTGAACACTCTTTTGCACAATGTGGAGCAATCAAATTATTTTATATGTACCAATTTTTATCGGCCACTCGTGCGCCGATCACAGTCGCCAATCAGCGCCGATACAAGGGATGGCAAAACGAAAGTTTTTTTAATTGCACCAACTGGCTACTAAAATTTTACTTTTTTGAGCTTAATTGTACCAAAATTGCATTTGTTTTATCTATTATTTATGTATTAAAACGTTAAATAGTACATTTGTACTGTTAAATAAAAGAAAACAATTCGCTTTAACCAAAACATTGCAGTTGTATCGATGTTGCCATCCCTGGTTTGTAAACAGCTGGGGCCTAATTCTGGCATTCGTGATCGAGTACTTTCTCAATTCGAAAGCAATTTAAAATCTAATTATTTCAGTCAATACTGAACGAAACCCCTGTTTACAAAACAACAATTACAAAAAAAAAAAGAACAAGTGCAGTAAGTTTGCATAATATTGAATAAATTTTTTTATTATATATTAATATATTATTTAAAATTGTTAGGAAACATAATGGAATATTCAGACGGAGGATTTTGCGAATTTCTGAAGTAAAATTATAAAAAAAAAAATAGCACGATAGTGTGACCGCTTATTGTCGCATTTGAGTTTTGGCCGATATGAACCGAAAAAAATGTCACAATGTGCGGCGATAATGGGACCACCCAAGCATAAATTGTGCAATGTTTTTAAATGTGCGCCGATATAGCACGATAAAAATCGTCACAGATTGTGCTATTTGAGCCGATAGTGAGATCTAAGCTTAAGACTTTACATTGGTAACATGGTATGTAAATGATAAATTATTCAATATTTCTCATGTGCCTAATTTGTGCATACATAATTGTTTCACAAAATTTTCATATTACTACAGAAGACATCTGGCAACACTGCGTCTGCTGTTGCATACACTGAAAAATACCCCCACTCATACACAGAAACAAAATCAAAAACCTTAAATGTCAATAGAATAGTAAGAAGAAGAAGCAGCAGATTAAATAGTAAAAATATGTACTGCAAAAAGGACTCGTATTCGCACTAAATCAAAAACGTACATTAATAGTTTTTCTTGTTTCAGTATAAAAGAAAATTATAGTTTTCTTTAATTTTTCCCAATAAAAAAGAGAAGAAATAGTGTAGATACAAAATATTTTAAGAGAGCAGACTTTTGCGTGAGTATTTTTTTTATTTATATTTTGTTTTCTTTTTTTTTTTTTTTTGGTGAGAGTGTGGGGGTAAAAAATGCAAAGTTCAAATGTTAATAAAATTGCAATATTACGAGCACATACAATAAATTTTGTTGTTTTTGTGGTAAAATTTCGCCAGAAGTTGTATCAAATTGTAGTGGGAAGTGAAGCAAGAAATTTTTCTGTCAAAAGGTTAAAGGTCGAGGTATCTTAAATGTGCTTAAAAAAATATAAATTAGTAGATACAATAGAATAAACGGTTAACTAAGAAAGAAATGCATGTAGGAGTGTTGCAAAATAATTTTAAGATGGTATTTAATAAAATGGATTTATATTGTAGGTATAGGAATATTTTATTTTTTGGAAAGGTTTAAAAAACACACATAAAGCCTTTTATTTAAAAAACAATTAAGAAAAAATAATAAGAGCAAAGTTGAATTTTATAGATTAAATTCATACAAATTTAAAGTTTAAATTGATACAAATTTACTAAGTTTAAAAACATTTAAAAGAAAAGCATTTTTTGATTTAGTTAACTATAAATGTTACGCCAGATTATACATCCATCTATGGTTGCTGATCATCTCTAATGCCAAGTTTTTGACTTTGTATTTAAATACCTACGTATTTAATTAATTTAAATTAAAGTTGCATTTAAATACTGTTTTAATTTTTAAGTGTTACTTGATTAATCGTACTTAATTAAGATAAAGTACTAACTGCCTGTTTTTAGAACGCGAGCGCATCACTGCCACGCCACGTATTCCGAAACGCAACCGTGAAAACTTTGACAAGGTATGGCGTTCCTGAAGTCATCGTTGCTTGATCTAAACACTGCATGCAGACGTTAGGGAAAGCAGTTAAACATGAAAAGGGTATTTATTTACAAGATGGTCTTAAAAAACCGTTGTAATACTAAGGCCACCTTTTCAAGTTTTTGTAACGTTACGCCAGTAAGCAAATAAGCTTGTATTTTAGGCCCATGTTGTCAAATGTTTCCCATTTTTGTTACTAAATATAGAGCTATTTGCGCTTTTACCCAAAATACAAAAAAGCAAATAATACATATAAAACTTCTTGAGAAACAATTCTAATTGCCTGCTGGCGTTACGTTAGAAAAGGTAGACTACATACAGTAGGATACAAAAACATCTCATATTAGAAAAAAACGCTTTGAAGAAAGTATTTCAAAAGCACCGTGTCTTTTTCCATATGTGTTAATATAAAAAATATTCTGTATAAAAAATCTTTTTATATGAAAAAAAATAAAACTGACACCAGAAATATTTTGCAATGCACCATAAAAAAAAATACGGACAAAAAATATTTTTTTTAAAAGAATACACGGCAATACTGTATTTGTTTACGCAAAATATCCAACCAAGTGCGTACATACTTCATTGCACGAAATATTCAACTTATGGTGTTTTTTTTTCTACAAAAAAATATGACATTTTATTTAAAAAAATACATTTTTAAAAATGCTTTGCTCTCTTAAAGGGTGACATGTTTTATTCTAAAACATTCACCCTTACTAATGACATAAAGCATTGCACTTTACGCCCGGCATAAATCGAGAGTGTTAATAATGCCCTGTAAAACATTTGACTTCTGTTTATCTATAGGGCTACCAGACGAAGTTCGGAAGGAATCTCCTTTAATCAGGACAGTAAAAATATTAAATTAAAATATTTATTTTTTCTATTATTTTATAGTAAAAAACATAAGGAAGCATTACATTGTTAATGGTAGGTTGTCAGAGATATAAAATTTAAGTGGATTTGGTGTTAGAAAATAGTTCTAAAAAATCGTCAAATCAAAAAATCTTAAAAACTTCGGCAATCTGTCAAAGGTATTTTCTTGTTTACATATTTTATGAAAACAAATTAAAGAAAATTGTTAAACATTTTAATACAAAAAGTTCAAAATATGGATATTACCGCAGCCATATTTATATGTATGTATTTAGAAGAACAAATTTTATGTCAGCTGTTAAAAACAGGGCATTCCACATTTTTATAACTTGTGTTTTGTTCTCGTCAAAGAACAAATTGCATTATTACAGGGTTGACAAGACATTTGATACATGCACCTTTTAACAAGGTGGTATTTTTTTTTGTAGAAAAGAAAACACCATTAGTGTGTACATTGGAATGCAAGTTTTAAGTCACAAATTGTTGTTTTCTATACTTAAGTAAAAATTATTGTAAGAAATAAATTTCATTTTAACAGATTTTGTTATTCGTGCTTAATTCCCAATTTTCCCAAAATAAAAATTGGGAATTAAAATTTTGTATTCCCAAAAATTACTTTTGATAAGAAATAAATTTCTTAAAAGAGAAAAAACTTTTATGAGAAATTAATTTCTTATAAAAAATAAATGCTTAAAAGAAAAAACGCTTATAAGAAACATTTTCTTGGTTCTTTTTTAAATTTCTTATACCGTTACCTACTGTATTTAAATACATATCCAATAACTGTTTTATAATATATTGTAGGTTGTAAATATCTGTTTAATTTTATATAAATTATTGTAGTGTTTTTTTTAAAAAAAATATTAGAAAAATAACAATTAATTAATTTGTGAAATTTAGCAAAAAGATAAAAAAAAAACGATTTTTCGCCAAAGTTTTTAAAAAAATAGCAATATTTTCATAAATAGTTAAATTGTGCAAAATTTTTTATAAAATAGTAAATTTCTGCTAAATTTTAAGTGAAACTGCAAAAATTTCCTAAAATGTGGCCTATTATTAAAAAAAAACAGTAGTTTCATCTCAAAATTTTATTTCTTGATAAAAAAATTTCTTCAGGACTTTAATTTCTTTGCAATTTAAATTTGTTTTAATAATTTTCTTTTTATGAACCACATATTTCATCTATATTTTCCCCACAACGAGTGACACTAGACCCTTATAAATAAGGTGACCATATTTTAAAAAGCAAAATACATAACAGGCGTTTCATATTATCTAGTTAAAGACACACAAAAATATGAAGATGTTAAAATAGATAATTGCCGCAATAAATGGCACACCTTAAAAGACGTTCCAAATACCTTTTTTTTAAGTCGTACTGTAAGAATTATTAAATTTTATTGAATACAATACGCATATTTCAACTTCTTTATAATCCCAATTTTTAATTTTTTTTTTTTACTCTACTTAAACTACTCGAAATGGGAACTTGCAACTCAGGAACAAGATAAAAAGATTTTTAATAAAAGTATAAAATTAATTATGAATCATACATTGATTTTGCAGTGATAAGTAGGGGTTTTCAGCATTTAAAAAACTGCAGTCAAAGTAGAAAAAACTGTCATTTCTTTCACTTCTTCATGTGTCATTGGCAAAAAAGAAACTGTTGCTTTTACTTCGAATTCATTAAATGTGCGAAAAGTTGTACACAAATTTTCGTTATTTGTTCGACATTTTTTGGTTTCGACTGCAGTTTTTAAACTCTGGGGTTTTTTAATTTTCCAGTATTTTTTTTAATTGCCGGGAAATCGGGATGTGAAAATCATTATCCATAATTTACCTTAAGCCCAATTAAAAGACCACTCTCGGAAATCACGTTAGTATGGCTGGCAGATCGAGTTATATATAACTTATCATCGGCCCATTAAAATACACTCTGGGAAAAGACTTTGGTATGCCTTAAACCTTAAAAAAAATTAAAATATTGTCGTAAAATTTAGCTCATTGCATTTGAGAAGAATACAAATAAAATTTCGTGAAGATCGGTCTTTTATTTACCATAGTACATTCTCGGAAATCAGCAAAATAAGCTTTAAAACGGAACAAATTTTGATATTATGGTGAAATTTGGTTGGATAAAACAACTATAGGCGAGCCCCACATAGATTTACTATAAAGTTTATTAAAAGAGAAATGCCAGGAAAGCGAGAATTTAAAAAAAATCCCGTCCCGTGAGTTCCCGGGAAAAACTCTAGTGTCGATTCAGGCAACTATCAGTTTGATTTCCAATTTTAGCACGTTTTATAACCAACATTATTGTTTGAAGCTTTCGACATTGACAATTTAATTTCTAGTTTTAAACAATCTCAAATTTCAAGCAAATAAACAACGCTGTGAATATGAAGTTAGAAGAGCATTATTTCCCCTAAGCTAATCCCGCGAAGCTCTACGTTTCTCTGCAGGAGACCAGAGTCTCTGGGGCGAGAGTCGAACCCGCAACTCCGGCACTGATAGACTAGCTCACTACCAGCTAGCCTAACGGGGCACTTAGACGATTTGTGAATTAGGAATAGTAACAATGGGCCTGTTCGGAAAGGCATCACTGCACTGCATCTGCTGCACATCTGTGATTAGTTTGCGAATCTCATGCAAATTAGCTGATGTCAATGCTTGTTTGTTGCACAGTTTTGTTACATTTTGCAGTAATGCTTTTACGAACATTCGTACCAGATTGCACGCAGTGATGCAATTCCAACAGGGCCAATCTTAGACCAGGATATTTGAAACCCAACAATTCAATGGTCTCCTTATAAATTTCCTGGAAATCGAACATTTTCGTATTTGTTTTCGCAAACTTTGAAAATAATTATTTTTATTTCGTTAGTGCAAATAAAGGATTTCCAAGCCTAGAGAGTTCTTCAGAATAAATTAGGCATAAAGCAAGATTGTTTACTTTTAAAGTTTTTATATTCGGAAAGTTTTTGAGGTGAAAAGAACAATTCTACAAGTTTCCAGTAATAAGAAAAATTTAATAAATTTTTAGTTTTAGCTTTTTTTTTTTAAAACAGTATGTACCTACAAATACAGAACTACTTTAGGTTTTTTACTGAAGAATAATTCAACGAGAACAAAGCTCTGAAATACACAGTATTATTCTGTTTAATACAGGACGGATGGTCACCGTACTTATAAACTAACGATTATTTTTTTAACAGCTTAAAAAGAATAATCTTTTTAATTAAAAATGAGAAAAATCCCGTCTATAAAAAAATAAACAAAATATAATCCAAAAGATGCCGGCTTTTAGACATCAATCTGTTACAAATAATTATGTCATTTGTTTGTCTTTGATAAAACCGTCATTCTATAAAAAAAGGGACACACAATAAAGGAAAATAATACAAAATAGAATTTAATTTACGACCACAAATCTGAAAAATTAAAACACGAGAGTTGCAAGAAAATAAAAAAAGCAAGTGAATGTCTCTGTTCTTAGCATCTAAAAAATAATAATAAAAAAAGAAAAAAAATTGTGGGTGGCTTAGTTCGTTTCAGTTTAGTCCAATTCAATTCAGAAGGTGGGTCGATTTTGGTAAACTAATAGAAAAAAACAGTAAATTTAAAAAAAAAAACTATTGTATTTTACCCACTTGCACACTTAAACAAAATCTATACCGTAAAGAGAGAGAAAGCAATAAAGCACAAGAGAGTTACGAAAACGGAAAACAATGAGTACTTGTACTAATACATGAGTAGACATAAATAGAAGAGATTAATAGTGCAATGGTGTTGTTGAACCGGTGTCGGCTTTTATAAAACCCAAAATAAATATAAAAAAACAACAACATTAAAGCAACATAACGGTATATTTTCCCTACATATACCCATTTATTTATGTATTTATTCATTCGTTTATGATTGTGTATTGTACATATTTACGTATGTATGTTTATGTACTCTATATTTTATGGAATTGTTTTTCTATAAATTAATATTGCACATTACTGCTGAAGTCAGCATGGGTTAATCTAAAGTAGAGTAAAGATAAAGACCTGCAAATTATGAAAACAGAAAATAAACACCACAAAGTTGGGGTGGCGATATGAAAAACGACAACTTCTCAAACCCACATGGTATATGACTACAAATCAAACAACTAGCTTTAAAATGAAACGATGTCAATTCAAAAACTTTTTTAAAATTCTACAGTTATTTTTTTTTTAAATTTAAATTTTTTTACTAAACTTTCTCGAAATTTTGTAAGAAATGTTAAATTTTTACAAAATCTTGAATAATAGTTCAAGCAAATCAGCTATAAAATAGAGAAAAAGTTAAAAAAATCTGCTATAAAATCGTAAATATGCTCCAAATTTTACACTGTAGTTTAGGTATATAATTTATTACTTTTATGATGAAAAATTTACTTAAAATTGCCTATTGAAAACAAAACCTGCTATAAAATCGTTAATATGACCAAAAATGTATATTAAACTGTAAATTAGTCAAAATTTTACTTAAAAATTACAACACGGTCTTCCCTGGGGAAAAAAAAATCCAGTTAATACAATTGTTGCTTAGTTGACAATCTTTAGGCGAATAAGACTCGGGTCGTTTCGGAGCAAATATCCAATTGTCGCGGTAACACGCCTATAAAATTCTCTATAAGATTAAATTTAAGTTTTCTATTAAATATCACAATTTCGCCAAATTTTCATAAAAGTAGTTAATTAACACAAAATTTTGTAGAGAATAGAAAATTTTTCTATAAAAATAATTTTTTTTCTGTGAAATTTCACATACAGTAAATTTTTGCAAAAAATTTCTATAAAGTAAAAAAAAAAATTTGCAAAAAATATTTATAAAATAGATCAGTTTTGTAAAACTTTCAAAAAAAAAAAAAAAAAGAGAAAGTAACTGTGCGTCTACACCTAGCATGACACAAACATAAAGTTCTGATTTGCAGTTTAAATACCTATTTGTTTATAGTGGCGTATACGTAATGATGTTAGAGAAACTAGTTACAACAAAACGGGCTGTCAAACTTAAACATCAATTAATTTTATAAAAGAGCTCTCAAAAGAAATGTTTTAACAAACTTGTTTAAGCATCAAAGTTATTTTCGGGAATACAAAGTTTATTATTAATAAGATTTCTGTATCACGTGCTAAATTCTCAATTTTTCATATTTGATAAATACACTGAAATTTATTGTTGAGGGAAAGCTAGCTTCTATGTGCATTTCACTGGTTGCTTAGGTCAGATCATTAGGAAACCTTTTCCAAAGATTTTAGAAAAGCTGAAAATACTATTCAAATAAAACCCTTAAGCGAATAAGAATTTTAAATACTCAAAGTCTTACTTGTAACAATGCCAAAGCTTAAACAAAACACCAACAATAAACAGTAAGTTTATCTTTTCTTACATTTCCCTGCAATTGGTTGGGTTCTTTCCGACTCGAATTGTAGTTGTAAGTGGGTAAAAAGAAAAAACAAAATTAAAAAACAAATTGTTTCATTCTATTGTCTTCGTAAGAAAACAACAAAAAAAAACCAATTTGCCAATTCAGTTTTCTGCACGGGCACATGCAAGTATATTACCAAAGTTGGTTTCGGGAATACAAAGTTTATTATTAATAAGATTTCTGTATGACGTGCTTAATTCCCAATTTTTCATATTTGATAAATACACTGAAATTTATTGTTGAGGGAAAGCTAGCTTCTATGTGCATTTCACTGGTTGCTTAGGCCAGATCATTAGGAAACCTTTTCCAAAGATTTTAGAAAAGCTGAAAATATTATTCAAATAAAACCCTTAAGCGAATAAGAATTTTAAATACTCAAAGTCTTACTTGTAACAATGCCAAAGCTTAAACAAAACACCAACAATAAACAGTAAGTTTATCTTTTCTTACATTCCCCTGCAATTGGTTGGGTTCTTTCCGACTCGAATTGTAGTTGTAAGTGGGTAAAAAGAAAAAACAAAATTAAAAAACAAATTGTTTCATTCTATTGTCTTCGTAAGAAAACAACAAAAAAAAACCAATTTGCCAATTCAGTTTTCTGCACGGGCACATGCAAGTATATTACCAAAGTTGGTTTCGGGAATACAAAGTTTATTATTAATAAGATTTCTGTATGACGTGCTTAATTCCCAATTTTTCATATTTGATAAATACACTGAAATTTATTGTTGAGGGAAAGCTAGCTTCTATGTGCATTTCACTGGTTGCTTAGGCCAGATCATTAGGAAACCTTTTCCAAAGATTTTAGAAAAGCTGAAAATATTATTCAAATAAAACCCTTAAGCGAATAAGAATTTTAAATACTCAAAGTCTTACTTGTAACAATGCCAAAGCTTAAACAAAACACCAACAATAAACAGTAAGTTTATCTTTTCTTACATTCCCCTGCAATTGGTTGGGTTCTTTCCGACTCGAATTGTAGTTGTAAGTGGGTAAAAAGAAAAAACAAAATGAAAAAACAAATTGTTTCATTCTATTGTCTTCGTAAGAAAACAACAAAAAAAAACCAATTTGCCAATTCAGTTTTCTGCACGGGCACATGCAAGTATATTACCAAAGTTGGTTTCGGGAATACAAAGTTTATTATTAATAAGATTTCTGTATGACGTGCTTAATTCCCAATTTTTCATATTTGATAAATACACTGAAATTTATTGTTGAGGGAAAGCTAGCTTCTATGTGCATTTCACTGGTTGCTTAGGCCAGATCATTAGGAAACCTTTTCCAAAGATTTTAGAAAAGCTGAAAATATTATTCAAATAAAACCCTTAAGCGAATAAGAATTTTAAATACTCAAAGTCTTACTTGTAACAATGCCAAAGCTTAAACAAAACACCAACAATAAACAGTAAGTTTATCTTTTCTTACATTTCCCTGCAATTGGTTGGGTTCTTTCCGACTCGAATTGTAGTTGTAAGTGGGTAAAAAGAAAAAACAAAATTAAAAAACAAATTGTTTCATTCTATTGTCTTCGTAAGAAAACAACAAAAAAAAACCAATTTGCCAATTCAGTTTTCTGCACGGGCACATGCAAGTATATTACCAAAGTTGGTTTCGGGAATACAAAGTTTATTATTAATAAGATTTCTGTATGACGTGCTTAATTCCCAATTTTTCATATTTGATAAATACACTGAAATTTATTGTTGAGGGAAAGCTAGCTTCTATGTGCATTTCACTGGTTGCTTAGGCCAGATCATTAGGAAACCTTTTCCAAAGATTTTAGAAAAGCTGAAAATATTATTCAAATAAAACCCTTAAGCGAATAAGAATTTTAAATACTCAAAGTCTTACTTGTAACAATGCCAAAGCTTAAACAAAACACCAACAATAAACAGTAAGTTTATCTTTTCTTACATTCCCCTGCAATTGGTTGGGTTCTTTCCGACTCGAATTGTAGTTGTAAGTGGGTAAAAAGAAAAAACAAAATTAAAAAACAAATTGTTTCATTCTATTGTCTTCGTAAGAAAACAACAAAAAAAAACCAATTTGCCAATTCAGTTTTCTGCACGGGCACATGCAAGTATATTACCAAAGTTGGTTTCGGGAATACAAAGTTTATTATTAATAAGATTTCTGTATGACGTGCTTAATTCCCAATTTTTCATATTTGATAAATACACTGAAATTTATTGTTGAGGGAAAGCTAGCTTCTATGTGCATTTCACTGGTTGCTTAGGCCAGATCATTAGGAAACCTTTTCCAAAGATTTTAGAAAAGCTGAAAATATTATTCAAATAAAACCCTTAAGCGAATAAGAATTTTAAATACTCAAAGTCTTACTTGTAACAATGCCAAAGCTTAAACAAAACACCAACAATAAACAGTAAGTTTATCTTTTCTTACATTCCCCTGCAATTGGTTGGGTTCTTTCCGACTCGAATTGTAGTTGTAAGTGGGTAAAAAGAAAAAACAAAATTAAAAAACAAATTGTTTCATTCTATTGTCTTCGTAAGAAAACAACAAAAAAAAACCAATTTGCCAATTCAGTTTTCTGCACGGGCACATGCAAGTATATTACCAAAGTTGGTTTCGGGAATACAAAGTTTATTATTAATAAGATTTCTGTATGACGTGCTTAATTCCCAATTTTTCATATTTGATAAATACACTGAAATTTATTGTTGAGGGAAAGCTAGCTTCTATGTGCATTTCACTGGTTGCTTAGGCCAGATCATTAGGAAACCTTTTCCAAAGATTTTAGAAAAGCTGAAAATATTATTCAAATAAAACCCTTAAGCGAATAAGAATTTTAAATACTCAAAGTCTTACTTGTAACAATGCCAAAGCTTAAACAAAACACCAACAATAAACAGTAAGTTTATCTTTTCTTACATTCCCCTGCAATTGGTTGGGTTCTTTCCGACTCGAATTGTAGTTGTAAGTGGGTAAAAAGAAAAAACAAAATTAAAAAACAAATTGTTTCATTCTATTGTCTTCGTAAGAAAACAACAAAAAAAAACCAATTTGCCAATTCAGTTTTCTGCACGGGCACATGCAAGTATATTACCAAAGTTGGTTTCGGGAATACAAAGTTTATTATTAATAAGATTTCTGTATGACGTGCTTAATTCCCAATTTTTCATATTTGATAAATACACTGAAATTTATTGTTGAGGGAAAGCTAGCTTCTATGTGCATTTCACTGGTTGCTTAGGCCAGATCATTAGGAAACCTTTTCCAAAGATTTTAGAAAAGCTGAAAATATTATTCAAATAAAACCCTTAAGCGAATAAGAATTTTAAATACTCAAAGTCTTACTTGTAACAATGCCAAAGCTTAAACAAAACACCAACAATAAACAGTAAGTTTATCTTTTCTTACATTCCCCTGCAATTGGTTGGGTTCTTTCCGACTCGAATTGTAGTTGTAAGTGGGTAAAAAGAAAAAACAAAATTAAAAAACAAATTGTTTCATTCTATTGTCTTCGTAAGAAAACAACAAAAAAAAACCAATTTGCCAATTCAGTTTTCTGCACGGGCACATGCAAGTATATTACCAAAGTTGGTTTCGGGAATACAAAGTTTATTATTAATAAGATTTCTGTATGACGTGCTTAATTCCCAATTTTTCATATTTGATAAATACACTGAAATTTATTGTTGAGGGAAAGCTAGCTTCTATGTGCATTTCACTGGTTGCTTAGGCCAGATCATTAGGAAACCTTTTCCAAAGATTTTAGAAAAGCTGAAAATATTATTCAAATAAAACCCTTAAGCGAATAAGAATTTTAAATACTCAAAGTCTTACTTGTAACAATGCCAAAGCTTAAACAAAACACCAACAATAAACAGTAAGTTTATCTTTTCTTACATTCCCCTGCAATTGGTTGGGTTCTTTCCGACTCGAATTGTAGTTGTAAGTGGGTAAAAAGAAAAAACAAAATTAAAAAACAAATTGTTTCATTCTATTGTCTTCGTAAGAAAACAACAAAAAAAAACCAATTTGCCAATTCAGTTTTCTGCACGGGCACATGCAAGTATATTACCAAAGTTGGTTTCGGGAATACAAAGTTTATTATTAATAAGATTTCTGTATGACGTGCTTAATTCCCAATTTTTCATATTTGATAAATACACTGAAATTTATTGTTGAGGGAAAGCTAGCTTCTATGTGCATTTCACTGGTTGCTTAGGCCAGATCATTAGGAAACCTTTTCCAAAGATTTTAGAAAAGCTGAAAATATTATTCAAATAAAACCCTTAAGCGAATAAGAATTTTAAATACTCAAAGTCTTACTTGTAACAATGCCAAAGCTTAAACAAAACACCAACAATAAACAGTAAGTTTATCTTTTCTTACATTCCCCTGCAATTGGTTGGGTTCTTTCCGACTCGAATTGTAGTTGTAAGTGGGTAAAAAGAAAAAACAAAATTAAAAAACAAATTGTTTCATTCTATTGTCTTCGTAAGAAAACAACAAAAAAAAACCAATTTGCCAATTCAGTTTTCTGCACGGGCACATGCAAGTATATTACCAAAGTTGGTTTCGGGAATACAAAGTTTATTATTAATAAGATTTCTGTATGACGTGCTTAATTCCCAATTTTTCATATTTGATAAATACACTGAAATTTATTGTTGAGGGAAAGCTAGCTTATATGCGCATTTTGAGCGGTCTTCACCTAGCATAAACTTGATGTTAATATTAAATTTAGTCAATTTATGTAACCTAGCATTTAAACATTTAATTTCTTTAAATCGCAATACACTCACACTTTTTCACTAACACACAAACAATTTTTGTACTTTCAGAAAATCGACTGTTTCTTCGATTTTTCGTTTATAATAATATGTATACTCTAATTTCAAGAAAGTAAGCCCCATCGCAGCGGGAAAATGAGGAGTTGATGACATAAATAATTAAAAAAATAGTGTATTATTTTTGAGAGAATAATAATGCATTCATTGGAATCGAGAAGATAATTTTATCAGACAAAATAATTATGGATTGATTACCACTATATTCCCACATTTGCAGAACATGGAATGAATTGTTTCCGTGAGTATTATTCGTGTTTTTCTATTACATTTTTTCTTAATACAAATCCGTTATTATACCCTTCACCACAGGTAGTGAATAGGGTATATATATAAGTTTGTCATTCCGTTTGTAATTTTTATAATATAAAGTATATATATTCTGGGTCCTTATGAGGAGCGAAGTTGAAATGGATTTTCCGAAGACTCCATATATGATGGGGGCCAGGTTATTATACATTTATGTCACATTTGGTCCGGAATTGTTTGCTATTGAAATTCAGCAAGATCGGTCCACAAATAGCTGAGATATGAGTAAAAACCCACGACTGCCTCAAATTTTTTCCTGTAAAGGTCCAATTAGACGTGGCATTACCATACCAATACTGTATTACCAAAACGACATAAGCATACCATACCAATTCAATTTTGGTTTCTACGGTCATACAGTGGCTATGGTAATACAGTGTTGGTAATGTGTTTTTTTTGTTGTTTTTTTTATACCCTTCACTACAAGTGGTGGATTTTATTTGTAATGTGTTTAATTTTACGCATCCACATACACATTAATGCATGTAAATGATATGCCGCTCAAATAAAGAAACAAACTCATAGACTCAATATATTTTAATTTAACGCTTCTTCAGTAAAAGCATTTGTAGCCGAGTTGTTAAGTTCTCTCCTGAGACTGATGATATTGCCAGTTTGAATCCCAAAAATAATTTTTTTTCATTTTTTTTATTTAATTTTTTTATGTTCTAAAAAACGATTTTAAGATTATAAAACGAATTTCACACATCAACTTTGGCAAAAGAGGAAACGGGTTTAGGTACATATATAAATTTTTTGTTTTTTTTTTATATTCTTCGGCATGGCGAAATGGAAAGTTGGCGTGGCTCAATTAATATTTATTTATACTTATCTAAAAAACGTTATTTATGTATTAAACTTTTTGTTCTTATCTCATCATGGTGAAGGGTATATAAGATTCGGCATAGCCGAATATAGCACTCTTACTTGTTTTTTTGCAGTTTTTATCTCGTCTACTAATTTTTATTATCAAGGATGAATTATTTAATTCATTCGCAGGATACATTAAAATAATTTAATACAATCTTAGGACATGTTAAGAATAATGAATTCTGGAATCAAATATTATACAAGATATGAATTATTTTCTCGATTCCTGTTGACTACCTTTTACCGCTGGGATGTTAGATATAGACTACAAGTAATGTTAAATTTACTCTAAAATGGAACATTTGACTATTAAACAAAACAAATATGGAAATACCGATTAAAGTATTTTTTAAACAAATTTTAAGACCTCTCTCCTACATTTAAATACTTTGTTATACCAATATTTGGTATATCCCTGCTGCATATTTTTGGTACAAGTATTTAAGTAAAAAATGCATAAATTTTGTGATTTTTTGTTTGTTTTGGTGTTTAGTTGGGGGAGGATGTGGGTGACTAAAACATAAAAATGTTGTTTAAATATGATTCAATGAGTAATCACACAAGAAAGCAAGCCACCAAAAAAATTAAATAAGAGTTCATAGTAAAATGTACATACATACATATGTATGCACAAAATATGGATTAAAGTGAACAGCTGACATAAAAAACTCTTGAAAATGTTAACAATAAAAAAATTTGTTAAAATTTCTTTAAAATGAGGGTGCCCGGATAGGCTTATTGGTAGTGAGCTAGTCTATCAGTGTGTGGATTGCGGGTTTAATTCCCGCCAGAAACTCTTGTCTGTTTTGCAGTGTTAATAGCTTAGCATATTTTCTGCTAGATTTAGCAGATTATGTTGCTTATTGCTTTTTATCTTATTTCCTTGTCTAAAAGCAGATTTTTTTTTAGCATACTTTTACTTTTTAGAAATAAAAGTTTTAGAAATACATATAAATAAAAATTCCTTTTTATTTAGCATATTTTTTTATAAAAATTCAGCAGATTTTTTACATATTTTATTTTTAAATTTTGCATATTTTTAGCAAATTTAAATTATTTAAATTATTAAAGTATTGATATAAAATAACGAAAAGTGTCCTTAAGTTCAATATGGTTTGCCTCATAGGTATAATTAACATGAATTTTCCCATTTGCTTTAGCCAACTTAAGCACATTATGGTTGGGCCTTAAGTTACTGTCGCTTGTATTTTTGTTAAAAATGTCCCTATTAAAATAAGTAATTAAAAAAAATTTTTTTTACAAAATTTTAAATGTATTGTTCAAAAAAAAAAAGTTCTCAAAGTTAATTTACAAGATTTTGTTAGTCGTGCCTAATTCCCAATTTTTATTCTAGATAAAAACACTGAAATTTATTGTTGAAACTAATAAAAATATACCTATGTATGTTTAATAATTTTTAAGAATTATGTCAAATTTTTAGTAGTTATAATAGTACTTTTAATCTTTTGTTTATATTATTTTATCTAATATTGACGCCATTTTTATCATCACTTCATTAAGAAATATTTATTTAGTTGGCCACACGGCATTTTGACATGTAAGAACAACATCAACATCAACAAAAACAACAATAACTCTATTGTACACTTTACAATGCATTAGATTTATGTATGGTACGTGTTAAATGAAGAGCTCTAAAGTTAGTGACTGAATAAGTGAATAAATATGAATAAAAACAACAACAAATATGTACATGCATTAACAACAACTACATAAGAATATAAAAAACAGTACACTGCAAAAAAAAAGTGTGAGGAAACAAAAGGCCCATTTGTTGATGATGGCAACAGCAACAGCAATAATAAAATAAATGTTGTTGGCTTGAAAAAAAAAACACAAAATAAGAATAAAGGAGTGCATAAGTATGCACATGTGTCTGTATATATGTATGTGTTTTGCGTAAAAACTGCAAAAAAGATTTATTGATTATAGCCTTTTAACAAAAAAAAAAAAAAAAAAAAAATTGTTTTTATTAAGCAACATAAACAAAAAGTACCGTTTTAGAAGTAAAATTATAAGTACTGGGACAAATGCATAACAATAAAATCAAGTTAAATGTAAAGTTTTTTCGTCTTTTTATTTTATTACTAGCAATGTTGCCAGAGCAAATTAAGTTAAATAAATTATTGTTTATTAAAACAAGTGATCAAATCCGACCATATGATCCTTCCCTACACCACAAAATTTAGAGACAAATTTATGAGAGTGTACCCTTTCTGGGACCCATGGGCAATCATGGACTCGCCAGAACAAAATTATGTTGTTAGGTTAAATTAAATACATGTAAAAGTTCTTTGTGCCGAAAATTATTTAGATATCTTCATCTATGTATACGAATTTGTTTTTGTTTTGAAGTGATTTTATATAGGAAATACATATAGTCATAAAATTCACATAGCAGCCAGCAAGCTAGATTAACGTACTCGTTAGATCGATGTAAAAAATGAATTTAAATCGATCGGTTTACTAAAAATTTTAACGCATAATATCCTTTCCACTTTGTGGTGTTGGTATAACAAGTTTTCGCTGTCTCTTTTTCTCAATTTTCTGGCCTAATAAACTGAGAACAGTCGATTAAAATAAATGGAAGTCAGACTGGACAAGGTCTGGGATACAGAATAATGGAATAAAGCTGATTATACTGGCATAGCAACAAGAGAACAAGCACTGTCATAAAACACATTTTAAACATTGTGCCTTTTGTCATATTTAAAACAATTTTAGTTTGCTAATTCTTCGCATTTCGAACGGTTTAACTGTTATCCGTGGAGCTTTTTATTATAGTTGTAGCCCAAAACATCCATCTAATGCTAAAGCAAAGAATACTTTGCTTGTGTGTTTAGTTTGTTAAATGGTCCTGTTTAAATGTTTTCGGTTTGCACATTCAGTCAGAGAGCGATGCAAAAAAATCTTTCTGTTGTGGAACTCAAGCACAATTTTCGATCTAAGTAAAAAGTGTTTGAATCAATTGTGTGAGTTAAATAAGTTTAGTGTTTTGAGGAAGGAGAAATTGCGTGTTATTTCTAAAGATTTTTCGCGGCATCGTGTATTTGACCACCTTTTGAAATGTTAAAACAAGTCTCCATTTGTAATAAAATTCTTTTACTCTTTCTGGTGCTGGAAATAAACGGTTATGAACTCAGTAGCTGATGAACTGCAGTACTTGCTGAGAGTTGTATATTCTTTAGTTTTTACATTTCTTTAAACTTTGATTTAGAAAAAAAACATATTAAGTTCAATATTTTATTTAAAAAAAAAGGTGATAAAATTCTGATTCAAATAAATTAATAATTGTAGAAATTTAAAATAATTTAAGTATTGCTAAATGATTAAAAAAGATAGGCTAAAATGGCAACGCTGATTAACAGACATGGTAGCACAATAACACTCGTCTAAGAGAAAATAAAAAATAAGTGGGAGTAAGTTGGTTTTGTTTTTAAGATGAGTACCGGAATATAGCCTTAAAAACACTTAAGGTTTTTGTTTAGGGTCATTACAAGTGGTTGGAAGGGGGAGAAGACCATAAAAATATAAAAATAATTGTCATCTGTGTAATAATGGGGTGGCATGGCAGAGGCTAAAGGGACTCTTAAAAATGTCCATTCACACATACCAACTTCATAGAACACTAAAAAAATAGTATTGGAATGATAGCCAGGGTTGTGTAATATTATAGACAAATTAAATTAAATGCTGTTATATTTTTTTTAGTACAGGAGCCTACAATTTTGTGCCGCATTGCTATTTTACCAAATAAATTAAGACTAGTTCCATTAGTTTGTGGAATCGCATCCATAAGTTCCATCCCTGACCTTACGAGTTTGAAAATTTGCCATAGAATTAATCGCTTTTTTGGCTTTTCTTTTTATTTTTCATTGCTTTTGTCTATTATTCAATCTCATTTCAACTACAAAGTCAATGACTATAAAACGTTTTTATTAAATCATTGTTAAAAGAAAATAATCTATTTGTAGGATGAAAGCAATAAATTAAGGAGTTTAATGGAAGTTTATACAGAGAAATGCGAGATAATTTAACATTTCACAAATGGCTAAATGAAATCATCAATCTTAAAGGATGCAGGATAATGTACATTGATTTGCCAAAAATATTTATGTTGTCTAAGAAAAAATAGATTAGTCAATATTAAGATTAAATCAATTAAGTTTGGTTAAATAAATAAATGGAGCAGTGTAATTTTTTGTGGCTTAAAATTTAAAGACAATTTAGCGGGTTTTGCAAGTCAATAAGGGGGTTTCAGTTACCATTTAGTTGAATTGCTTAAATTGTGAAACATTTTTAATTGATGACATTTGTAATTTAATAAATTCAGGAGTGTGCTGGAAATCGAAAACGTAAAACGCAAAAATTTTAAAAGCCGTTTTTTAATAAGATTTCTTTAATAAAAGAATTATATCACAAATGTCTCTCTATTAAACCGAATTTTTTAACAAAAATTATAAGAATTAGATGAGAAGCGTATTAAAAGCAACTTTAAAATTCTTTTGTTTTACGTATTCGATTTCCAGCACACCCTTGATTATTTCGTTAATTAAATCTATTACATGAATTGCATTAAAACATTTTTATCTGAATCAATTACAGCTTAACTGAGTTAACTGTATTAATTACATTGCAAATGAATCTATAAAATTGTAATTAAATTATTTACTTTGTAATGGAGTACACTTTATGAAAATCATTTACTTAAGTCGATGGCAGTAAAATGAAATTGTAATTAAAATAATTGAATCAATTATTTTGTAAATTTCTTGTAATTCTTTTTAAAATGATTTATTAATTGGCAAATACTGAATCAATTACTTGGAATCATATATGTAGTTTTCAATTACTAAATTACTGTTATTGTTTTATAGTTGAAGCAAATAATTGAACAAATAATCTTTGTAATTTGTATTTAACCAAATATCTAATAAAATAATTAAATGCTTTGTTTCTAAATAAATTAATTTAATTTGTATGTATTTGAAATAATAACTTTTAAATAAGTTCAAATACCCCGCATTTAAAAAATTTTTTTTTTATAATATAATATTTTGCTTTGTAGTTGTTGAGGCCCATGTGGAGTCGTGGATCTACTAGAAAAAAATTATGTTATGAGGTTAACCATAACTATTTTAAAAGTTATTGTAACCAAATTGTATATTAATTTATAAAGAAGTGTTAATTTTATGGGAATTATGAACAAATATGGATATTTCTGGGCCGAATTTAATCAAAATACAAACAGTATAAGATTTTTAATGGGCCCAAATACTTTTTTTTAGAAGAAATTTGTATAGGTGCTAAGTAAAATTATAGACCGATTTTCTCTATTTTTAATAGCCTGCGTCCAAATGACAGGTATGTACCCAATTTTATCAAATTATCTCATGGACTTTTCGCTCAAGGTTTAAAATGACAAACAACTAGCCAGCCAGCTGAAGGGATATCGTTGGATTCTTTAAGTTATTCTGAGTCGAACAGTATACATAAGATGCTATACATCGATAGCGAAATGGAGGGAGGCAACGTGTTTGGTATACAGAAATATATTCAAAAATATGACAGCAGTCTGTTACTCAGAATTAAAAACATTTTTTTTTTTTTGTTTCGCTTGGAAAGCACTTTAAAGAAAAATCAACAAGTTTTAAAATATGTTTTAAAAAGTTGGAATACTTATGAGCTATAAATTCTTAAAGAAATGCTACAGAAATGCTATTTTGACTAAAATAAGCAGACAGTGCTGCAAAGGGAAAAATATGCAAAAATATTTGTGCATATTTTCGATCGATGCCAAAATTCATTATAAGATCTAAAACAGATAAATATTTTGTTTGTACCTTCAATGGTCGCACTATTAAAAACATGCATATGTATTTACGGTTTCCCTAGTTATAACTATTTGTTGGTTCATTTTACTTTGTGAATTTGTTTGTTTCTATTCAAATTAATTTTTATTTCAATCACAAAATTGATTTTTGTGTTGTTATTTGTACACTCACAATATTATTACAGTAACGGACTGTAGTTTATTTAAGAAATATTCCGTTCAGTCATTTCTAAATAAATAAACATTTAAAATTCCAAGCAAATTTATTTTTAACTGATTCTAACAGTTATTCAAAAAACTAAGTGCATATTAATACGGATTTTCAGTTGCAGTTAATATTGTCCGTTGATTGAGTTAAATTCTTCTTCATGTTAAAGTAAATAAAAATGTAATTTAAAGCAACGAAAAGTTCATTTAATTTTTATTGTCAAAAATTCAACCGCGAATTCCGTAAAAACAAATCAATATTCAGTTATCTTATATAAATTAATTGTCAAAAAATTAACTACATATTCCGTAAAAACAAATAAATATGCAGTTATTTTATAAAATTTTACTGTCAAAAATTCAACACCATATTCAGTAAAAACAATTAAATATTCAGTTATTTTATATAATTTTACTACTAAAAATTAATTTTTACTTATCTATAAAAAATGAATTGCTTGTTTTGTGTAAGCAATTCCCATTTTCTATTTGTTAAAATAATTTAGTTAAATACATCAAATTTTAAAAGTAAAATAATTGCGAAGCCATATCGGTCATGCTGCTGGTGTCTTATAATTGAGAGTTCTTCTGTAAACAACGTGGTTTTACTGAATATGGTGTTGAATTTTTGACAGTAAAATTTTACAAAATAACTGAATATTTATTTGATTTTACGGAATATGGTGTTGAATTTTCGACAGTAAAAATTAAATGAACTTTTTGTTAAAAATAAATGAAAAATAGGTAGACCGGTTTTTAATTGAACTTTCATTTATTTTATATTACAATTTCAGTTAATTTTACGTACAGAATATTGTGAGTGTATGAATAAAACCGGTTATTTTTTAATGCTGCACCGAAATACGGGTTTTTTTAAATAGCCGGACATGTTCTGACATTCGCAAAACGCTTAACATTAGCCTTTCAGTCTTGAAATCACATAATAGCTGTTCTGTAAATCGCAATCGCAAAAAGATTGGCGACTTCAATTTGCAAAAGTCTGTTTAAGAGAACTATAATATTTGTACTAAACTATGGCAGACCGCAAGCAACATGCACGAGTTTCAGAACTCCATAAAATAAACCTGCAGTTTTGCGATTTTATGAACATAGCCTAGCTTCTATTCGGAATAACCGCGACCCGGTTTTTGAAAAAGTCTAATAATCGATCTACCTTTTAATTACAATATGTATTTTGTTTTTTTTTTTTTTGATTTTTCCATTTCTATGTTTTTAAATAAATATTTTCCCATAAAAACCATAAAACCAATTTTTACAAGCGACTTTTTTTTACTGTAAATGGATAAAATTAAATCTGCCAATATTTAATGTTAAAATCAATCATTTCAAAATCTTTTAGCACAAACAGCTCATTGCAGCCATAAATAATGGCTTCTAATTGCGGTTCTCATAAGCAAAAACTCTTGAAACCTGCAGCCTCCAAACAAATACATCTAAACTAGTCTAATTTGCCAATGTGAACAAATAGAAAACACCTTGTATTTTTTACTTGAAATAGTTTTGGTTAAGGCTTCTGGCTAAAACTTTTTTTTTTTTTTTAGTTTTCTTGCAGCAATTTAAAGAAAATTCCATTATGCCCACATGCACCCAAAAGCTCTAGACAGGTAACGAAAACAACTAAACTGCCCAAGAATTACAAGTCACTGGAGCCATTTTAAAAGTTAAGAAGGAGTAAAATTGAGATAAAAAAAATATTATTTTAAATAAAAAAAAAAAAAACAAATCCAAATTTAATTGCTTTATTCGTTGAAAACTCGTAAAAAAATTAAAGGCTGTATTTATTTAAAATTGAAAAAATTTTAGATACTGAATACTATTTTGGTATTTTGGCCAGTTTTAAAAGGCTTAAAACATTTTAATATTTAATTTCAAATTGCTGCATGACAAAAAAAACCACGCCTTGCCACCACATTCATACATACATACATATATGGAACAATGAAGCAGGCAGTTACATCTTGTATACTTTTTAAAATATGTATGTGCAATATGACCAAGAGAAGATGATGACGACGCAGCAGCAGTATCATAAACATAGGAATACATTAACGGAAGAACAAAAATAAGCATAATAATCACTTTTAACAAAAACATACAACATAATAAATATGGCAAGTAAAATGCAAAAAATAAGCAACTAAAATACACTTGGAAAAATGTACACCATATTTAGACAAACTATGTTTTAGAGTCAAAATCTAACTTCATCTTGGAGCAGTTTAACCGGGCCTTTACACATGCAAGTTCGAAAAACTGAATACACACTTTTTTTCAATAAATTTTTAGAACTTGCAGACAACTTGCAAGCCATTTATTACCCTTCGTTTCCACATGCAAGTAATTACTTGCAAGTAGTGTATACGTATTATCAACGAAAAATCGAGGAAACAGCCGATTGGATGAAAGTACAAAAATTGTGTGAATGTTAGTGAAGAAGTGTGAGTGTATTGAGTTTTTCGAACTAGCACTTGCATGTGGAAACGGGGGGGTTAAGACAGTGATTTTTTTACACTTGCAGCAAGTTAATGTCAAAAACATAAACAGTGTTACCAAATGGACTTGATTGCGTAAACAATAATTATAGTATTAACTCTTTTTTAAGTATACTTATATATAAATATTTCTTGTCTTTTTTTACAAATACAAAAATGTTAATGTCAAAAACATAAACAGTGTTACCAAATAGACTTGATTGCGTAAACAATAATTATAGTATTAACTCTTTTTTAAGTATACTTATATATAAATATTTCTTGTCTTTTTTACAAATACAAAAAAAAAGAAGACAACAATTCATTTAAATTTTAAAACATCAATCTCATTAAAAAACAATAATAATTATTAATGTAAACTTTTGATTTAAAAATAAAGCTCTGTTTCGCACTTGGTAACTCCGATTTATAAGTATCTTCAATTTGACTGTGTAAACATTCATGCAACTTGTATGACATTCGACTATTTCGTAGACATTTTCAATGTTAATACGTATACTCGACTTGCAAGTAAATATTTGCATGTGTAAAGGCAGGATAAGTCCCGAATCAAAAACTAAATAGTCCAGACATTTTCAGTGCATAGAAACTCAATCTTGTTTAGAAATGATCTTTCAATTCTGTTTCGAATTTGTTTAATCTTTTTTTTTGAAAATTCTTGAAATCGAACAATAATTTCGCTGAACCTTGATTCACTATCGTACGATTTATTCACAACAAAATTTCAAACATGTTTACCAAGTTTCATAAAATGGAAAATCCGTTTCGTTCAGATATTATTTTCGCACACGAGTTTCGTTTAGAAATTTTAATAAGGAATAATTTTCCTTAAAAATTGCCTTTACCATCAAGATAATCTTCGTCTAGAACATCTCTTTAATTTGAATTCAAAATTTATCTAAAAAAAAATATTTTTTTCGAATTAAAGATTATTTTTGTTTTCTTTTTGTATATTTTTTTTTTTTTGTTTTAAAAATGTTCTTCTTATCGTAGATATTTGTCCCATAGAAACCGTAATTGAAACCATTACAAATTTCAACTACAAATTGTCTTCGAATCCAAGGCAAATTTCGTCCTATGCGATGATTAATATTGTCTAGAAATTTTCATTAATTCAATGAAGAATTATTAGAAATTGAATTAAATTGTATAATCAATTGTCTGAAGATATATTCCTTGATTATATGATCAATTTCATTTAAAAATTGTGTTCGTTATTCAATTTCGTTTAAAAACTGGGTTTGATGATGATCCATTTCGTGTTAAAATTGTATTCTTTTTGTTGATAAATTTTTTCTAGTAATTGTATTCGATTTGGAGATAGATTTCGTATAAAAATTGTTTTCGATTCTACAACCAATTTCATCATAAATTAGACTTCAATTCTATGATAAATTTTATGTAGAAGTTGTATTTGATTTGATTAATCTGTTTTCAGACGGCTTATGTCTTAAGCCGGCAAAATACTTTCCTATTCAGTCGTACGATTTTTCAAAAAAATTTGTAAGCCCATAAAGTATGATAGTGTGGCCTAAAAATTAATAGAGTGACTGATTTTTTTTACAAGTCTTTCCGACTTGCAAATGTTTATGAAAATTTTCATAAAATGATAGATTCTATGCGATCAGAGTTGCATTTTCTTGTAAAGTAGCTGAGTCATTTGAATTTGCATCATTTTTGTGGGATAGTGTAGCATTGACAGCAGATTTTGCAGACATTTTTTTTATGTTGGATAGAATTCCGTCAGATTTTATGTGAATGAATCTTACGATTGTGTAGGATAGTATATCCCGGCCTTTATTGACATTGTAATTCTTACTTTTCTTTGAATTTATATTGGCTTTCAAACAATTAATGTCGTGTTGAAGACATGTTTTTTTTATAATCTGTAGATACGAATATAAAAGCAAAACAAAAACCGAATGAGAAAGCAAAACGTACTGACAGACATGAAACTGTGTACTCGCTTCTTTTCTCGTCGTCTCTCTCGCCAATCAAGTAGCAACCACGTCAATAAAACATGAGCCATCTGAAGACAGACTTATCAATTTTGTCTAGAAATTTGTCTTTGATTTGGTGATTAATTTCGTCTAAAAATTCTATTTGATGCGAAGACCAATTTCGTCTAGAAATTGTAATTAGCTCGAAAATTGATTTTGTTCAGAAAATGTATTTGATATAAAGATATATTTTGTCTAGAAATTTTAATTGATCCGAAGATCAATTTTATTTGTAAATTTTTTTTAATTTAAGAAGGTTCGTCGAGAAATTTTAACTTATTCTAAAAATTTTATTTTTTCGATTCGAAAAACAATTTGATGTAAAAATTGTACATGATTTAATTTTCGACATGTTCGACTAAAAATTTTATTTGCTTTATGATCAATTTTGTATGGACATTTTCTTTGATGCGATTCTCAATTTCGTCTAGAAATTGTTTTCGATTTGATTATCACTTTCGCGTAGACATTTTTAATTTGGATTTTTAGCTTCGTCTTAGAATTTTATTCGATTCTTTTATTTGATGATCAACATAATTTTTAGGGCACGCGTTCAATATTTATTTTGTTATTTGGCTCGGCATCCATTTTAATGAATTGATGAATATTTATATTCCAATATTTTTGCCTGTTTAACTAGCTTGATGGCTTTTTCGTTAAATTACAAACTAGGTATACAAAAATGTTTTAATTTCTTATTTACATACCTATTTAGTTTGTTTTTTTCCTTCTAACTAAGATATCACGAATTTTTATCACGAAGAATGTTAAACGTTCAATATTTATCACGTGATCCGTGATCCAAATCGTGGATCACATTAAATAAGCTATTCTGCTACATATATAAATCGCGATACTGCATGTCTTCAAATCGAGTACATATAAATTTTTTTTATGCAAAATTCTCTTTCAGTGTAACTTATGTAAACATAATAACAAAAATTATGACAATAACATGATAACAATAATAAAGAAGATAGTTGGTTTGTTTGGTATTGTTATTGTTGTTGTCACAAAAACAAGACAAAAGATGAAGCTCACATACACACAGGCACTAAATAAAAGTTTTCTGTGATAAAAAAAGAAGGAGTATAAAATTTGTTCTTACATTTCTTTATACTCTTCTTCTTTCCTACAACAAAAAAGTCATTTCATTCCAGGCAACAAACAGTAATATTAATAATAACAACAACAAATATTTATAAACACATGCAACAAAAAAAAAACATGTTAAGAAAGCTTAACAAAAAAGCCTATAGAAGAGAAAAGATGCAAAACTTGTTTTGTATAATATGTGTGAGTAAGTGTGATTAAGTGTTGCCAGGGGAAAAATACAAAAGTTACGCTTTTCTTTCAAAAAAGTTATGTTTTTTTTTTCTAATATGTAGTCACATTTTAAAATAAATACATATACAAAATAAATATTTTTATTCTTTTTTTACACAGAAGAAAAAATGGCCAATCTAGCGACGGAAAAATAAAAAAAAAATATAAAAACGCAGCATCAAAGCGGACAAATTAGTGAATTAAAAAATAAAATGTATTTAACACTTAGGCCCTTATTAAGGTTCACAACTTAACTCAGTCAGTTGTAATTTTGTTATGTTTTTGTTCACCTCAATTATAGCAAAGTTGTAAACCGTAATACAAAATATAAGAAATTACAACTCAGCTGAGTTGAGTTGTGAACCGTAATAGGCGTCTTAGTTACGTACCTGTACCCATGACACGGGAGTTGTCGGGAAACTTTTTGATTGAAACGTGAGAAATGGAGGCCATAAATTAAAACAAACAACTGCTTTTCTCATTTAACTGCTTCTGTAACATTTTTGGCGAGTAATAGCTGTCAGGTAAGGAAATTGCTCGCCAATGTACAGAAAAATGGTGTCTGTAAAATTTTTGTGAGAAAGTTCCCGCTATGAACTGTCAAAAAAACTCACGAATAAAAATCAGGTGAGAAAAATTTTTGACACAAAAATATATATTAAAAATGCAAAATGCAATGAATAATAATACGAAAGAGTTAAGTATTTTGTTCTTGATTGATTTTTCATTGTTTAATTATATTGCTTTTAGAATTTTTTGAAAAAAATACAAATGTTTTCAAAGCCATTTTGTAAGCAACAAACATTGAAGTCGCACTTTATATTATTTGGTATAGCCAAAAATCTTGCAGTTTTAGTAAATTTTGGTTCCCGTCAACGATTGCCCCGGTAGGCTAGCTGGTAGTGAGCTAGTCTATCAGGGCCAGGTTGCGAGTTCGATTCCCGCCAGAGACTCTGGTTTCTTTCCTGCAGACAAGCGTAGAGCTTCGCGGGATAAGCTGAGGGAATTAAAATAAAAAAAATGTGTCTGACTGGCGTTCTCAACGTCTACAATGTATCATCGGCTTCAAGCGCAATGTTATGACATTTATACCGTTACGACGTAGTCTCTTTTGATAGTATTCGACATGAGTTTTCTGTTACTTTTCGAGAAACCATGGAATTCCTACAAGAAGAGAATGAACGAGTTGTCACTTTTTTCACGTTGGTGTTAAGAAAATGATAGAATGAAATGACCGAAATCAAGTTCTCTGTCATTTCTTTCTATCATTTTCTTAACACCAACGTGAAAAAAGTGACTACTCGCTCATTCACTTCTTGTAGGGATATTTTGTTTTATATCTTTTCGATGTGAGAAGTTCTCACCAAAGTTACAGAACATTGGTACTGGTTTGGGAAATATCGGTAAAACCCCACATTCCTTATTGATTTTTATATCAAATTCGTTGGCGTATTGAATCGGTTATGTTGGACGTTTTTGGACAGAGTAATGTTTTGATTTTTAACGGTCTTTCCTTCTGCACTATTTTAGATAAAGTTAAGAGCGTAAATACAGAAAAAATCTTGTTTTGAAAACTTTTCCAAATTTTTACAGAGATACAAAAAGGTATACCAGTGTATACCTAAAATTTTTGTAGGACCTTAATATAGATATTATAGAGTAATATTGTTTGCTGCAGAGACTTGCGGATTTGTGTTTCATAAAGAAGGCGCCTGAAAGAGAAGTTTACCGCGATAGACACAAATGTACCATTATCTGATTAATCCGACGTGATGGGGAAAAACAGAGCTCCAATTCGGCTTTATCATGCCAAAAATAATCAGTTGTAATGTATAAAAAAACTTTTTCAATGTGGACCTGTGTAAAAGAAATAAAACTGAAAACTTATACAGTTGTCGATTAAAGAATTTTTATCGTCCAAAGAGTTCGTATTCAACAACATTAGCACTTACTGTGTTGAAAAAATTAAAAATATCTGTTTACGTTTTAACGGCCTTATCCCGATAATTCATCTAGAAATTTTTTGTGGATAAGACTATTTTGGAAGATATACGTTTTCTGCCGACTAGAGAGTTTTATCGGTAAAATTGGTATTATACACCAACATGTAGCGCCCACTGTATTAAAAACTGCCGCCTAGTTTTTAACGGAGCTTATAGCCTACAACCTTTCCTATAATTCATCAGATTATTAGTTAAGATGGTATAATTTTTCCTTCGCTAGATTGGTCTTATTTTCCAGTGTGTTTCAGTGATAATAAGAAGACAACGAATTCATTTATTAAACAAAAACATAATTCATAATAAAAAAAGATACGTGTGAAATTAAAAAATCAAGCATATTCCTTTTTTGAAATATTTGAACAATGAATCAAATACTCTTTACAAAATATTTTTTCGTACTGTGCTTTATACCAAAAATTACGCAAATTTGGCCAAAATACCAAAATTATACAAATTACGTTACGAAAAAATAAACAAATGTAACCAAACGGCATCACTGGTGTGAGTGATTATGTGTAAGTGTGAAATTAATAAGTGTGAGCTTTTCTGTTCCATCTTCTTTTTCTTAACAGAGATAATGCAAAAAAAAAAAAAATGTTTTAGACAGTAACAGAATCAGATTCTTTTTCTTAAAAACAAAGATTTAAACAAAAAAGCATGAAAACGCAGCTTGGAATATGAGGTATTGTCTCAATATATGTATCTACTTGTAGAATATGGTAACACAAGAAGACTTAAAGAATAACAACAAGAACATCAAGTAAATGAGTAGTTAGACAGACGTGCAATTTGGGCAGGCTGAAATGGCTAAATTACAAAGAAATATACACACACATACATTGAACAACAATAAGGAGTAATATACAGGGTGTTTACTTAGACTAGATTTATTTAAAATTAGCTAAATTGTGGGGAAATGTTTAAATTAGAGAAGTTATCGGAAACCTGCGGTAAAGATGAAAATGTTTAAAATTTGCATCCTTACCAAAGGATTCTTTCAAAAATTGATAGTTTGTGGCATACAGAAAAAATGCGGCAGCAATGCAACGGCAATGCTTTGCTAATGAAAAATCCGATTTTGACAGATCGTTTAATAGTTAAATTTATTGCCAAAAACAATAAATCGCCTATCAATTGCTTTCGAATCTAATGAACAATTTTTGCTTAGAATTTTTTTTTTTAAATTTAGCATTACAACTTTATCTATGAATTGCAGCTGAATCTAAAATAGCAATTTCGTTAAGAAACAATTCCTCGGCAATATTCCGATTGCGTTTGTGCAATTTCCGATTTGGTTACCGCTAAAGACATGCGGTAACTACTGTTATTTATATCTTTAAATGGCTCGTGCCGAATAAATATTTAAGTGTTCGAAATAAAGCACGTTTGTCCTTTTTTTAAACCCTTCACCACGAGTGGAGAGGGTATACAGTCAAACTTCCATAACTCGAATCACCATTATCCCAAAAAAAAACTTCGACTTATGGAGACTTCGAGTTACAGAATTTTCTTGTTGAAAAGAGAATAAATTGCAAACTTGTGTACATTTTGTATTTTTTGTTTTAAACAGGCACTATTTGAAAGCTTCATACCTAAGCATGTAGGTATGTATTTGTAATAAACAAGTTACAATGAAGTAAAATATCGGCATGGTTTGACTTCTAGCTGCTGTAAACCAATTGAGGACTGCTATGGCGATAATTTTGTATATTTGGGTCTTAATCATTTTACTAAAGAGATGAGATACTGACTCAAACGAGTTGATAATTAATTCTTTATTTTTAAAAATCTATGAGACCGTACTAGCTGGGACACCATATTTATAGTCTGCTTCCTTTTTCTTGAATCCACCCTCGACTTCTTTTATAAACTTATATTTCCCTCCATCGACAAACATTATAAAACACGTTTACTTGCCATGAAATAAACACATACAAATAATTTTAATATATTTAGGCAAACCAAAAGACACACGTAATGTACAAAAAGGGATTCCCCCGAAAAAAAGAGCAAAGTAAAATATACAAACCTGCTAAACAAGCAAAAGAAAGCAAACTAAATAAACAAATTAAACAAAACAAGCAAAAAACTTCGAGTTATAGAATACAAATTTGAGTAATTGGTTCGAGTTATGGAGAATTTCGAGTTATGGAAGTTCGAGTTACGGAAGGAGAATTGTATGTAGTTTATTGTTTTAGAGCTACTGCCAACACTGTTGCCAACTTTTTTTGAACATTTCCCGCCAAATCGGAGTTCAAAACCGCTAGAAACCGCTAAATATTTAATTTAGCGGGAATTTTTTTAAAAATACCTCTAAAACCTAAACATTTTTATAAGTTTTATATAAATCTAGATATAGGCTGATTTTTCAAACGTATATGACTTTCAAATTACGTTGCATACTAAGGTTTCCAACTTCCCTATTTATTTTATTTCCAAAAATGAAATAAGTTAGAGTTATGTATTCAGCTGTGCCGAATCTTTGATACACTCCACCAACAGTTAGAATATTCCCGGAGTGGTCTTTATATGGGACATATGGTAAATTATAGGCCGATATTCACGAAATTTGAACAAGTAATTTATAGTCTTTGACTGACCAAATGTTATTATAATAGAACACAGATTGAGAGCTCTACGGTTCTACGCGTACTAAAGCTTTTTCCGAGAGTAGGGTTTATATGAGGCCAATGGTAAGTAATGGACCGATCTGATCGATAGTTGACAGTGTAATTTCTAGTGATATAGGACGAATTTGTGCAAAATCTTATATCAATATGTGCATTCCGCCATTAGTTTTTGTAACAATATTTTTATAGGGTGGTTGTTCCACATTTTAATTCATAACTATTTTCCTACTGAACCGATTGTGCTGGAGTTCAATCCCAAATTGCTTAGGTGAAGTCTAAACAATTGAATGCCAATATTTATCTTTTCCTTTGAGTCGTTTGAAAGTGAGCGAGATTTCAACAGACGGACATGGCTTAATCGACTTAGGATTACTCAAGGAAACAGAATAAATATACTTTATGGGGTCTAAGATGAATATTAAAACAGTTTCACCCGGAATGACAAACTTAGTATATAAGTAATGCTAGTTTTGGTAATTATTGGCCGTTTTAAGCAATTAGATAAAATTAGTAAGATGAAAGTTAGTGAATTTTATTGCTTGGGATCTATCGAGATAATTAACGTTTCCTTACCTTTTGTTTCAAAATTTTAAGCAAGCTAAAAGTTGTGAATTGTCACATACATCCCTAACAAAATACTAACTGAAAATCTTAAAAAAATGTCATATACAATCTTCAGTTCACGAAAAATACAAAAGTGAACATAAACAAGTAGTTTTTAGCCAGATAAACAAAAAGAAAAATTAAAAAATCTGTTAATTTTAAATTTGAGAAAGGTTTTTGAAGCGAAAATGAGCCGCTGAGAGTTGTTTGAAAATCGCTAGATTTCCCGCTTACCGCTAAAACGTATTTTTTCCCGCGATTGGCATTTCAAAAACGCTAGATTTAGCGGGAAAATCTCTAAATTGGCAACAGTGACTGCCAATCAAATTGGTTCGAGTAAGAGAAAATTCGAGTTAGAGAAGTTCGAGTTATGGGAGTTCGACTGATTTATATAAGTGAATGGCAAGCCCTAAAGTTTCTTAATTAGGTACAAACGTCTTGATTATCAGTGCACAACATCCGACAAAATGTGGGCGGGATTGGAGAAGTGGGCTTGGCACTTCCCATACAAAAACCGTATAGCTTTCTGTATATCTAGAGAACGGCAAGAGCCAAAGTGTTCAAATTATTAACAAGCATCTCAGTTTGCGGAAGTTAGTGGGCGGGAGTGAAGAAGTGGGCGTGAAACAAAAATAGATTTATTTATATCTAAAGAACTGCAAGAAAATAGATTTATGTATATCCGGAGAGCGGCATTAGCCCAAGTTTCTAAAATAGGTACAAGTACTTTGGTAATCAATACACAACATTCGACGAAATGTGGGCGTGATTAGAGAGGAAGGCGTGACACATAATAGATAAAATTATATTTTGTTGAAGCCAAACATTTATTTCATTGGCCAAAATGTAGGTATCAATTTTAACGTTATTTAAAAAAAACCGAAGTTTCAATCTCAAAAACATGTAAATTCTGTTTCTTTTTTATGAAAGTTCACCATTTTGGTCAAGTTTTGTTTTTATAAGCAAATATAAAAAAAAATGTTTTTTATTGATTCTGAATCAAACCATAAACTAAGGAACGCTTGTCAAAGCCCCCTGTATTTGGATAAAAAGTTTAGCAAGTAGGTAGTTGGGTTAGACTTACAAAAACAATGGCAACAAAAAACAACAATAATAAAAAGGCATTGTTGCCTTTAAGACACAGTTAGGTTTCGACTGAGCCTCTGCATTACAAAACAAACAAAATACAAAATCTTAAGCCATTTTATTGTATTGTGTGTGGATATGACTACAAACATACATATAAGTACATTTTGCCTGTCACGGGGACAAGCTGTAGACAGTTGGTTTCTTAGCCAAAAATGGCCGTAGGAGTATAAACAAAAAAAGAAAAACAAAAGCAACCAGCCAGCCAGCCAACGAAACCATACTTAAAAAGATGTCATGAAATTGAAAACCCAAGAAAGGAAAATACTCATCAAACATTTGAAACTCCCATACATACTTGTACTATCCATAAACAATTCGCATAATGAATTAAACCATAAATACACGATGATGTACCGTTCGTATTTACGTTAAAAAGTTTCAAAATCCCAAATATGGGTTTTTGGAATAGTGGACCTGGTTTTTAATGTCTGTTAAACAATCACCATTTGGTATCTAACAAAAAAAAAAAAATAAAAAATATATAAAAAAAAATCCCGATAAACACAATAAATGGCACATTAACAATTCCAGTTGTAATAGTCGTCGTTTAAGCCAACAAAGAATTTAAAAAAGTCAACATTGTTGTTTTAGTTCTTATAAGGTGAAACAGCATTTGCGACAATAGATACTAGATAAAGACACAAATGCAAGTACACATCTTGGTTTCTTTGTAAATTGTATATTTTAGAAGATCATTGCACTCACCCGCACTGCTTGCACAGATGAAAATGTCGTAAAAATTGTTCAATTTGTTTTAAGTTTTACAGCTACAATGAACTTAAAGTTAGTTTGCAATTTATTTTTTTATAGGTATATAAAATAGAAAAGAAATCGAAAAAATAGCAATTATATAAAAAAAACATTTATAATACTACGACAATGACGTTAATGATGACACTGGCATGTCAGGTTGTCTTTTCTTTGTTTTAACTATTGTACGTGTAAGCACCACCCTAATATTGAATTAAAAAGATGTAATTTTGTTTTAAATCATATTAATTTAATTAAAATGTTCCATGTACGCACGTAAAATATATTGGTGTACCTTATAGGGAGACTTCTGATGAACAGCGTTACCATATCAACATTAAGAAGTTAGTAAAGAAATAATAGGGACCTCTCGGTTTTCAAAAATGCTCTCAAACTTTACAACAGATCTTACAAAGTTTATTTAAATTGCAAAACATGGATAAAGGGAATAAATCCTACTTATGCAGAGTATTTTGAAAACGGACGTTACGTGCACGAAATGACGTTAAGCAAGCCACTGGACAATCAATAGTGTCCCACTGAACGTTCGGGTTTGGCAAAAATAAGGCGCGGCCTAAGTTTGTTGTTCTCCGATATCTTTACCGAACACCGAACTTTTTTATGAAATTACATATTGATTATCATGTGTGTTTATGAAAATAACACGAAAGCACCACATTTAGAAGTCCAGGAAGCACAGGACAGGAGATAATGTTGTTAAAAAAGAAATTAAAATATATTTGACTCAACCTTTAAGTTTTTGAAATACAGATATAGTTAAATTATATATATTAAAGCTGTGACCAAAAAATTTTGGTTCAGCACCACCGAACACAGCGCTGCTAGTGAGCAGTTATTAAGTCAGACCGAAGAAATAATCTACACAGCTCATCTCAGACAATGCGAAATATTTGGGTGACAAACTGTCATGGAAACAAAACACAGAGTCATAAGGCTCCGGTAGCTTACTACACTTGTGTCGTAAGATTCAGGGGAATAACGCTATTTATGTGGAAAGCCATAAAAATATTTCTGCTAATTGGCCAGATGGAATCAAAAGTTTAAGTCGTTTGTAGGACATCACCTAGTCTATGGTAATGAACATGAGCTGACGTTCTAGCCAGGAAAAGTTCGGCTGTGGATCTATCGACGGCTATACCAATCGCAATAACCATTGGAACGATTAAAAACAGAATTTTTAAGCACTTAGAGTGCGAAGCCAGCAACAGATGGCACAATATTGACACCTGTAGGATCACAAATTTAACGTGGCTATTCTTTAATGTAAAACCTATAAAGCAGCTTATGAGGACTGGTCGGGGAGACATCTCCAAATTGCTGGCACTTTTAACGGACCATAAAATGTACATTGTCTAAGTTGCGACGACCCTCAGAAGGAGAAAACGGTGTTTCACCTTCTCCTGGTCGGCTACGTACTTACCAGTCTCTCCGCGATATCGGAGATTAGGGTAGTGGCAGTATTAGCATATCTAAGGGTGTCACTCCAAGAGTCTTCTTGCTTTTTCACAATCTGTGAGACACCACGTTAACCAACCGACCATTCTTATAATGATACAAAGAATTAATAGAGCTTGATATTCCACTAGCATTTTATTATCATCTTTGGGAAACCATTCTATTCGACTTGTTTATGTTGAGAGTCGATTAAACCTTTTTACTTAAAAATATATTGTTGCATTGGTAACAACTTAATGTTTAGTGTCTAAGACCACATCGAGGAACTAGCCATGGCTCTTTGAAACAGCACCAATAACAGACCCCATAAACAATAATAGCTTTAGTTCGAAGACACAGTTCTTGGCATATAAATAAATGTTGTATATATTTAATCGGGTTCATTTAAACGGGCTTTTGCTTTAATCGGTTAATCGCTCGATTAATTAACCGAGGTTTTGGTTTAATCGATTAATTTTGTTATTGATCGGTTAACCGATTAATAAAGTTTTGTTATAAATTAAGTAATTTCATTAATTAAAAATGCAAATATTATTTATTATTTAGAGTTTATGTAAAAATAAAAACATTAACATAACAAACAAAACCATTCTTGAACTAAAACGAGCAAACAAATAAGTAATTCATATATATAAAAAACATATTTTATAATTTATACATAATAATGGCCCATAATTATGGTCAAAAATAAAGTTGCCTTTTTTAAAGTATACTTTAGAACAATGGTGTTGACATGCATTTAAAGCTGGTTTTAGTTTAAAGTATACATTATTTTTGCTATGAGTATGGGCCAATATTTTTATGTATTTATTAAAAAATAAACTGTGAGATTTTTTTATTAATTATTTCAATAGTTCATTTCAATAATCTTTTGGAAAAATAATTTGGTTTATATGTTTAGGATTTAAGCGATTCTTTTCTTTAGTTTTGATAAAACTTGACTTGGAAAAAATTCTTTCACTTATCGAAGATGTTGCAGAAATCGAAAGCAACCCATAATATAGATTCAAGAATGATAAAAACAAGATTATGCATTGCACATGTTTACAAAATTCAACTGTTTAATATGACGTCACTTTAGCATTGCTTGTGTTTCTATATTTCTTAATTCTCAGTCCTTCTTCAGGATTTCTCTTAACATATTAAATCTTCCATTATGCCATTATTTCGGCTAATTTTGTGAAAGATTGTTTGTGTTACAACCGAGAGTTTCTTCTATTGTCAGGTCATCATCTGACTCATCTTGGCAAAGCTCAGCACCGAACATTCTGCAAAAAATGTATTACCGAACTCCCAGTTTCTGTTTTTGTACTGTATTTTAAGAATGTATTGCTCGAAGGAAATATATATTAGAGGGAAAAATATTTTCCAAACATGTACCTTTTTATATGAGACGAAACAAATAATTAAAAAAAAAATGTTATAATACTACAAAAAACTAAAAAAATTTGTTACATCGGTTAATCGGTTAATCGGTTAATCGACTGAAATTAACCGGTTTAATCGTTAATCGAAAATTGCTAATTTTAAATTAACCGATCAGTTAATCTGCTAGTTATTAATCGGTTAACCGATTAACGGTTAACCGAATGAATACCCTACTACATACATATACAAATTAAAACACTTGAAACTTTTTTTCAAATATGGTAGAAAGGAAAAAACACCCAAACTTTACTATGCCAAGGTACTTATGGCTTATTACAATTTCAAAAAAGCAATAAATAAAAGTTTAAACAAACTTTCTCATTGATTCATTTTTAGTAACTGCAATTTACAATTTTTAATTTTCTGCCGATTAAATACAGATACTGGCAATTCTGGAATTATGCTTTAAAACTAATGTTATAACAACACAGAAAAAAATAAAAATTGATTTCAATTAATAAATTTGTGATATTAATTAAAAAATTAATTAAATTTGCACCAGTAAACAAATTAATAGTATCAATTAAACCAGTTAATAGTATTAATTAAACGTTTAATTCACTTGATTAAAAGTTTAATTGGCTTGATTAAATTTTTAATTAAAACGTATTATATTTTTGATTAATGCTTTAATTGGTGAAAAATTTTGGAGAATTTTTTCTGTGAACAATGAGGAAACGACAAATATATAGTTCGATAAGCGGTATATTTTTGTATTTGTTTTGGATGCTATTCTAATGTCACGTACGTGGTGCAAAAACCTCATTTGTCTTTGTCATTTGAAATTGATCAGTCTTTGGTGTTTCAAAATAAAAGTTCAAAGCAAGATATTTGTTGCAAAAAATATTGATCGGATTTTTTTTTTTGAAATTGGTGCAATTAAAATTTTATAAGCTTTTAAAGTTCGACACGTATTATATTGTAAGTACCAAAATGAAACTAAATGCATCATCTCTTACTATGTTGCTATTTAGTTTAAATTTGGTCAAACCTTATCTTACTGTCAAAATCATCATACAAAATTTTATTGCAATCGGTCCATATTTGCCCATAGTTCCCATACAAGTACTACACCCGAAAATAGCTTTTAATGGCATAAACTCCCTTATACATAAATGTTGGTGTTTACATAAAAATTGGCGACAATGACTTTAACGATAGGTTCTATGTCATGAGAAAATGTTCTGCGGGTAGGTCCAAAATTAACCATAGGTCCCATATAAACCCCCTTCCTTAAATCGGTTAGGGGCAAACAAATCGCTTATAGATGGAGATAAATAAATAATATTCGGCACAAATAACTTTTATATAATTTTTAACCTCATAGCATAATTCTGTTCTGGGGATCTTGATTGGTCATGGGTCCCAAATAGGGTACACTATAAATTTTTTTTTTTTTTCAAATATTATGGTCGGGCTTGACCGACTATACTTTCTTACTTGTTTGTTTTAAGTTTTTGTAGACATAAAAATATTTACAAGAAATATATTTCATGCCTTGTGAATACTATATATTGGAGAAAAATCTGTCACGAACGATGTTACATTTTGTTCATTATAAAACCATTAAAATAACATTTCTTTTTACAATTATGGATTGTAAAGAAAAAATATGTGGTTTAATGTAAAAAATTAAAAAAAGAAGAAAAACCTCCCACAATTCGCAGATTTTCATATTTTTTACATTTACCCCAAAATCACTTCCGTTTTATATCACGTACGATATGCACTTAGTTTGCTCAATATTTTGGACAACAAGGTTCCCAATTTAAAGGAAAATTTTCCAGTTACTATAATTTTTGCAAAATCTCTATCTATCTGAAGGCGTACAAATGTCACGTACGATGACATGGAAATGCCCATATGTATTTGAGTTTTCTTGTTCTCGATTAAATTTAATTTTTAACTATTACTTCGTTCTAAAAAAAATCATTTAAATAACTTAATTAATAATTTAATGTCACACAAATTTAATTTTAAGGTGAAGAATACGAACAACAAATTTGCGAAATTTATTGTCCTTAAATTCCCGCTTATAACTGATAAATTTTACCGGAAATTCCAAAAAAATTTCCGGATTAAGAACCCTAGTTTTAACACAACAATCAAAATATTGAAATTTTCAAACAAAATTAATCAAAGACTATCGTAAATGTGCACAATAACGAACACCTAATTCGCAAAAAAAAAAAAAACACTAGAAAAACCAATCTAAGACAATACAATAAATACTACCCTACTACAAAGCTCAGCTCTCTATTTACACACACGCACCTATTTATTACTCTTGTTACCAAAAGAAAGAAAAAAAAACAAGAAAAATTACTACTATATACTACTCTGACAACCCCTCTCTGTCCCTCGCTCTCTTAAGGAACCATGTATAAAACTAATAAAGTGGAAAAGAACAAAAAAAAAGTACCTATAAAAAAGAAAATTGCTATACATCACAAAATTTAAGATTTTTCGAAAATTTTTTTTAACAATTCAAAAATTTCTTTAGAAATTTATTAGATTTAAAAGGAATTTTTTAAAAACTAATAAATCTTATAGATGAAATTGTGAAAAATTAAAACAAATGTTTTTTTTTTTATTATATTAAAGGTTGCTTTTGGAAAAATTACCATTTTTTCGTATACACACTTCATACAAGATTTTTCGAGGAATGATGTAGAAGAAAAATTATTAAAGTTTCACTTAAACTTTTTTTAAGATTTTTAAGAATTTTTAATTTTTTTTAATTTTAATTTAACTTTTTTTCCTTAAATCTTTAAAAACAATTATTCATTTATTCTTAAGAACTTTTGCTGATCAAAATTTTCTTTAATTTTTTTATAATATTTAATGAATTTTTTTTAATTTATTCTTTTTTTGCTTTGCTTTACTTTTGTAAATATTAAATTATATATTTTATTGGTAACACATTCAAGCACCTTCGTTTACACACACTCATTCACTCATGTATAAATATTTAAAAGAGGAAAAACTTGTACGAGCGTTTTTAACACTCATTTTTCACACAAACGCAAAATCTTCTGAACACTAATTACACACACACAACCAACAACAGCAAGAGGAAAAACTTAAATTTATATTAAAAATTAGTTGTAAAAAAGAAATATGTTTTATGTATAATAACAAACTCCCGACCGACAACCGACAACGATGACTGACGACAAAGGAGCTGCTACGATTATTGAAAAACGTTTTTTCTTGCTAGCGTTTTTTTATTTGTTTTTGGTTTTTGCCAACATAAAGTTCACAAACTTGTGAATTGCAGCGCACAAACTCCACATGAATTAAGGCACACACACACACTTAAATATACATACCAACACTTATTTACTCTTATCAGAGTTGCCAGTTAAAATTTGTAGAAAATCGTAAAAAATTCGAGAAATAACAAAAATATATAAATATGCAAAAATCTTTGAAAATTAAATATTTTTGAGTGAAAATATAATTTTAGAAATTATGTTCGAGTTTTCGAAATTATGTCCGAATTTTCGAACATTGTAAAAAATTTTTAATATTTTTAATTAGGCTTAAGTTCATTAAATTTAATTTTCATTAAATTATTTTTATGTAGAAAGGAATTTTACAACATGAAAATTAATTAAAATTGTAATTGATAATCTTTCATTCTTGACCGTGGCCGGGATTCGAACCGCGGCCGGCAGGTGACATGTTTCATGACATGTTTCGATCACAACCCCTCGATCTCCTCAGATGGATTAGCCATTTTAAACTCGCAGCCATCGACGACTGCTGACGTCAATAGTCAAACATCAATCCTTAAGCCAAATTGTATTTTAACCCTTGGTAGATCGAAATTTGCTTTTTCGAATGATTATCCATTTTAATTCTGTTTTTTCGTACTTTTGTCAAGAATTCTTCTTGAAGTCCAAAGTACATTTTTTTTTGTGTTCTCTTCATTGTCCTTCTTTTTCCTGTTGACCTTTTTCAGCACAACTTGAAGGACAAATGAACACATAGAGCTCGTGCCTTAGCTTTAAATTAATTAAAATTGTTCTTGATAATCTTTCATTTATCAAAATTACCCCTTGCAAAATAGCACTCAAAAATCATATTAAATAATGAAATAATTAAATATTTTTTTATCCAAAATTTTTTAATATTTTTAATTAGGCTTAAGTTCATCAAATTTAATTTTCATTTCAGCTAAGGCACGAGCTCTATGTGTACATTTTTCCTTCAAGTTGTGCTGAAAAAGGTCAACAAGAAAAGGAAAGACAAAAATAAAAAAAAAACAGAAAATGTACTTTGGACTTTAAGAAGAATTCTTGGCAAAAAGAACGAAAAAACAGAAGTAAGGAAAAACATGTAAAATCAATTAAAATGGATAATCATTCAAAAAGCAAATTTCGATCTACCAAAAGGTTAAAATACAATTTGGTTTAAGGATTGATGTTTGACTATTGACGTCAGCATTCGTCGATGGCTGCGAGTGTAAAACGGCAAATCCATCTGAGGAGATCGAATGGTTGCGATCGAAACATGTCATGGTAACCTGCCGGCCAGGGTTCGAGCCCCGGCCACGGTCAAGAATGAAAGATTATCAATAACAATTTTAATTAATTTTCATGTTGTAAAATTCCTTTCTTCATAAAAATAATTTAATGAAAATTAATTTTGATGAACTTAAGCCTAATTAAAAATATTAAAAAATTTTGGATTAAAAACCATAAATAAATAGTTCAACAAAATAATTTAATTATAATTAAATATTTACTCATATTTAATAAAAAAAAATATTTGGATCAAGTTTTACAACCCTTGCCTATCTTTAATAGGTTTGATATCGTTGCAAATAAGACTTGAGTGTTTGTAATTCTCATTCGCTTTACAGTTTTGTTTGCATAATATCTTTGGATTTTCCAAAGTCTTTGGAAAAAGGTTTCCTGATGAACTGGCCTAAGCAACCAGCGAAATTTGCATAGGAACTAGTTTATCCCCCCACAATAAATTTTATCAAAGAATAGAAATGAGTAATTTAGCACATTATAATTAATAATTCGATAAACATTTTGTTTGATTTATTCAACATTTCCAACAATTTATTTTAACAAATCATGTAAACATTTGATTGAAAAAAATGACGTTGGACGACAACTTTTTTATTGACTCAAAAGCTTTGTTGTTGAATAAAAATTCAAAACCTATATCTACAAACTTTTTTATCAATAGCGCAAAAACCATGATCGCAGAAAATTCTAAAAAATTTTAATCAACTATGCGATTTTCGTATTCAAATATGAAAATGATTTTTTTCTGTGTATCAGTGTGATATTTTTGGCAAAACACCAAAATTTTGGTTACTAAGCTGATATTGACAAAATTAATAGAAAACAAGTAAAAGTGTTATATGTGATTGAGCCGAACATTGTATGCCCTTCTCCAAAGTATTAAAAAATCATACTAAAACCAAATATTTAATACTTTTTACGTTGAAGAAATATCTGAGCCAAATTTTGTCTACTTAGCTCATATAGTGTAGGCGCTATCGTGCCAAAGCCATTATTAAAAGAATGTTTATAAATTATAAGAAAATTATAATGACTTGAAAAAATTAAGTTTTATGGGTTTATTTTAGAGGCAGCCGTGGTTTTTCTCATGTGTTTGCTATATGTTTTATTTTATATAAATGTGTGACAACCTAGTGCCCATTATATCTGGTGTCTTCGGAAATCCACTTCAACATACCCACGGTCAGACAAACTGACGGACAGATGGACATCGTTTAATCAACTCCGCTACTTATAAGGATCCATAAAATATATTCATATATATACTTTATATGGTCTAATACAATATTGATTGTAGAAATTTAATGGGAATGACAATGGAAATCAATTTTTTTTATATATTTTAGTAATAAATTTCTATTTTCGACATGCAAGTAATTACTTGCAGTTGTGTATACGTATTATCAACAAAAAATTGAGAAAACAGCCAATTGGCTAAAAGTACACAAATTGTGTGAATGTTAGTGAACAAGTGTGAGCGTATTGAGTTTTTCGAACTTACACTTGCATGAGGAAAGAGGGGGTAAGCGCCATTATTTGAACTTGCCGATAGTTTAAGTAAGAATATTATCGGGGGCAGATAATTCGGGTTTCATTATTATAATTTTACTTGAGTTAAAAGTGAACGAGAAGCAATAGGAAAGATCATTTTACATTTAACTTTTAACGTAAAGCATTATTCACAATAAGAGAAACAATTTCGTTTTTCCTTCTATCTTTTTTCTTCCCAAAGTATTTCATATAGTTTCCTTTCATTTTTAGAATTAAAATGTAACTAAAATTTTTTTAAAAATGTAACTAAAGTTGAGTCTACTTTTACTGGCGTTATTAATTATTTTATTTAGTTTTGAATGAAAATTTCAACAAAATGTTTTAAAAATAATAATAAATACATCATTTTGTTGTTGGAAAAATTTGCAAACGGTTTCTTAATTGCAAATGTGTGTTGTTGAAAAAAAAATTGTTTCTCTATTGTGAACAGCAGTGAAAATGTTGCTGCCTATTGTGAACGAAGCTTAAGGTTTGTGCTGTTAGAGTTGCCATATTACCACCAAAATGTATTGTATGAAAACAAATAACCATATGTCAAATATATTCGGTATTTGCTATAGTATTGCCATATTTTTAACAATTTTATATTTATCTTATCTATCATGTTTAAAACTAATATCGAAGCTTAAAAAAAAGATATAATTTATTTATGTATTTAAAAAAATTTCTATTAACAACCCAGTAAAAACTTCGCTTACTTTTTCAAAGTGAACAGCTTCTTTCACTCATTCAGCCTTATTACGGTTCTCGTTGTCGGTAACACAGTAAGTCGAATTTTGTAGTAGATTAAAGAACTTTAATTTAATTTACTTTAATCTACTACTGAGTAGTTTTCGACATCGAGAACCGAAATAAGGCTGATTATTTAGTAGCTTTCTTCTTTACCTACTTCTGTAACAACTTCTATAAATACTTTTTTCTGGATGTGTGTAGGTAAAAATATGACTTACTTTTGAATGCGTTCATTTTGGGACATCCCTTGTAAAATTTATTGGTTCTTTCAGTTAAATTGTAAGTAGTGCTTTTATGTTTTTCTGATTACTCAACACATTATTTTGTAGGCGAAGTTTTTACTGGGCTTAAGATATTTATATTTATTATTATTATTAATTTATTATAAAATATGTTACAATCAACAACAAATTTTTAAATTTTTGTTATTTTGTTGGATTGAAATTTTCGAACGTTCAGGCCTTTAAAATCACACGTGTGATATTGTAGTGTTCCGTTTATGTGTGTTTTCGGTGTGATTTTATTTGCCGAAAACACACCGAGAAATATAAAAACGGTTGATTTTTAGAACACCACAAAATTACACGTGTGATTTTGAAAGTACGTGACTGAAATCACGTGAGTTTTAGAACATGCCTGGTTTACGAAAAATTTCTATTTTTAATACTATTCATAAAAATGTTTGCATTATTTTCACAATTTTTTAAATCAAATATTGCAGTTTTTGTCCGTTTCTAACGCCAGTTTTAGCTGTAAAATATTTTAAGATCTGGTGACACTGATTCCAGTTGGCAAACTCAATAAACAAAAAAAAAAAAAACAACAATACACAATTTTGTACATAAAATACATAGAACATAGGTAGGCACTTGAATTAAGAGCATACATAAATTTATAATAAGAGAGTTGTAGTTTTCAACAAAAAAAAAACCCCCCACTCCCCAGCCCCATCACTTAACAATTTTTTTTTTTTTGCTGTGTTACTTATACATAAGGACATTTAAAACAAGGAAGTGTTTTATAAGTTATAAACAGTAGTAAAGAGAGAATAATAGTGGGAAAGAGAGTTTTGTAAAGAGAGAGTGTTTTATGCTAAGAAGAAGCTCCTTTATCCTACACACACATCTACATTCTTTCATACGCAAAATTACTAAGTTGGACAACTACTTCCGTACTACAGCTCGTATATAGATTTTTAATTAAATCTTCTACGATTGGAAGTGAGTAAATTTACATAGTATGTACATATGTAGTCGGAAACCGGCTTTAAAAGCTTTTTCAACCGGTTTTTGTTTAAGGCAGGCCCAAAAATAGTTAACCGGCTTTCTTCTACCAAATAAGGGATGAATTAATGAACACGTATTACGAAATATGTAACAACTTTTAATATGTTTAACTTATACAAGGAATAAACGATAAGCCCTTGACTTTTTAAAGAGTTCCCACAGGTAAACTCGGATATACATACATCTACACACACTATAAGTGGGACACGTAGAAAAAATGTTATGTTGCTATGTTTGGAATTTAAAAAAAAGTTCCATAGTTTTATTTAACCGTATAAATTAAATTATCCCAATTTAATTTAGACCAACATAAAATAATTAACATAAAGTAGACATGTAAACTAATGGCGATTTCTATTCTGAGAAAAAAATGCTACAGTATATGCATGTAACACTTTTTCATGTTACCTATAATCACTCGAAGTGTTACATGTTGTACAACCTCAATCGAACAGAATTAGCTGCCTTTATTTACAACTATTACACTTTTATTATTAATGTAGTTCATTAGCGATTTTTAAAACTATTCGACTATTTGCTGCACACTTACTTTACGGTTTGGAAACAGACATTGACATCACTTATTGCTTGAACAAATTTAAAACGATAATAAATACATAGAATTTTCCACCAAAATAAAAAAACGATTTAATTCAAAAAGGAGTATGCCGTCAAAGAATATTTAGATGTAGAATTCTTTTGACAAAACTTTTAAAATATTATGACAAACAAAATAAAATATTGGTTGTACAAACAAAGTAGTAAGTACCAAAGTTGTAAAACAGGGCAGTATGAACCCTTAAGTAAAAGTAAGGGTAAAACATGTAACATGTTTTGCATGTTTTTCATCAACATTTTGACAAAAGAACTTGAACATTTTTCCCACAGTTGTATTTTTTGTACAAACGAACACAAAATGTAGAACATGTAACATTAATGCAACATTTTTCTCAGAAAAGAAATCGCCATAAGTATTTTTAGAGGTGTCCCACTTATATTGTCAGTAGCTGTATGTATATATAAAATTCTAGATAAAACCAGTTTTTAGATAAATTTTAAAAATATGAAATATGAATTAGACTTTATACATAAGGTTTATTTTATATTTAGGACAAAAAATGTAAAAAAAGGTTTGATGTATGTATTCAACTTTTCCGAAGCCTCTTTACAATATAAAATCTGAAATATTATATTCTGGATGCTCCATATAACATATAAATATACATATTTCGTATTCGTCAATTTGTAATGCAATTGAAAATAAAGAAAAATGCCTGTGTTAACAATAAAACACGTTTTATGGGTTGTATGGAAGGATGAGAAAATATTCTTGAGAACAGCTTTTGTCAAAAAAATGGATCAATTACATTCTGTTGGTTGACTCATACCCCCGTATTCATTAACGATTATTAAATTTAACAAACGTTTATTAAGGAAAATTATCATACAAAATTGGTTTTGTAAACCTTTATTAAATTTAAAATAGTTTGATGGATACAGGCATTGAAGTTTACAAGTTCTGACAATATCTAAAGCTTGTTTGGTGTTTAAAGGAGGCAGAGCTTAAATATATCTTGGCGTATTCGGGAATGTCTTGAATGCTTTTGTTTAGATCATAAGAAGCGAAATCTTAGGCTGAACACACACCAGCAAAAGAACACGTTTTGTTAAAGTCAAATGCACTTGCACGATGCTAACCCACACCAAAAAAATGCCTTATCTTATCGGTAATCAGACAGCAATGCGACAATGTTTTTTGTCTTTTTTTCATTTTTTTACTTGTCTCAATTGGTGAGAGTTACCTCATAAGAAAGCACGCAATTATGTGCAACAAGTTTCGTTTCAGTCTGTTTTGTTTTACTCTGTGTGGGTATGTGTATCAAACCACAAGTATTTTCTGCAACCAATGTCTTGTCGCTGTAAGTCAAAAAGACAGCTTTGCGATTGCTTTGTTTCGTGTGGGTTGTTTCATACGAACAAATGTTCTGTTGTCGTATTAGTGAAATAATTTTTTTTGCCTTTTGTTGGTGTGGGTTCAGCCTTAAAGATGTTGCGACAACTATCGGGATCTCGAAATGGTTGCAGTACCAACCTAGATAGTGTAGAAGAGGTCTTAAGAATGTTGAATAATGTGTTGATGTTTGTGCTTTAAGCTGCAAACACTTGAAGCTTGTTTGTTACTTACAATTGACCGATTTTCGTGGCATTTTCAGGAATCATGAGGCAGAGATCGTTGGGAGAGATTTTGCAGGTGTCGGGTTAAAGGATATTTTTTTTTTTATTGACTTGACTGGCGAGTTTTTTCAGTAAGCTGACGATATTAAACCGAATCTACTTTTGCAGCAAATCATGTTTTTTTAAAGTGACTCCACTCATTGGGGCATTGGAAAACACATTGTACCCATAATAACTTGATATACAGAGAATTATGGTATAAAGTCGTCTTTGCATGTACTTATTATACATCTGTGCAAAAATCCTTGATTCTGAATAGCATGAGATTCCGCGGAACTCTTGGAGTTCACAGCAGATCTCTAGAGGTCTGCAAGCAAGACTAAATGAAATTTTCTTTTCAAAATTTGTATTTAAATTATTATTTAATTTTCGAAAAATCAAGATTTATATATGTAGTTAAAATTTTCAAAGATCATATTATAACAAAAAATTATTGCTGAAAGTAGTGTTAATGTTTGTTTCAACAATTTGTTCTCAATATCTTTTGTAACCAAATTACGTTGAGGGGTCTGTAGAAAAATTTTTTGTTTGTCAAAAAGTACGTGATGCACAAATCAATGGGAGCCCCTATACTTCACGAAATAGGGTTAACCATTATCCTTACTTTTCAACCCCCGCAAATGCTAATGCTTAGTGTCTTTTTACTTTTTTGACAACTAATAACCGTTTTCTTAATTAATTGTTTGTTTCATTGGGATTCCGTATAACGCGTTAAAGTTTATGAGTATTCGAAATTAATGGAATCAAAAATTTTAAAGAAACTATAGGTATGTATTCAGTTTTTGCTTAAATCCAGGAATATTTAATATATCGACTACTTTACTAATGGTGTTTTCTTTTCAACAAAAAATGTGACATTTTATTTAAAAAAATTCAATTTAGTGTCTGTTTCTTAAAAATTTTGCTCCCGAAAAAGATGAGTTTTTTAGAATAAAACAAGCCACCCTTTTCGCGAGCAAAATTTTTAAGAAACAGACACCAAATTGCATTTTTTTTGTAGAAATAAAACACCATAAGATTTTAAAATTCCAATATGTATGTTTTGTTTCGCTAAAATGTTACTGCCTGTTTTTAGAACGCGAGCACAAATGTGACTCGTTTAACTAACATTTAAATTAATTTGGGATAACATAACTTTTAACATCGATAGGTACCATTTAATAAGGTTACCATATGAACTCTTTTTTTAGAGGTTAATCATCTATTTTAACTGGCTGTCATCAATAAAATTTGATTCCTCTTTTTTCATAATCTGTCATCGTTGTCAACATTATTTTTAAAAGCATGCTCAATATTTGTTTTTTTTTTTTAATTAAAATTAATATTATTTCACGGCGGTCACCGCTTTTTTCTGTCGAATCGTATGGAAAATGTCGTGACATGCTTGTTCTGTTCATACTCCTACTGAACTCTCATACACCTGCAGTATACAATTTTGAATAAGTTAGTGCAATGAATTTTTAAGTTTCGTTATTTTTTCAACTAATTTTACTTATTTATAAGTAAATGTAAATTTTTATATATGTTTTTTTTTCATTTACTTTACATATATTAATATGTGAATGTAAATTTGTCTTTTAAATATCTTGAAGTCAAATACATTTTTTACTGCTTTTTCTTTTTGTCCTTTTTTTTATTTTCAAAATCGGGTCGCCTTACATTTAAGGATCTTAAAACTTGGAATAAGATTTTTATGCAAATCTGCATGATATAATCTTAAAGGACGAGCAAACTCTCTGCCAAATTTTTAAAGATTTATGGTGTTTTCTTTTCTACAAAAAAATGTGACATTTTATTTTAAAAAAATGCAATTTGGTGTCTGTTTCTTAAAAATTTTGTTTTATTCTAAAAAACTCATCCTTTTCGGGAGCAAATTTTTTGGGAAACAGACACCAAATTGCATTTTTAAAATAAAATGTTACATTTTTTGTAGAAAAGAAGACACTATTAGTTTATTATTTTCATCGTTCAAAAACCCATATTCGTCGATGTAATTATTGCCATATCGTATCAAACCGCTTTTTTGGAGAGCAAAGTTTTATTTCCTCTTATTTTTAATGAGCCTTCAAGTTTAAAATATTAAAAAAAATTTAGAAATCCCTAAATCGGTAAATCGGTAAATAATAGTAAATTTTTAAAACTGCAAGTAAAAAAACGGAAACAACTTTTATCAAAAAAAAAAAAAAAAAAAAAAGAGAGACGAAATAGCACAAACTCTTAAAAATCCTACTTTTATTAATGGAAAAATTCTCTTTCAGGGTGTCAGCTCTCTCTTAATTTTTTTTTTAATAATACTCATTTTTGTTTGGAAGTAAGTACTCTCGCACTTGCATTAAAATGAAAAACTTTTAACACAAAAACACTTGTAATAATGTAAGCGCAAAGTTGTGCTCGTAAAGCATCATATGGGGCTACTTTAGATGGGACTGTCGACTATGATGACGATGAGGACTAAGCCGACGACGTTAGTGGAATATTAAGAAAATTTTCTACTTGGTTTAACAAAATTATCTATGTGCAATGCACATATTAACTTAGATATATGAATTCATTAGGGGGTATCTTTGGTATTTGAAAAAAAAAATGTAGAGCAGGTAAATAACCAATTAGATGTTAAGATTCTAAGGAAAACAGCTTTTAGTTGTACTCTTCGCGTTTCTTAAATGTTGGTACTTTTTTAGGAAAATTTCCCGCTTTCTTCTGTAGGATAAGGAAATTGTTCGTTAAGTCAAATCTTTCTATGCTGAAGTTGATTGATTTAAGATCTATTCTTAGCGGAATGTCTTCTGTTTTTTCTACCGGCAGCTGTACAAAAATTAACACATTATAATCTGGCTGTTTAATCAATGCTTGCCCCTCCGCTACCTGCCATTTAAAATACTTAGAAGGATGAGTTAAGGTTATTTCTTTTACAGAATCAAAAAATCAACGAATAATTGGATTCCAAAGTACATACCACAGAGAAATCTGTTTCATTTATGCATGGTTATCCATTTAGTTGTTTCAAAACAGTCGGTCTGGCAAGGCAATCCGCTGTTAAATATCTGTCATCTGAAGTGTCACAAATTTTATGAGAGGTTTGCCATTTACGAATATGGATCCATTAACAGCCGAATAACGCGTAAAAATAGTTAAAACTTACTACAAAAGTTGTGGTTCAAGCGTGGCAACTTTTCAAGCATTACGTGGTTATTTATGATCACCATAATCTACCTACTGTGCAAGGAATTGGTAAGATTATATTACAAGAAATTTGAAGAGCGTTATGAACGTATAATATCTGACTTTTTGGCCGGTACTGCGAGCCACACAACACGACCAATTTTGGCCTTATAAAATTGGAAGTTTCCAAAACGCGTAATCTCAAGTTTTGGCAACGTCAATTGGCCACCAAGATCATGCAATTTAACTACATTAGTCCTTTTTGTGGCAACGTCAAAGACCTACGCAGAGCATTTAAGAACCAAAATTCGTCAAGTTATCGCCAATATACCGCCCGAAATATGCGAACAAGTGTTCGAAAACTAACTCACGATTAGCTAGCACGCTTAGGAACGCATTGGATTTTTTAATAAATATCAAATTAATCTTCTTTCTTTGCCAAAGTAAGTCGCGATTTAGAGAACCACCTACTATGCGATTTCAAGTCAGAATCGCAAATGACAATTTAAGATTGTCAAAACTTGCCCGGGTATTATTTTAGTCAATGGTCACAGCACAGCTTTCGGATTTCGCTTATTATAAAGAATGAAGTTTATGTAGGAAAAGAATAAGGCTGACTTCTTTAACGCAGTGTTGCGAAGTATCACTTAAAAGAAATGAGTTGAAAAAGCATCACAAATAAAAAACAATGCACAAATTTTGCAACCGTTGCAGATTGAATTGAAAAATGAACCTAAGGCCTTGTCTACAGAAAAAAGTGGAGTTTTTGAAGCTTTTCGTTTTTGTGTTGCATTGCAACATTGCGCTTAGGAAGTCAGCCTGTGATTTTAATTTTTTGTTTACTCCCTTTTTAAATGGAATGCCCCTAATGTTGTACACATATCTAAATGTTAACTTAGCTGTGTGTATGAAGATATTGTAATAGATGTTTGTGTATTCATTTCGCTTGGTGATGTTGGTGGTGGGGATTTTTAAGAGGGAATATACCACAACAATTCCCACACAAAATCTCAACAACATACATTTTGATTCGCTATATTTATATGTACACAGAGCTTCTTATTGATTTATATGCTGATGTTGCCTGCTCAATAATAAAACAAAAACAAAACAAACAAAAAAACAGCAAAGCCAACAAAAACTTCCAACACTGTTCGTACAACAAAATCAGAGGCAACCAGCAACTTGATGGAAATAAAAATGGGAAGAAGAAGAAAAAAAAACTAAACATGAAAAGCAGCTTTAATGTAAAACAAAATACATAAAAAAAAAATAAATGATCTAAACTGAAATACTAAAGCTTAAGCTAAAATATTGAAAAAAGGCAAATTATAATGATTTTTTATTATGCGAGGGTAGTATGAAAATTTTCTTTAAAAACAAGTCTCTCGTTTATTTTTAGTTTAGAGAGATTTAAAAAGATGTGTAAAAGTTTTTTAACAAGCAAATCTATTGAAATTCGAACATCTGATAAGGTGAATTAAGATTTTCAGAATATGGTCTTCATTGGCGTATCGTAACCAGCGTTACCGTTGGTGCCACTAAAGTGGCAATTTGCCACTTTTTCGACTGCTTGGATACTATTTGGCCACTTTTACAAAATGCACCCAAATGTGGTACTTTTTGCGATTCCTGCCACTTTTTTGATACTTTTTACGCTAGGAAAATATACTTTTTTTCTTTCTTTTTTATTATAACCCCCAGCTTTAATATATGTAAAACTGTTTTAATAAATATGCATATAAATAAAATGTATATGTATATGGTTAGCTGAAAATCGGTTTAATAAACTTTCTATAAACCTGTTTTATTTATTATGAATAAGGGCATAAACATATCTCACATATTGATGGTTTTCTTCCGCAACCTCGTAACTCAAAAACAACTACTTTTCAGAAGAGACAAATTACTTTTTTTTACCAAATATTTGAAATTTTTTGCTATATATTCTTTTATAAATCAAGAATTAGGAAAAATTCCTATAAATATTTAAAAGAATAAATAGCAAAAAGTTTAAAATATTTGGTAAAAACAAGTATTTGGTCTCTCCTCAGAAGTCATGAAGCAGAAAACTTGTCTAAAATTTGTTTAATTTACACTAAAAGTAAAATCTAAGTTTTTACCACAAATTGTGTAATGAATTGATAATAAGAATTTATATAAAAAAACAAAAAGCTCAATATATTGAAGTATTTAGACCCAATATTTATAATGTCTAATGAAGATATAAACTATTTCGAATTAGTTTTAGAGTTTAAAGATATTATAACTGACCCAGATGCATTTATACATGAATGCTGAAGAATTTTGGCGTGAAATAGGATCATTGAAAAATAGATTTGATGAATATACCTATATATATTTACAAACTTGTACAAATTGATCTCTCATATTTTTACATTGTCACATAGTAGTGCTTCTGCTGGGCGTGTTTTTACTAAGTTAGCTTTAATGAAATAAAGTAACAAATATGCTAAAGACATTTTACGAAAGTATGGAAGTCGTTTTAAGAACAATTAATTGTAAAATTTGTATGAAACTGACCATTAATAAATATGTAGCACAGGACGACATTGAAAAAGTTTGTTTAGCAATTCCAACTGATTCTTATGTTTTTGGAATGCTAAAGACGAATATGAACACAGTTTTCTCCCATCACGTTACATTTATCAGATACATCAATTATTGTAATTTCGGAAGATGTTTTGTACCACAATTAATAACAAAATCCAGTTTTAAAGTTTTTTTCTATAAACCTGATTACAAAAATTTTAAGCAATAATAGACGGAATTGGATAAAAACTAAATATGCTATAGTAAAAAAATTAAAACACTAGCACTTAAATTTAGTAGCATGTATGCATGCCGTGCATTTATTTGTATTAAAGTGAGGAACTGATTATATATAAAGTATTTGAAAAAGTGATTTTTTCGTTTTTTTGTTATAGGATGTTTTCATCCGATTATAGCTTAGCTGCCAAGCCCACGGTGTCGACAAGAACATTTTTTTTCGCATATATATATTGAAAACAATAATAAAAACTAAAATTTGTTTTTGTTTTCAAAACAAATATACGAATGAAATTTTACTGTCGACATCGTGGGCTTGGGCAAACAACTTTTGTTATTAGGTTGACTGTAGAATAAAATTATAAAACTATGGATTTTGTTATTAATGTGTACAAAACATCATCCGAAATTACAATAATTGGTGTATCTGATAAATGTGACGTGATGGGAGAAAACTGTGCTCATATTCGGCCATAGCATTCCAAAAAAAAAAAAAAATCTGGTAGAATGGGCAAATAAATTTCTAAAAAGTTTTTAAATGTCTACCTGTGCAATAGTAATGTCTTAAATAAATCAAAGAAAATGTATTCAGAAGGAATATTACAAGAAATATATTACTAAATGTATATATAAAACACATTTCATAAACATCTTCTATTTGCTGCAAAAGTGTCATAATCCAAGAAACATGTTTGGCAGAAAACAAGTTAAACGATTTTGAATTACCAAAACATTAAAGTAAATATTTTATAAAAATTACTTCTCGAGAGAAATATTTACAAAATATTTATTTTAGTTTTTACAACAAATGAGCCATTTGTAAGTAAGTATGTAGTATGTCCATTTTAATATGATCAATAACATTTATAAAATGTTATTTAAAACTATAATAAATGGAAAAAAAACGTAAAAAATGCATAATGTGGTGTACTTATTTTAATTTTAAAAGATGTGCCTCTTTTTTAAAAAAAATCCACTTTTTGGTGCCACTTTTTTTTGTAGATATCCCCTTTTTTTGGTACTTTTTGAAAATATCCGACGGTAACACTGATCGTAACTCTTTTTTTTATTAATAATTATGAAATCAATCGTGGCAGCAGTATGCGGAAAGCTATAAAAAACCAAGTAATCATTTTATATCCAATTAACAGAAATCAAATGCGGGGTCTTCAATTGTTCGCTTTTTACAAATTTCAGTGCGACAGGAAGGTGAAATACTTCCTTCATTAAAAAATTGAAATTTCCGAAAATTTTAAGGCGAGAACTTTTGGCAATAATCTTTTTTACAAAGTATTCGAATTATTTACTGACATGTTACTCTTAGAAAAGAGGAAAATACTATTGTTAATTTAAATTGTAATTCAGAAAGCGTCAATTGTAAATCAGAAATTGTCAATTGTTATTCAGAAAGCGTCAATTGTAAATCAGAAATTGTAATTCAGAAAGTGTCTATTGTTATTCAGAATATAATAAAAATACAACGAAATATGTACGCATATATACCAATATATTTAGCTCTTTTTATTTATTTTTTTTTTTTTGTTATAATAAAATATATAATAAATTGTCTTTGCTTTCTGAATTACAATTGATAATTTCTGATTTACAATTGACGCTTTCTGAATTACAATTGACGCTTTCTGAATTACAACTGACTAATCTGAATTACAATTGACGCTTTCTGAACTACAACTGACTAATTTGAATTACAATTGACGCTTTCTAAATTACAATTGACTAATCTGAATCACAATTGACGCTTTCTGAATTACAATTAACTAATCTGAATTACAATTGACGCTTTCTGAATTACAACTGGAAAAGGTGTAGTAGTGCGAAGTTGTTCTGAGGAAATATGAACATCTTTTCTATTTCAAGGAAATTTATATGAACGTTGATAAAATCGCCTTAGTATAAATGCCTTAACTCGTATATTAATTTTTACAAAAATTTATTTGTTTTGATAACATCGTAGTAAAATGTTATTAATTTTAATGTTTGCTTACTGTATTTTTAAAAATTACATACCTAATATTTATGACTTATATAAATATAAAAATTAATTTATACGAAATCATTTTCTTTACAATATTCATTTAAATATGAAATAAAATTGTTATGTTAATAAATGTTAAACGTTAAAAATGGATTTTCAAATTTTTTTCAAAATGTATCTTATTGGGAAAAAGTGTATCCTTTTGGAAGCTAAAATGTATCGTTCTCGAAATTTCACTTGCAACACTGGTGCACTGTGTACGTGTATAAGAGTATAAAAGAGAATAAAAGCGAAAAGAGAAAACGCGGCGCCCTGATTTTGCCGATTGCAGATTTAAATACAAATTATATTCATATTTAACCATAACATGGTTGTGGATTCGATGTGGAGGAAAAAATGTAACCATAATATGGTTGCCGGGTTGGTTGATTCACAAGGTAGTCATAAAGTTGTAAAGTCATATGTCTTAAAATAATTACAAGAAACATATATGTCTTCTGTGGGCAACAGCTTAAAATTTAGATTTTTACTGTAAAGTTATGACGAATCAATAAACACACATTAAAATTTTTATTTTGTTTGAAACACAACAGTATTTTGTTTAAACATTTGTAAAATACTATTTAGGACATTATGACTTAATAGCACACCTTGCGAATACCCCAAATATGTTTAAAAAGTTTTGTTAATAATATCGATGTTGGTATATTATGGACGTCCTTATGGTATAAAAAAATACAAAAAATGTTTTTGTTGTAATACCGAGGCCACCTGTAATCGGTGGCATGTCCTGATGTCCATGGACAAAACTGTTTTTGAACAGATTTAATTTTATTAACATTAAAGTGGTATTGTGGATCCCAAATAGCTGAACCGTATTCAAGTATGGGTCTTAGACATACTGTCCAATATAATAAAAGGTGTTTTTTATAGAGCGACACAAGTCTAAATCATAATAAAACAAGGAAATACATTTTTAATAATTATGAAACTGGCTTTATTTAAAAAAAAATTATATGAAATTAATGTTTATATGTATATGATTTCTGCCATGTGGCCGCCACGTCTGGCGCATAGATAGTACTGTATTTTTAAACAGAGTTGTATTTTCAAAGAGAGCCGTTAAAATGTTCACTTAATTTCGTTAAAAAAATGCATAACTAAAAGCATAAAATAACTACTTTTGAGCATTAATTAGTAACCCAAAGTAACCCAAACTTTTATTTAATTTCTCAGAACCTGATTTCTGTCCCTTCCTCAATCTGAACTGACTGGATTTTTAAAATTTTTATTGTAATGGGCATTACTTGAGTCAATTAGTTCCCAGAAAAGCTTTAAAATTAAAAGAAATTAATTTTAATTAGTATTGTGGTTATTTTGTTGAACTATTTATGGTTTTTAATCCAAATTTTTTTTAATAATTTTAAAAAGCAAACTTCGATCTACCAAAGGTTAAAATACAATTTGGTTTAAGGATTGATGTTTGACTATTGACGTCAGCAGTCGTCGATGGCTGCGAGTGTAAAACGGCAAATCCATCTGAGGAGATCGAGTGGTTGCGATCGAAACATGTCATGGTAACCTGCCGGCCCGGGTTCGAGCCCCGGCCACGGTCAAGAATGAAAGATTATCAATAACAATTTTAATTAATTTTCATGTTGTAAAATTCCTTTCTTCATAAAAATAATTTAATGAAAATTAAATTTAATGAACTTAAGCCTAATTTAAATTATTAAAAGAAATTAATTTTAGCAAAAAAATGTTAACTAGTTCTAAAGAAACTTTTGAGGATGCCCTCATTCAAAGGTTGCAAATAGTAGAAAACAATAATAATGAAAGCATCAAACGTAGCAAATGAATTGCCTACAACAACAATTGACAGTAAAAACAATAAACAAGTAAAATGTTTAAGTGTTTTTTATTGATGTAAGTAAACCATAAAATGACAATAGACAATAGATTTGAACTTATTACATTGTTACTCTCATTAATGGTGCTGTCACCGCTGTTTCTTCTACTTCTCCTTCTTTGTATACATTTATTTGTAAACTTGTGACGTTTTTATTGAAACTAGTGAGTACAACAAAAATTTTTCAAGAATTTAAAATAAAGGTATAAATGATTTTTTAATGAAGGAAAAGGTTTTAACGATCATTTAAAAACAACTAAAAATAATAAAATACAGAAATTAGGACGACATTAAGATAGACTTTTATGAAGTCTACACAAATATTCAGGTAGATTTTGTCATTAGCAAAAATAATCTTTTTAAGAGTAAGATTATAAAAAAAGGATTCAAGATGTATATTTCTAAAGTCATGGAAGTTTTTGGTATACATTTTCATAAACTGGAATTGAGAAAATCTTTTGAGGTAAAAAGTTGTCAGATAAAATTGAAAGAAAATCGAAATTGAGCCAATTGCCAGCGAAGTTTTATCTGTTATTTAAGATAAAGGAAGTGTTTTAGCGATTTCGGACATAATTTGAGCTAAAATATTTTATGACATAGAAAAAGCTTAAGCTCAGATCCTAAATTTCGGTCATTCATCCCTGAACATATGTATCAACCTCCACGGGAAAATATACCGTAAAAGAAGCTGAAGCTTATGGCGATTTCTATTCTGAGAAAAAAATGCTACAGTATATGCATGTAACACTTTTTCATGTTACCTATAATCACTCGAAGTGTTACATGTTGTACAACTTCAATCGAACAGAATTAGCTGCCTTTATTTACAACTATTACACTTTTATTATTAATGTAGTTCAGTAGCGATTTTTAAAATTATTCGACTATTTGCTGCACACTTACTTTACGGTTTGGAAACAGACATTGACATCACTTATTGCTTGAACAAATTTAAAACGATAATAAATACATAGAATTTTCCACCAAAATAAAAAAACGATTTAATTCAAAATGGAGTATGCCGTCGAAGAATATTTAGATGTAGAATTCTTTTGACAAAACTTTTAAAATATTATGACAAACAAAATAAAATATTGGTTGTACAAACAAAGTAGTAAGTACCAAAGTTGTAAAACAGGGCAGTATGAACCCTTAAGTAAAAGTAAGGGTAAAACATGTAACATGTTTTGCATGTTTTTCATCAACATTTTCACAAAAGAACTTGAAAATTTTTCCCACAGTTGTATTTTTTGTACAAACAAACACAAAATGTAGAACATGTAACATTAATGCAACATTTTTCTCAGAAAAGAAATCGCCATTAGACTCTCAATTTCCGGCATTAGATAGTCAGCCGTCGCGACGATCAGAGCACTTTCTAGTTAAAACAATTTTTATAAAAGCTTTAAGACATGAAATAGGTGCAAATTTTTTTTAACACTTTTTCAAAAATTGATTTTCGGTTTACAAATACAAAATCGGATTTGTTAGAATGTTAAAGATATAAAATTGTGATCACTTGTTTTTTACATCAACTATCAATTTTCTTTTCAAAAACATAATTTTATAGAACATTCAGGACAACAATCTGTTATTTATGCCAAGAATCGAGAATGTTTATATTTTAAACGAAAACATTTTAATTTTAAAAAATTTTAAATAAAAGCTTCGTTCACAATGGGCAGCCACATTTTCACTGGTGTTCAAAATAGAGCGACAATTTTTGTTCACAAACTCACACATTTTACATTAAGAAACCGTTTGCAAATTTTGCCTACAACAATATTTTACTTATTTATTATTATTTTTTTAAATATTTTGTTAAAATTAACGTCAGTTTCAATTTCATACAAATCCTTGCTAAAGTTGAAGTAGACTCAACTTTTTTAAAAAAAAACTTTAGCTACATGTTTGTTCGAAAAATTAAAGGAATTTCTATGAAATACTTTGGATAAAAAGAAGATAGAAGAAAAAACGAAATTGTTTCTCCCATTTTGAACGAAGCTTAATAAATTTAATTCAAGTTTAACCCCCATATTCATAAAAAACATTTCAGGTTTATAAAAGGTTAATGAAACGAATTTTTTATGAAAATTTCTTTAATAAACCTTTTATAAATCAAAAATTTTTTATGAATATGGGGGTAAAATTTTAAAATTGGAGATCAATGTTTTAAAATGGGAATTTTTTGGGCAATTAAAAATTTAAATTGGGCACATAAGCTAAAAGATTTCTGGCAACACTGATACCGTTTCTTGAGTTTGAGAATCCAATATATTTTTTGCTTTTTTACGATTGCAACTTGTGTAATGAGACAAGTCTAGCTTAATTAATGTCAAAATAAACGGCAACTTTTAAGACTATCTTCAAAACATTAAATAGGAAAATCTGACAAACGTGGTAAATGGTTCCATTAAAAAATAAAAATTGGGTAATTGTGTTTTTAAATTTCTTGAAGAAGATAAAAGAAGAGCATTTTTTGAAAGGAAGAAATTATAATGCTTTTAAAGTTAGAGCAAAATGTTATTTATATTGAAATAACAATCCGAATCACATTGAATGACAGTTATTTCAAGTTGAAACAACGTGAATTTCATGTACAATCAAATTGGTTTGAGTGTGATATAACAGTGAGTAGAAGCTTCATAATTTTAACTAAAAGAATACGGGAATTGTATTCTTTTATAACATATTTTAAACATGAAAATAAAAAAATGTATTTTTTTCTTTTTATGGTGTTGTTTTTTTCTATACAAAACAAGTAAAACAGGTTTTTATTGTTTCAATATTGAACAATTTTATTTTAACATTTTTCGTTTAAAATAAACATGAAACCAAGATAATTTTAAATAGAGTCCATACATAGAAAGAGGTTTTTATGGATTCAATATTGAACAATGTTATTTTAACAGTGAATAATATTAAATAAACGTGATTAAAGTTATTTTAATATTTTTCATTTAAAATTAATATGAAATAACATACTTTTGCTGAAATTCACTATGATTCTCAATCAACATTTCGCCATGTTAATTTAACATTGGTATTTTTTTCTGTGTGTACTCATACCCAACAAAAAAATAAAATCAAACGTTTTATTTTGCTTTGTTTAAAAATCATTTACATATAAGGGTCCTGAAAACCTGTTTCAACCAACCAACCAACTACACAGTAGTAAATATTTTTTCTTTTTTATACACTCACAATATTATTACAGTAACGGATTGTAGTTTATTTAAGAAATATTCCGTTCAGTCATTTTTAAATTAATAAACATTTAAAATTCCAAGCAAATTTATTTTTAACTGATTCTAACAGTTATTAAAAAAACTAAGTGCATATTAATACGGATTTTCAGTTGCAGTTAATATTGTCCGTTGATTGAGTTCAATTCTTCTTTATGTTAAAGTAAATAAAAATGTAATTTAAAGCAACAAAAAGTTCATTTAATTTTTACTGTCAAAAATTCAACCGCGAATTCCGTAAAAACAAATCAATATTCAGTTATCTTATATAAATTAATTGTCAAAAAATTAACTACATATTCCGTTAAAACAAATAAATATGCAGTTATTTTATAAAATTTTACTGTCAAAAATTCAACGCCATATTCAGTAAAAACAATTAAATATTCAGTTATTTTATATAATTTTACTACCAAAAATTAATTTTTACTTATCTATAAAAAATGAATTGCTTGTTTTGAGTGAGCAATTCCCATTTTCTATTTGTTAAAATAATTTAGTTAAATAAAGTAAAATAATTGTGAAACCATATTGAACATGCTGCTGGTGTCTTATAATTGAGAGTTCTTCTGTAAACAACGTGGTCAGTACAACAAAAGTAAAACAAACGTGTGTAACTGGGTAAGTTAATAAAAATATTCTTCCTCTCTCGCTTATAAGAAAAACAAGCGGACAGGTGTCTGTCTGGTATTTTTTAGAAATTCGGCTCTTTTGTGGAGTAAACGAAAATTTAATAAAATAACTGAACATTTAATTGTTTTTACTGAATATGGGGTCAATTTTTTGACAGTAAAATTTTAATAAATAACTGAATATTTAATCGTTTTTACTGAATATGGTGTTGAATTTTTGACAGTAAAATTTTACAAAATAACTGAATATTTATTTGATTTTACGGAATATGGTGTTGAATTTTTGACAGTAAAAATTAAATGAACTTTTTGTTAAAAATAAATGAAAAATAGGTAGACCGGTTTTTAATTGAACTTTCATTTATTTTATATTACAATTTCAGTTAATTTTACGTACAGAATATTGTGAGTGTAATTACTTGAAAAAGCCAATACAACGTTCAATATGTTATTTTTGCACAAATCGTCTATTATTTAAGTTCTTTCGCTTTTTCTGGACATTTTAAAATCAAATATTTTAAATTGTTTTTTTTTTATCAGCTGAATCAAATTTGAAATAGCACACTCAATTGTGAGAGGTGGCTAACAGCAGGCATTTTTTTTCGCGCTATTATTTTAAGGCTTATGACCTTATGACTGACTACCTTGTGAATCCCCCAATTGTTGCCTTCATTGGTGGCACAAGGAAAAACATGCGATTGTATATTTACGGTTTCCCTGCTCATCATTCTGGTATTGTTTTTAAGGAGAATTTCAAATCTGCTAAGAAATATTTTTTTAATCTTTTTTCCAAAATCTTTAGTCACGGGACGAGAAAATTTGATGACGCTGCCATATATTTTCAAACTAAAGGCAAACTGAAAACTTCTAGAATTCTTTGGGGACGCTGATATTTCGAGCAGATTCATAAAAAGGTAAACGACAAATGTTTTACTCATCAAGCGAAATTTATTGCATACAACATCCGCTGATTGCCAATAATTCCATTTCTTATATTTCAGGCAGTTTCCAGAATAAAAAAATCTTTAGGAAATTAATTTTTTGCTATAATCTAATTTAATAGGCCTTTTTTAAAATACATACAACAAATTTAACAGATTTCTAAGATTTTGAATCGTACAGAATTCAAATAATATACAATATTTTCCACTCATAATATTAAAAAAAAAAAAAAAAACAAAAATTGTGTTGGTGTTTATTTTTATGGATATTTTTCTTAAAAAAATTTAAAAAAAAAATACATATAAATTTAGTTCATGCATTTACTTGGCTGGTAAGAAAAACTATTATAAGAAAAAACATACAAGAGTAAGCACTCACTCATAGAGATAATTAAGCGTACAGGCAGGCTGCAGTATGAATGAACACTTTATACGTGTTCGGTACAATGTACAATGTGGATTATGGCCGCAGGTGACTTGACTATTAAAAACCATAAAGTCAAAGTAACTCACATTTCTGTATCTTATCGTTCGCTATTAAAACAGAAAATGTGGGTGTCAATGCACACAATAAGAGAAGAAAAAAAGAAATACAACTAAATAAAACGAAACGAAACTAACGAAACATATTTTTTAAATGCAAGTAATAAAATGCACGAGCTATATGTTTTTTAAGATATATTTTTATAAATTTACATACATTCATATATATTTTTTCTTGCTGCTTACTTGTTTCTGTAAGATTTAAATTTTGCACACATTTATAGATTTCAAAACAAATAGATATTTATATTTTTATTTATCGAAATTTAAACAACACACCTTAAATTGAAAGAAATCAAGGGTAAACTTGAAAGTCCTTTAAAAATGAAAGCTTAGATCTGCACCGAAAAGTAAAGGGGATTAGATCAGGAAACTGTTAAAACCCAACCTTACGGTGGACAACTTTGTAAAAAGAAAGTTCGTAAAATACTTAAATTTGTGCATCACCACGGCCGTTCTGTCAAGTTTTATTGCTGAAACGTGATCAGCTGTTGCAGATGCTTTGCTACTGCGCAACAACTGCATAGTGTTTGGCGTTTTTAAAACGATCTGTATAAAAAAAAATATAGGAACAATAGAAAATATAATCTTTCTTCACAAGACAGATTTTGTTTATTCTTCTTCTGGAAAATCAGATTCCATTTCCAATCTGGTTCTTATTTTTAGAATATATATCGTAATTTTTTTTTTTATATAATTTTCTATTATTTTTTTTTTTAATTTTATAATGCAGATGGCATATCCTTTACACATATATAAGTGATAAATATGTATATAGGGCAGTTTATCTAGTAAACATCTGTCTGTTGTTCTCCCTTAGTCATTCAATGCAATAGTGTAAACAAAGTCTTTTTTTGTTTTAAAAATATCGACATTTTTGCCAACAAAGCATCATTAAGGCGAAAATTTGGTTTACTACTTTTATTTGAAAAAGAAGAGCAGCTGAAAAAGTTCAGAATTTGTTATTTTGAAAGAAAAGACAAGGCCCCACTAGGTCAAAAAAAAAAAAAAAAATCTGAAAGAACTTACAAAATCATTAGGAGCCACTCAAGCAACAATAACAAAAAACTGAGTACTATACGAGTGAAAGACAAGATACGTTGAAAGACGCTTTTGCATTTTCGAAATGCTGCTTGAACGCCATAAAAAGAAATCATTCAGCCCAATTATGAATAAAAATTTCCCAGGAGTTTTTTCCCTTTTACCATTTTTACAATTAAATTTACATAGGAAAAATGGGAGAAGGGAGAAAACTTCCGGGGAATTTTTATTCACAATTGGGCTGATTATGTATTGAATTATTATTAGCGATTGACGCAAATGGATCACTTACGATAACCTTTCAAACAAGTCGAATCAATGCCAATATCGAATATCCATGGCGACAATTTGGTGGGTCCATTATTATGAGCGGCTGAAATCGGTAAAACCAATACTTCGAGCTTTAATTTTGCACATCTTTTAAATTTCGCAGCTTATCAGAGTCCGTTCTGGTACTAAGGCAACTAGAAGCCCCAGGGAGAAAATAAGCACTGGAATAGTTATTAGTTAGGCCCCTTTGGAGATATTGGCTGTAGTTCAAACCTAAAGAGCGGGCACGCAGATCATTAAAATGTCAATTAACTGGTTTTTACCTGTAAATTAGGTTGTGCATTATATTACAAATTCTAGTTACAGTCAACGCCTTTTATGCTCCAAATTTTTTGTTTTAATCAGTTGCTGTTTGACAAAAAAGAAACATTTTTATCGATAATATTAAAATAAAAAAAAAAAATATAATTTGTAATCCTAACACTCAACAAATTATACTTCATAAATCTAATGAAAAAATTTCATTAAATTTTTTTCTTTAATCCAATGAAAAGTTTTATTACGAGAAGAAAATTTTACAGAAATAATGAAGCAATTTTTTATAAAATTAATGACAACTTAATATCTCTTTCAAAAGAAAAAATCCACTAAGATTGTTATACATTATTTCAATAGGTTTTTTAAGATTAAAATGAACTATTAATTAATGTATTCAAATATTTTTCAGTTAATGAAAAAAAGTGTAACTTCATTTTTTCCATCAAAAATGTCACTAAATCAATGAAAACAAGATAAAGTTCTCTAACTTCAAAATACTTATAACTAGAAAATATTTTTTTCCTTTAACTGCTGTAAAAACGTATTTTTAATTCTATTTTAAGCGATAGACATGAAAATATATGAAAAAATTGTTAATTTCAATGTTTCATTACATCAATGAAAAAATTCATAACGATAGCGAAACACTGAATTTAGCTATTTGTTAGTAAAAGGTTCAAAAACATACAACGAGAAAGAAAAAACCAGAGCAAACAATTCTCACATTCTTTTTTCTTTAATTGTTAATTTAAATACACAAAATTTACGCAGTAGTACAAGCCAGCAAAATGGAAAGAATACAAGATAAAGGTCGTCCCGGGCTGAAAAAAGGAATTAAATACAATTTACTAAAAGGTAAGCTTATACAAGTAGAATATAACATGATGTAACAGAAATATATAAACTATTCACAATTCACAACAACTCAAAACGCACATTGAAAAAATGGCTGAAATATGTAAATAAACATAAATATATATATATATATGGTCATAAAAATTACCAAATTTAATAAGTAATTTAATGAATTTATGCCATTAAACAAATTAAAATTGTTAGTGGCTAATGTAACATTCTTCATAAATCCAATGAAACGTTACATAGGTTAAATTTTAATGTAATTTTTCATTGGATTAATGTCAAAATAAATTGGATCTGTGAAGAAAATTCATCCAGTGTATAGCTATTAAAAACAGCTGATCTTTTATCAATACGCATGCCACGCATAAATGAGTAGAAACTAAACCATATTCATGGGTTCGATACGTACGCATATGCATTCTATGCGTATTGCTGTGTTTCTTGTCACATACAATTGCACTGACTCTACTTTTTTGACAGATACATAAAACGCAACGTGGCAAAAAAGCGTTGTATGGAACCGCAGTTTAACAAAACTGTAGATTTAGGCCCCCTTACATTCAACACGTATCGTCATCGAAGCCAGGTTCTCTGAGTGTTAAATATTTTTTTTCTTTCTTTCGTTTAAGTTTATTTTGTACTAAAACGGGTTAGCAATAATGACAATATTTATATAGGTTCCTCTAAAGCTGCTGGATAGCTGCTTGAAGTCTAAGATGTCGGAAAAAAGCTTTGTGAAACACATCTTTCGCAGTACGATCGACCACAAACAGTCGAAACGTTTTTGGTGAAATTAATATGTCAAAACATTCGTCTTTATAAGTGCCTCAATATTTAAGGTTCTTACCGTTTTGAACTTAAATTTTGAAAGCTATTTTTATTTATACTAAATATTTAGTAAAATTACACATGTTATTTTACAGTTTTTACAAACTACTTTTTAGTATATCCTCGTATTCTGGAATAAATATATCTTATTATTATTAATTCCTCATGAATTTACCTATTTATACCCTTCTATTTTTAAATATGAATAATCTCAGATTCTAAAAGCACAAATATAATCTGGCTCGTGTTTAAAATACTAGTTTATATATAGAACAAACAAAAAAATCGTCAAAATATAATACAAATCTGTCATAAATAATACATGAATAACACATGTTTTCTTTAATGACTTGTATTTCCTTTTATGTTTTCTTTCTAGTTTTTGTTGTTCCATACTTTTAATTACATTCATATTTTATTGTCAAAATAGTCCTTGTAGTTAAAAAAAAAAAGAAAATCATTGAAGAGTGGCTGTGTGTCTGACTGAATTTAATGAATATGATGTGTAATGAAGTGATAGTAAAACCTTAACAGCTGGCATCTCCATTTAAATGGAAAAAAGGAAAAGCGGCACACGCAACAACAACAAACAAATTGAAAACAGGAAATGAAAGAAAAAATAAATATGTAATACCTAAAAGAATTGCCAGATGATTTGAGGAGAAATACAATTTTTTAGCGATTTTAAAGAATGCTAATAAAAACTTATCAGTAAGTCTGTGAATTTTAAATTTGTGAGTAAATGAATGTATTTAAATAGTGCTTGGCTAAAGTAAATACTGTAAAAGGTATTATCATAATCATGTTTAAAAAATAGTCGATAACATCTGTTAAATAGGAACAGCACCCAGGGAAAATCCTCCCGCAGGCGAAACTTACCCACAAGCAGTCTACAGTGGGGGTGGGGATGATTATTTCGAATATGGTATTGGACTAATTCATCTTGTTTCTCAAACAATGACGACCACAATGTAGAAAGACATTCTTAGCTCATAAACGCTTCCGTATTCGTAATGGAAAATGCCGCTTTTTCTGAACACTCCATAAAGATAACGATCCCAAAGATACAGTGAAGAAAAAAAGTAAAGTAAAGCTTGATTGCAGTAGAACAAGATATACATACATATGTATAATAGAGTTAAACTGTACCGATTAAAAACAATGGCGATTCTCCGAATTTTATACCCTATTTTTTAAATAACTTTAGTAAATATAATAAATAGAAGCTTTAAAAATTGTCTCATTAAAAAAGCATTAAAGATTTTTTTTTTGTTTGTTTTAAAAATGTGTATTTTTACTTAACAGAGAAGGAAATGTGTACGAAAACTTTATTTAGAAACAAAAGAGAAATCCTTCATAGTAAGTATTCGGCAGCAAATATTTTTACCACCATTGCATATTACAATATTTTTTAGGTTTAGCAAATTACTCAGTAAAAAACTAAACCCTACAAAAAATCACTGACTTTTAAAAACATTTAACAATTTTAATATTTAAAAAAAATTCTGAATAATTTTAAGGCGAGTATATTAATCAATAAAAATTTAATTTTTCGCCTATTTCACTTTGTAATAATAAAAAATTCAAATAAATTATTGGTTTGAAAAAAAAACGGGAAAAAAACTTTTATATGTAAATAAAAATACATACGTCTGGCAGCACCTTGCACTGAACACAAGGGATTACAGTGCACTCAATACGCATAAAGAACAAACACACACAAGCACTTGCAATACAGAAATATCCACAGACAGTCTGTCACAAACTGGGATTTTTATCACAGTAGGGTCAAGATATAAAAATCTACCAGCAAAATTAGTTTAGATTGAAATTAAAGGACAATTTATTTAAAATATTAAAGATTAATGAAAGTGAAAAATAAAAGCAACCCATTATATTTTATATGTGTGCATTAGAAAAATTTTATACTTTTCATAAGGTTTTAAAAATGTTTAAATATAAATAAATAACATACGGCAATATACATTTTTTTAAGGAAATTATTATTTTCAGCCGTGTTCTGGAATAGGCTGACAAATTCTACTACTTTTTATTATTTGTATTTGTATATATTGTAGTAAAATCACTCAGTTTTTTTAGTGCTTTTCATATAAATTTTTCTACACAATCAATTGTTTGTCACCTGGAAACAGCACATAAATGTTTCTCTCTAGAGCTGGGTATATAAAATATTTGCATGAAATTTTAACACAATATGAAGAAACTATATAGCCATTAACTCAACATTATTAGCTAGTTGGCGGCCCTATGTTCCACTGGAAATTAAAGAATTAAATACATTATCTCAAAAATCTGGGAAAGGGTATTGTTTTTCTAAAAAACTTCCTGGCTTTTAGAAATTTCAGAAAGCATTAAAAATTGATATATAAAAACTGAATGTTTTGTTAAGACCTGTTGCTTTTATTTAATGCCATTATGAAACACCGATTATAAGCTTTTAACGGTGTTATGAACCCCAACTTCTGCAAATAAAGTTTGGTACTTTAAAAGTACAAATTAGTTTGCTAATATGTAATAAAAGTACAAACAAATTTTCAGCAAAACTTAATTTGGTAATTTTTAATTAAACTGCGAATGCGCGAAATATTTGGATTTGCGTTTCCGATTGTCAGTAATAGAAATTCAGCAACAAAAAAGGAATTTAGCCCCATTTCAAAATTGAGTTTTTTTTAGATTTTTATTCCCTTTATCATAACGCATATGTGTGCAAAATATTTAATATGTTATATTACAAATGACAAAGTTTTTGGACCTAGAGTACGTTACGCACAAAAAAGTACTTTTTTTTAATTAAACCAGTAAATGAAAATATAATTCTTATTATTTAATGTATATAATACATATTCATATTTATAAAGAAATTATTATTTATTCATACTAATTAATACTACAGATAGGTTTTTTGGTTTCAAATTTTTTTACATTTCCAAATAACATAAGTGACATTACATACATAAGCTGTGTTTAGAAAAACAAAATTTTCTCAACCGATATATATTTCTGGTTTTAATCAAAATGTGTAATTTTCGTTTCAATATTGTAAATAGCTTCAATTTTATAACGTTTTTTCCCTCTCCTGTAAACTTTTGAAAACTGCAGACAGGATATTTCGTCTTTAAGGTGACGATGTGTTAAAAAATTTTTTATTGGACATTGATTTTTATCGAGAAAAATTTAAATTAATAAAACATAATTTTTATTGTAAAAGTGTCTAAACAAATGATATCCGATTAAAAAGAATTTGAGCTCTTTGTTGTAAACAATCCAGAATTTTTCGATACATGCAATTATATTTGGATTTATCCATAAATGATCAAAAATAGAATATTTAAAGTACAACTAAAGTTAAGCACTAAATATTAGTTGAGTTAGGTCCCTATTACGGTTCTCAACTCAACTCAGTTGAGTTTTCATTAAGACTTCTGGTTGTGATCAGTTGTAATTTTTGTTATGCTTTTGTTCAACGCAATATAGTAAAGTTGTAAGCCATAATACAAAAATTAAGAAATTACAACTCAACTGAGTTGAGTTGTAAACCGTAATAGAGGCCTTGAATTTGAGAATTAGGCAATTACCAAGTAAAGTATAAATATTTTGTTTACTAGGTATGGCTTAGACTTTTACTACCATTTATAAATTTTTTCAAATTAAGTTACATAGGTACTTAAAATAAAAAAAAAAAAATGCATAAACTCAAATATTTGCATTATTAGTCACTTACCTGTTTACGAAAATATGTATGCGTGTTTTTCTTAATAGTGTAGCACTGTTAATTTTGTACTTAAGAGTTGCCAAACGATATGAAACATTTATTTTATGTTACTTTCACACTATTTTTATAATTTGTTTGTTATTTATGGGCAGGCAATTTCATTTATTTTGTTCCTAATATCAATTGAATTGAAATCACTAAAAGAATACCTATTAAAAAAATATTAAAAAATTAATAAAAACAATATAAGTTACACAATAAAAGTAAAGATATTTTATGACAAATTAATTAATAGACAGTTTATTTGTGTAATCAATATGTTTCTTATAATAATGTAGGTACTTAGTATTGTTTTTGTTCCTTAAAAATCACTTTAAAGTTTACACGTCCCACATTTGTTTATTGTTTTTACTTTATTTTGATACACTGTACTTTGGGCAACAACAACAACAAAAATTTAAGATTAAATTTTGTTAAAAAAAAAAAAAAATAGAAAGACACGCACAAAATGTAAAAACAATATAATAAATGTAATCTGTTATTAAGAAATCAAATGTCAAACAGACATTCTATCTACAAATACACATCCATACACATGCACTCACACACATTCATTTGCAGACTGAGATTACACTAAGCTAATACAATTTTATAACAAAATATAATAAAATAAGTAAAAACAAAATAAAATTAAAAAAAATAATTAAAAATTGTGTTTACATTGGATTGCTGGATTGTGTACTTAAACATTCGTCAGGGATGGAAAATTAAGACGAATGGTGCCTAAAGCTTTGTACAGACGATGGTCAGATCTTACAATATTGGTAAGCAGCGTTGCTTAAATTGCATTAAAATTTACTAAAATGTCTTACAACTGTGTGAACATTGTTAGCTCATTTGTATTTGCAGAAGTGCAAAATTAATGCATCTGACAATCGTACCATTGTCAGAGAAATATTGCTGTTGGCAACGCCTGCTTACAATATTGTAAGATCTGACCATCGTCTGTAGGAAGCTTAAGTTGCGTTCAGCGTTGCCACAACAAAAATTTCTAATTTATTAAGACAGCTCTAAATAACATCAAAATTAACAAAGGGTAATTGAAAATTACAAAAAAAAAATTATTAAATGGAAAAATCTCTGAAACGTATAGTTTTCGAGTTATGGACCTATAAAGTTTTCATAAACTTATGTTTGCAATTCTCCACTACTTTACTGAATCTTTATAATTTATTATGTTTTGCATTGTTGGTTTTTCCGTAAGTCCTTTCATTATTCTGAGATATTGTCCCAATCGGAATTTTCGGACTATTGTCCCTACCGGTTTTTTAATACAAATGGGAAAATATGTCCCAATAGTATCGAAACTATGTACATATCTTATAATAATGTGCTCAAAATTGGCAACCGTTACTTCTTTGATAAACTTACACAAAAAGTTCGACTGGGACAATTGAAAACGTGATTTTTTTTAATTTAAAGAACAAATCGAATCATTCAAACATTGTCTGGGATGTATTATCCCAATAAGACCGAAAAGGTAAAGGAAGCTTTTGAATATATCACAAATTTACGGTCAATAGATCTCTGGTTAAGACCAACTGAGGTAGCTAGGTTTCTTCAGCTTACATTACCACCTAATGACACTAGCACAAATAATGAATAATTTCAGGAAATAAATTCCGATGGCAGTAAGTCTGTTAGAACACCAACAACAATCAGGCCCAATAATTGTTATCGCTTTCTTAGAAAACTACCTATAAAATATCACTACATATAAAGTAAATACTAATTGCAATTTCCTATTGGTATTGTATACACATTTATTTAGGTCCAGAACAGAGGAGCGGGTAATGATTATACTAACACAAAAAAATTGTTATTTTTGTGTTGAAAATAAGTTACCAAAATCGACAAAAAGAGCACACAACCAATTTTCTTTAAAAGTCACCGAAACGGCAACGCTGGTTACGTAAGCAAGCTTAAACAGATTTTTCAGAACTTTTGTATAAAAATTTTGAATAGAACAATTTAAAACAAAAATGATTTAAAGTTAAATTAGTACCTAAATTTAAAGAAATGATCCGGAAATAATAGTTTTTTTTCAAAAATAATCCTTTCTATGAAAAAGGTGTAATTTTGTACTTACACTTATGCCAATTTTCCTAACCCTTGCATAAATTAAGGGGAAAAAACATTAAATATTGCCTAAATAGAAAAAAGCTCTGAATATTGATTAAAAAATCACCAACTATAAAGGATCTCTGATATAAGTTTCCGAATTTACAAATAAGGTTCCGAATTTCCGAAATAAGTTGTAGGGCTTTAAAAACTCGGACAGCAGGGCGGAATACTCTTGTTTCTAATTTCTTAAAGATTAACCCCCTTATGCGAAAAAAAGTTTAAGTTTACATTAGTTAACCAACACATTAAGCTCAGCAAAAGTGTATGGGTTTTTATATGTTGGTTGAATAATGTGAACTTTAACTTTTTTGCATAAGAGGTTTTACTTAACATAAAAATTTATATAATAGTTTTATATTTTGAAATAATTAGTTTTTCTCGCGAAGTTTGTTAACAAAAATATTGCGGTAATGGGGGACATTTTAAGTACATATTTTTTTTATTCTTTTTATATTGTTTTCATTGTTAAAATTTTTAATAAAGATTACTAATTAATTTAAAATTAAAGATAATTATTTTTGATTTGTTTTAACTAACAAGTAATACATTTTTTAGAAGTCATTAATCACTTAAAAAACCTTTTTCGATTTACGAAAAAACTACTTTTTACTGTTTTTTTCGTTAAAACAGTTTTATATAAATTTGTATTTTAAGTTTTAAAACTTTATTAAGATACAAATAACGATACAACCAAATCAAATTTAATGTTACATACCAAGGTCCCAATGGGTGATTCTAGTAGAGGGATATAGGTATATACGTGTATTGGTATTTTTAAAGTTTACGTAGGGAGGTCATCTTAGGGGGAGTTCCCCCTTAAAACGGTCTCCGGAACACTGTTACGATAGACCGATTTAGAAAACAATGTTACTCTTATCTCTTAGCGTTCTAGCTCTTCAGGGCCCAAAAAGATCCCTTAGATGGGGATGTACTACCATCTAAGAGAATGGGTCAGATAAACTGAAAAAGTAGTTTTTTCTTAGCTATTTCATAAAATACAGCACATATACTATAAAACATTAAATTGGGGTATATACTACCGATCATAAGGGACAGTTTTGCTCATATTTGTTCTTGTTCGCTAGCGTCAACAGACAACAGCAAATTAATTTGGCTGACGAAAATTTTTGACTGTCACTCAATTCGAATGTCTCTACCCCGCTTAAGGGAGTTGTTTTGAAAAACTTTTAACTGAAGTTAGCTTTATTTTTATTTTAGATTTTAATTTATGCCAATAGCTATTGAATTTCCTGAATACTAAGTCTGATTTATGATAATAGCAAAATTTCTACTTGGTGTTCACTATGAAAGCGGGAAATTTTTTTCACAAATCACACATTTTTAGTAAAAAAACAGTTTAAATTTTGACCCGTGTTATATTAAAAACGCACAAATTATTATTAAAAAAAAAAACATCTTACATTTTTGTTCAAATAATGAAAGGAAAATATATGAAACACCTACTTTGGTAAAAATGATACAGAAGAAATCCCAAATTGTTGCTATCATTATGAATTAAGCTTTAAGTTCAATTTAAAAATTTTTAATTTAAATTTATGTATTAACACGGATTTTAAATTTTTTAGTACCAGAATTGTACAAAATAATTTGTATTTCCTCTATAGTATTATTATTCAATATATAACTTTAGATTTTTACTTTATGTTTTTCAGTATTAATTTCAAACCATGATTTCATAATTCACTTTATTTGTCAATTTTACATTATATTCAAAAATTTTTTTGAGACCAAATACTTTAGTTTTTGTTTTCACTGTTACTACAAAAAAAAACTATTCTCCATCCCTGCTTTTTAGTTAATTTGACATACAACTGCACTTATACAAAAACACGTACACACAGATACACAGAACACACATTAAAAATAAAAAGAAATAATAAAAACAAAAAATGAAAAAGGCTCATAAAAATTCAATTAAAAAAGAGCAGAAAAAGCCCGTTTTTAATTCACATTTTCTTTGGACAATTTTCGATTTTATTTAACGTTTCATATTTCGTCTGGTATATGTTTTTCTTTTCCTCTTTTTGTTTTAATTCACTTGTTTTTATGGCAAATTTCTTTTGATTTGTATCTTTCGTTTTATTAACATGTAAAATTACTTTTTTTATGTACTAATTTCTAAAGGGATTATTTTTTGTAACCATTTTTATTTTCTTATTTATTTGTTGTCATGTGCCAAGTTTTCAAATTCATTTCTTTTTATAAAATACAATTTACCATTGAATATTTTTGTTATTAACGCGTGCACTTATTTGAAAATTCATTTAAGCCATTTACAATTTTTTTTTTTGTTAATAGGTATTAACACTTTTTTAATTTATTATTTTAACAAAAAGTTGAATTTTTACAAATATTTTTACACATAGTTCAGTTATAAACGTAGGCGTACATAATTTTTTTTCTTGTTTTTGTATCTGGTTTTATTTAAAACACAACAAATAAAACAAATTGTTTTAAACACTGTTCACATACAAAAACACGTCTCACTAAACGAAAATCTACTGAAAAACTGGTTTTATTATTTCTTTTCATTCGTTTTCTTTATTGGTTTTTAGTACACAGTTATTATTGTGTTGCAGGGCTCCCAGATAATTTTCGAGTTTTATCCCAAAAAAAATCGACAAATTGTAAATCACTCCATGTTACTAGTTTGATCAATTCTAAAGATGGATCAACGCAGATGCGTTAAGCTGCATTTGCTCTGTTTGAATCAGTGCGATTGTGTGCGACAATTTAGACAGGTTTACTTTCTACTTTTCTATGCGTCGAATGCGTGTTGAAAATAAGGTTAACTGTTTTTGATAGCCATGGATGACAATTTTTTTTTATTTTCAATGTTAGCAATAAATTTGTTTGTATGATAAGTTCTTTTTAGCCAAAATTGTTTTTATTTGATACAAATATTAACACAACAGCTGATCCAAGCAAAAAATTTAAAAAACTCAAAAAATGTACAGAAAGTATCAACGCATTGCTGCTTAGTGTATTTTTCTTCTTATTTAAATGTACCTATACTTAATATAAAGCTTAGGTCTATTCCTTGCTAAATTATCTAATTCACAATCAAATTTTTTTATCACCGTTTTCCAAATAAAATCTCCGATTCGGGGAAAAATTCCCTAATCAACAACCCTGGTGTATTGTAGTTTTTAGAACAAGGTTTAAAAGGTTTGCTGTTTAGAAAACACGTGGCAAGGCCTGAACACAAACATAATCAACTCTGTGAAAAAATATATTTTAAAAAAGGGGTTGTTTCATAAGGGATGCCATATTTCTGTAAGATTTTAGAAATAAAGTCGTTAAATAAATGCCATAATTTTAAAGTTTATTTATAAAAATGATATCTTGAGTAATATATATTAAAATTTTACAACTTCTTAAAATAAATAGTACATACTTTTATATAACTGTTGTTACACTTGAAGGAAAAAGTATTTTAAAATTTGGCGTTTTCATTTAAGTACAACTCATTTATAAAAAGAGATTTTAGGTAAATTGCGAAATTAACACAGCTCGTTATGAAATGAAATTAGTGGCAGTAGTTTCCAAATATTTCCTAATTTTTTTTAATGAGATTGACTAAAAGTGAAAAGCAACTTAAAAAAAAGTCAAGTCTCTAGCTCATTATACTAAATTAATATTTCTCCTTTGGACCAGTGTTCGAAAAAAACAAAACATTATTTAGCGTACGGCTCCCACACCCAGAAACGATATCTAGTTTTATAGATATAGTGTTCGTAACTATTTTCAAGAAAGTAACGAGCATTATGTAGTGTTCTGTTCTTCGTTATAAAACAGAAAAAATGTAGTGGTTCTGTAGACATAACTGACAAAAAAAATTAGCAAACAAAAAATTTTAGCAACGACCACAGCGTGTGTATTGTGCACATGTTTTGTTTGTGTGAAATTTTTTCGCTGGCTTCTTGTTTTTTTTTGTTTTGTATATGCAATTTGTTTTTGTAAAAAGTGTTTGGTTTCTTTTTACCAACCAAAAAGGTGCTGAGCTGAACCGAACACAACGAATTTTGTGGTTTTTGTAAAAAACCGAACGCAATTAAATGTTCTCATCTTTTTGTTGAGTTGGATAAGTACAGTATTATATCTGTGTTTGAAGATCACGAAAAGAGAAACGTATTTTTTTTAATGATTTACTACACAAACACTATTAGCGATTATGTGTTCCACTAATCGAACACAAAGGAACAATATATAATGTCTATTTTCAAACACTGCTTAAGACATTCCACTTTGTTTTTAGTTTTACAAACAATTAGCCCAAATCAACTTGTTTTGGGGTTTTACTTGAAAATATATATTTTTGAATGAATTTAAATACTACACGTCTGTGCAATTACTGATTATTTTATTTCAAAACTAAAAAACTTTTTCTTTTGTATCTTTTTATTCTACCAAAAATAAGCGTCCAAAATTTTTCTTTTTCATCATTTTTTGCATTTTTTGGCTTGCCTATTTTAAAATTTTGTATGCTTAAAGCACTATTAATGTATATTATATTGTCAAATGTTTACAATAGTTTAAAATACATACATATTTTGGTTTTTATTTTTCATGCAAAAACTGTACTAAAATAATATTACCTACATTTGTATCCTCTGTAGTTTTTTTTTTTTTAATTAAAGATCCAACAAGTTTCACATTATTTAATTGACTTGAATAAAATGTAATGCAAATGTAAGTGGATGAGCTGGTTTGGTTGTTTGCCATCACACAAAGCCATTCGTTCGTTGGTTTCGGTTTTTAATTGTGATTTTGTAATTGCTTTCCCAATCAAGGAATAAGGTATTAAGGCCCAATTATAATATTCATAAGCCTTTGTCAAACACTTACAAACATCCTCTCAAAAACGAAATATAAAAATATTTGATTCCGTATTGAATATGCGTTCAGGTTCACACTATGCTTAACATAGCGTCTTTACCTGACAATTTTTTGTCATACCAAACGTCAAACTTCATATTAAAAAAACGCTGACAAAAATTTTCGAGTTTTTTTTTATATAGACTTTGACGTTTGGTATGACAAAAAATTGTCAGTTGAAGACGCTATGTAAGCAAATGACAGTTTCATAAGACATTACATAAAATTTCCTTAAGTTTAAAATGTTTTGACACATATGATAAACACGTTTTCGCACAATGGCTTAAGCCACCTTAAGCATATTATAGTTGGACCTTTATATTGATTTTAGATATTTTCGGATTTAAAAGCTTTTTTATGGCTATTGTAGTACCAAAAATCCGCCATTTACTGACTTTTTAGTACTTGAGACTAATAAAAAAACGCTATAATGCAACATGGGGCTGCCACTCTCATTCTATTGCACAACTTCACTTTACTGCCCAAAAAATGCAACACTGATCGGTGGTTTTATTTTAGTAGTAGGTGACACATAAAAAATTGCGTTGATTTCCCTCAATAGAACAATTTTTTTAAGAAATCATTCATTTTTAATATTTTTCGTTGTTTTTATTTTAAATTTTTTATAAGATTTCTATGTGTTAAAGTATATTGTTAAAAATTTTGCAAAGAAAAAAACATTTATGTCAATTTTAATAAGAAGGGAAAAGCATAAACGAAAAAAAGTGTCTGGAGAAATTTTTCGTTGTTGAAATTTTCAGTCACGTAAAGACAATTTATGCAAAAAAAAAAAAAATTGTTGCATGTTGAGGTGGAAAAACCACAAATAAGAGGAAAAAGTTGAAGGAAACCGTAGTTGAACAATAAAGTGGAAAAAGAAGCTAAATATATAATGTAAGATTGAAATGGTGGCAATTATGTGTAAAAGTATTTTGTGGGTTAATTTATGGTTTCTAGTAGTTTGTGTATTTAGTTAGAAATAGATTTTAAAGTTCAAGTAATTTTACAAAAAATTTATTGTTTATTTTTAATTCTTTTTATTCGTCATGGCAGAATTTGACAACCACTTGTTGATTTTTCCTTTTTTTTTTTTTTTACAAAATTTCTTTGTTTACGTTTGTTCGATAGAAAAAAGGGAGGATGCTGTTGTAACGATAGCGTTGCCTGATTTAAAAAATTGACAGTAGCTAATGGCCAAACCAAATAAATTGGCCTAAAAAAGGTTAGTTTTGCTAAATATAAAATTAATATTGAGAAAAATGCCTAAAATTTTGAAACTTGATTTCCCGAATTATATGGTTGTTTAAAAACTTTGGATTTGAATATGAATTTATGGTTTTAATACATACGACAAATTTTTTAAATCCAGATAAACAGAAAGCAGTCTAATATATCTCTGTACAAGTTCTGCCACGCCCACTTATCCAATTCCGCCTTTATTTATTTATTATACCAAGCGTTGTGTACTAAATTTGGACAATTTTTCTTTTACCGTTCTTTAAATATAATTATGTACATCTATTTTGTGTCACTCCCGCTTCTACGACCTCGCTCACATTTTTTCGGAAGTTGTCTTTTTATAAGCAAGTTCTTGTAAATTATTCGAAAACTTTGGCTCTTGCCGTTGTCCAGATATACAAAAATATATAATGTCTTAGTATCAGAAGTGCTACGCCCACTTCACCAATCCCGTCCACATTTTGTCGGATGTTTTGCATTGATAACCAAAATGATTGTAGGTAGAATCATTTTAAATAGTTTTGATAAACATTATAGTTTTGAATTTGCATACTGAAATAATTTCTTAGATTTTTTAAGTAATTAAGCAATTTTTTGCAGATTTATGATTTTCATGTTTTTTTAATTTTATTTCTATATTTTTATTTCCAGTTTAAATTTAAGTTTTTTTAAGGTGCATGTTTTGAGAGAAATCTTAAGTTATTTTATGCCTAGGTTTCTATTTCAATTGATTATTTAAAAACTAATTTCAAAATTAATAATACAGTAGACGCTCACAAATTAGAGCTTTCAGTAATTCGAACGTCCAGAATTTAGAATCAGTGTTTGCAATACATTAAACGCTCTAAAATTCGAATTTATAGTTCTAATTTCAGAGCGTTTTTTTTTTTTTTTGTTATTTGAACACAAGAAATCCGCAATTTATTTTTATTCTGTTTGAACATGTAAAACTAAAAAGGGGAATTACCAAATTTTAGGTGTGTTTCCTTATTTGTTGTTTTTTTGTCGCATTTATATATATTTGTGGCTAGTTTATTTGTGAAATTCGAAACATGTGTACATATTTTGGAAGTCTCTATTAAAAAGTGAAAGTGTATCATTCGAAATGTCAAATAAACGTAAAAAAACACTTTATCATTGAAAACGAAGGTCAAAATATTAGAAAAGCTTGACAAAGGGTTTGAAGGGAATATTAATGTTACGACATCTTCAATCAGCTATATCAAATCACATAGAACAGCAATATTAAATGCTGTTTTCAACACATATCAGGAAGCAAGCAATAAATCTTTGCACAGCGCTGAATACCCAAATATGGTAAGTCGTCTGTATGAGTGGTTTAAAGAGAAAGCTAAAAAAATATTTAGAGAGGAATATCCCTATAAAGATGAAAATGCATTCCGTGGAAGCAATGGATAGTTTTCCAAATATAAGAAACGACACGGTATTTTTAATTTTAAAAAATACATTTAATGTCAATCAAATAAAATTGAATTAAAAAAAATTTAAGTAATTTTTATTTTTTATTCGAAATAAAAACGTCCAGAAATTAGAATAATTCAGAAATTAGAATTGCCTCAAAAACAAAGCGGTGCTAATTTGCGAGCGTCTACTGTATTACAATAAACAAAATTTAAAATCAATGCAGAAAATGCCCTCACAAATTCTACCAGATGGCGACGGTGCTGGCAATGAAATTAAAGTTAAAACTGCCTACAGTGGCGAGGTAATGATCAGTTATATTAAGGAAAACATCACTTATGAGGAGCTTTGCTATGAAATACGCAAAAATTGTCGTTTTACATTGGATCAAGTAAGTTTGTGTTGTTACAAGGTTTAAAAAAAAGAAAATTAATAAATTCCTATAAAATTTTATTTTTAAAAGCCCTTCACAATTAAATGGGTCGATGAAGAACATGATCCCTGTACTATATCAACACAAATGGAATTGGATGAAGCTATACGTTTGTACGAGATGAATCATAATCCAGAATTGGTTATACATGGTAAGTGAGGATTTTTTTTATAATTGTATAGAAATAAGGAGAAATAACGAGTTTAAAATATTTAATAAGGTTTATTTTATTGTATGTATTTTGATTTTGGTTCTCAAAGAAATTGCAATTTGTTTTTATTTTTTTGAAATTAGATTTTAAGAAGAAATTAAAACAAAAAATAATTAAAAATTTCGAAAAATTTATATAAAAAATCTAAAATTTAAAAAAAAAGATTGTCACAAATATCTCTAAGGAAATCTTTGTAAAGCGAGAAATGCATCTTAAAATTTCAAAAGCTTTTTTTAGAACTTCTAAGGTTTTACTTAAAAAATATTAAGCTGGCTAAAGAATTGTCTATAAAATACTTGAGCCAGACAGATTTCTATTAAATTGTAAGCTGGCGAGAATTTTTTACTAAAATGTTTTTTTATAAACAACGAGTGACTTCTTTAGAACTTCTTTAGCCAATTAGAAATTTCCCTTAAAGAGAAATATTAGCAGAAAGTTTTTTTTCTATAAATTGTTTAACTTTTAATTTTAAAAAGCTTTTATATAATTGTCCTATTCATTCATAAGTACATGCACATATCTAAAGCTTGAATATTAACCAAAGTTTTTCTTAGGCAATAAAAACTATGTGAATTATTTAACTTTTATTATTTAATTTTAATTATTTAGCTTTTTAATGACCCGGTCAAAAAAATTGAATCAATGTAATTGTTATACAGTTAAACGCGTAGAATGCACACCAAACGCATGAAGTAGGTTTTCTATTTTTGTATGCGTCGCATGCATGTTGTAAGCCAAGAACTTTTTGGCAAACAAAAATAATTCATTAGCAAAATTTAAAATTTCTTTTTTAAACGGCATAAATTCCAAACAATAGGAGTTATAAACGATTAAAATTTTTCCACAAGTTATGATTTTATTCAGATGAAGATGAAAAATTTTGCTATGGAAGCCCGTCCCCCCTAAGGGGTGGACATAAAAGGTTAGTATGTTTTGAGAAAATGCTTAGGACGAAAAACTAATGGAGGTCGGTCATACATTTTATCCTCCTAGAAAATGTTATGGAAATTTTTCTTTAACATATCGCACTGGTTTCTTTAAAGAGAGTCAAATCAAAGTTTTCAAATTCTCAGTAGTGGTAAAAAACTGTTTTTTTTTTTAATATTTACAATGCACAATGCAACCTGTCCGTGAAAACCTGGTTTCGATTCCCAGTTCAGTCAAGAATAAAAAATTATCAATAAATTTTAATTCATTTCATGTCGTAAAATTCCTTTCTTCATAAAAATAATTTAATGAAAATTAAATTCAATGAACTTCAACCAGATTAAAATATCAAAATTTGGATTAAAAACCATAAACAGTTCAATAAATTAACCACAATACTAATTTACAATGAAAATTTAAAACACTTATGGCATTGCAAGGAAATACGAGTAACGGCCGTTTTCACCAAGTTCAGTTAAAGCTAACTATTACTTAAACTTCCAGTTGATTGTACGTTTGACAGTTATAACTGGTTGTTAATTATAACTGATCTTGGTCAAACTGGCTGTAAGAAATATATTACGGTAGAGGTTTTTTTTTATTTTTTTTTAGGAATTATCGAAAAACAACAAGTTTTTTTATTATACTGGTTTTCTTTAACAAATCTTAGGGTCATTATTACAACTTGCCGTTAGTAAAAGGTAGAATTTTATGGGACGTATAACAAGTTATATATTATTGCAAATTATCTTAAACCCACTTGATAGGATGAACATTAGGGCTATAACTTTTTCACACTTTTTGCGAATATCAAAAACGGCATAGTATAGTCGTGTAGAACACTAAGAGCCACTTTTTGGGTTTGAGATTAAAGTTAATTCAATTCTACAATTATCTAATCTGAGAATTAAGTTAATCTACTATCAATTGAAATTGATATTTTTGGGTGGTGGCTTAAACCATGTAGTGCTACCATACTGAGCACAAATAAATGGCAACATTTTTTTGCAAATGTCAACTTTTTATCAAAGCAACATGGATGTTTTCAAAGAAAAAGAAGAAAATGCGCGAATTTAATTTTGTTTACAAGGTAGAAATATTTTGTGTTTAAAAAAAAAATATATTAAAGAAATAATATTGAAAGGAAAAATTATATAAAAGTGCTTAGCAATATATCATTTTTTAAAAATTATTTTTTGTTTCATATTTTTGCAACAGTTTAACATAACCAAACATGTGTATGTTGAGAGTTTAAGTTAAGGTTTAAACCACCACCATTGGCCGCTTAAACTAGCAAAATAAAGTTAAAAAAATACAACTCAAAAAGTAAATACGGAGATTAAAGTTAATTTAATCGCTAATCTCTAACCCAAAAATTGGCTCTAAAAGTTATTAATAAAAAATATGATAATTTTTTCGGATTGTTAAAAAAGTTCAAGCAGGGATCGGGTTGAAGTTTGAAACAACCATTTTTATTTCACGGAAATTTTAAAAAATATACACCTGATATTTGTTTATATTCCTATACGTATCACTTAAAAGCTATTTTGGAATTTATCCACTGCTTTAGATTTAAAAATTTTCCTACGGTTTACAATTTATTGCGGTTCAAAATTTCTTGGAAGGTTTTAGAAATTTGCTTCCCAGCGTGAGGTTTTTTTTTCGCAAAACGACGGGAGACAGGTGTTTTCAGTACTAAAACATTCATCGCCACTCCGTGGTACTTTGCCAAAAATTTGGTTATAGTCCTAATGAACATATGCCTTAAACATATTGCTCACTGTAGTTTAAAGCAAAGTTTTAATAGTGAAAAACTTTTTGTAAGTGGGACAAAATCCTACCTTTAACTATCGGCAAGTTTTCTTAGAAACATTAAGGTTTATTAAGGGTACTTTTCTAGGAAATACAAGTGCAGACAAAAACTTAACAGAAGTTGTTTGCAGCTAGAAAAACATTTTCAATTAACAATAATTAGTATTGTGGTTATTTTGTTGAACTTATTTATGGTTTTTAATCCAAATTTTTAATAATTTTAATTAGGCTTAAGTTCATTAAATTTAATTTTCATTAAATTATTTTTATGAAGAAAGGAATTTTACAACATGAAAATTAATTAAAATTGTTATTGATAATCTTTCATTCTTGACCGTGGCCGGGGCTGGAACCCGGGCCGGCAGGTTACCATGACATGTTTCGATCGCAACCACTCGATCTCCTCAGATGGATTTGCCGTTTTACACTCGCAGCCATCGACGACTGCTGACGTCAATAGTCAAACATCAATCCTTAAACCAAATTGTATTTTAACCTTTGGTAGATCGAAGTTTGCTTAATAATATATCAGTGCTTTGATTAATTTACAGCTCTTTAATATATTACTTAAAATTTTTTCTAAAACTTTTATATAAAACTAAAAGCTTTAAACATAACTGTCAAGATCTTCTATTTAAAGATAAAAGAATTTTTAACTTTTTCCAAAGCACATGCCTTTTTAATAATCTAAAATAATCAACGTTTTACAAAACTTTTTTGTTTACAATTTTAAGCGTAATTTAATTTTCTACTTATTCACAACAGAAAAACATATCAAGATAAAAATACAAAGTTTTCAACAGATTTCTATAAATGTTGGTTTTTTTTTTTTGGTGAGTGTATGTGTGTGTGTGCGAAAATATAAAAACTTTCTTTTAGTACTAAATATTAAAAGCCAAAACAAAAAGCAAAAATCCCCACTTTTAATGGCTTTTTACTTAAATCACAATTTATATAATAGTAGGTATGTGTACATTTGTTACACAACACACACTAGTAAAACAAGGCAAACGTATCTGGAAAAATGTATGGAAAAACTATTGTGGTCCTTTAGACAATGAAGCAAACCTTGCAGTACATTGTATAGAGTTTTTATATCAAAAACCATACACTACATTACTTTTTCATCTCACTTATCCTCTATACACTCTCTTTTACTTGTAGTTTTTGCTTTATCAAATTTTTTTTTTTTGTAAATGTGAGTTTTTGTTGTTATAGTAATTTATATTTCATACTGCATGATGCTGTTGGATCCTAAATGCGGAAATGCGTCTGATGGTGTTGATTATGATGAGGATGATACACTCATCCATCTCTATATGAGTTTCATTCTATTTTTTTCCTTTCTGCACAGATTTTTTTTTTTTGTTTGTTATACTTATTTCCATTCTGTTATTTGGTGTATTTATTCTAATCAGCAAAAACTCTTCTCTTTTCTATTCTAATGTGGCTTAAAACAATAGATTATAAACCATAATGCAAATTGTAACTAAAAACTAGTTTAACAATAGAACTTTTTGTTTAAAAAAATATTTTCACTTGAACATCGTAGTATTTAACTTTTTTCGTTTCCTGTTGACTTTAAAACAACATTGTTAATAAAATACTTTAGTATTTCTTGCTCTCCTTTTAACCTCAATAATAAATTTTTTTTTTTGATAAAATATAAATTTTAATAACATGATATTATAATTAAAATGTAATGAAGCAACTTTACAAGGTTTAAAGTAATTTTTATGTGCAAATTGGTAGAAAACTACTTTTATAATTAAGCACAAAAAGAGAAAGGGTAGCAATAATAACAATTTTAGTTTAGATTTTAAAATAAACTATTTAATCTTATTAGATAAAGCTAATAGATAAAGTCAGGCAAAGAAGAGATTTTATAAAATAATTTTAAACAGGCGAGTATTATCTATCTAGCTTGCAAATTCTATACATTTACAAGTATGTAATGGAAAAAGATTTTGAAAACAAAACCATTTGAAATCGATCATATCGTTTTCTGTTTTTTTTAATTGATTTATTATACATTTTCCTCTTGTTTCCTGGCAAAATTTTTTAAATTCGACATTATTTATGTAAATTGAACAAAAAATATGGCTTTAATTCAGAAATAGATTTCGAAACCGCTCTAAATTCATCACACCCAAAAACGATCGTTTTTAAATCAATCGATCTTCATTACATACCTGAAAGATAATCTTAAGTTAGCGAGAGATATCTATAGATAATATTAAGCTGGCTATTGATTACTTAAGATAATCTTATGTTAGCGAGAGATTTCTTTAATCTTAGGTTTCACCATGTTCAGTTATAATTAACTATCAGATTTTGATATTTTTAATTAGACTAAAGCTCATAAAATTTAATTTTCATTAAATTATTTTTTATGAAGAAAGAAATGGATTAAAAACCATAAACAGTTCAACAAAAAAAAAAAAAAAAAAAAAAACACCATACATATTACACTGTGCAAGAAATTGATACTTTTTTTTGAGACAAGCTGGGCATCTGGCGTTTTAACATAATTCGGGTACGCTGAATCCAGTGGTGCTCGCCGTTTTTTTAGATTGGCTCTGGTTTTCGAGATATACCGTGATCAAAATTCAAAAGTTGGTAACAGGTTTTAATCATTTATGGCTTGTTTTGTTCGCAGCTTCGTTTTTTATATGTCTACCTGCATTTATTAGAATTTTCTTAAAAGAAATTTTATTGCGGAATTCGGTTTTTTTTTTAGTAATTTCAATAAACTAAACCGTTTCTGAGTTACGCGAATATATGTTGTGTAACCTCATCCATTTTCGAAATAACGGTATATCTCGAAAACCAGAGCCAATCAAAAAACGGCGAGCACCACTCGATTCAGCGTACCCGAATTATGTTAAAACGCTATGTGCCCGTCTTGTCTGGTTTTTCAACTAGCATAGTGTTATTGTTAACTATCTGTTATAGCTGTCAAAGAATATTGTTAACTGGAAGTTAAAGTAATAGTTAGTTTTAACTGAAGTTGGTGAAATTTGAGGTAAAAGATTTAAATAGATAACATCAAGTATGCGTAAGATTTTTATAGATGATGTTATGCTAGCACGAAATTTCTATAGATAATCTAAAACTGGCTCAAGAATTTTAAGAATAATCTAATGCTTACGAAAGATTTCTATACGTAATTTTATGCTTAAGAAAGATTTCAATAAATAATTTTAAGCTGGCTCAAGTTGTCTAAAGGTAATCTTTTTTTTAGATAGAGATTGCATTAGATAGTTTTATGCTACAATAGATAACCTTAAGTTTGCGTAAGATTTTTATAGAAAACTAGCTGGCCCGGCAAACGTTGTTTTGCCATATAATTTACGTCTTTTAGATGTTACAGTGTCTGCATGCCAAATTTAAAGAAACCCGGTTGATAAGTTAAAAAGATATTGGGAAGGGGAGCTTTTTCATACAATATAATTCCTTCCATATGTTACACTATTTGCCTGCCAAACTTCAAGAAAATTGGTTGATTATTTAAGAAGATATAGGGAGGGGGAGATTTTACCCCGTTTGTCCTATTTCACGCCCTATTACTTATTTCCTTTCTGATGTTACAGTATCTGCATGTCAAATTTTAAGAAAACCGGTTGATTACTTAAGAAGATATAGGAAGGAGGAGCTTTTACCCCCTTCATCCCTTTTGCCCTATTACCCTTCAAATCACAAATTTAATGATTAGATGTGATTAGATAAGAAGATAAACTAAACAGAAACACTACTCACGGCCCATGGACACAAAAAAACTAAATATTGCGCCATCTGTCGGACGAACTTTAAACTACACAGCAACACTACTCACGGCCCATAGAACATGCACATAAAATTTGGTCAAAATCGACTACACAGAAACACTACTCACGGCCCATAGAGCATGCATATAAAATTTGGTCTAAATTGATCTAGTAGTTTTTGAGTTTAGCGATCACGAACATACACGTAATTTTTATATATGTAGAGATGTTATGCTAGCGAAAGTTTTCTATAGCAAACTTATGTTAGCGCAAAATTTCTATAAATAATTTAAAGCTGACTTAAGAATTCTAAGAATGCTTAAAAATATTCGTAATCTTATGCTAGAGAGAAATTTCTATAGATAATATTAAGCTTGTTTAAGATTTATAAAGATAATCTAATGTTAGCTAGAGATTTCTTTAGATAATTTTATGTTAGCAAAAGATTTCTATAAATAATCTTAAGTTGGCTTAAAATTTCTATAGATAAAACTTATGTTAGCGAGAGATTTGTATGGATAATTTTATGCTTGTGATAGATTTTTATAGATTATATTAAGCTGGCTCAAGTTTTCTCAAAATAATCTTAAGTTAACGATAGATTTGTATAGATAATTTTATGCTACAGAGTGATATTTAGATAACCTTAAGCAAGCGCGAGGAAATCTGATACTTGATCGAAATTTTTTATATAATTAAGAGTTAGCGAGAGATTTTTTAAAGTTGTAAGATTTCTGGATCATAAGCCAATGAGAGATTTTTCTAGATAATCTCGAGTAAGCGTAAATTTTTTTTAGAAAATCTTATCATAAATAAATAATTTTGAACTTGGGTAAGATTTCCTTATATAATATTGTCAGCTCATTATTGGTTTGACCTATCGACCATTTAAATAAAAATTGAGTTAGATATATATTGAAAACACCCTTTCTGAATCCAAAACGTGTTTCACGAAATTTTTTTAAATATTAAGCATTAATTTTGCTCCATATCAACTATTTTAAAGTTAATTGAGTATTGTTTTGCTTTACACGCCTCTGTTTGGCGAATGCTGCAAATTCCTTGTACAAAAACGTATAAAATAAATTTTACTCTTGCTTTGCTTCATTGCCGTAAGAAAAACAAATAGTTAAAGCAAAATTGAAATAAAATGGCAATGAGTATACTCTTGTAAATTATCATGAATATATTCATCGAAGGTTATCGCAAAATTGTGTTCAGAGTTGGAAATTGATTGAATCTTGAAAAATTAAGCCTCATTTTTGGCTTACAGACTACATTACTTCGAGAAAATTGTCCCGTTTGATTCAATTTTCACGCTGGTGCCATCATCGGACCTTTATTCTTAAAAAATGAAGCCGGAGCTCGCCTTGCGGTCAATGACGATCGATACCCCACCATGATTAATAATTTTTTTTTTAGAAAATACGGGTGATAAAGCAGAAATCATTGACGCCTTAAGGCGACCGTACACGACATGTTTTTGTCATCAGACATGTCAAATTTCCCACTGCAAAATACATACATGTCGTGTGTTACCTTTTTAACTTTGCTTTTGTAAAAGTCAGATGTAAAGTCATCTGACAAAATTTCAATTAGAGCGTGCTCTATTTTCTTTTGACAAACCATCTGACATCAGAAATCTATACCGAGATGAAACCGGCAGCGGCGTCCACTATTGACGGAATCATTAGCCGGCTGAAGTAAATATTTGACAATACCGAGATATGTATGATCATCCCACCATTGAATAGAATTTAGGTAAATATATATAAAAACCGTTTCATTATAATATCCTATATTGGTATCTTTGAATTAATAGAAAAAAATGTTAAGATGGCTAAACTATTTTACGGCGTTAATAAAAATTTTCGTGGCGGCATTTTAATTTTGGTTTTTGCAATAACTATGCGAAAAAATAGGTACAATGTCAGAAGCAAATAACATGTACGTTTGTGACCAAATATTACAAACCTTCTGTAAAACAGCAATTTTGACAGACATGCTCAATTACATGTGACTTGAAAAGTTGACAAGTCAGTTGTAAAAAACATGTCGTCTACATGCACCTTTAGATGCCAACATTTTGTTTGCTGGTGCAAATGAATATTGTCAATTAAACGTTACATTCACTTGATTAAACGTTAAATTCCCTTGATTAAATTTTTTAATTAAAACTGATTTTATTTTTGATTAATGTTTTTACTGGTGCAAAATTTTCTTCTGTGCATGTATTGATCTTTCGAATGAATAAAAAAATGTGATTAAAATTTAGTTTTTTTTTTTACAATTTCAGGTTCTATAATTTATAATAGGAAATTCTTTGTCAGCTGGTTCTTTTATTTATACTGAGATTAAAAAATTGTACACGAGTTGGTGAGAGATTTCACTGGATCTTTAAATAGGCAATCCTCAAATGATTAAAGTAATTAATAAGGATTCTTTAGTTAATTCAAGAGTTTTAACATTTGAAGCTATAAATGCCCTTCTTCGTTTCCTTCAAGTCTTTAAGCATCTCGTAAGATTTTTTATAATCAAATAATATTCATGTAAATGTTCGTTTGCCTGAAGTTCCACTTTATTAGTCCTTTGGTTGTGTTTACATTTACATACAAACATATCTTTTTTTATATTCTCATACGTAAAATATTGTCGGTCGGTGTAACTTTAATGCAGTACAAATGGTATGGTTTTGTTGAATTCTTTTTCCCATTCTTTTTTTTTAAATATCAGGATGTTTCGGTATTTTTATAGTTTCAATGTACACGGTTGGTATAATGGCGTTTAAACATTAAGGGTACGAGCGAGTCAGTCAGTTAAATCTTCTACTACTTGTACGTTGACAGAATATTTTATAAGATAAAATGACTGAGTTGTTGTTTTTGTTTAATATAAAGTTTTTTTTTCAGATTTTATATTTTGGCTAGAATGTTTTTTTCTTCTTTCGTGTTGCTATACAAATGAAAGATGCTTTTAAATGTAACCAAGTTACCCGGTTTATGGTTCCTCTTTATATTTTGTTGAATTTTCTCAGTTCCCTTTTATTTTATATGTACGAGATGAGTTGGTGTTGAAAGAAGTTGTAGGGAAGTGTTTTATTTAATATATTTTTCATTAATGTAAAAACTGTGTTAGTGGGCAGATTAAATATTAATTACAAAGAAAGAAAACATTATAGAAAAAAATTAAATGAAACGGTAACGATGTAAGAAGATGATTTCCAGAGCAGAATAATGAAAATTTAATTTTTTTTGGGTTACAACATATTCACATACACACATACATACGTATGAAAGTAAATGTTTACAAATACCGAATCGGGCATGTTCTACAAATTAAAATGAAGTAGAATTAAAATCGAGCGAGACTTTGATTTCAATTATTTACATAAAGACAGTAGTTTTTTTCTGTTTTTAAGAGTTGTTCTTGTAAATATAATTGGTACTCAAAGTATGGAGTACATATTTAAAAAAGAAATATTTTTATGAAGTTTCTTTACAAGCTCGTTTTTAAAAATTTGTTGTCGATTTTAAATCCACTTTATTTCAAGGTCTCGTTTAAATGTGCTACATTCCCATTTCATACTATTGATAAACTGAAATTTATTGTTGAAGGGATAAGCTATTCCTATGCGCATTTCACTGGTTGCTTAGGCCATTTCGATTTATAGAACATACCTGGGGGCAAATTACGGCATTCAATACCGATTGAAACTACAATACAATTTAAATGGAAATTTCGATCGATATCGAATGCCGTAATTTCGCCCCCTGATTGTGATTTTTTCTCTTTAATGTGAGCAAATTTGTATAAATTTATAACGAAATTTGTTGCAAACGCTTAACAAGGGCAAACTACGGCAATCGATATCGATCGAAGTTACAATCTAAACGGTAATTTTGATCGATATCGAATATCGTAATTTGCCCCCAGGGGGCTAATTCTCGCAGTCGTGATCGAATACCTTTTCGATTCGAAAGCAATTTTGTTTCTAATTCTTTCATACGACACATAACGAATCAAAATTATTTTTTCAGTATTTTAGGCACTGAAAAAATTATTTCAATTTGTTCAGTATCGACTGAAAGAATAAGAAATTAAATTGCCTTCGATTCGAAAAAGTATTCGATCACGACTATCATAATTAGCTCCCAGGTCTTGACTTTGAAAGAACGCACTTTTAAAAACGTGTCTGAAAAATTTTCGAAGTTGGTCTGAAAAATTTATTAATCATTGACTCCCGAAAGAAAAGGAAACAAATTCAGAAAATTGGGAAAAATTGTTCTTATTTTTAGAAAAAAGCCTGAAATGAGATCCACTAACTTTTAACGAAAGAGTGGTCCATATGGCGCACATCGATTGTGAACACTTTCCATGGACGGCCCTAGGGGTATATACTGATAATTTGAGGAAAGGAGAAAGTGTTGGCGGATGTTTCTACATAGAGGAACTGGACATAATAGTTTCCTTTCGTCTGCCGGATGGATGTAGTGTCCTGCAGGCGGACTATATGCAGGGGCTATAAGGTGGGCGGCTAACTGGCTAAAGTATTTTCGCATACCGAGAGATATACGTTTATTTACTGATAGCAAGGCTGCCATTGCTTCTCTAGCGGGTGTCTACACGACATCTAGGTTAACTGTAGAATATCGGATGTCTTTCAATGAAATTGCGAAGCATTTAAGGGTAACGCTAACATGGATACCAGGGCATTCGGTAACCAGATGGCAGATCAGCTGGTCAAAAGAGGTGGTCGCATAGATGACACATTCATTGATCAATTAATTGGCCTTCCAATGGCTCACTGTAAACCACTTATCAAGCGCGAGTCTTATAAAGTTTCCCAAAGGGGATGGAACTTTGATTCCACCTGGGCAGTTTGGCCTGGCTATGATAAACTGAGAACTAAATCTCTTCTTAGGTTTAATAGGGACCAAATTAGAACAGTGGTTTCAGTTGTAACTAGACACTGGCCTGCTGGGACTTAACTAGGAGAGTGGGTCTAGAATTCAATGACTACTGTAGAAATTATCACGATGAGGAGGAAGAGGAGACTGTACTTCAATTTATCTGTCAATGTCCTCGGCTACAGGACATCCGGGAAAAATACCTGGGAGAACCGCCGCTTCCTGCTTGGTGGATCTATCTGCGATAGAACATAGATTGCTTATTCTCTTCATTACGAAGACGAATTGGTTGAACTCTGCAATGACACCATCTGAGTAACTGCTCTATAGAATGGGCATTGGCGCTGGGTATCACAAAGGGACCACTGAAGGACCCAAGTAAGCTGTCTCTTGATTGCTGCCCATGGAACCTTACCTAAGGGAAGTCCAAACAAAATGAACGATGTTAATTGTTAATAAAACAAAAAGTGTTCAGTGAATTCTTTAAAAATCTTTTTATTATGATAGAAGGATCTATGACAATGATGCGTGAAACAAAATGTTGGCCAAATGCTCGCTACGGCTTCCGTGGCATTTTCTATCCGATGGTCCATATTTTCAATGGACTCTGAGGCATAATTGAGGTTCAATGCCATTAATGTGCTGAATAATCTTATTCTTTAGCTCTTTAACTGTTTTTGGCTTATTGACGTACACTTTTTATTTTAAATATCCCCAAAGAAAGAAGTCCAACCGGAGTCAAATCACATCGTGACGTCCAATTAACATCGCCAAACCCCGTGAGATAACACGGCCATTGAATGTCTCGCGCAAAAGATCCATTGTTTCGTTGGCTGTGTTGCAAGTGGCACAATCCTGTTGGAACCACATATCGTCCAGAAGTCCGTTATCATCTCGCGATAGTGGACACCATTCACGGTAACTCTTGGCAGACCTCATTTTCGAAGAAGTACGGGCCGAGCATGGACAGGTGTTTTCACATTTCTTACAGACCCGGTTTGCTGAACTTCTTTGCACACTTCTCCCGATTGTGGACACATATGGTCGATTATGCTGACAAAAAAAAAAGAACATCACGAAGTGCACGAAATGCCGTTTGATTTGAACAACCATTTGCTTAATTGTGAGGGGTACACAATGATTAAATGGTTAAACACTGAAAAAACAAACAAATTTCATATTAAGTTGGGCAAAAAAACTTGACGTTAAGGTGTGAGTGACTCACAATTACCATCGTGCATTATGGTTGGACCACAAAATTAACATTCGATAGCCAGCGAAAATACTTTTTTAAACGCAATAAAGGCCATAATTAACATTTGGTTTTTCACGCCATTCATCTATTAAATGACTGCTTGCTTAATTCTGTTAATCTAGGAACACAGCTTTCATTATTTTTTCGAGCTAATATATAAAATCACACCACTGTGCATCGATATAATAAGTAAAATTAGAGCATACGCTAAGGTGGCAAAATAAAAATAAACATTTTTTTTTTGAAATGATTAAAAATGAAACGAAATTTCTTGGATTTTACAAAACCCCATTTCTGTTAAAATTGATATTAATTAAAAAACACAAAAAAACCTACAGAAAAGATAATCTTTGGCCATGTTTGACAGGAATGAATATTTTGTTAGTTTCTTTTTCTGTTTTTACAATAAGTATGAGAAAATGTGCGTTTTTATTGTTGCTATTGCCTGCCTGCCTCTGTTGTTTTGCTATTGAGATGGTCTTTATGAAAAAATTATTTCCACCTACGGCATTATTAAGGAAGCTGCTCTTGAAGAGGCATTGAAGAGGAATAATAAAATTCTACACTCGTTTAAACCGGAATAAAAATCCATTATTGTCAGTCAGCCAGCCAGCCAGTACGTTCATATGTATCTATATGTATGAAGATGCATGTGTTGTGTTTGATTTTTAAGTTGATTTGAAAAGAAAATTTTAGAGAAAGAGAAAGGACTTGCGCTTTATTATTTTAAGCTTAAGACTTTTTCATTTTGTTTTTACTTTTCTATTGAAGTATAAAATAACTAGAGAGAGATTTTGTTTTATAAACCTGCGTGTAATAAGTTAAATCCCAGCTGATTTTTAGGTAATTGTCTTTTGTTTATGGCAATGCTGTTGTCATATTTCACTCTCTCTCATTTCTGCATGTACGTGCTGTGTTTCTCTTGACTCTTTGTGTTTATTCGCCTTTAAGGCTTTTGGAATAACCAACAAAAAAAAACCCACTTCTCTTTTCTTTGTTTATTTTTCATTTGGCTTGTGTCCTTTTTTAAGGGCTCTTTTTGTTGTTGTATAGTTTTTACTCTGAACTTGCGCTACACTTGACAAAAATTGTCCCGGTAGTGACAGGAAGTTCATCATACTACCATTATACTCGTTTAGTTCAGGTACATTAAAAAAAGAGCAAGATTTTCGTATAACATTGTGTTGCTAATACCAGTGGCAGCAACATTTTTCTTGATTATAGCAATGATAATTACATTGCTCTGACTAGCAGGCTGGCAAACTGCTGGTTGTGTGCAAAAGTCGTTTTTTTTTTTGTTTTTAAATATTGTCGAGTCTCCTTGTAATACACAAAATGAGAGCAAGTTTAGAGAAAATTACAACAATATATTGACATTGAATCCAAAGATTCAATGTTGTTTTTGTTGCCTGGGAGCATTAAAAAAACATTTTAAATCTCTATATGTTTTATAGCATTTTGTAGTTGTTTTTAATTTATTTTCCTTTGATATCCTGCCAACAACAAAATCCAACAACTTTCTCCATGCAAAAAAGTTCCTCCAATATTCTTGCTAACTAAACGTTTTTTTAACTGTTTGTTTTTTTAACTGATTTCTTTTTTTTTTTGTAATACTCTTTAGCTGCTATTGCCTCTAAAAACGGAACACTCGCGCATAAGATTTTGTGGAAAATAGACGTCTATTTTTAACTGTTCGATATTGTTATTGATATATAAATTTATTTGAAAATTGGTGAAAAAATAAGAATTATCTAAAGGAATTTAATAAATGAATATGTATAAATAAAAACAAAATTACCCAAAATTTGTATTAGAAATCCAGAAAAATTCAAATTTAATTAAAAAAAAAAAAATTAAATAAAAAGTAGCCTACCTTTAGGCTGTTATAAAATATTCATAATTGCAGCCTATAAAAAAGTGTGTATGAGTGCGTTGTATTTTTTTTCTTTTACTGAAAACGAATAAAGTGTTAAAGCTTGCTTTTAAAGTATTAGATTTTTTTTTATTTTGTTCTAAAGGTAATTTATTGAAGCATGAAAAAAGCCTTACAATAAAAAAACCGAAGTGAAAAATTGGTACTCCGTTTTTATAATTTATAAATCGATAAAAGGCTTAGTCGCTTTACCACTATATAAAAAAAAACTCCACCCAAAACTTAAACCACTTTTCTTTTGGAAAATAATTTCTTTAAAGACATTTTCATAAAATATTTCATGTATTTTTTTAAAAAAGTTAATTTTTTATTCCAATATGTTTTATTAATAGAATACACAATATATAAACACCTGGAAATATGCTTTATTTTTTAACGTAAAGAGTATGATTTATTTGTTCTACTCCTAATGTATAATCTTTGTAGGTTGTTAAAATGTCTATGGCCCCCTAGAGATTTACCTATAAGTCTCATTATAACTTGTTTTTTCGTTATGGTTTTATGATTTTGCTTTACAAACTTTGTGAACACCTGAAGTAAAAACTTTTGTTCCTTTTTATTTGCATATTTACTTTAGTTGTACGTTAAAGATTATACAAATTTTAAAAAACGAAAAAAATTGTAAAAAACTTAAGTCTACTTGTATGTTTAATTATTATTCTGTCAGTTTTTAGGGGTTAATTTCAATTAAGCTTAATCACAATATATTTTTTTTAATAAAATTTATATAAATTAAAAATTATAGCATACCTTAGGGATTGTTTGGTTGTCTTTTATTTTTTAGATTTATATCTATCTACTTATGCATATTTCATTTCTCGTATAATATTGCATCATATTTATCTGTCATTTTAGTATGTGCAGCAAAGTCTAGTATACTTTAGGGATTATGAATTAAATAAATATACGTTGAGTTCAAGTGCAGCACAAAAAATGTTATGTTAGCAAAATAGTTCTCATATGGTAGCATTCTGGTTTTATAAGGCGATTCTAGGTTTCAAATGCATTACATTTTCTTTAAGAAGAAATTTATAACTTAGTTTTAAAGTGAATAATTTGTTTAAAAGTTTGTTCTTTTTCCGAAAAATTTACTACCTGGGGGCTACCGCGTACATATTTCGAATCGAAAGAAATATTTACGACTATCCTATTATTTGTTTCGATAGAACGGAAGTTGTTTTTATACCTTATCGATAACAAAAGTACCTTTCAAAACAGCAACTCTATTACAAACATTTACTTTGTATCAAATTCCCCCTCTTGTTTATAAATACAACTCTCGCATCATTTCGAACGCGTGCGAAAATCGCAATACACAGTACGAATTGTTCGAATTTCGAAATCATTCCTTCGGTTCGAAATACGCGGTAACACCAACTCTCGCATCATTTCGAACGCGCACGAAAATCGCAATACACAGTACCAATTGTTCGAATTTCGAAATTTTTCTTTCGGTTCGAAATACGCGGTAACTGTTTCAGAATATGCGACCCTTCGAAAACTCGTTCACGTTAGGACGTTACAATTTGGCATTCAATTATTAAATTCAAACTAAAATGATAATTTCAAAAACTTATACAAAACATTTTAAATTTGATGTGCCAAATTGTTACTAAATTCAATATTTTGTCCCACAGGGTGGCGAATAAGTAACGTAATGATTTATTTAATCAATAACTTTTTCTTTCTGATTTGATTTAACGTTGACATTTATTAAAATTTGGATTATAGCTTGAAAATATGTTGATATTATGTTTTAAAGATAATATCTGCCAAACGTTGTCCATTGTTTGCTTCGACCTGACGTTCTCTTTCCAAAGCATTTCCCATCACTTTTCTTAGACTTTCAGGTCTGTTTTAGCCTTTGAACAAGCTGCACTTTATAAGGGAACATTTGCAATTTCTTTATACATTCATTAAATTAAAATCCAAGACAACCCATTTACTTTAAGCGTCTCCTTGTTGACGTAGTTTGATTCTACTGCAAATTCGCTTCCACGGGTTGAACATTTTCTTTATCGAAAACCAATTGTGGTTTTCCAGATCAAGGAAAATCACAGACAGTGTCTTATATTTGGAAATGTGTAATCGGACGATTTGTTGTTGTCTCTAATTATCCGGTTCTTGTATTGCAACAACGCGGATTCTGGGGGGGGGGGGGGGAAATAAGGAAATTACCCCCCCCCCTCCCTAAATAAAAAGAATATGTTTTGTTAATTTCGATAATACAAGAATTCCCAATAATAATATTTTTTTTAAATCTACAAAATTTTTGGAAATCCCGGCAAGTTTTTTTTATTGAATCTCTAACGAAATTTTCAATAAGTATCCAAATCTGAATCCTAATAGTTGTTTATTAGATATTTCCAATGAAACATCTAGTTTACTGTATTCAAATACGTATTATTCTACATTTAATCTCAGCAGGTGCCCTCTATATCCAAAGAGTAAACGTTTGACTTGAAAATGCGTGCGTTCATCTTTGAATTTCAAATTTTTAAATATGTATGAATCAATATTCTATTAGACAATTTTTGACGAAATCACGGATTTGTCGGGGGAAAGCCAGATTTCCTTATCTTAAAGATATTTCAACATACAACAAAAATTGTTAGGGAAGAATTTATTGGCTTTGTTGTAAACGCATTTGAAGATGCTTCAAAAGATATTGATAATGACGTTTATGTGTCAATTGATGCGAAGACACTATCATCAATAGTTCTAAAAGCTTTGACAAATTTTGGTCTTGACCTAAAAAATTGTGAAGGAGTTGGAACAGATAGATGGGTGTCCTCTGATGTCAGCAGAAAATGGACCTATTAAAAAATCTTGAAAACCGCGACAAATGCGAAACAAACGCCTTGCTATTCCCATAAATTAAACAACTCAATTTCTAAAAGCAATAAAGTGCCATTAATACAAAAAGTTGTATAATTTGTTAAAGAAACGACAACATTTTTTAAATATAATCATCCCAAGCGAAACGAAGTTTTAGCAAAGTATTTGGGAGCATTATGCGAGACCAGATGGGTGGACCGTCACGACTCAATTTTACACTTTGCAACAAGTTATCATCATATAGTAAAAGCTTTGGAAAAAATTTCTGAGTGGAAAGGTAGAGATACTTCATCAAAAGCATTATATTAAGGAACTCACTTAGTACTTTTGAATTTATTTGCGGAATATACATATTAAGTGTGATACTTATTGTAACACAGCCGCTTAGTATCATTTTACAAAAGCACGATATGAAGATCTATATAAAAAGAACCAAGGCATATCAAAACTGTTATCATGTACCTGGAAGAGAAAAGAAATAAAGCCGAAGAACAATTTAAAGCGATTTTGAAAAACTTAAAGTTATTTGCGTTCAAATCGAGGTTCCAATCGAAAAGACAAGAAAGATTTGAATGAAATAATCACATCTAAAATGTTGAAGATTACTACCGAGTTGTAGGTAACATTCCTCTTATTGAATTTATTTTAGAAGATCTCAAAACACCTTTCCCAATAGATATCCTAAATAAACGTTGAAGATGCTTTAATAAACTGTGATGAAGATATCTACCCAAATCTAAGAAAAATAGTTCAAATTTTCGTTTTAATGCTCGTCAGTAATGCTACGAGCGGGAGGTCATTTCCTACCCTTCGTCGAATAAGACATGGCACAGATCAACAATGACAGAAGATAGACTGTACTATCTAAATTGGCTCACAAGGAAATCATAAATTGCTTATATTAAAAGACTAATTTATTTAAATTGAACTGATCTTATATTTTATTTAACCTTATTGTTGCGTTTTTTTAATATAATATACACATATTGTTTTTAATAAACTTTTAAAAACAAAACTGTCTTTATAAAATACTGCCTGGCATTTGACCAAGTTAATTCATGATCTTCCAGCTAGCACTTTGAAAACTAATTTTTTTCTCTGTGAAATTGTCGTTTCAAATATGACAATTTTGACAATTTAATACCGTGCATAAGATTTTCTAGTTCCTTTTCATATAATATGCAGTAATCTTAAGTGCTGTTATCCAATCAGTGGTCTAATCACCGCATACGATATCAAGCAAAATTGATCGAAATTATATATTTTGGTATCGTGAAACTCGATATCGAATGAAATGTATTGAATTTGAAATAATTGCATTCGATATCGAGTAACTCGACATTACATTTATCGAGTTTTCATTCGATACGTCAGTGTCTATCGTATGCAAAAAAATTTGATAGTTTATTCGATACGATAGTGTCGAATGTGGTGATTAGACCCATGTTTATCATGTATCAGGCGGGACAGATATGGAAAAAGATTCACATGGATACCTATCCTAGGCCCAAGGTAGTTCTTAACCAATGGGTGACAAACAATGCGTTTACCAAACGCTTCTGCGTGTGAGGGCAACCAACATACTCGGGTATCAATTTGAGTGTAAAAACCTTGTTTAGGAGCTGGATCTATCTGACACCCGCGTCTTTTGAAACAGCTACAGGTCAAACTTTCCTAAAAGGGGTAAAAAATCAGCCCTTTAGTGGGATTTTCTGGATATCTCATCCTGCGACTACAGGTAGTAAACCAACCACAACCACCACGTGATTTCCGAAAGTATATTTTCAATATAAAAGCGAATCTTCCGCAAAATCAATCTGCCTGAAAGACTGAAAGCATTTCTAGCAAGAAGAATACTAACAGAGGCCTCAATCAATAGTCAGTCCGGTGCCGTGCCACCAGGGGCTACTCCCTCCCGTGGTACGAGATAGGACCTCTGGTTAGCCGCTATCACAAGAGATCGTAAAGATCTACTGAGATTTGTTAATTTCCCCGGAAGATGTAACACTAAAAGGTGAAATATCCTCAATATGGTCCCTACAAACCCACGGGGGGATCAGGCGAGACAATGTCCTCTCAATATTCCTATTTTTTACCTTTAATATTTCCTTCCCATGTTCATCAGCAGTTTGGTATTAGTACAATTAAGACTCGCTAGCTGTTCTACAACTTTCTCCATGCAAAATGGTTAAACTTTTACCTTAATATTCCTACAGTAGAGTTTACTCTATCTTCTAAGTTAAATTTTGATCGTTGTCGTGCAATTTTCTTGTTCTCTATATCGTTAGCTAAAATGCAAAAAGACGTAACTAACAAAAATATAATTTTACAGGAGAAGCAAAAAACTTTATAAAATGAAAACTACAAACATGTCAGGAAACATAGAAATCTAAGTCATCCATGGAATTCTTCAAACATTATTAAAAGGAAACCATTTCATTATATTTTGTTAAAAAAAATGGGTAATTACGTAATTTTTCATTTATAAAATAATTACTCTTGTAGTTACGTCCTTTTGTTATTTTTTGCTAATAAAAGCGTAATTTTTGATCGCAGAAGCGTAAAACTTTGTCAAGACATGTAGTTCAATGGCATTCATAATAACCAATCAAAAACACGATTTTGAATTTTTTGTTAGTTACGACTTTTTGCTTAAAGTAATAGTTTCTTCAATAACTGTCAATAGCTCCTTTATTGTAACATACGAGCTTGTCCTGCCGAAGCCTAGAGCTCTATACCTATCAACATAGAGCGTCAAATGTCTTTTGTATATACAGTTTCCAAGTGTTTAGTTTAATTTTCAATCAATGAATTAACGATGTAGAAAATATATTTACTTTTAAGGAGCCTTTTTCAAAGCTCCAGTTAGAATGACGACTTCTATATTTGGGTTGAATGATTTTTATAGAAGCTTTTTGAAATTTGAAAAATCATTAGTCGTGAGAGACTATATTTGGAAAGCTCGGCAGCATTATATATTCGTCTTTAAGGTTTAGTTTGCTAGTTTATCCCGCTTTAAATGTTCTGTTTTTTGGATTATCGTAACAGATCCATCAATTAAAATGTGCGTTTCAACCTAATTCGGGTACGCTGAATGTCCCAGGTGCTCTGATTGTCAGTTTTTACAACTATCATATAACACAGTCATAATCCGATGCAAAAAACGAATACCAAAAATGTATGAAGAGAATTTCCAAAATCCAAATCGGCTTTTGACATCTTTCAATTTATCTCCACGGTAAGTGAAATATCAGTGTCTTCTATTTTTCGGCGTTCAATTTGATTTTTTCTGTTCTGTTTCGGTTCTAATGTGGCTTATGTGTATTGGTCTTGAGGAACACTAAGCTCTTGCCGTTGCACTCTCAATTAATTGTGCAAATGTACAAGACTTTAAATTGCAAGATCTCAAATAGATCGCTGCTGATTAGAATCATTTTGGATACTATTTTAGCAGTAGTCATAATTGAGATAGGCTAGGATGGAATGTCTCTTATAAAGCTCTCTTCGTAGAGCACATAGTAGCAGTGGTTAGCATCTAAAATGCTGTAACCTGCCGGCCTGTTTGCAGATATTCCTGTGTGCTTTTGAAAAAACATAAGCTATTTTGCACTAGATTTTAAATAGCTCCGGCTCCTAATCAAGGTATAGGCATGGTCCTGACAATCATACACTAAAATTGCAACCCGTATGTGGGTGTCTTTGCATGGGGTATTAGTAGGTGCATTGGGTCCAGACCTATATCTAGTACCATTGAACCGGTAGATGGCCCTTGACTGGTTATTTGTGGTTCAGATTTGGCAATCCCATGATGACTGTAGTTTATACCTTAACTCTGAGGTGAAAGATCTTAAAGGTTCCGGTTAGGGTCTGAAAACTTCCTAACTTGCCGGATAGGACGTTTAAGGATTTTTGAAGGCTTAATAGTTCTGTGGGAGCATCGTAAAATTAAGATGTAGAGAACGCGAGCTCACCAAAATCTTTCACAAGACTACAAAGAGTTTCTGCAACTTTGACAAGACTACAAAGAATTTCTGCAACATTTTTTAATGAAATAAAATTCTACAGAAACACGTTTTCTGATTTGGGGTTTTTTATTTAAAAATGAATTATAAATCAAAAATAATCTACTTTAAAAAATTAAATTTTGTTTGTACAACCAATAAACTATATTTTTATTTTTTAAACTTTCGTCTAAGTATATCCTCAATAAATTTGCAATTTAATTTCCCTTTTACAATGGATTTAAAAACTAAATAAAAACATTTACAAAAGTACTTTTAGTTATAGCCGCATTTACTATTGTTAAAGGTCGTTTATTGCTGTTTTTGTTGTTGTTGTTCATGTGCAATTGTAAATTACAATTTGTAATGCATACTTTCGCTTGTGTTTGATGTTGAAAATGTATTGCCTACTTAAAGGCTGCGTTATTTAGCTGATGCTTTTTTTCTATTGTGTGTGCGAGAACTTTTTTTGGTAATAGTTCAATTTTTTCCTTTTAATTTTTTCAATAAAATATATATTTTCTGAAGTGGGTCTTTTCAGCACTTAATCATCATTATTCACTATTTCTTTTCAAGATTTTTATTTTCTTTTTTCTCTATAAATATATATTTTTTTTTTGTGCACATGCATTATTTATTTTTCTCTCGATTTCTGGTATTTATTCTTGTGCTTAACTTTTTACAAAGAAAGGGGGCTTCCATGTAATTTATACAAAAAGGGAGAAAAAAAACATTTAACATAATTGCTGCATACTTTCTAGTGATTGAGGGATTTTTTTTTTATCTTCATTTAGTCCTTTGTTTACGAACATTTGTTGTATGTTTTCAGTTTTTTACATTTTTTTTTTTTTGCTATTTTGGTGTTTATAAACTTTTTGTTCATTTTGGTGTAAGAGCAGCAGTTATTTGAAGGTTTTGACGTCAATTGTTATATTAACCTGGATATAAACGATGCCAATGAAGCTAAACGAACAAAGCAGACAAAAAGACAACCAACCAACAACAACTACAAATGCACGTACAAAAAAAAAAAAAATTGGCAATTAAGATAAAATGTTGTTAAAAAAAGGCAAAAAAAAAGGCAAGACAAAAAGTTACAACACAAAATTGGTCAAAGTAATTAAAAAGGGAAATTAAACTATTTTGAATGTATGAATAAATTAAAAAAAGAAGTCGTTTCAAATAAATTTGTTTAATATTCTTAAAGTAAAGAAATTTACAATGTTTCGAAAGATTTGAATATTTAAGTTAAAATTTAATATTTTTTTTGCTAAACAAATTAATTAAAAACACCGCACATTATTTTAGATAGATTTTAAATATTTAAAATTTTCAATCTTTTTTCTCCTAAATGTAGGCAAAACTTAATACATATTTATTAATATTTAATATGTTTTATAACTCTCACACTTATTTTAAGTTTCATTTATTGTTTCTCTCTTCGACTTTGTGTTTTAAGTTAAAAGCATAATAGAATTTTACTCACTAAAGGCTTTCGCTCTCTTTCATTTCCTCTCAAGCAAAGTTTAAATTACTGTCTTCTCTTTTCATAGAGATGGTAAATCAGAAATATTTAATCAAAATTTCCAAAGGTACTTTTGCAAAAGAAAGAAGAAAATTTTATTTTTACTGCGTTTCTTTATTCTTCATTCTTAAGTTCAGAATTTAAATGAAACGTTCAATTATATCAATTTAAGTTTATCGGTGAAAGAAAGTCAAGCCCTTTTCCAAATGCTTGATTAGACTTTACGTAACTCAAAAGCAACAATTTTGTATCTGTGTTGTCATGTTATATAGTCGACCAATTAGAAGTTTAATTTTGTAAAAATAACTATTCACCAAATCGTTATCATGGCTTTTTTGCCAAGATTACCTTAAGCTTATCATTAATACTTGTGATTGAGCCCTTACCCACAATGTTCCTATCAACGCGAAACAACAATGCATTAACAAACGCCCGAGTGTGGGCACAAACATGTACAGGTTGCAATTTTAGTACGTTATTGTGTTTGTTATGTTCTTAGGCTTTAGAGCCTAAGCTGCTGAAACATTCAAAAGCAGATGAACAGCAGCAACACCTACAAAAAAAATTACCCAAAACGAAGCATAAGGTTACTGGCCCTATTACGGCATCTTTTTCTTGAAATCTTTCTTTTCGCAATGTGGATATAAACTTCTGTTGAAGCCTGTGGCACCAGATAGGACAACAAATTTGTTGTAAAATCTTATAGTATTTCCAAGACCTAAAATTTAAGTTCCGGGAAGTAAATACTTCGTTATTATGTGTCTTTTAGGCCTGTCACAGAAATCAATTTCGATTGAAAGAAATTGACTAAATTCGATTGGAGTTGTAACTATGGAATTAAAATCATTACGAGCGGAATGTGTGACAGGGTTGTATGTTGTGATCATTTTTCGCTTTTACAGTTTTGTCCCGATTTATTGTAGATCTTAAAACTCTTTTTCTTTTTATTCACTCCAGTTTGTGGCTTGTGTTTTAGGACTCTTATATTCAAAAATTCAATTCGGAAATTATTAAGTTATTGAGGAAATCAAAATCAATATTTTGGAGTGACCTCAGGAATAAATAAAAAATTGAGATAAAGTTTAGCTGAGTATAAAGTGTTAAAAGAAGATTACGTTTCTAAACAAATAATATTTTTCTTCATTGAAAAAACGACAAGAACTCATCGATCCACCAATATGAGGGCGCGAGATTCACAATAGATGGCGTATCTTTTGCAAATAGTTTGTAACTTTAATAACTAATATCGCATAAGTGTAAACAACAAACGTTTTTTTTACTTCGAAAACGTCAAATTTTGCGCCAACAAAACTTTTTCGTCAGGAAGTTTTGCTCCAATTTTACACATTAATCCATGAAGATTGTTATCAAACTGAAGAAGAACTGGCAAAATCATTTGAAACGACACATCCGACAATATAACAACCTTTACAAGAAGCAGGGTTTCTCTAAAACCGAGTAAAAGGTTTAATGCTAAAATATAAATAAAATATAAAAAGAAGTAAGAAGAAAAATCTAAGCGCAAGAATCGTATGTGAAGTCCTGCCAGGAAGAAGAATGCCAGAGGTAATGCCTTACTTGAGGATACTAAAATCTAACCAGTACCGAACACAACAAATTTCCTTAAAACAAACATTGGTCGAAAAACTCCCGGAATATACAACCAGGCAGGGTCTCCCATATTGGTTTGATTCGTTCTTGGCCAAAATCAACTTTACAGTTCTTTTGGCTTGGAATCCATATGTCTTACAATAGATGCTCAAAATCAGCCAAATATCTTTAAGTTGTACGCCCAATAAAAAAGGTTTGGAAAATAAGTTTTGAGCATCATGGAAAAACTTAACATTATTCTAAACATTTTTTTGTTCTATTTAACGTTTTATGATGAGATCGGTTGGGATAATGGCAGGTATTCCATTTAAATCGAGTTACATCCGTGGCATTATAATAAATCAAAAGGTTGTCAATGAATCTCCTATGACTTTGTACTACGAGGGCGGGTCAATAAGTCTGTAAATTTGTTTGTGAAACACAGGTTTTTGGATAATAAATAGTTTTATTCTTCAAACTAGTCTCTTTTGCCCAACGTTTCTCGATTTTTTTTTATTCTTTTTAATACATAAAATTTGTCAGGTCATTAAAAAAAGGTATTTGTTGGAGTCCAATCTCTTTCCGCCGAGCCATTACTTCAGGTTTGAGGTTAAATCCGGAGAATAGGGTAAACGAGTAAGCAATTCGTGGCCTAATTCATGATTTTTTTTTGCCATGGAATGCTTAATGAACATACGAAATCCTCTTATTTTTCTCAAATAACGCTTTGGTCTGCTTTCAGTGGCAGTCAAACACAAACTACTGGGTCGATTACAGATGACGACTGAACTTAAGTTGAGTTGCCAGCAGTGAGATCAGGCAACGCCGCTTATGTTAAAATATAAAATAAAAAAAATGTTGTATATTTTAACATGAGCGGAGTTGCCTAATTTCGCTTTGGTAACTCAACTTCAGTTGCGTTGCTATCCTTAATCGACCCATAAATACTGCTGCTTATAAACATTTTTAACCCCGGGTCTCCACGTAGCAATATTTGTTGTGGCAAACGTCAAATTTGATTGCTCCATTAAATTTGCGACGAATAGACCGCATATCGCCATGAGTGGCAATCCATAGCGCAATAATTGCTCTTCTGATTGCTTGAGCAATTATTGCTTAGCAATCTGCAGTAAAATGTGTTGTCATTTATCTGACATTTCATTTCCCTATTCGTTTGTTTATGGCAAAGCAATTTCACTTGTTTTCCAGCAATAAATTCAGCAATTATTGCGCCATTGGTTTGTCGACGTTTTAGCTTGTGCTTAGCAAAAAAATTGCTACGTGGAGACTCAGCGTAAAGAAATCAATTTATGCCTGTTGACAGGACCAGTGTTGCCCCTTCATTTAATAGATGGGAAATCCAAATTTTTGTGGTTTATTGACCCGCCCTCGTAGTTTCAAAAAGTACTTTTTTTAACAAAAAAGAAGCTGGCGATTTAAATGTTTTTTTCAAGTTTTCTATTTTTTATTCTCTTTTGGAAAAAAACTCCCGCTCTCTTTCTCATTTAAATTGAGTAACTTATGTGAAACTCTTTATGTCAGCCAGTCTTGTTTTATGGGGTTAAAATTTTACATGCTCTCTAGAGATTTGGTGTTTTTTTTTTTCATTTCACAATGTTGACTTTTAATTTGACATTCCTTTACGACACTGTGTGTTGTGTACAAGTTTTGTGTTACGGATTTTTCTACTCCTATTAAATCAGCTCAACAACAACCACAACAAATATAACAAAATTTTTACAACATTAACGACGGCAACAGCAACGACAACAACAGAAAAAAGCAGTAATAACATCTGCAATGCATTATTAATCGTTCGAATTGTACCTTCTTATACTTTTGACTTTGGCAACCGCAGAAAATAAACTTTTTTTTTTGTTGTGGATTTGCTCCTCTCCGTTATCACCAGTCACTATTACTCGTACTTGTTTATTGTAATCATTTATCATATTCAGCCACATCCAGTGAATGGATACAAAGGTATCCAACCAAATGAAAACTACTTGGGATTTGAAAAGAGAAGAAGATTTCACAGATTTCAATCTGTAGTGGATTTATGCACAAATTTATTTTATTTTATTTCAGTTCAGTTATTTTTTCTTTATTTCATTTCGTTTTAATACTTATGTTGAATTTTGAATTGATAAAGTGAAATTAAAACTTGGAAAAATAAAGAAGATTTACAAAAAAGTGGTTTAAGTGCCAAAATGTGAAATAAAGTTTTGTGAGTGTTGGTGTTTTTTATAATTGCATTATATCTGCAGAAGAAAAGCCAAGAAATATTACACAATTAGAAGTTTACGAAAAAAGGTGTGGTTTTCCAACTAGAAAACCCATCAATACAGAAAAGTGAAATGTATAAAATCTTAAATTAATATTAAAAAAAAATCAACCAACTCAGACTAAAAAAAAAACTAAATGAACTCAAGGAATTATTTGTTATAGTTTAAGAAGTAACAAAAAGAAAAGAAAAAAAAAACACTCCTCTAAAAAAACGCTTGCAAAACACAACGCACAATAATTCGAGACAATGGCTTGGGGTTATTGGAGTGCTACCACAGTGGATCGTGGTCGTTCTCCGCGTCGTAATACCCAATGCACACCTTTACCCGTTAATCTACAACAGCCCGAAGAGGAACCTTGTGTTACCACTACAACTACTGCTGCAGCAGCTGTGGCGGCGGTGACACAGGCCTCAACTACCACAAACGCTTCGAATACATGCCCCAATACACCCTCGGGTACCCAAGCAAATCTCTGCTACAGTCCCACATGTCGCAGTCGCTGTAGTAGTCCGTGTCCGGGTAGTCCTTGTCCCGGGAGCCCTTGTGGCTCCATAACACCGCCTCCTCCGCCACCACATCCTTTAACATCGTCGCAACAGTATCTACATCAGCATTCAAATAAAAATTGCCCGGCTGCTCAACAATTGTTTACGGCAGAAGATTATCCTTCGCGTCGCCAATCCCTGGATCGTTTGGATAGTCCTCAGGTATGGACTTATACTAAGGTATCGTAAATTGTTCCATGTTCCTTAATATTTAAAATACAATTTTTATAAATATGTATATATTTTCGTATGTTTATAAGGAGAAGAGTTACAAAAAAGAAAAGCAAGAACAATTTAAGACAGAAATTTAAAAAAAGTGAATACTTTTGGGTGAAAACTTTAATAAAAATATATTTTTTTTAAATATTTTCAAAATTATTCATTAAATACTTTAAAATAAATATTGTTTATAACGGGTTATCCATTTTTCGGTTTTAAAAGTAAAGTTAAATAAAACACACATAAAGCTATGATCTCGCTGAAACTTTTCTTTCATTATATTGCTTGGACCTTGCCATCAAACAATATCATTTAAATGACCGCCTCTAGATTTGTTGCAGCAGTCGATCCGTTTAAAGAAGCTTTCGAAAACTTTTTCGCACATTTCGGGCGCTAAAATGCTCCAGCGTTATGAGATTTTCCGCGTAGACATGGTCATATCGCATGATCTACCACCAAGATCGAAGTCGTCAAAACGTAAAACTACGCGTTCTGGAAACTTCCCATGCAGTAAAGACAGAATTGGTCGTTTTGTGTGGCTCGTGGCCTTGTTACAACCACATTACTGTCAGTTCATAATCTTCAATATTGGGCCGTAAGATAGGACCAATTGCTATAAACGCCGTGGAGTCGACAAATTCGGATTTTCCGGCACACTTTCACGAACAAAAACGATATTTTCGGCAGTGCGCACATTGCCATGGTAAACAGACCTGACCACATCTATAACTCTTTCAGTCTCTTTTAATTTCTTTATAATCTTGCTAATTCCTTGCACAAGGTAATTTATGACGGCCATAATATCCCCCTAATGCTCGAAAAGTGGCCACGTTTGAACCTCCACTTTGGTAGTAAGTTTTAACTATTTTTACGCGTTCTTCGGTTGTTAAACGATTAATATTCGTAAATGGGAAAACTTTCACTAAATAAATTATACTTCAGATGACAGATATATAACAGCTGACAGCCTTGCCAGACCGGAGGTTTAAAAACAACTTAATGGATAACCCTGTATTTAAAGTAGTTTATTTAAAAACTATTTTTCTATGTTCTTAAAAAGCCATTTTAACTTTTAAGGTCCAACTATAATATGTATAAGCTGGCTTAAGCTACTGTCACAAATTTACAAAAAAAAAAAAAAATTAAAAAAAGTATTTAAAAAAACAAAAATAAAATCAAAAAATATTTTATTCCGTACGGAAAGTGCAATCTGCCAACTTAAGCATATTATAGTTGGGCTTTTACTATAAATGAAGTGCCTACTTTAAGGTTAAGAGGAGCCAATTCTGTTTATAATGATTTCCCACATGCTGTTTTAGGCAAAAATTTAAAACGGGTTTTCAGTTTATGTGGTAAATAATACCTACTTAAAGTAATGGATAGGGGATAGGGCATACCCTCCGAAATTCAAGTAACTGTGTAGCAAGAACAGCCTTAGAATGGAATCCTCAAGGTAGCAGACGACCGGGAAGTCGAAAAAATACGTGGCGCAGAACGGTCTTAGCGGAATTAAAACAGTTTAATAAGTCTTTTTGATGAAATTAATTAATTGTTTTTTTTTATTTTTTAATTAATTTTGGTTAATTTCATGTTGTAAAATTCCTTCCTTCAGTTAAAATAATTTAATGAAAATTAAATTTGATCAACTCAAGCCTAACTAAATATCAAAATTTCAGATTATATGTAACGACATTAAGTTGGAATTTTCCTAGTAAAAGCCCTATGTTCCCAATGTTCCACTCATGTTTGTAATAGGAAAGTTTCGAGGAACTTAAAAGTCAGTTTACGCCAAATTTGCCGATCCATTATTAAGATATATCTAAGGATTTCCCATACAACATGAAATTAAAAAGAGGCGATGTAAATAATTTGGACTTACCTTGCGAGAGCCCTTACGGAAATCTTTATAGCCGCCGAAATTTGAGGCGACGAACTATGACATGGAACGAGTGAGATCCGGTTTAGCGGAGTTCAACCACACGAGACAGAAGAGAATGGCGAAATTATGTTTAGGCCCTATGATCAAGTGGGAGTAAAATGAATTAAGAAGAATTCGATAAATTATCAATAATGTCAAATCATTCAAGACTATCCTAGATATCTGAAAAATAAAAAACTGAAACGATGTTCCTAAAGGCATCACATTTAATGCCGAGAGCTCTCCTAAGAAAAAAAATATACATCTCCATTTTAGTAGTTTTGAGCAGCGTAGGCAAAAATTCTAATCGCGAGCACAATTCGCGTTAATTCTCTGTTTAGGAGGAGATGTGCCAAGCAACGAAGGCAATGTAGCCCTCGCCGATAAAGGTGATGCCTTTAGTAACAACGTTTCATTTTCAGGCAGTACAGATCATTGAAGTTAAATTTTTTGACTAAATTGGTTTCAGCACTATCTGTGTGCCAAATTGCGAACTTCAAATATTTCATATATATTATTAACAAGTTGAGGGTATTTTATAAATCGTAAGATTGACGTTATTGTGGTATTTTATTCTATTAGATAATTTCTTAGTGTGGTTTTCTGCAGTTGCAAAAATATGCCAACAAGCCACATATCGAGCCATAACCGCAAAAAAGCTTAAGCGACAAAAACAAAAATTTTACAGGAGAAGGTTTTTTTTATTTCATTTGATAAAAATTTTGTATGAAGGTTGTCGCTTAAGATAAAATTGTTTTTGCTATAAAATCGTAGCGGTACCTAATGTAACCATGATATTTTAGGAGATGATGCAAGTGTTACCAGTAAAGTCATTTATTAAAAAAAAACGAAAATTTAAAATGATGTCGCTTAAGCTTTTTCTGCTGTAATATCGATCCTCAAAGTCAATAAAAACCTTTTTTTTGGTTCCAAAACAGCCCGATCTAATCGGCAGAGTGATTAAAAACTGAACTTTTCGGATCCGTGCAAACGTACAAAGTTTTAGCGAACATTTTAACGATGCAATATTTCAATAAAAAACAAAAAATTGATGTAACTTTGAGAAAAGTTTGAAAACGTTTAAAACTATTGATTGTATACTAACAGCCTTATTTATAAAAAATAAAACATGTTAATAAAGGGTTTATTAATCGGATTTTGTTTGAATTTATTAATTTTATTTTATTAACCCTTTATTAACAGGTTTTATTTTTTATAAATGAGGCCGTAATAACACAACTATCCAATTCATAAGCTCCGTCGAATGGCTTATCGTTTAAAACAAAACGATTTTTGTTTTGTTGTATCGTTACTTTATCGTATTGCCAAATGTCAAAAATGGAACATACATATAACTTTAATGTACAGTAAACTGAGTAAACTATTTAAGAATATAAACAAATTTATTTTTACTTAAGCCTTTAGTACACGGAATGTAAAAAGCCACATTCGTATGTGGTTCTGACGTAATTTTGTCGTCATCACATATCACGAACTTGCTATTGTGGCTTTGTAGTGACGTCAAAATTACGTCAGAACCACATGCGCAGACAGAAAAAAAAAATTTTTGCGCCAGTAAAAGAATTAATCAAAAATAAAATCAGTTTTAATTAAATATTTAATCAGGTGAATTAAACTTTTAATCAAGTGTATTAAATGTTTAATTGACAATATTTCAATTAAATGTTTACAATATTTCAATTAAACGTTTAATTCACTTGATTAAACGTTTAATTCACCTGATTAAATATTTAATTAAAACTGATTTTATTTTTGATTAATTCTTTTACTGGCGCAAAAATTTTTTTCTGTGCATGTGGCTTTTTACATTCCGTGTACTGTAGGCTTTAGTAATAAAAAATAAGAAAATTTAAACTAAAAAAGGAAATTATTAAATTTATGCAATAATTTTTTTTACTTCACCCTTTGTTTTTATTTATTTCTTCTTCTTTAATGTTTGCCATTCACAATATTTGGTACCATAAAATTAAACCAGATATGGGAGTTTTAATATGAGTTGATATGGTTATAAGTATTAATTGATAAGAAATGTTAATTAAAATAGATAAAAGGAAGAATTGAAATGAATTAAACATATATTAATCATTAAAAATATTTTTACAAAGTTTCCAAACAAATCGAACATTTCCAGTCCAGGGGCAAATTACGGCAGTCGATATCGATTGAAATTACAATAAAAGTTAAATGTAAATTTCGATCGATATCGATCGATATAAGTACAATATTTTTCAAAACATATAAAAAACAATCGTATAATTGAAACGATTATACAACAAATACGACGACAATGCGAGCTTGAGAATTGGACAAATGTTGTTAGTTGCTATCAGATGTAAAATTTAAAACTTTAACCCAACTTCATCTTTAAATTCTATAGACATTACTATAAAACAGATTGCAATATTACGAACGCCAAATAATCATTTAAACTGGTTTTATTTGGTTATAGGTTTTTAAAGCATACTTTTTTGCTTTTTTTCAGCTCTGAAGCATACTTTTAGTTAAACATTTTTTAAGAAATCTAGCGCCTACTTATAGAGACTTTAAGTTCTTCTTGCTATTCTTCTAACTTAAATCCTTAAAAGAAATCATTTCATAACATCTCTTCATTCCAATTTGGTTAACAATTTTTGTTGTTATTTTTATCTTTTTTTTTTTTTTTTGAAAAACCCCGATTATGCAACATTTTTCCATGGCATACTGCAATTTTTAAATTAAATTATAAAAAAATAAAACTTATTTAAATACTGGATTCATGCCTTTTGAAAACCTTGTATTATTGTTGTTCATTAAAAATAAAAAAAAAACTCATTGGACTCCACTTAAACTTCATCGACGGCAAAACGCTAAAATCATATTTTATCATGTAACTGTGTCTGTGTTAAATTACAAAAGTCCAAATATTTTGATATACAGGCCAATCAACTATCAGACATTATGTGCCGCGGAGCGGTTGTCTCTTCCATACAATCAGCTAATAATACATTAACGCGCGGTGTTTCTTTGCACAGTCGCAGCGGCAGTGCCCATGGCAGTATACATGGTGGCGGTAGTCATCATGGCAGTCATCATGGTAGTCATCATGGCAGTCATGGTGCTGTTGGTCCAGGCAGTGCCCATGGTTCGATGGGCTGTTTGCAGGGCAGCACGGGGCATCTGGTGAATGTGGTGCATGGCAGCAGTGGAAGTGTGGGCATATTGGCCGGTGGTCCTATTGATACGGGCGATTATGATGTACCACATCCTCATCCTTATACACATCATTATATGCAAACTTCATCGTCGATAACACCGCCACATTCCACTATGAGTTTGATAGGCTCTAGGCCAGGATCAGCTGGTCCATGTCCTGGTCATGATTCTGGTTCCGATTCTAGCCAAGGTTGTGGCTCTATAATGGCAAGCGGTGGCGGTCATATCGGCCATATGTCGGTCCATTTGGTGGGTATGGCCGGTGGTCATCATACTCACAGTGGCGGCAGTGGTTCACTGGGACGTTGTTCGAGTCGCTGTCACAATACCACCACTACCACCGATGATTCGGGTGGCGGTAGCGGTGGTAGTGTGTTTGGCAGTGGTCCCTGTATGGGAGGCCTTGAGCAGGCCTCCACCCATCATCAGCATCATATAGTACGTCATGGCAGTGCGGGCAGTGGTCTCAATGGTTGTGGTAGTGGCGGCAGCGGAGGACGTAATAGTTCTCTAAGCACCATACACAATGGCCATGGCCATCATCAATATCATCATGAGTGCATACATTATGAACGTCTGCCCATACCAGTGCCCATACCCACTGTGCCAACTACACATCACCAATTGCAATCGGAGGAGGAAATTGAACCGGCATATGCAACAGGTAAAGAACGTATGTTAAAAAGAAGTGGTTATTTTGTTTGATTTCTTTTGTTGTTGTCGTTGTTGTTTTTTGAAATGCGTTAAATTTTGAATAGTTTTTGTTTTGTTTTAACACCATTTCCAAGTGTATTTAGAAGTTTTCAAATGTGTATTAAATTTATTTATTTATATTTTAGAGTAAATTATTTATTTCTAAATCTATTTCAGAATTTTCAATTGCATTTAAGATTTTACAAATTGCAGTTCAAAATTTTCTGACTATTATTTAATGTTTTTAAAATATACATATGTTTATCGGATTTTATTCAAACCAAAATATATATTAGCAACAAGCGATTTTTTAGATATCAAAAGTTCTCATGGCCTCACAATTTCTTTAACAAAAAAACCAAATAACGATCTGTCAAATCGCATTTTATAAGCGCCAAGTTTGATAAAGTTTCGACTTATAGAAGGCATGTCCCTTATTAATGATTGGTACAGTGTTTTTTAGAGTGCTGGTAGACAGTTTTAAAGTGCTGTAGAGTGTTTTAGAATTAGTCTAGAACATGTCTGGGTTATGAAACTGATTCCGACTTCAGACAAGGTTGTGGCTTACTAATGGAAAGCGGTAGCAGCTAATAAGCCATACGACTGTTACATGTTTTGGTCATGATTCTGGTTTCGATTTTAGGTTGTGGATTCATATATGTATGGCGGATTTATGTTCTTCTATTAAGTGGATACGGCCGATGCCCATCATATTTACAAATGGTCAGTGAGTGAGTGGTTCAATAAACTCCTGATCTTAATAACAAATAAAAAATAAAAAAATTTAGGGCCTTATTGTGTAAAACGCAACGCAACGCAAAAAAATATAATTGAAAGCAAAAACATATTCAAAAATATTTTATTATTTTGTTGTTGCTTTTTTCTACAGAAATTCAAATTGTTTTTAAAATTTTTAACGCCATAAAATTTGAAGTGTTTGAAATTTAAAAATTCAGTTAGTGCCTATTTCACCAATTGTATTTAAATATCAATTTTTGTTTTTCATGTCAAAACAAAAATAAAATTATATTAAAATCTATATTTAAATATGAATTGATATTTAAATACAGTAGTTGGTGAATTTGGCCCTCAATATGAATTCCTATAGAAAGCAAAAACAAAATTATAAAATGTTTTTGAATTTGTTTTTGCTTTCAAAGATATTTTTGGCGTTGCGTTACGTTTTATACAATTAGGCCTTAAAAAGAAGTATTTCAAAGGCGGCATTTATACGATGTCTTTTTAGATATGTCTAATAAACACTTTTTTTTTTTTTGGCGATCGGGTTAAAGAAGAATGAGACATTGCCCAAAAGACACGAAGTTAATTTTCATGTTTTTTAATATGATTAGACAGTTAAACATAAAAACAGACACTTTTGCTAAGACGTCAAGAACGTAAAAGGTTTTTTTTGGTATCATGTTTTAAAGAGAATAAATAAAACAGACATGTTGATAAATGCCCCAAATTTTTTAAAATAGTATAGAAAAATTTAGCATTACATATTGAAATGGTGTAATAGAGGATTTCGATTGATGTTAAAATGTTTTTTTTTTTGAATTTTTTTTTTTTTTTCGTTTCTTTTTGGTTTTTATTTAAGAATTAGAACAATTTTTGTTTTCCAAACTTTGTAGCACACAGTTTACACAGCTCTCTCAAGTCTCCCTAAAATTCAAATATTTGTTTATTACTGATAACAACGAGTATAATTGACTGTTCCCTCTACCATAGGCTTAGAGCTAATCTTATCTATAACAAAATTCCCCTACATTTGTACAGTGTGTAGTCTTGCTTTAGACAGAGACCCAGACAGATACACAGACATCCGTATCGATATTTGCTGTTCTCTAATGGCAGTGAGAGTCTGCAGTTAGTTAAATGTTTGTTTCGTCATTTTTTTCCATTATTTCTTAATAATTTATTCAGTGTTATTTCTACACTTTCAGTAAACAGTGTTAATTTGTAATGAAAAAACAATTTTAATTAGAATAAAAAGAAAAAAAATGTGTTGAAATATTTTTTTTTAGTTTAGTGTTTGACAATTTGTTTTTTTTTTAAACAATTAATGGCTGCTTTTGTTAAAGAACATTTCATAGAGAAACGTAAAGTAATTATTAAATTAATAAAAACTTTACAAATTAATTTAAGTGAAAATAACAATTTATAATTAAAAATTTTAATTTTGTAGAAGATTAAAATATCATCAATAGTATATCATCTGATCGTAATTTTATAAATATAAATATAGAAAAGTCTAAGCAAAAAAAAAATTAATCAATGTTAAAATCTAAGAGAATAAATTACTGTATAAAAAAATTAGCTTTGTAACCACCCAGTTGTAGTCCAGGCTAATGAACACCATGTTTTTGTACTTAACTGTACATCAGGGCGGGTCATTAGTTAAGTTCGTGACTTTTTAAATGAAACACAGGTTATTGGATAAAAAATCATTTTATGTTTCTCCTTTAAGCTTTATTCACTTTGTCCAACGTTTATTTAATTTCTTTTATCCATTCGAAAAAATAAGATTTGTCAGTTCATCAAAATAGAGATATTTCTTCAGGTTTGGAAACAAGAAAAAGTCCCTTCAGTCTTAATCCGGACAATAGGGTGGGATAAGAGGGCAGCTTGTTGACAGGATCAGTGTTGTCCTTTTAGTTAAAAGGCGGAAATTCATAAAGTCACAGACTTATTAACCGTAATATTGGTCGATTTTGAAAAGTAGTTTCCACAAAAACTTTAAAATAAATAAAATTCTAGCTGGATCTATTGATTTAAAAAATTTTTAATATTTAAAATTCAGCAAAAACAACATTTTAAATTTCTTTTCCTAGTTGGGTTCATAGTTAAGTATAGATTTTTTATGCGATCGATTTCTGAAAGTTGTGTAAGCCAGCAAAACCCTATTAAAAATATTCGTATTGGGACAAGATTTAATACATAAAAGCTTTTTCATAACCACAAACAACCTCTTTCTATTTTAAGAGATTTAAACGAACATAGTTTTCATATAGAAACTATTCATAAAAAGTGGTTAAAACCTGCATGAATCTCCTAAAAATGTTCGTAACATAAACACGCCTATCGTGAATAAGAAGTGAACAATTTTTTCCTTCAAAATTTTGTTATTCCCCAAACATATTTTAGAGAAAAGGGGAAAAATTTCGAGAAGAATTTTATCTACGATAGGGGTTTTTTTTTTTTGTAAAAAACAAAACAATTCTTCGGGAATGTCCGCAATTTTCAGTAGTTCTTAAATTGTAACTATTGCTAAAAATCGCTTTAACTCTCTTAAAAATAACGCTATTGAACCACAGTTTAGCATGATCGGGTTTTACACGTAAAAACACATTTTTCGATATGGTCAACTCCAAAAAAACAAATTTTAGTGAACATCTGTTAAACATATTGGGGTTTCTTTAACCATATAATGATTAAATTAATCCATCATCAAGAAGCCAAAACCATATTATGGTTGCCTCCGAACATCTTATGGATAATAAAAAAATTAATATGAATTCTTTTTTAAGATTACATTATCTACTTTTTCATCGAAACAGTAAATCATTTATTCTGTTGATAAAAAATAAAAAATTTTGACTAAATTTTACAACAGTTAAATATAAAACTATAACCCTCTTATTTTAAAAAACTGTTAAAAAAATTTTTTAAACGCTGAAAAACAATTTTCCCAATAGTTAATTTTTTTCACTTACTTTATTCACGCAAATTATGTCAGTTTTCAAAGCGTGAAATAAGCATCCTGTAGAACTCTAAAGCAGAGCTTCTACGCGAAAAATTGCAAACAAAAATCATGTAATATTTCATAGAAGTGTAAGCGCTTCACTCCGAACTCTTCCTTACACTACTGCTTCCGAGAAAGCGTCAGTTTTTACTGGGATATAACGTAACTCTCCCAAAAATAAATTTTACATATAATTTACCTAATCAAGGGCTGCCGCAAAACGGGTTTTAAGGAAGATTGCCTCTTATTTAATAATTTACTTAACCCAGGGTTTCTGTTAAACCAATTTTAACAAAATTGCTTTTACTATGTCTGGGTTTACATTATGAAATTTTCTTTTAGAATGTCTGTGTTTACTGGTGAGAGGGGCAGAGAACATGCTATTCTTCTTTCCGTGACCCGTTTTTTAATATTTAAACAACATTTTATTTTCTTTATGTTTGGATCAAAAATTACATACATATCAAAAAATAACTTTCAAAAGTATAAAAACATTTTGTTTCAAGTTTAAAATGAGATAAATTCCTTAATTTTTACCCTTGAATACCCCACCTACATTAGTTTGATTTATTTTATGGTTTTTTATTTCTGTAATTTATTATTAGTAATTTCCTTTATTACTTATTGAACTTTTATAACGGTAAAACGGTTGTTATTATTACAGTAGAGTTCACTTAAAACGAACTTTACAGCAACGATGATTACCTTTTTTTGAAGCCGATAAATGTTTCGGTAGTATTTTTTTATACAAATTATAATAAACTTAACTTTCAGTTTATGCGGTTGCTTAAGGCCGTTATACACTAACTGTCGTATTCATAAAAAATAAAATAAGTTTGAAATGTGTTTTAAGGCAAAATTTTCATACAAATTTTTCTTAAAATATATTTCAAATCCATTTTAATTTTTTATGAATACGGCAGTAACTATCCCACTCAGTCTTTAGTCATTTACGAAAATGCAACCCTGTCATGATAAGTTGTTATAGTTTTTTAAAAATGTTCAAAGAATAATTAGATCAGGGAAGCATTTTTGAAAAATAAGTAAGACTTTGTGGGATAGTGTGTAACGGCCTTTAATAACACTTAATACATTTCATTTGGGTACTCAAAAAAAAGTGCACTTACTAAGAGTAAGTTACAACTGTGCTCTACTGTAATACCTTTAACTATAAATGAAGTAAAGTATTAATGGGCACATCATCAATTTTTTTTTTGGCACGTGTGCTCAGGCAACAAAATTCTGACACATACGTACACCAGAGATGGAAAATTCAGATTTTAAAGTGGTGCTTTATCCCTGTCAAAAGAGTAGTTTTCGAAAGAATAAAAGTGTTGCCAAAAAAAAATTATTATTTTAAATATAATTATTAATTTTTTTTTTTTTTTTTTTAATTTCCTAAGCTAATTATGCTGGCTGTCATTTTTTTTTTGTGTAGAATTTGACGTTTAGAAAACAAATACCTTCATAATAAACGACTGCGGGCACCTGTATGAATTTGCCTTGTATTGAATTTACTATAATGTTTTATTTTCCAATATCTTTAACACTAGTAACACCGATAGTTACTAAAATCCTAAAAATTGGTTTTTAATTAGTTCTGTCCTAGCCTACTCCAGCCACTACCAACCTTTCGCGAAAGTTCAATCTACTGTCCGAAATGACAAAAGTCAAATATCGGGCTAACTTAAATGGGATTTCTGACAAGTTCCGTTACGGAGCCTATTCGGATGCATTAGACAACATATTGGAATGACCCGTATAGTGAAAAAGAATTGTACTTAATAGAAGCGCCATTGTTCTTTTGGCGATCAAATAGTCACTTTATAATATTTCTTTTAGGTAAAAAATTATTGAAAGTTGTTTTCACAAAATATACTTATTATGTCCCGGGGGTACCTAGTGTTTTTTCATCATAATAAGTACTGAACATTTACTTCGTAGTACTTAATTTTCCATGCCTTGCAACTTTCAAAACATCGATTTGTTTCCGATTTACTATTTTCGCGGCACCTGAACAGTAATTGAATTTTCTGAATCGTTATTGACAGTCAATTGATATTTTCTAAGGCGCTTTCAAGTCGACGTCGAGTAGAATTGTCCCTGTTTTAGTCGACAGGAAATTTTGCGACGACTTAAATGAAAGCTAAAAAAATTTAAAATGAAATGTAAACATATTTATTGAATGCGTTTAAAATAAAAAATGCAAATTTGAAAGAAGTTATGGGCACAAATTTTAAAAGTAAATTTAACACGAAGATGTGCTAAAATAGCGTACATTTTTAATTTAAGACGAACGCCTCAAAGAGCCAAAATTACGAAAATTCGGAAAAGTTTGCAAAAATAGCGAAAATTCGCGAACATTTTTTATATATCAAACAAGCCATAAAATTGATTAAAAGTCCCTAAAACTATAAGGAATGGCAAAAATTCGGTAAAAACTGCAAAATTAGCAGAGTCTACTATTTATTATAAATCGTTAATACTGTAAAGAATCAGAAAACTTGCAGTAAAAATATCTGTTATCGAAAACATGGCAAAAATACACGCAAAAAATTTAAAATTGGAAACAAACACTACACTTTATTTGTAAAAGCTAAATCGGTTAAAAGACGACGACTTACATAATAGGGGTGATTGTAAATAACGGCAGCATATAAGTTGTCCGCTACTGATCTAAAGGGCTACAAAAATTTCACTTTTGATTTCTATTAAAAATAAATTGTTGATAAAGACTTTGCATCAAAAATGTTTAATTGTGTATCTTGTTTTTTGCTAGTTATTGTTTTAATTGTTTTAATACCAAATAGGCAATAGAAATATTTTGTTTTATTTTTCGCGATTATATGACAGCATGATATCAAATTTATTTTAATTAATATGTCTTCTTGTTATACAAAACTTTATAATGCAGCAGTTAAACAATAGTGTTGTGATATTCAATAAGTAATCGATAGTAAATTAGCATTAAAAGCTTTCTTTAAAGTTTCTAAAAAAAAATTAATTTACAAGTCTTAGAAAAAGGTTAAATAAAGTTCGAAATATCTTTGAATACTTGATTTTGTAAATCTTATTAAAATTTTTATAATAAAAAGCTCTACTAAAAACTTGTGGTGTTACTTTTATAAATAATTTTTAAAAAATGTTTGCAAATTACACACATTAGAGCTTTTTTAAAAACTTTAAAATTTATTTTATAAATTTTTGTTTGAATTTTTTTCAAACTTTTCAATTTAAATTCATAAAATAACTTATTTATGGCATGAAATAATTTAGCAGTCTAAATAGCTTTTGAGTTAAAAGTTCTCTTATTACCAGCCAATTTCACGAGGTTCAGTTATAAATTATTATCAGTTATTACTGTCAAAAACATATTGTTAACTGTGAATTAAAGTAATAATTAGTTTTTAGGGAAATTGGCCAAAATTATTATTAACAATAACAAATAAGATTAAAAAAATAACTTAATTTATGAAACTTTTAAATTAAAATATTTAAAACTTTGTCGGTTCTAAACTTATTAAGCCTTTTATTTCCTAAAACTTTGTAATTCACAAACTAGAAGCCCTAAAGCTTTTTTACTCTCAAAGCTTAAAGTTTAAAGAGTACACTATTAGATGCTTTAAAAAAAAAAAAAAAAATTAAAATTGTTTTATATTTTTGACTTATTATCAAAAAATGGATTAATTCATTGAAAAGCGTTTAGAAGTAAGTAAATATTAAAAACTTTTATACATACATAAAATAAATAAACTTTTGGTTTTCTTTTTATTTTTAATTAGAAAAGCTCAGTTTTGAATTTTGAAAGCTTTATAAAAATAAATATTATTTAGCTTTTAGGTTTTATGAACTGCTTCTTGAATCTTATTCCATAAGTTGATTGAAACGCAAAGTTTCATTGAACATTATTTGAATAATAGTTATAATTTTAAATTTTAAACAAACTATTTTTGTTTACCGTTCAAAAAGCTTTTTATTTAAAACTATAAACTTTATTTAATAAAAAAATATTTTTGTAACTAGCAGCTTTTGTTTCAATTTCTCTTTCTTTTCTTACTCTTAAGACTTCATAATCAAATTGAAATGATTGTTGTTGTTGATAATGTCATAATATATGTACAATATGACTGGTTGACTACTTGCGAGTATCTGTCCAATATTAAAAATGTTTTTAAATGTATTTCTTAAAGTATTTGACAATTTATTAAACCATTAAATTGTAACGTATGTATTTGATTATTGCCCATATTCACTTGAGTGCTCTCCTTCTTGTTCTTCCTTCACTACTTCTTCTGCACCAATTCCCGAACAAGTATAAAGAATGAGTGTGATTCAGGGTTGGAAAAGTATCATTATACATACAAATGACTAATATGCATTTTCAAATTAAATTAAACTTTTTCCTATTTGTCCATTTTTAGTACAAAATTCTTTTATATTGGATGACATATGTAGAGTAAATAGGTAAAGTAGTGGGGAGTTTTAATTAATTTTCAAAACAAAAACGTTTATGAAAAGCATTTGTGCAAAATTTCATCCAGTTTATTTCCCATTCTATTCTCAAATTAAAGTACATTTTTTGTGCAAAGATACCAAATTTCTAAAGGTTATTAGTTTTTTGAGAAAAATACAACACTGTCATAATAAGTTGTTATTGTTCTTTGAAAATTTCCAAAAATAAATAGATAAGGGAAGCATTTTGTCAAAATACGTTAGACTTGTGTGATAGTGTAAACTACCCTTTATAAAGCTCCAATAGTTAGATTTTAGCAGCTTATAATATAAAACATGTCTGTAATCCCATTAAATTCACAGATTTATCCTTTCGCAAATTTGCTTATTGGATTGCTTTAAATTTTACGAACTGCAGTGTCAATTATCTCTAGTTCATAATGACATTTCCAGAAAACTATTTTCTCAAATGGTTCAAAACCACAAAAATATATCAAAAAACTTAATCTTTTAAGGGTCTAAATAAATCTCTCTGAAATAAAATGTTCTCAATAAATTTTTCTTAGGTCATCCCTTTGAGTTTGATGGTGAAAAGGGAAAAGACGAATGAAAAAGTGTTCGTTAAATTTTTGTGAGTTTGTTATTAAGAGGAAGAATACTTAAGTAGCGCCAAGGCGAATTGACTAGAAGGTGAGGTCAACTCTACAACAACACTGCTTCTGTGGTCGGATTGTCAAAAATATTGCTAGTAAAAAAAAGGTTTGTTTACATAAAAAACTAGTTTGCATACAAACTTTGACAAGTCGACCACAAAAAAAAAAACACTATATGTTGACTTGATCCCACCTTTTAGTAAATTCGACTTGGGAAGTGCAAAACAAAAGATTCATTCATTGTATGGACACAAATATAGATTCAAGAGAGAATTCAATAAAGCAGAATTCCTCGCAAAGACGCTTTTTCGGAATGAAAACTTTTATTTTTAGTAAAGGGTGTCAAAAAATTGAGGTTTCATTTTAGTTTTAATAAAAAAAGAGTTTCTTTTTGAGATACTAATAATATTTTTCGGCAGGCTCCCAATCTTTTCCCAAAATTCTTAATTTCGTTTTTCAATAAACTGTTGTTAATGGTAGATATCTTCTCGATAATGTTGTTTTTAAGCTCTTGAACTGTAGTGGGATTATTGCAGTACACTTTCGATTTAAAAAAAACCCCACAAAAAATAGTCTAAAGGTGTCAAATCGCACGATTCTTTTGCTGTGTGATAAGTGGCACCATCCTGCTGAAACCACATATTCTCTAAGTCTAAATCATAAATTTTCCGCTACAAAAAGCTTTAAATCATAAACCTCAAATTTGAGCACGCTTTCCAAAAATAAAGACACCTCGCTGAATAGTGAGTATTTTAGAAAAATGTCAAAACATTTTGACAAAAAAAACAAGTGGCAACATTCAGTGCTGCCAGGTACTTTTTCCCTTGTCCCCAAAAAATTAAAAAAATATCCCCAAAATTTCGCAAATTAAAAAACAAAACCTTAAAAAGTTTATACATATTTTTTTTTGACCAGATTTAAATTTTTTTCTTTAAAAATAGTAAGAACAATTTTAAAAAGAAATGTTCAAAAATCCCCAAATAAAAATTTTTAGTCAAAAAAATTATTTTATTTTGTTTGTAGCGACTGGTTTCAGCATGTTTTTTTTATAATCATACATCCTTCATTTATTTAATGCACCGAAGTCATATACCTACTAACCAATATCTTCCTTTCTTTTTCCTAAACTTTATTATACTGTCTTTCATATTTACTTATTATTGGGGAAGACATGCATAATTGCTTGAAAAAATCAAAAATTTTATGGGTTGTCAATTTAACACTCACTCAAGAAAAATAACATAAGTTTATAAAGTACCTTTTACACACTTAACAAAAATGGTAATTTTAATTAGGACCCTGTACACTGTATAAGAGTAAGATAAAAGTTTTGGTACTTTTTTACGAAACAAAGAAAAATAAGCGTAAATAATAAAAGAAGGGAAAATTTATTCTTGTGTATAGTTGACCTGTTGTTTATGTTGTTTTATTATTTTGGCTTGAGGTCTTATATAAATAATAAATAAAATTCATTATGAACTCATTGATGAACTCGAGCCTAATTAAAGAATATCAAAAAAAAAAAAAAAAATAATTAAAGAATATCAAAAAAAAAAAAAAAATTAAAATTCAAAAACTTTTAATATTATTTTTATTTATTTATTTTTATATTTTTCCAATATTTCGGTCAAAATCTTTGACCATCATCAGGGGGATCTGGTGTTTTTTTAAAAATGCAAAACAAAAATAACATTAAAAATACAAAATATTTTACACAAACAAATTTAATATTCACATTTAAATAAATAAACAATAAAAGTTTTAAAAAACTCGGAAAAATTTAACACTTCACTAATAAAGCTTTCTTTGATTTGTGTTTGTCTATTGCATGTTTATAAATTTTTGCACATCTTTCTGTGTCTTTCTTAAAATTTAATGTCATTTCTGTCTCTTGATCAATTATATGCAGCATCTCAAGTGTAAATCTCTTCTTGTAGTTGTACTCTCCCACCAATATGTCTACATTATTAAAATTTGGTTTATGTTCAGTTACAGCCCACTGTCTGCTAATGCAGTTTTCTGTTCTAATGGTTTATTAGTAGCCTTTTCATCTGACTTATGCGCTGCAAGTCTGGTTTTTAATTTGTTTTTTGTCGTGCCAACATATACTTTTCCGCATGCGTCAGTTTTGCCTCCATTACAGTGTATTCTGTACACTAAATGCGATTTTTCTTCTTTTTCAATCTTAGATTTCATATTGCTAAAAAGTTTTTTTGTAGTATTTTCAGTTTTAAATGTTAATTCATATTTCTCCCGATTATAAATGTTGGAAAGAAGGGAAAATATATTAAAAAAATGTAAAATCCTCAAAAAATCCCCGAATTTTTTTTTAATCCCCAAAAATATCCCCAAATGACTTTCTTTGTCCTTTTTGCTAACATGAAATCCCCAACTTTGGGGATAAATTCCCAAGTCTGACAGGCCTGGCAACATTAGTAAATTTCACAAAAAGAGTTTTCTGTTGTCAAAAAAAGGTATCTCCATCCCTGGTATGAACGTGAATGTTGCAGTTGTGTTTGTGTGTGCTTGCAAGTGATTAAATGAGCGAGTGAGTGTGTGTTGGGTTAGAGCATGATGGGTTGTATTTCTATTTAGGGGTCTCTTTTTACATTTGATGACCCATTCCATATAGTTTAGCGAAAATTTTCGTCAACGAACATTTACTAATTGTACATGACGGGCGGTTCTCTTGTTGTTTTGTTTAATTTTTGTTGTCATATTGACTAATCGACAAGGAAAAGAAATTATTTAAATTATCTTTTATCAGTTTTATACTGTTTGATTTAATTCTACTAATATTTTTATTTACCTTTTGAAAAGAATTATGATTTGTGTTGGCTTTTGATTTAAAATAAACAAAAAGACTGCTGCATTTTTGCATTTATTTTCACATGGATTTTTAGTTTTAAAAGTGTTTTTGAATTATTTAAAAGGTTTTTATTTTTTTTTTTGCTTGTCTTTGAACCACAAAGAGGGAGTTTTTTTCTGTAAAATTCCTTTTTTTTTTTTAAATAAAATAAAATTTATATTCATCATGATTATTTGGAGTGGAATTTGTGATGCAGCCACCATTTATGGTGCACAGACCTCAGCCTTTTTTGTGTGTGGCGGTGCTGGTTGTTAGTATTAAATAAAATTTAAATTTTTAAGTTTATTTTATTTTATTTTAAATTGAATTTGAGTTTGAGTTTTTTTCTGCTAAGCTTTATATCTTTATGAACTTTTTTTTATATGCTTTTGACCTTTTGCTGTATAATTTATATGTATATGTTTTTTTTGGGGATTTTTACATGACTTTTTTTTTAAAGACTTTTAATTTTTTTGGTATACCCTTCACCACTTGTGGTAATTAGGGCTGTACTAAGTTTGTCATTCTGTGTGCAACTTTTTATAAGATTACTTAAGATTCTTATGTATGTATATTCTGGGTTCTTGAATAATTTTAAGTCGGTTTAATTAGGTCCGTCTTTTGAAATCACGCTCACTATATAACGACTCAAAGTAAAAGAACATAACAACTTTAGTGTCGAATTGATTTTAGTTCTCCTAAGCAGTTTGAAATTGAAATCCAGCATCGGTTCAGTAGGAAAAGAGTTATGACCCCCAAATGTGGAATACGTGGCAACCTCCAACAAAACTATTTTAAACCAATATTTTTAAATATATTATGGGTAATTTAACCGTATTAATGTCACCAGGAACCATACTATGGTTAAATTAGTCCTCCTTTAAAAATAAACAAACATATTATGGTTGCCTCCGAACATATCGTTCACAGTAAAAAAATCAAATTTTACTTAAATTGATTGTAAATTTTCTTAACATGCATTTATATGCAATTAAAGCATTTCTTCAATAATCTTGCAAAATATGCAAAAATTATTTTCTTAGCAAAAAGCTTAAAAAACTTGCCCTGTTTATAACACTTAATTTATATTTAATTTTTTTTTTCAGATACCTATTTCCTATTTACTATTTATTTGTTTGTCTGTCCGTCTTTATCATTTAAAATTTAATTTTTGATAAAATTCAAATTGAACAATTGGGATTTCTTGTATAAAAAACAACTCAAAAGGAAATTCGTTTGCTGTATTTGTTTATTGATTTATTTTGAAATTTTATTTATGATTGTTTCTTTTACAAAAAGAACACAGCCAGGGTATAAAAACTTTAATATAAATTAAGTTTGAATGTGCAGTTAGACTAGCCCGACCGCATAATACCCTTAACCACTTTGGTGTACAAGTAGATAAAAAGTATGGTTGGATGTGACTATAGTCTAAGAGTAATATACTATTGTTGGAGCATAAAACTGCTTTGTTTGTAATATAACAATTTTTTGTCTCATATAATTGTATTGTGATCAGAGTTGACCATTTTATAGTTGAATATAATCATAATTTGATTGCCCCTAATCATAATATCTATCATAACATGGTCCATATTAACCATAATATGGTTATCATTTACCATAATGTGGGTAATCTTTACCATGTTGTTGTAGCAGCACAACATGAAATTTTAAGACAAGTTTTGCTGAGCTGACAGTCCTTGATCGTCGGTGCGGAGAACCGATTGTCCGATTTTAACCATGATATGGTCAAATTTACAATGCGATCCTTTTGAAATTTGATTCAGTTTTTTATTTTTAAATATATTTTTTTTAAAATTATTATACATATATCAAATTTATTTATTACAACAAAATTTTTTTCGGTACTATTTTTTTTAACGGTTTAGACATGTAAAAGCGATTTTCGAATAATGGGGCTTACATACGTATATGATAGCCTAGATTCAATGTGGACCTAACCAAACAAAATTTTGTAAACTAGAAAAGTTATTCGTGCCAAGTCTTGTCATTTGATTTAGTTTGAGGTGATTAATGCTGTTTAAAACATATTTTGGGTGGTTTATTGTATATTGGGTAGGTGGAACCATGCTCTTGGGCCAACAAAGCTTATCTACCAAATTATCTAGAAACTTGTGACCTGTTACTTTTTTAAAAGGATGGCCAGGATCTAATTTACTCAAAAATTGTTTCTAAGTCGACTGGAATTCTTAATGATTAGTATTATTTCTTGGCGTTACGAATACTAGCATAAACACACTACAGTGCTTAACAAAAGTAAGTTAAGGTCTCTGCAGGTCATGAATTCTTCAAAGAGAGTATATATCAACACGCACTAGGTGAAAATCTTTCTTAACAAACCATAAGCCAGCTTTTCTTTATCTACTAAAATTTATTTTTAAAAGGTTTTGGTTTTCCAATAAATCAGATAAAAGCTTTAAAATAAATTTAGGTTAGGGTTTTTTTAATTTGATTTCTTAAACCATATTTATCACTTAATAAAATGAATAGATTTTTTAAAAGCCTGTAGTTGTCGAAAGCTTTTTTTGTTGTGGAACGCAAAGATGTTGTAAAAAAGTTCCACTCAAATCTTTAATATTTTGGAAAAACAATATCAAAATATTTTCCATTAAATGCAAATGTATATTTTTGAAAGCTTTCAATAGAAAAACCAAAAGTTTTACAATTTTCTCTTAAGTTTTCCATATTTTTTTTAAAATTTTTAAAAGCTTTTTTTTATTTCTTACTTTAAAAGCTTTTATTATATTTCTGAAAAACTAAAGCGTTAAATGTTTGTTCAAAAGTTGAACCAAAAAAGCTTTTTGCCAACTTTTTAAAATATAAATGTGTACGGCCAATTTCACCAAGTTCAGTTAAAACTAACTATTTCTTTAACTTCTTTTTGACAGCTATAACTGATAGTTAATTATAACTGAACTTGGTGAAATTGGCCGTTATTCATAAAAAATATTTCAGTCTTCTAAAAGGTTAATTAAACAAATTTTCATATTAAAGTCGTTTTTTAAACCTGCTATAAACATGAAATATCTTTTATGAATATGGCCTTAAGTTTTTTTTTATTAATTCTAAATGTGTAAATAATGAAAATTGAGTTTGGTAAAATTTTAAAGCTTTTTTGTTTTAAATTTACAATTTTAACTAATTTTTTCACTGCTTTAAATTTGTTTTGCTCTTTGTTATTTCTAAAACATTTTAGAGCTTTTTGATGTAAAGTTTTTGCAAAAGCTTTTATCAATTTACTCCTATTTTCCCCTTAAATAAAATTGCTATCTAAAGCTCAAAAAATTATTTTATTTAAATGATTTATATAAAAGTGCTTAATTTAAGCTCAATATTTTATTTTTAATTTTTGCAGGATTTTTTTTTAACTGACCGCTATTTGTTTGGAAACTTAGAATATTGGTTTTAATTAAACAACTTTCAAAGCTTTGTTTTCAACAAATGCCTAAAGCTGTTCAATATTTTTTTTTTATAATATTTTTGTAGTAAAAATTATTATGCATTGAAATTTCTAAAATACTTTGTACAATAGAAAATTCAAAGCAAAAGCTTTTGCTTTAAATTAAATTTAAGTTGAAAATTTTGAAATATTAAGGTTTTATAGACTTTATTAAAATATTTCAAATAAAAAGTTTCAATTATATCTTAAAGCTTAAAAAGTTTTAAAGCTGTTTGCCAGTTTGTTAAAAAGCTTTAATACTAATATTTTAAAAGCATTTTATTTATTTTAATTATATCAAACTTTTGGAATTAATTTAAAGCACTTTTATATAGAAGTTATTCAAAATATATTTTTAGCTTTTTTAAAAGCTTTTTATATTTTTTTTTTTTAACTTTTTAAGTTTTGTTAAACATAAAATATTTTTAGTAAACTTAAACTCGTTGTTTTCTCTTTTATTTTATTAAATAGAAAAAATTATTTACATATTTTCTTAAGCAGTTGTTAATTCATATAAACTTGAAAGCTTAAACTAATAAATTCTTTTTTTGTTATATAGTTTTCCCAAATGTTCCTGCAGCACCTGGATTATTATGTGATGGTGAAGATCGTAAGTCGTTTTTATTTATGGGTTAAATTGTATCTTTTAATTAAACATTTCATTTATTCTTCCTTCTATTTCATTTCAATAAACAGGCAGTATTTATCGACGGGGTGCCAGACGATGGCGCAAACTGTATAGGGTTAATGGTCATATATTCCAAGCTAAACGTTTCAATAGAGTAAGTACCTTTCCTACAATCTTTTATGATGGTTGGTTATTTAATTAAATTAAATTTGTTTAAATTGTTACTTTTTTTTCTTATTCTGTTGATTTGTTTAGCGTGCATTTTGTGCTTATTGCCAAGATCGCATCTGGGGTCTGGGACGTCAAGGTTTCAAGTGCATACAATGCAAATTGTTGGTACACAAAAAATGTCATAAATTGGTTAAGAAGCCCTGTTCGAATGAGGATGTCAAACCATTGGTGCCCAAGGGTTCTGAAGATGATTTCGCCGAACAGTTACCGCAAATGCCGCCACCCATACCCGATTATCCACCTTTGCATCCAGGAGCCGATGAGTCTTGCATCTCTTCGGATCAAGAGTATATGCCTTCGGCCTCTAGTGGCGGTGGGGTAGGCTCTCATATGGGTACGCAAAATAAAGAAGAAATCGAAATGGGTTCTCAGCGTCAATTTTCTTTGGATGATTTTGAATTGATACGTGTCATTGGTCGTGGCAGTTATGCCAAAGTCCTGATGGTCGAGCTGAAAAAGACTAGGCGCATTTATGCCATGAAGGTTATTAAAAAGGCCTTGGTAACTGATGATGAGGATATTGATTGGGTGCAAACGGAAAAGCATGTTTTCGAAACGGCCTCAAATCATCCCTTCCTTGTGGGTTTACATTCGTGCTTCCAGACACCATCGCGTTTATTCTTTGTAATTGAATTTGTACGTGGTGGCGATCTTATGTACCACATGCAACGTCAAAGGCGTTTGCCCGAGGAGCATGCCCGCTTTTATGCGGCCGAAATTAGTTTGGCTTTGAATTTCTTGCATGAGAAAGGCATTATATATCGTGATTTGAAATTGGATAATGTTTTATTGGATCACGAGGGTCATATTAAACTAACAGATTATGGCATGTGTAAAGAGGGCATACGCCCGGGTGACACCACTTCTACATTCTGCGGCACACCCAATTATATAGCGCCTGAAATTTTAAGAGGCGAAGATTATGGTTTCTCCGTTGATTGGTGGGCCTTGGGTGTATTGCTGTACGAAATGTTGGCCGGACGCAGTCCCTTCGATATAGCTGGGGCTTCAGAAAATCCAGATCAAGTAAATAGATTTGATTAGCTTTCAAAAGAACTTTTTTTTGTACAAATTTAATATAATTTTCTTTAGAATACAGAGGATTATCTTTTCCAAGTGATTTTGGAGAAAACCATACGCATACCACGTTCTTTAAGTGTAAAAGCAGCTTCGGTACTCAAAGGTTTCTTAAATAAAAATCCAGCCGATCGTTTGGGCTGCCATCGTGAGACCGCCTTTATGGATATTAAAAATCATCCCTTCTTTAAGGTCATTGACTGGGAAATGGTAAGTTCAAATTTTAAAATCCATTTACGTAAAATATTTTCGGTTTCTGTATTAAGAAAAACAGTGAAATTTTGATGATTATATTTTCTTTTATTTACAATATTTTGAACCAAAATTATTATAATTATAATTAATAAATTTGTGTAAAAAATTTAAAACGCAAAACAAAACAAAAATATTATGAAAATCCCCCTAAATTGTAAAAAAGATTGCACGTAAGGAAGTACCACCACCATATATACCTACATTTGATCCTGGCGATCCTTATATGACAACAAATTTTGACATTCAATTTACCAGAGAACCGGCTGAATTGACGCCAGATGATCCGTAAGTTTATTTGTTTAGTTAAAAACGTGTGAGTGTGTTAACTTTTTTTAAAAAGGTACTACACAAGAATAATTTCTAACAGCTGCTTCCTTTTTGTAATGATTTCCTTTTTTTTTCTTTAACTATGAACGTATGAATGTCTTAAAATCATTTGAATGTTTTATGGTTTTGTTTTGATTTTTGATTTGTTATTGTTTTAAGTTAATTATGCTGTAATAGACAACATATTTTAAATTAAAATAACTATGGAAACATTTTTTTATATATATTATTTATATGTTACAAACACATAAATTATATTCTTACTAAGTTAATCAGCCAAAAGTAACGTAAACCATTTGGCCGTTGTAGTGAAACCGATCAGATGCCCAGGCCTAATCCTTACACTACCAGTCTAGCACACTATTAGGCTAGCCTACTAGGGCACGTGTTTTGTAAAATTGTTTACAAAATTTTCAATTCACTTTAATTCTATTTAAGACTTAATATATATCCCAAAAGGGATATTTTTTTTGTTTGAAAATAGTCCAAAAGTCAATGTTACAATGTTCAATCTAGTGCAACTTAACTAGCTATAGTCACTTAAGTTGAACGGTTATAAACAAAACTTAAAAAATAAAACCTGGGGCCTAATTCTGGCAGTCGTATTCGAATACTTTTTCGATTCGTAAGCAATTTTATTTCGAATCGAAATTATTTGTTCAATGTTGTAAAGCATTTATTTGAGTTTTCACAACACTAAAAAATAATTTCGATCAATAAAAAGAATTGGAACTCTTGATTGCAAAAGAAGGCGGCATTTAGATGTACGATCAATTCTTCTTGCTAATAAAAAGACGGCAAACTGGTGGAGATTATATTCGATTAGAATATTCTCATATAAATGAACAGAAAATCCGCATTTGCCTCTCTCTCTCCAAAATTCAAACGATTTCTGAATACTAGGGATTTCCAAACGAGATACCAAAACATTCTAAAAGTATCGTGTCATAAGAATTTCCCAAGAAATTACCGATTAGATAGTAGAGTTTCCGTTTTAGGCTGTAATTAACATGGACAACGTTATCATTAAGGTCCTTTGAGCTTACGTACTCTCTTGAGAGGAAAGATAAAAAGGGTCTAAATAAAATCCAGGATGTTATAAAACAATAATTAATGAGTAAAGCTTCCCGTTTCGATTAGGTCCAAAATTATTGATTTATGACAACCACAGTTTTGGGGATAAGTAGGAAAAATCTATAAGATTAAGCGAGTGTCTTATTTAAGGAAGTAGGATTATAATAACAACAAAATGTCGATTGCCTTTATTTCTAAGTTTTTGTTGCCTACTTTTAAACAATGTCCCATCAGTCATTGATACTAGAGAGGGTGCGCCTGTCATCCGTGTGGGTTCACAATTGTCTGGTAATTTTAATTTAATCGTTAGCCTTATCAATAGTCAATCGTTTGCAGGAGAACAAAGGTACTCCATATGCTACAAATGTATATTCCTCTACCCAGGGACCCATATGTTCTTGATAGCAAATTGCTCAGGAATCTCGTTTAAAATGAGCGGTAGTCCTTGGGTGGAAAAGAAGGAGGGAGAAGGAATCCAAGGCCATAATAGTCGTTCAGTCCACCGCTACCTTGCCGCATGTATTTTTGCCTGGGAAACGCTACAGTACTCCGGAAGTCAACGTGATAAATTGTGGTCGATCTCCTTCAAGGCGAATTTCCGAGTTCATCGTCATCTCTTTAGCGCATCCGTTAAAGGCGCGAAGATCAACCCTAATGCACACAAGGCCCTACTCTGTACCTTTCTTAGCCTTCACAAAGTCAGTTCTGCTATCCAAAAATGGTCACCATTCAAGTATGCCGTATAGATGTATTAATTCCCAGTTTTTGTTAATGATCATTTGCAAGAATACAAAGCGATCGTTCCTTTCTAATTCTAATCTGTCTGAAGCTTTTCGTCTAGAATGGTCCCAAATATTTTTCGCTTTTCGCCAACCTTGTCTCGGTGTTGTTCAGGTTCAGTTAATAGGATCGGCTTAGTCTTCCCGGGATATGACAGCAATTCCCCGTTTTTTTAAGTTAGAAAGTTCCTCTGACACTGGTCTCTGGCTAGGGGTAGCACAAAAAGACGGCTGTAAGGACCCCAGTAAGCCACTCTCGTACCGGCTGCCTATTGAACCTTACCTAAATAACTTGCAGTCTAGATTTGCAAAATGTTTTAAGATTTTTTCTATTTAAATCTAGAATTTGGATTTTTAAATGGCTGATAAATGAATAAAAAAAACGATTGTTTCTAATTTTTACTTTAAATAATCTGCGAAAATTAAACTTATTGAATTACATTTTTAAGTTTAATTTTTTTCTTGTAAATTTCGGACATGAAGGCAACATATAGTTTTTGGAAACATTTTGGCTTCAAAACTAACAGAATTTTGAAAATTCTTAAATTTTGTTTACAACTTAAGTTCTTTTTTTTTATTTTTAATATAGATAAATAGATAAATGCTGTTTCTAATAATTCCTTTTTTTAACTTAACTGGCAGCATGTTAATAAGCCCATTTTTAAATAAATATCTTAATAAAAAAAATTAAATAATTTTGCTTAAAATCAGAGTTTAGCAAATCTTTAAATGTCTAGTTTTAGTATAAATATATTTAAGAGGTCAACTACTAAATCAAATATGGTATGTTATATGGATCATAAATCATCTTCCTTGAAAATCGAGTGCCTTCATTAAATTGTAAACAAACCTGTCAATTTTTTTTCTTCGTAATCATCAATTTTTCATGTTAATAAAAAATTTCCCTTTTTATTATAAAAAAAATTTAAAACATTTTTTTTTTTTAAATATTTTCATGACTAAATTATTAAATTTATTATTTGTTTTATTTATTGAACAAAAAATCCCAACAACAATTATATTCATTCATTCATGCTTTACTTTCATGTTCACATTTTACTATCGAAATAAAAATTTTATTAAAAAAAATACAAAAAAAGCTTGCCTACAAGCAAGTAACACCACCATTTAAGCCACGTTTAGACTCAGATCGCGATTTGGCCAATTTCCCACCAGAATTTACTGGCGAAGCGGTACAATTAACACCAGACGATGAGTAAGTTTCGTATGCTTTTTTTTTATTAAATAGACTTCTTGTTTTATACTAAGCAATTATATGTTTATCTTAAATTTTTATCTATTTCTTCTATTTTCATATTTAAAATGTTTCTAATTTTTGTTTTTTTTTTCTCTTTTTTGTGTTTGAATTTATTTGCCAAACTATAGTCGTGTTATTGATAATATAGATCAATCGGAGTTTGAAGGTTTCGAATATGTTAATCCATTGCTAATGTCTTTGGAAGACGAAGTTTGACATCACGAGTTCTGTGACTTACATCCCTATAATATGCGTGTAAGTAAAAAATAATTTTTTAAAAAAAAAAATCAAAAAAAAAAACTTAAATTCAAAGAAAGTGGTATAATGTTTTGGTTTTTACGTTTGAAAAATATTCAAATATTATAAGAATTCTAAAATGATCTTGTGGTTTCCAGGATTTTCAAAATAAAATGATACGAAATCTTTATTTCAATTAAAAAAATATCCCAAATGTTTAACTGTGGGTTAAAATAGTTTCATCAAAGTCCCCAAATAAGCTTTAGTCGTTTTGCACGACTAAGTTTTCAGAAAATTATCTTAATATTTTTTATTATTAGCGAAGTGCAATATTAGGCTTGCAAAAGAGCCAATGCAAAATATTGTTGAAATTTAATGAAATCTAACGGGAACTCTGGGTATTTTGTTGTTGGATTTAACAAAAGAGCTACGATATATTGCATTTGCACTTTTGCAAGATTAATACTGATCTCCGCTATTATAGAAGGATCTATGACAATTATGTGTGAAACAAAATATGGGCCAAATGCAGTCCACGGCTTCGGTGGCATAACTCTATCCGATGGTCCATATTTTCAATGGGCTCTGAGGCATAATTTAGGTTCAATGTCGTTAATTTGCCGAATTATCTCATCCTTTAGCTCTTGAATTGTTCTTGGCTTATTTGTGTACAATTTTTCTTTTAAATATCCGAAATGAAAAAAGTCCAACGGTGTCAAATCACATAATCGTGACGGCCAATTAATATCGCCGTGACGTAAGATAACACGGCCATTGAATTTTATCTCGCAAAAGAGCCATTGTTTCGTTGGCAGTGTTGCAAGTGGCACCATCCTGTTGGAACCACATATTGTCCAGGTCCATATCCTCAATTTCTGGCCACAAAAAGTCTGTTTTCATTTCGCGATAGCAAACACCATTCACGGTTACTGCTTGGCCTCATTTTCAAAGAAGAAAGAACCTTTTAAAAAATGTACCTTTGAAAAAGCTACCTTTTAAAAAGCTACCTTTTAAAAAAGTACCTTTTAAAAAAACCTTTTAAAAAAAGTACCATTTAAAAGAGTACCTTTTAAAAAAGTACGTATTAAAAAAAACCTTGCTCTCATTTTCGAGGAATACGGCCGGTGGCCGCATGCAACGGCTTTCAACAATCACTCGTGGATTTTCTTTTGAGGTGAAAGTGTGCCTCGTCGCTGAAGATGATTTTCTTCGTAAAGTTACCATTCACTTCTGTCTGTTCAACCAACCATTGAGTTTCTGTACCTCTCCATGGTTGAATTTGTCAAACACTGAAACAAAAAAATGTCAAATTAAGTTGGGCAAAAAACTTGACGTCAAGATGTGACTGACAATTAACATCGTGCATTATGGTTGGACCATTGTATCATTGTAAAATACCAAAGTAAAGCTCAAATTTATATTCTATTATTCTACGTTAAAAAACATATATTAAAAAGTACCTTTAAGAACAAAAGAACTACTTTTCGTCCTTTTTTGTTTAGAAAATATTAATTCGTAATTTTTGTATCCGTTACAGCTTTATGGCGAAGATTCCAGTGACTACGATTCAGTTGCTGACGATTTAAGTTTATTACGTTTAAATGCTCCTAATAATAATTTAATTACACATTTGAAAAATTATGCTAATAATGATCACCAACAACAACAGCAGCCACAACAATTACATCAACATCATCATTTACATCATGAGCAACAATTACATTCGCATGATCCTCAACAACAACAACAATATCAAGAACAACATCATCAACAGCAGCAACAACAACAACAACATTCTCATAATGGTAACAATAATAATACACATAATGCAAACAATAATAAAAGTTTATTACAGCACATGTTTTGCCTTCCATTAAACTAATCTAAAACCGAAAGAAAATGAAATGAAAGAAAATCAACAATTAACAAACAAATAAAAAAATAATAAAATTTAACAGAAAAAAATAAATAAAATTAAAAAATCAGTATAACAACAACTATTAGTTGTACTAAAACAACATAAGCCTTTAACTCAAAACTACATATTTGCCACATGAACAACATACAAATTAAATCATTCAAAATCATTTTAATATAAGAGAAAGACAACACGACACTTTAAATAAAAAATTCTTTCAGAAAATTAACTTTTTTTATGAAAAAAAAAAAAAATTAACAAAATATTTAAAAAAAAATATCATAAAAAGGAACGTTAACGTAAAAGTCATGTATGTACACATTTTTCTATTCCACAACAACGCATTAATCTTAAGATTATAACATTTTCGTTTATATGTAAATGATGCATAAGGTGAGCCGAAAGTTTATTTAAAAAAAAAAAAAAAAAAACGGAAACAAATTACAGTAGAAACTGATTAATTAGTTATAATTAAAATTATTTGAAAACAGTTCTAAGAGCATTCTGATCTAAAAACAGCCGGAAAAGTTCGTTCAAATAAATTATTTTTTTTTTGTGTTTTGAAAATTTCAAAGCGTTATGTTTGTAATCCTAATCTCAAGGACTTTTCAAATATTCGATGTAATAAATATAATTTTTACAATATTTAACAAGGTCAGATGTATTGAAATGTGTATATAAAGCTTTCAAAGTAAAAGCATATAATATTAAATAAATACTCGTTAATATTTAAATAAAATAATGGCGGAATTCACGGTTCATATTAAATTTAAACCCCTTTAAAATATAGATACTACGATTTTAAACATCTAAGTGTGAGCGACTAGCAATATTTTAACTTCCGCACATCGTTGCCAAATGTGCAGAATTATCTGTGCTTTGCAGTTTTTTAAAGTGCAAACAGTGTTGCAGATTTTTACTTCGACAAACCGTTTTGTTTTAATAACTGCGGTTTTTCAATTGTATTAAGGGTATTTGCTTTAGTTTTTTTTTTTATTTAAAAAAAAAAGGAAAAATGCAAAATTGCACTATGTTAAAGTGAGCGGTCATGATTATAATTTGAAAGTGTAAAGTTGTACACATTTGACATGTCAAAAAAAAAATTAAAACAACCTGTAAATCAAATGTTAATTATAAATCTGTGCTGTGGGTTTCTAAAATAAAAAAGTATTATTAATTTTCCCTGAAATTTAATTTTTAAAATTTACCTCGAAATTTATATAATCTGACAAAAATCCAAATTAACTTCTGCATTTCCATTTTCAGCCTTTTTTTTTTAATGCTTTTAGGTTTTTTTTTTTAATTTTTTTTGTATCGAATTCATTTTTAACTTTTTTTTTGAAAAACGTCGTTTAAGAAAAATTAAAAATTTGATGCATTTAAAATCAAGAATCATTGTTGATTATCTTAAAAACAGATGTAAATTTTAGTGCTTTTTGTAAAGATTATTAAGTATGGTTTTGCTCTTTGCGCGAATGCAGCAAATTCCTCATACAAAAACGTACAAAATAAATCTCATTCTTGCTTCGCTTCATTGCCGTAAGAAAAAATAAGTAGTTAAAGCTAAAGCAAAATAAAATGTCAACAACTCAATGCATAACAGTAAGTATATGTATGCAGCACAAAAAGCTACCTTTTTAAAATAAATTTAGGAAAGTGGCGTATACGGCACAAAACAATAGTTTTCACTTTCAATAAAACACTAATAACTTCGAAGTTATTTCATGAACATGAGCTTTCACAAAAATCTACGTATTTCTTCAAAACGTATGCTGCGAAAATACGTAAAAATTCTATAGGGTATACTTTCAGAAAACTTCATGTAAACCGTTATTGTCATTTTTCTTCTCTACGACTTTTTTGCATATGCGCCAAAACAATAACAGTTTTCAGATATTGTTGATATTGAATTATTAGATATTCGCATTCATTTTAGCGAATGTAAATAGAAAAAAAAGAATAGTTCGCAAATGCGAAACCGAATATTCGGCGCACCCCTAATTGTTAGTCTTGAATTTTCCCCACTACTTCACGTACGTATTATTTATTTAACACGTAACAAGTGATAAAAGCACAAATCTTATTACACTTGTGGAAAAACATTTACTGGCTCAGTTGAAATTTTATCTTGAATCTTTTATTTTTCGTTGATTTTTTATTTAGTTTATAAATTGGTGCAATAAAATGCTGCGAGAAGCGTTTAGGTATAAGAGATAATGCGATTAAGGCTACTTTACACAATTATACTTTGTATTAATATATGTATGTATGTCAAAAACTCAAGTAATATGTGTGATGAGAATGAAACTTATTACGAAAAAAAAATTATACTTGCCATACGACTTCATCGTTTGTTGAAATTTTTCTAAACAATAATACTTTTTATTTGATAGTGCGAATACAAACTATAATGTTAAATTAAATTATTTGACAGTCGCAACAAAACTCATTAGATATCTATTTTACATACATATGAAATACGTTAGACTTGTGTGATAGTGTAAAGTACGCTTTAGGAAGTTGGTACAATGGAAGGTAGTTGTTGGTTAAAAGTAAGTGAAGTTTTGTCTGGAATATATTTCAAAAAATATTAGTGACTATATCTGTATGTATATAATAGTTCGTTTACACCGAAACCAAATCTAATGCTTACGAGATTAAGAGCCAAATCTAGTTGTTTTTGAATAAATTTCCCATACAAAACTAAATTTACCTTGTGATTAAATTTTGACAAAAACCTACTCAAAATCTAGTAATACTTAGGCTGGGTTTTTGAGATCTCAGTTAAACTAGGCTTAGTTAATCTAAAAACACAATTGTGCCGCCATTACCAAATTTGTATTAAAATTTTTGACGGAACTGCTTAGTTTTGCTTAAAATGTTGGTCTTGAATGAAATAATAAAAAAAAATCAAATTTTACCGGAAAAATCCGAGTTTCAGACTACGTTAAACTAAGTTTAAACTTAATCTACATTTCAAAACCCGGTCTTAGTGATTCAACTAGAAGGTTTATCATATACACTAAAAAATAATTTCCTGTATAGGAAAAAAATGACATTTTTATAAAATACAAAACAAAAATGGCGGCATGTTAAAACTCTTGAGAAAATACAAAAATTTTAAATAATATTGATAAATGTAAATGAAGTTGATTATAAATAAATGTTAATGCAACTTTTTAAATGTCTATTTCTTTATATGAATGAATGCATGTGTTAGACAAAAAACTTTTAGTCAGCTGTTTTTGTTATTAAAGCAAAATTTCGCTTATGTCAAAAAAGTACAATGTCAACGCATTAGATTTTAAAGAGGATTTCAAATCAAATCTTCTAGATTACGTTGTAATGTAAACGGGCTATTACACGGGGTTTACATTTGCCATTACTGACAAGACAGTAGCAACACATGCTAACATGTTCACTAAAACATAAATGCACACATTTCCAACTTCATGTCTACTCCCAACAAACCTAAACGATTTAGAAAGAACTTGTGTCTACTCCCAACAAACCAAAACGATTTAGAAAGAACTTGGAGCAATCTTACTAACATAAGCCTTAAGCTTAGAAAAGAGTTGTGATTACTATTATAAAAGGCTTATTAATAATTGTTTAATAATGAAAACTGATCCCTTGCGGTAATATTACTTGTCTATAATGTAATGTAAGCTTATAAGTCTAATTATAAAATAAGCTTACAGAAAAATACTTAAATTCTATACGAACAATCTGTTTTTATTTATATGGCATATTTACAAAAAGTTTTTTAATTATATAATATGTAATATGTAAATTGTGCACTGTTTAAAACACTTTACTATTCGAACAAAACACAAAGACTGAAAACTTTAACGAATAATACAAAATTTAGGCACGCTCCAAATAACGGGACATCATTCTCAAAAATACTTACAAAACTATTGCGAGAATAAGCCATTTTCAATCATATTGGTTGTCATGTTGTGGGAAATCTCTTATGACAAGCTTATTCTAAAACTCATTTACATTTTGCTCTGTTTTGGTCTGTTGGGCTGTCTTGCAAATACTGCAGACAGTAAAATTGTATAGTGATTTGACATTTGCTAACAGTAATTTGAAGTTTTGTTCGCAAAAAAAATCATAAAGTAAAAAAAAATAAATATATTCTGCTTTGATTTTTAATGTTTTAGTTAACTGTTATATTTGTTAACACAATATAGTTCTGGGAATTTATTTCTCATAGTGCATAGAAAATATTCCTGGAAAATATTGAAGGAATAAGCCTATTAAGGTATAAAAGCTTTTGAGGATTGTAATTTGACTTAGAATACAGTTTCGAATAATATGAAAATTTATACAATATAGTTCTTTTAAGTTATTTTTTAATTTTTAAGTTCATATAAAACATGTTTAGCTGGAACCTGCACTGCTACTAAACTACTGTCTGGACGCCTACGTCACAAAGACAGTTAGAAGTGTTTTTGGCAATATGCATTTTCTTACTGTCTTGCCAGTACTGTCAAATGTAAACGCTGTTTGAAGCTGCGGTCACACTTATTAAATATTTGCTCAAATAAGCTTAACCACTGCTTTTGTTAGTAGTTAGTGAGTTTTAACATGGTCTTAATATCATAAAATAAAAGTAATTATACAGCTAGACAAAGCAAAAAACTGTTTTGTGTAAAATGTAGTATTATAATAAAAATAAATTTTACCATTAAAGTAAATTAAACTTCAGTTTGCCTGTTGGCAAAGTCTTTTTCGTCAAATATTTGCCAAGTGTGACCGTAGCTTTAGACAGATATAGGCAAACAATATTAAAAGATTTTAATTTTTTTTTTATCTTTTTTAAGGAAACCAACCATACGTATTTTATGTATAAATGATTTCCAAAAAAAAAAAAAAAATAAAGAGCAAAAGTTAAAAACCGTGAATAGATTGGTAACTTAAAGTGAGCATAAAATGTATTTTTGTGAATGAAAAAAATGTACAGTTAAAATTATTCTTTTTAGCTTTAGTTTAAATTATAGAATAAAAAGGGACAGAGAAAGAGGGAGAGAGAAACATAACACAGCCCCAAAAAAATTTAAGTCTATTATTATGTTACACAAGATTTACACGGTGATTGTTAATCATGAATAAACATCATGAGTCATCACAATTTTTTTGGATGCCGAGCGAGGTAGAGAAGAAAGAGGGGCAGAAAAAACATTACGATTTTTGTTTTACATGTTTTTTTATTTACCTTTACATAAGGCCCCAAATACGGTTCAGTTGTTGAGTTGTAAAAAAAAAACAAACTGAGTTGAGTTGTGAACCGTAATAAGGGCCTTAATTTTCGTTCTTGTTTTTATGTTTTACTCTTTTTCTACTCTCAAAGTACATACAAGTGTTTTACGTTAAAAATTAAACTTCGCAAAATAAACCAATGCTCAAAATTAATCAAAATAAATAGAAGAGATTTTAAGAAGATACTTTCAAGGGTAAATAAAAAAAATCATGGTTTTAAAAGCCGTGTGGATTGGGTGTTAAGGCCACCATGAACTATTAAAATGCTTGATGTCAATCTCGTGTAAAACATTTTTATTTTTGTATTTTATTGGCATTGCTCTCACTTTTTGATCTTTCTATATTCATTTTATTAAATACATTTTCTATACTAATGGTCTGTTCGTCGATTTCGAACGAAGACTTCGTTCGCTTAACTTACATGTTAAACAAAAACCAATTTCGATCGAAAATTTCGTTCGAATTCGAGAGACAGGCTGTAAAGAATTCTATTGGATTTAAATTGCGGAATTAGTACTTCTGTTTAGTCCCAATTTAGTAAAGTTCAAGTTCAGTTAAAAAATACATTTGTTGACATCTGCGAAAACTTTTGATTAATTTGGATATTAGCGCCGGGGTCATATTGATCGGGAATATTTACATTTATTTTCAAAATGATTAGATTGAAATTGAAAAATTTCTTTTTTTAAATATTACAAGCATTTTTGTTTATAAAGATTTTATGCAATATTAAAACTTTCCTTGGTTTTTTATTTTTCTAAAATGTTTATTTTTGTTCTAAATAAATTTTTTAAAAATAATTAGTACAGTAGACGCTCGCAAATTAGCACCGCTTTGTTTTTGAGGCAATTCTAATTTCTGAATTATTCTAATTTCTGGACGTTTTTATTTCGAATAAAAAATAAAAATTACTTAAATTTTTTTTAATTCAATTTTATTTGATTGACATTAAATGTATTTTTTAAAATTAAAAATACCGTGTCGTTTCTTATATTTGGAAAACTATCCATTGCTTCCACGGAATGCATTTTCATCTTTATAGGGATATTCCTCTCTAAATATTTTTTTAGCTTTCTCTTTAAACCACTCATACAGACGACTTACCATATTTGGGTATTCAGCGCTGTGCAAAGATTTATTGCTTGCTTCCTGATATGTGTTGAAAACAGCATTTAATATTGCTGTTCTATGTGATTTGATATAGCTGATTGAAGATGTCGTAACATTAATATTCCCTTCAAACCCTTTGTCAAGCTTTTCTAATATTTTGACCTTCGTTTTCAATGATAAAGTGTTTTTTTACGTTTATTTGACATTTCGAATGATACACTTTCACTTTTTAATAGAGACTTCCAAAATATGTACACATGTTTCGAATTTCACAAATAAACTAGCCACAAATATATATAAATGCGACAAAAAAACAACAAATAAGGAAACACACCTAAAATTTGGTAATTCCCCTTTTTAGTTTTACATGTTCAAACAGAATAAAAATAAATTGCGGATTTCTTGTGTTCAAATAACAAAAAAAAAAAAAAACGCTCTGAAATTAGAACTATAAATTCGAATTTTAGAGCGTTTAATGTATTGCAAACACTGATTCTAAATTCTGGACGTTCGAATTACTGAAAGCTCTAATTTGTGAGCGTCTACTGTATTGTGGTTATTTTGTTGAACTATTTATGGTTTTTAATCCAAATTTTCAATATTTTTAATTAGGCTTAAGTTCATTAAATTTAATGAAAATTAAATTTAATGAACTTAAGCCTAATTAAAAATATTGAAAATTTTTTAAATATATTTAAATTTTTTTTTTTTTAACTTAATTTAAAAAACGTTTTCTTTTTTTAATTTTCTTTTTAGCCTGCCAAAGAACTGTTTTCAAATAAATATTAAGAAAAAAAAAAAAAATTAACGCAATTAAAAATAAAATCTCTTTCTATGATGATTTCTAAAAAAAAATAATTATGAAATAAAAGGACTTTAATAATGCAATAGCTTATGATAAACAAAAAAAAAAAAAAAAACTAAAAAGGTTTTTATATGTTACAAATTATTATTATTATTATATGTCTGTATTATTGTGTGAGTATTTTTAAAAAAACCTAGTTTAAAATTAAGTATAAAAATAAAAAAAAAAATTATTCTAAATAAAACAAAAAAAACTTTTTCCGTCACAATATTTTAATTAACTTATAATGTTTAATTGCAAAATCTAAATTTGAAAGCAAAACCAAAATTATAAATTTCTATTGTTTAAAAAAATGTTTAAGAAATAAATAACGAAAACATTAATGGCCCATTTCTCCAATTCTATTTTAATATTAATTTATATTTAAATATACAGGAGGGAGTTTTTTCCATTTTTACAATTGAGTTTACATAGGAAAAATGGAAGAAAACTCCAGATGAATTTTTATTCATAATTGGGCTGATAGTTTTTCATATAATTTTATTTTTATTTGACATGAAAAACGAATTTAAACATAAATTGATATATAAATAAATTGGTGAAATCGGCCCTAAGAGTATAAAACATTCCTTCTATTAACTATTTAAACCCTTAGTCTAAATTAATTTATTAATTTAATAAATTCTATTACGAATATACTTTGTTTCTATGTTTATGTACTTATTAAAAAAAATTTTTAAAATAAAAGTTTTGTTTTTATTTTTATGTTCTATGTTAAATTAAAGTTTTAATTTTTTATTATTTTTAATAAAAAACACTTTTTTTTGTAAAAGTTAAATAACAAAAAAAAATTTTTTTTTAACGAACTCTTTTGTATTTAAAGTTGGCTAAATGTTAAATACAAATACTCTCCACTTTAAAGTTCTAAAAATATTTCGAAAATGTTTATTTGTCTTTTTAAAAAAAAACTATGTTTGATATAAGAAGAAAATAATTTATTAATTCACTTTAGCCTTTACTAAACTATCCATCTATTTTGGTACTTGTGCATTTGAGTTTGCGAATTTATGCAATTGTAATTATATTCTTTTAATTGTGAATGACCTCTTTGCTTAGTTTACAATGCTTGCTGCAAATTCTCAGCTCATTGATAATTGTTTAACTGGGTGTTAGATGTCGGTTTGCAATGAGGTTTTGCATACATCGAGTAAATTTAAAATATTGGTTTTAAGCAGGACTGTGGAGTCAGAGTCGCGGTGTTTGTACTGTAGTTGGAGTCGGAATACCTACAAAAACTCGCGACTCTGGTTTTAGGTTCACGTGCATAAATAAAAAATGAATTTTCCTAAATAAAATTTTTTCGAAATTGGCGACGTGAAGCCGTGTGTTCACTAGCAAGTATCTGCTGAAGTGTTTTCACTCAAACCGAAACTTGCGGAAGTCTGCTTCCAGAAGTTGTTTGTTGAAGTTATTACGATGAACTTGCTGCAAGAAATTGCAGACGTGTTTTCACACAATGTGAGTACAGCTTGCAGTAAAGTATGCATTTTTTACGTATGACATTATAAAAATGTCTTGTGTAAAAATAAGATTTGCAGCTGCCATCGCAGCATATTTAATAAAAAAAAAAAAACAAAAATAAGTGTTTGGGTGAGAAAGGCCCTAAGGGCTCGGTGCTGCGGCGCGTAGATTTAAGTTTCCAAAATACATTAGATACTTAAAGAATTGCTGACCGAAGATTCCATGCAGCTAAAAAATTTCCTGAGAAGGTCTAATAATGATTCAGAATACATTTTACCTTTAATTTAAAATAGTATTCAAAAGCAGTATACTAAAATGAGACTGGCTATACCTCCCACAGACTGACTTTTAGTTACTCTTCGATTTTTGGCAACCGATAAGAAAAAACAAGAAAAATATTTTAAATCATTTTATTAAAAAAACAAGAAAAACATTTAAATTCATTTTATTTTCATAAGTATTTTAAATTTTGACCTCTTCTTCGTGCGCGTCTATATCATTGGCTTTTGCCTTTGAAGCGTTTTGTTTTTTTAATTTTATTCTTATAGTCTTTTGAGGAAGTGTCACATAATTCAGGATAACTTTCTTGTTTTTCAGTTACCGAATGTGTTTTTTCAAATTCATACGTAGATTTTAATTTAATTTATGAGAGTTAGTTCTAAAATATATTAATAAAGCCGGCGATACACTATCCTCTTCAGCCGTAAGATTTGTCAATAAAAAAATTCGTGTGTGCTCATAAAGTAGCATAGTGTGGCTTAAAAACGAGTGACAGATTTTTTTGACAAGTCTTTCCGACTTGCAAGTGTTTATAAAAATGTATGTAATTAATAGATTCTATTCGATCAGAGTTGAATTTTCTTGTAAAGTAGCGGAGTCATTTGAGTTTGCATCATTTTTGTGGGATAGTGTGGCATTAAAAGCAGATTTTGCAGACTTTTTTTGAGTCGGATAGAATTCCGTTAGATTTTCGTATGAATGAATTGTACAATTGTGTAGGAAAGTGAATCCCGGCTTTAAAACGAACTCAGTTCTACAACAACAAAAGAAAAAACAACAAATATTTTGTTGCAAGAATTGTGACGGTTAGGGCATGTTCGTTAATCCATCACTGCGCTGCATTAGTGATTTAAAATGTTTACATACGTGTGCATATCGTTGGTCTCATGTAGAAAGGCCCCAACTCACATAATTGCAACATTACAGGAGAAGGCAAAAGCATAATAGATACTGTATGTATCATAACGTAAAATGGCTTCTTCAATTGCTTGTTAAACTGATATTTTTGATGCTATTGTATTAAATTCTTGTGACAAGGTGTATTTGTGCGAATTGTATTGGAATCACTAAAAAACTCAATTTCAAAAAAAATCGAGTTAGGGCCTTTTTAGATGAGACCGACGATATATGTATATATCAGTGAAGTAGATGCGGACCAAAAAATTGTCAAATATTCCGCAAAAATAACAGTTACACTGTCCGGGGTCGAACTTTAATTTTGTAAATAAAAAGGCTTTGAATTTTATGTTTTTAGTATTAATATTAAGTTTTATTTAATTCTAATTTCACAAAGTATTTGGTTTTGTTAATTTAATTTTCAATTGTTTGTTGTGCTCGGTCTTTTTTGTTTAGGGTCACAATACAATTTGTTTTTATATTTACATATATACATAGGTATATAACAAGAGAGTCACAATGTTTGTTTTTACTTATTTTCTTTTTGTTGTTTGCACTTTAACGTTCGAAACTAGAGTGAGTTTTAATGATTTAAAAAATTATCTTGCAAGTTAAATTTAGTACAAGATAAAAAATTTAATGACAAAATGTGAAATAAATAAATAATAATTTAAGGGCCGTTAGTTTTTTACAGGGTGCTGTGTTTGAAACGAGTCATCATTAAACACACACAATAAAAAAATTATAAATGATTTTTTTATCGGCATTTAACAAAGTGCTTTTCTGATGCAGTGCAGTGATGCATTTACGAGCATGACCTTGTGCTATGTCAAAATGCCTTTATAAAGCATGTAAATAAACAAAAAAAAAAAAAAAGACAACAAACGTCACACCCCGAAGAAAAGCACTGCGAACAGCTGTGTTATTATTGCATCCTGGTTAGTTCATTCAAGTTATCAAATTATGGGTAATCAGTTCAGATTTTTTTGTTTGCAAAAATGCAACTTTTTAATTCAACAAACAAGGAAAAAGTTTTACCGTAAAAGTTGCAATTTAACAAACCTTCAGACAAGTGTAAAAAATCAAGTTTAAAAGTTACAACATTGCAATTTTGAAAGCGTTGGCAAATTATAAACGTCAAATTGAAGGTTATTCCCACTCTAATTAAAAAGTTGTTATTTTTTTTAATCAAAAAGCACTAAAATGTGCACCTCTTTCAAATATGTATGTATTACAAAAAGTTTCGATTTTAAGGACGAAAAAATAGGATTTATTTTTTCATAACTTTAATCTCAATGCGGCATGTGTGAATATTATAAAATTAAGGTGAAACTTTGGTCCCATTTTCTAGTCTATTGGCACATATTGGAGCCGGAGTTGGAGCTATTTGTTGATGTTTCTACAGTCCTTGTTTTACCCCCCGTCGCCAAATGCAAGTGCAAGTTCGAAAAGCTCAATACACTTACATTTTTTTACTAACACCATCACATTTTTCGTACTTGCAGCTCAACTTGCAAGAGAATTTGCTTGCAAGAAAATTTTTGACACTTGTCGCAAGCAAAATGACAAATGAAAAACAGTGTTAACGAAAATGAGTTTTGCATTAATTAACTGGTACTTAGTAAAATAAAAGTTATGTTTTTAGCTAATTTCCGTGTATTTATCAAAAATTAAAAATAAAAAGAACACAACTATACAACAACGCATCTTAATGTTATTTTTAAACATAAATTTCAGGCGTTTAGAAAATAAAAAAAAATTTTAATCAAAATATTCTCTTTAGTAATTTTTTGTTATCGGAAACACGGCAATACTGTATTCACATATTTTTAAAAATATACATAACTTTTCATAAAGATTTTATAAAAGTTGAATAAAGAAGAAATTATAAAGTTAATTAATTTATATTGTAGCCATGAGGAGCGTCTATAGATGCAACGATTTGAAAATATAAGCTAGAAGTTTAGTTGATGCCGACATTTTAAAAATTAACAACTTGCACTGTCCTGTGTAGCCACATAAAAATTTTGTGTTTTTTTTTGGTATTTCCCCTGATTTTCGTAATTAATACGTATCCCTACGTATCCCTACGTTTCCACATGCAAGTAATTACTTGAAGCCTCTATCAAAGTTGTTACAAATACGATATAATATACAGACTTAAAAGAAAAACCTTCTCGAAGAAAACTTCAACAAAACGCTTTTAAATTTTGAAGACAGTTTTTATAACTCGAAAAACCCATAAAAACAAAAATGGAGCAGAAGCAAAAACGGGCTAAGAGCTTTATTAAAATTAAAAAGAGCTGAATCTTTGACAGCTAATAGCGGCGATATTGTTGAATCTACATCTGTGGAATTCACTGTCATCAGGGTTACCGTTCTCACGACTAAAGTCGCAATTTGACCCTTTTTTTAGCAGCCTGCTAGACTTTTTCTATCACCGACTTTTACGACTTTTTTAATTTTGTTGCGAACATGGTAGAAAAAGTACAAGGTAGGTTTATTAGGGAGAGTTATCATTCTTTACCCACGTAATGTCAAATTAATTTATTTGATTTTTTACACTTGTTTTATTTTTTTCCCTTATTTTCTTTTCTTTAACGTTATATGGGTTTTAAAACTGAGAAGAAAATCTCTAATGACTATACCTGGTACTAATTCTACCATTGTTGTGACCTTTTACCATTTTTTATGTAAAGATTCTCACAAAAAACATTTAATTTGCAGTAAATTATAAATTTTCGTATTACTTTTATTAAAAAAAATTTTCAAAATAACGTCGTTATGTGGCAGTTTTATTTTCTCCAACGACTTTTTTGTGCGACTTTATTTTTATAAAACGACCTTTTGTACGACTTTTCAAAAATTTTTAACGGCAACCCTGACTGTCATTTATTCAGTATGTTTGACAAAAGTACTATAGACGGATATATCGTTCAACAACATGTGAACATGATAAATTTGTTTCATTAAAATGGGGGTTCTAAGGAGCTACTATTTATTGCGATGCGAAAGAAAATGGTACTAAATCAAGTGATTGGTATTCTTGCATGTTCTTCGTCAATGTCAAATAGATTGAATTTCAAAACAAATTCATAGCTCTTCAAAAATAGCCAACAAAATCGCCAAATCGAAAATTAGGTCGCCAATCAAGTTTGAAAATTGCCACGTTTCGCGAGAAATCGCCAACCATGCTCTCGAATACACCCAAAACTGCTACATCCGGTTTCGCAAGTACAGATGTTTCTGCGTCATATAGAAGTACAGCTGGTATTAACAGAAGTATTTTTTTCAGTGTTGACCAGCGTTGCCGTCGAAAATTTTTTAAAATGGTCACAAAAGGGTATTTAAAAAAAAGGGATAAAAAAGGTATTTTAAAGTAAAAAAGGGTAAAGTTTTTTTTATAAAACCAATATAGGGTTTGCATAAAGGGTATTTTAAAGAAAAAAATAATACCAAGTTTTTTAAAAACAAACAAAATATATTCATTTTAGGAAAGCAGTATTCAAAAAACATAACCTTATTTACATTATCAACATTTATTCAATTAATTAAAAAATATATGGGCATTTCGCCAATGTCGAATGCGACATTCGTACGCCTTAAAAGTGAAAAAAAACATACACCAAAACATTATTTTTTTTTTGACAAAAGACGAAACTTATAGCTCTTGATTAGCACTATAATTTGTGCTAAGGTTGACTTTGAGCAATTATTCGTTTTCAAAATAATTAAAAAAAAAACCAAGACATTTGCATACGATAAAAACAGAAGTCGCCTTTAAGGCAAACAGTTCAAACGCTGATTTCAGCGAAACCTGATGAAATACTTAAATGCGACTATTTTTAAAATGTATTGATGTATCTTAATAATGCTTTTTATTTGATTCAAAAATATTGTCTAGTTTATTTTTAATTTAATTTAAATCACTGTCGCACTCTACATGTTGCATGCGACATTTTGTTACATCATACTTTTATGTTTATGTTTTTACTTTTTATGTAATAAGACATGCGTAAAATGATTCTACATTATTTTAAATACATTCAACATATTTATTTTCCGAACAAAAATTATAAACTTAAAAAAATATCTTTAATAAAGAAAAATACAAATATTGTTAGTTGTTGGCCATCGCAAACAAGGATATTTTAGAATTTTTTTTTTTTAATTTACACTTACGATGTCGCACGCTACAAATTTAAAATAAGTACCAAGAGAAAAGCACTGATTATTTTCCAGCTAAGCTCTTTTTTTCAAAAACGTTAGCTGATGGCGAAAGCTTTTAAAAAATAATTAATTTGAAAACACAAAAAAGTGCTAAAGAAGATTGATGAATTGATGAAGATTTAGCTTTAGCTAAAAATCACACGTGTGATTTTGTGGTGTTATGAAAATCACGATTGAAAATCACACTGAAAAACACAAAAACGGAACATCACAATATCACACGTGAGGCTTTAAAAGCAGATTTGTTTTTTTGAAATCACGTGTTTTGAAATCAAGTGAGTTTCAGAACAGGTCCGACAGATTTGCCTCTAAAAGGATTTCAGACAACCACCGAACAGCTGATTGCCGGACGCTATAAAAAACCGCGTACAATGAGCCATTTTTATGTTCATTTCTTGAAATTTTCTTTGAATTTTAGATTGGAAGATTCAAATGGCGATTTCTTAGTTAAATTTAAGAAAAAATATTGAAAAAACTTGTTTCTAATTTATGCATGAACGGAGTATTTTTATGTGGAAAGTATATTTATTTTTGTTTATATTTGTTTTCACAACACAAGTGATTGGACGTGTGGTAAAATTGATATGAAAAGCACTCAGTTTTTTGAGTGCTTTCCATATAAAATTTACTTCAAGTTTAATCACTTGTGATATGAAAACCGCACATACAGTTTTTTTTTGTTATTAAAATAACAAATGAGAAAATGAAAACTTAAAGTATTAAAATATTAAAAACTGAAAAAAATTAAAGAAAAAAATGTGTTGTTTGTTACTGCATTAATAAAACAAATCAACAAAAATAAATTTATAGTTGAACATTTTTAGCAAAAAAAAAAAAAAAAAAAAAAAATAAAAAAGCACCTTTGTAAATGATGACTTAAATTTATTAAAATAAAAATAATTAATTTAAATGACTTACAAAATATAATTAACATTTTTAAATGAAAAGGGCACTTAAAGCGAGACCATTTTGAAAAAAAGGCAAGTCTTTTTTTAACTCAAGTAGTCAAGTAATCTAAAAGAATTATATATACACACACACTTATATATTATAAATTTAAAACAAATTCTAAACTTTAATTATTAAGATTTAAACTTAAAAACAACAAAAATCATAAAAAACACAACAGCAAAAAGCTTTACAAAGAATTTTGTTTTTATTTATTTTATTCAGTTTTTTTTTTAAATTTCAAATAAAAAGTTTATTTTTCCCTTTTAAAATAATAAAAGAATTTGTTTAAAAAATTTCCGTTTGACTTTATTGATTTTTTGTAGACCAGAAACATCAAAAAAAAACTTTCACTTTCGTAATATATTTTCTAAAAATCAAAGCCGTTTTAGCAATTTCCCTTTAAATCGAAACAGAAAATTTACCATTAACATAAAAACAAAAATTTAATTATAATAACAATAAAAAAATTGTTAAAAACAATAAAATTAAATTTGAAATAAAGAAAAAAAATTAAATTAAGTAATACAATAAAAATATTTAAAAGTGTTTTATTCAAAAAATGTTATTAGCATTGCCAGATCATACGATTTTGTTTGATCTAGTAACGCTAAGATAAAAACAATTATATAACATAGCGTCTTCACCTGACAATTTTTTGTCATACCAAACGTCAAACTTCATATTAAAAAAACGCTGACAAAAATTTTCGAGTTTTTTTTATATAGACTTTGACGTTTGGTATGACAAAAAATTGTCAGGTGAAGACGCACACTAAGACCCCATTTTATTTGAAGCACATGCAAAGTTTACTTTGACAAATTTGTTGTTCTTTTGTTGTTGTTTGTCAAATTATACATACAACTCTGTATGTAGTATACGTCTAGGTTCACACGTCTAGGTTCACACTTTTAGAAAGTCTGTGCTCATTGGTTAGAGGGGAGAAATGAATAGAATGTTCTCTTCTCCTCTCACCAAAAAACTCAGACTTTCTAAAAAAAAACTTTGATAGTGTAAGCCCAGACTAAAAGACGAACGAAGAACAAAGCAACTGTGCACGTGCATCAAAGTTTGGGGTCTAATATCGAGTAAACTTTCGTATTTTTCTGCAGACGATAGACCCTGACGTTTCGTATGAAAACTCGATATCGAATGCTATCATCTCAAATTACGATACATTTCATTCGATATCGAGAGTCATGATAGAAAAATTAAAAATTTCGATCAATTTTGCTCGATATCGTATGCGGTGATTAGAACCTTGTACTTACTCCCATTCCTTTTTCTCTTCTCTCTAAAAAGTTCGCAGTTTTGCAAAGATTATTTTTGACAAACTAAAGGGCCAAATCAAATTTCACATTAACCATTATGTGTGACATGTGGTAGATGCTAGATGGAAATGCAAATCAAACCCTATCTCTGTAGGTGGGCGGGGCATTCTGTTCTTCTGCCCCTGAAGCACTTGCACTGGCTCCATTGGCGATAGACGACGTTTAACAACATTTTGTTTTCAGACGAAGTTCATTTTCACATTAATAGGCACTCAAACTCAAATAAGCAAAACTGCCGCTACTAAGGGTACAACGAATCTGAAACACCAGCATGAGAGGCCACTTCATTTACCAAAATCGCAGCCAGCACGGAGTCGACCTGCCGAGCCATCATTGGAAATTTTAACGTTCGACTTAATGAATGCCGTAAACGCGAAGGTTTACATTTAGACGATAGTATCTATTTTTAAGAAATTAGATAATAAGATAATTTATAAACATTTTATTTATACAGGGTGGGCCAAAAGTCACCATGGGGCTTAACAATTATTATATAAAATTATTATTTTAATTAACGCAAAACGAAAAATTTATTAAATTTTTTTAAACCTAATGGTGACACAGAAAAAATTGTGTCTAATCAACAAATTCATAGAATCAAGCAAACAATTTGTTGATTTTGCACCTATTACCAAAATGATTATATAGATTACTAAAAATTTATAATTGCGAATATTTTTTTTCAATAAATCATCAAAAAACTTTACCGTTTCAATTGATTTAATTAAATAAAGCTGAGGGCCCAGATCGTCGCAGTCGTGATCGAGTGACTGATCGAAATTTTACTTTTTGAAATCGTCCCAGTCGTTATCAAAAAACTTCTACCGAAATTTGAGAATATGTCATTCGATAACGATAAATCGATCAAATGCCTTTACTCGAAATGTCATTCGATAGGTTAAGAGCTTTCGTAAAATTGTTAATTGTTTTTTACAAACAATTTACACACTTTTTGGGAATAATTATTAGATTTCTTCAACAAAAAGCTAAAAATGTAAGTATTAAACTTTTTTCAGCAATAAGAAAAAAAAATAATAACATTTAGTTTTGCAATTTTTCGCAAATTGCGATAGAAGCGATTTTTGTGTTGTAAGTTTTTTGATTCCATATTACGTTAACGATTTTTAATAATAGACTTTTCTATTATGCCGCTGTTACCAATTTTTTTGCGAATTTCCCCTTTTTTAGCAATCTTTTCAGAATTTTTTCCATTCCTTATACTTTTATGGACTTTTAATCAATTTTATGGCTTGTTCGAACTATTTATTTGAAATCGCAATTATTTGCGAATTTTAGCCATGTTCACGATATCAGCGACTTTTTCTGTAAGTTATCTGATTCTTTACAGCTTTAACAATTTTTAATAAATACTAGACTTTGCTTTCATGCCGCTGTTTGCAAATTTTTGCGAATTTCCGCTAATTTAAATTTTTTTTATCAAATTTTATATAGACGTATGGACTTTAAATCAATTTAATGGCTTGTTTGATATATTACAAACTTTCGCGAATTTTCGCTATTTTTGCAAATTTTCTGAATTTGTAAAATTTTTGCGAATTTCTAAAGTTTTCAGATTTTTAAAATTTTTGCGTTGCTTTGTTACTCTTTCTGGCAAGCGCCGAAAACCGATAAACCGAAGTCACCTATTTTAAAGGGCACTATTAACACTATTGATTTATATTCAAGCATAAAAATCTTTTACATTTTTTAAACAAATTTCGATTCGAAAGCTTTCTAATGACGCAATCCCGTTTTTGATACGTGACGAAGTTTTATTCGATACGAAAGTTCATTCGAACACGTGTGCGACGATTTGGGCCCAGGTTTTAACAATCCCAACAACAATTCCACAAGTTTAAATTATTTTATTTTAATATAAACGAAAAAAAATCAAGATTATTTCTTTCTTATATTTATATTGAAAACAATAATTAAAAACAAAAATTTGTTTTTGTTTTCAATGTAAATGTGCGAAAGAAATTTTAGTTTCGATATTGTGGGCCAGGCTATAAGTTATTCAATTAGTTTTTAATCAAAAATTTATTTCAAAACAACTGAAATGTTTATTAAATCAAAACTATATTTTTAATTTTCTTTCAACAAAAAAAAAAAAAAAAAAAAATAAATAAATAAATAATAATTGATTCAATTATCACATTAATTAAATTAAAAAAAATTTAAAACAATTTTTTTATTAAAAAAAACTAATAATAATTTTTTCTGTGTGACTTTTGGCCAACCCTGTAAGAGTTTTATTTTCTTATTTTATCGACTCGCAAAATGTAAACTTTCTTTTAAGACACCTTGTACAATACATATCGCTCCTTTGCTGAAACAACGTCATAAATCAAAAATCGCTAATTTTGACTAAATATCACTAATGCAAAGTTAATCATTAGCAGACTTCACAGTTTGCTATTTTAGATTTTGTACATCTTATAGGTTTGTTAAATTTTGATTTAAAAACCCCGACAACAACAAGGCGAATTTAAAAAGGTAAGTGCAACTCGTCAGCCGTTAATCAGCTGTCTCCACGGCGAATTGCAAATATAATTCCCAAACGTCAAAATATACTTTTGTTTATGTTTTGTGCCAAAATAACCGAAAAATTTTCTGAGAAGAAGTTGATTGAAAAGTGCGAAAAATATTATTTTTAATTAATTAATTTCTTTTTTAAAAAAGTAAAAACTTAATTAAGAAAAAAAAAAAATGCGGTGGTGTTCAGTGTTTTTGACAACAACCAATTAAATTGCAAAAACAAAATAAATGTGGCTTTTTATAGTTGTAGAGTTGCACTTACCTTTTTAAATTCGCCTTGATGCATACATTTTAAATTTATGTATTGTAAATGGCGTAAATTCCGCTATTCTTAGAAAATATTGTAAGTATTTCCTATGAAGCTATTGTAAACTCAACTCTTGAAAGAAGAATAGAATTTTCTTTTCCATTATATTGTGCGTAAAATTTAAACTTTAAAGTCATCTTATGTAAAAATAAAATTTTTGACTTATGACGATGTTGCAGCAAATGAGCAATAGATATTTTCAACAAAAAAAAATTGCTAAATCAAACTTTTGATTCGAGAGAATTTAAATAAACTTTCACATGTTTTTTTTTTGTAATTGCAGTTTCACAACAAAAAAAAAAAAAAAAAAAATCAAGAAGTTGACAACAAAATGTCTCTGACATATTTTTATGAACAACCAGGTCCATTTGAGAAATTTATTTACAACAGTCTTGCAAGGAAAAAAAGCTCATTTCAAAGTGAATTTATATTCTGCTACGATCAACTGCTACCAAAAGTCTCGTTAGTTGTCGATATATATAGTCAACTGGATCCACCGCTTTTGTCTTCACATGTGCTGAAAAAAAATTGTTCTAGAAGTGATGCATTTATAACAGACATTATGCAACAGATGTGCCCAAATACAAGTTATTACAAGTATTTAGTGAATAACTGTCATATTCGAAGAACAAGCCACGCTAGTAGACTTAAAGTCATTAAGAAAAAACTGCTGGCACTGAAAGTTTGGCAGCAAACGGAAAAATCTTTGGCGTGTAGAGACATAGAATTGGTTGAAAACACCATAATCATGGATTATACTAGTAGCAAAAGAAATAATGAAGATAAGGTAATTATGGGAAAAAACTGTCGCCGATTTTTTTTGTTTTCAATTAAACCATTAATCAATAATTAAATAAGTTTGAATTAAAAATTTAATCAAGTGAATTAAACGTTTTCTTATATCAACAATATAATTGCAGAAAATGTTGTTAATATAAAAAAAAAAATATTTATTTATGTATTACAATTTATTTGTTTACTGGTGCAAATTTAATTAATTTTTTCATTAATATCACACATTTTTTTTAAATGAAATCCATTTTTCAAAGTTATTTTTGTGAATACAAAATTTATTATTAAAAAGATTTCTGTATGACGTTTATTTTTTTTTATCCGTTTTACAAGGTTTATTTGGGCATTACTCCATATGTCTTCAATGCTGTCACTAATTGTCGCGAAAAAATTGCCGAAACAACATTTTCGCATGCCATTTACGATTGCAGTAACTTTTTGATGGCAACTCCATGTTTTGGCACGATTTCTGGTGGTACCAAGCACATTTTAAAAGTAGACAATTCCTACGAAATTAAAGCACCAGGAGTAGTTCGTTTACTTTTGTCCGATGAGGAAAAAACTTGGCAAAATGTAATAACCGGCGATTTTAAAGAGTATGGTATACACTTTACTGCACCGCCTTATACGGGACATTGGAATCTTGAAGACGGAAATCGTTTGGTTTATGTAAAAATACTAGATTGCATTGAAGATTTGCCAAAGATTGTGTTTAAGTTTGTCTATAATTGAATTGTATACATATGTATGTAAATATTTTTTTTTTTAAATAAATTTATTAAATAATATTCTTAAAAAGATCACAATTTGTTTTATTTAAAATTAAAGCTTTTTGTAGTACAAATCTTCTGTATTACATATTTTACTTATGTCGATAAAATTGAACAGGGTTCTTGCATTATTTCTTGAATTTTCGCCTCCGGTATTTCGACTTGATTGGCCAGTAGTGTGTGCACGATGCCACTTAGTTTATGACCGCTCGAACGTGTTTGAAGGCAAAATTCTACATCGTTTTCATGAACAACAGTGTCAGTGCCACCATCAACGAATTCCGCCTGAAATGAAGAGAGCAAATTTATATTTTTCCAATGCCCTTTAAGAGCCCGACCAAAGCGAATTCATGAAAACAATAAAAAAACAACATTCTATTTTTATTTTTGCTTAAGTTGTTTGTATACGTTCAAGGCGAATTCATGTAAACAAAGGGGGCGATACTACAATAATTACAACACCAAAAACACAGCATTGTATTTTATTTGTTGCTTTCGTTGGTCGATATGTCAAAAACACAAGCTACTTTTGACACTTCTTTCTCTAAAGGTCCAAATACACTTATTAAAATACTCATCAATAATTGTGGTAGTATTAGTGAAAACGAGTTGGTATATGTAACGCCGACGATTCTGAATGGAAAATCAAAAACATTTAGAAATACAGGCGAATATTATGTCCAGCACACGTACCGAGTAAATTCGCCTGCCGGTCAAGCATTTGACAAGCGTATTTGGCTCTTGAAGGGGTCTGTTCACGGTCAAGCATTTTTCATCAAGTGCTATGGTAGTAATAGTGAAAATATATGTGTATGTGTCACATCGACGATGCTGTATGGAAAATCAAAAAATTTAGAAATGACGGCGAATATTACGTTCGCCGTGACTCCTTTAGGGTCAAATACACTTGTCAAATGCATGACTAGTAGGTGAATTCACTCGTGTACGTGTGCTGGACGCTATATTCGCCGTCATATATACATTTTTTGATTTTCCATCCAGCATTGTCGGTGTGACATATCCAAATACATTTTCACTAATACAGTGCACTCGCGTTAATTTGAACGCCCTAATATATGAACACCCCAAAATATGAACACTTATTTTCTTCCATTGACTACTCTAAAATATGAACTTGTGCAAAAGCTTTAAAATATGAACAACTTATAGTTGTATTTTTAATGGTTTTTATCTACCTACACAGTGTTAAATCAAAATTAATTTTTATTCAACTGCATAATAACCTGGGGATTTCCCCAGCTATCGCTTTAAAATTGTATTCAGTTATTAATCAACATGTTTTACATACACTTTTTTGTTAGTTCTCACATTAACATGGAATTCTATATACATTTTTAAATATAATTTTAACGTGAAAAGTTCTTACAAATCATAAGTTCTGAACTTTAAAAAGAAAAATCAGAAAATTTAGAACATTTAGGAAAAGGTATTACTAATTTAGCGAAAAAATTTGTTTTTTTTTATTGTTCTCACAATACGTTTATTTGACTTGGAAAAAGAAAAATGTGTGGTCTTCCGAATACCCAACAAATGGAAAATGGTTTTTGAAAATGAGATACAAAAATATCACTGTTAGCGGACACTGCAAATATCTGAAGATTTTTAAGAGAGCTGGGCGGGGCGTTTTTGAGCTGATTGAATGAAAGAAAATCACAGACTTTTTCGCATAACTTTAAGTTGGTTTTTCTTTTTTACAAATCAATTTTTTTTTTTAAATCCAAAGAACAATAAATAAAAAAGCTTTAACATTAGAAACTTTTATTTTTATGGCAAAAACGTTTTTGAAGGGAAATTAGATGACATTCGCAAATATGAACAATCTTGCAAAAGTGAACTGGCTTTGTTTTAATTAGTTCATATTATCGCGAGTGCACTGTACTACAACAATGCTTGATGAGTATTTTGATCAGTGTATTTGGACTTTTAGATATGAAGGCGATTATAATGTCCACCGCATGTACACGAGTATATTTGCCTGCTGGACAAGCATTCGAAAAGTGTATTTAGCCCTTAAGTAAAAAAAAAAAAAAATCGGCTCGCTCAGCTGTGTTTGCAACGCCACCTGAAAAGTGAATTCGCCTTGAACCAGACTTACGTTTTCATCTCTTAACTTATCGTTGATAAACAAATTTAAAGTATCCAGTTCTAACATTATACGATATTCTATTCCATTGATTGTGGTTAACCACAAACGATATTGCTTCGTTTGTTCCTCGGTATATTGATCGTGGGACTTGCCATCAATAAATAATAGATATTCGTATTTAAAACCCGGAGCAGGATCAACGCGTATTATGCAGCGAGCATCATCGATATAAAAAGTATCCTCACCTACGAGTTTGAACATCCAGTCACGTCTTAAGACTTCCTAAAAAAAAAATTTTTTTTTTTACAAATTTTCAGAAATTAACATAAACAAGTAAGAAAGCGTAGTCGGTCAGGCCTAACTATATACAAAATATTGCTTTATAACCAGAAATTCATATAATAATTTATAAGTGGCTGATAAACTTGCAATCATGCTCACGCTCTTAAGCGTGATTAGTGTTAAAAGAAATTACAAACACGAATTCAATTTTCAGGTGGGGTTGAAGACGTATCCAACAACTAAAGCAACAATAACAAGCAAGATTGCTATATTCGGCTATGCCGAAACTTATATTTCCTCCTTCAACATGGTGCGGTAAGAACAGAAAGTTATATAAGTACCGTTATTTAGATATATATTTAAATCTATTTTGTGCTACGCCCACTACTCCAATTGCGCCCACATTTTGTCGTGCCAAGAAGCTTATACCTAATTTAGCAACTTTGGCTCTTGCCGTTCTCCAGATGTACCGAAATCTATATTGTCTTATTATGGAAGGTGCCAAGCCCACTTCTCTAGTCCCTCGATTTTTAAAGAGGTTGTGTTTACCAAATTAGGATTCCAAAGTTTTCTCTTACGGTTCTTTATATTTAAATTAATCAATTTTTTGCCACGCTTACTTCTCTAATTCCACCCATATTTTGTCGGATGTTGTCCATTGATATCCAAGATGCTTTGCCCCAATGGGAAACTCTGGCTCTTGCCGTTCTCCGGATATACATACATAAAAAAATCAAAAAACAATAACAACAAGGGTTTTATGAAATTCGAGACTGTCGTGGTTTTTTGCTTACATCTCAGCCATTTGTGGACCGATCAGGCAGAATTTCAATAGCAAACAATTCCAGACTATATGTGACATAAATGTATAAAAAGCTGGTCCCCATCATATCTAGGGTCTTCGGAAAAGCCATCTCAACGGACATCGGTAAATAAATTCATACTTTATAGGGTCTAAGGCCAATATTGTAGTAATTACAAACTTATATACATTCTATTACCTTTGACGAAGGCTATAAAAATACAATATTGTTTTGTTATTGTTGTACTTGTTGTAGTACTGCCACCACCGGATATATGAATTCGCCTTGAACATTCCACTACTTTCAAAATTAAATTAAAAAAAAAAAGAATATGTACGTTGTTTCGCTTATTAAAACTTGCCCTGGTTTTTGCCATTTGTTAATAGATGTCTCCACTTGTCATGTAATAGTAAGGATGCCATATTTGTCTTACATCAAAAAATTTAGATACTGGCAACAACATTCTGTATACATATCGAGGTACTACCGAAAAAAAGCTTAAGCGACATAATTATAATTATAAGTGTTGATCGACCTTTTTTTTTTTTTTTTTTTTTTTTTTTTTTTTTTTTTGATTACTCTTAATAGTTTATATAGTTTCCTATATGCAGGCTTTCAAGGTCATTAATTTAATGTAAATAAAAGATTATTTATTTCATTCTCAATAAAATCCAGCGGAGTTCGAATATTATTTTCGAAGTGTGCAGACGTGTTTTAATTTGTTTAAAAAAAAATATAAAAAATATTTAAAATATACATATATCGAAGAAAATATTTTCAATTTTTTTCATAATTGTTTGAAATATTGATTATCTTTTGATTTTGTTGTTTTTTAATAAAATATGAGTAATTACCGCTCATATTTGGACAATAATTTACCTCCTGATAAATCAGGAAATAAACTTCCGCCTGATAAAATTAAAATTTTGAAACCATCTTCTGGGAATTTGGACTGCATGTCAGACAATAAAAGCAATGAACCTACCACTAATTCTAATTCAAAAACTTCTCTTAATAAGAACTATGTTTCGGATGCTCTCTTGCAAAATTTTGGTTGCGGTTCTTCAATTTCGAGCGCTGCAGTTTCAGTTGTTAAAGAAAATAACCCTAACAAAAAGATTTCTAGCGTTGGTCAAGAACAATCTTTTCATTCGCAAGTAAATCCTCAAAGAGGAGGTAGAGATTCAAATATTTTAGAGGAACCCAATATTCAAATAGAGTCTATGGAACACGAAGCATCCCTGTTTTCGTTTTCAGAAGATGAAGATCAATTTCAAGATGTTTTAAATAGAAAACGAAAAAGATCAAATAGTACTAAGGTAGATTTATCTAATTTAAGTATTACAAATAAGCAATCTTTGTCAAATAATACTACACAAAACACACAAAATAGGTTCACTATTTTAGGTGAATTAAATATTGAACAAGAAAATCGCAATCCTATAGGTGATAATAATAATTTATTAAAGAATTCCCAAAAAAAAGTTTCTAGAAAAGAAAATTCATTTTGTCCCCCCATATTTCTTTTTAATGTTAATATTGAAAATCTTGTTCAACAATTAAATGCGAAAAAAGTGGAATATAAAATAACAAACAAATCTAAATTTAAAAGCAAACTTTTTTTAAAAGATGTTTCAGTTCACGAAGAAATGATGCAGCTATTAAGGGATAAAAAGATTGATTCTTATTCTTTCACTCCATTAGAAAAAAAACGCTTGAATGTAGTTGTCCGTGGACTATATTTCAAAACTGACTTAATTGCATTAAAAAATGAGATTGATTCCATCGTTCCAGATACAGTCGATACAGTTTTGAAATTTTCAACACCTTACTCTAAAAAAAAAGGATTTGATACTGGTTTATTCTTAGTGTCATTAAAGTTAGGTAGAAGTTTAGGTGAAATTACAAATATAAAGTATATTCTAAATCAGAAAATTTCATGGGAATCTCCTAAAAGAAATTTAAAGGAAATCCAATGTTGGCGTTGTCAACAATGGGGACATATGTCAAATAATTGTAATAGGCAATACAGGTGCATTAAATGCGACAAAGATCATGGACCTGGTGATTGTCAATTTATTTCTTCAAAAGAAAATTTACCTTTTTGTATTAACTGTAAACAATTTGGTCATCCATCAAATTATAAGGGTTGCTCGGCTTTCATTAAATATATTGAATATAAAAAAACAATTAAACGTGAGGCTTATAAAAGAAAACAACAGGTTTCAGACAACGTTTTAAATGCTTTAACTAATTCTAATTTTATTCAACATGGAAAATCTTTTGCAAGCCATTTTCAAGCAAATAATTTTAAAACTTCTCAAAGCATTAATTCATCATCTCCTTTAATTAAAGAGTTTTTAAAAATTGCTCAAATTATTTGCCCTTCTGAGACTTTATCTTTGGAAGAGAAAATAGGAAATTTTGTTAAGGACTATAGGAAACTTTCAAAGGAAGAGGCTAGGCAACAATGTCGATCTCTTTTGGATGAATTGCATAAATTTTATGATCCATAATAGCTTTAATTTACTTTCGTTTAATGTTGGCTCACTTATTGCAGTAAGTAGACGAATAGATTTATTAGATACTTTGACTTCTAATAGGATAGATATAGCGTTCATTCAGGAAATTCATCTTAATTCGAGACATAAAGTTTTTTATGACGATTATAATTTTATAAAAGATAGTAGTTCCCAAGGCGTTGCAATAGTTTTAAGGAGATCGTATAAGTTCTCTATAATCGATGTATTTGGGATAGAATTTCCACACATTTTTATTTCTATTGAATTGAAAATTGATAATTCAATTAAGAAGTTTTTATTTGGTTCTATTTATATTCCATGTAATTATAGCTCAGTAAATTTTAACAATGGCTTATCACGTTTAGCTAATTTTTCACAAAATTTTGACGGGATTTTTATTGGAGGTGATTTTAATTCTAGACATACATTTTGGGGCGATTCTACATGCAATGTTAATGGAAATATATTTTTTAACTTTTTGGAATGTAATCCAACTCATTTTATTCGTATTTGTAATTCCACTCCTTCTTATCCCAACGGATCCTCATTTCTGGATCATTTTCTTATAAGTCCTAATTGCATCAATGACTTAAATTCTAATTTTGAAATAACAAGTTTGCCTTCTTTTTCCGACCATTACCCTTTAAAATGTCGTATTAAACTTCGAAATTTTGAAGTAATTTTATATCCGCTTCATAATTTTGTTTCTTTTAAAAATACCAATTGGAGTAATTTCAAAACTGATGTTGGACAGAACATTTTGGATCATTTTCCGGATTCAAATAGAAATCTAATAAATTCGGAAATTGATGAACATATTTTTAACTTTTCTTCAACACTTAATAGGTTTACAAATATCCATTCGGAGCAAATTAGTTTAAAAAGTAGAAAATATTTAATTTCCAATAATTTAAGAAAATTATTTAGAGTTAAATTCCTTTGGCAGAAAAACTTGAAACTAATTTATCATAGAACTTTAAGTCGACAGGATCCAGATTATTTGTTGTTATCTAAACAAATTCAATTATTGAGTATTATTATTAGGAAACAGGTCCAACTTGAACAATCAGCTCTTTTTGATAAGAAACTTCAAAACATTATCCCTGGTCCTAAAGCCCACAGGAATATTTATAATTTAATAGGCTTTAAAAATAAAAGGAAACTTTTAAACATTTCAGTTGATGGAGTAATTTTGGAAGACGATTCTTTAAAATTGGCAAAATTAAAAGAGCACTTTTCTAGGATTTACAGCAATTCACCCCCAACTGAAAATACTGCACAAATTACTAGGGTTATTGATAATACAGTATTTAATGCTCCAGTTTTTAAATATTCTTTTTCAAATAATTTTTCTTCCATTAACAACGAAAAGCTTTCAGATCTTACTTCTGTAGATGAGTTGGTAGAAACATGTAAAGTTATTAATAATAAAAAATCTTATGGTTTAGATAATATTTCGAATTTTATTATAAGAAAACTTCCAATGAAGGCTTTTGAATATTTAACTGTAATTTTCAATAACTGTTTAAATAATTCGTATTTTCCAGTTCAGTGGAAAATTTCGAAAATTATTCCAATTGCAAAAAAAACAAACAGTACTGATATTAATAATTTACGACCTATATCATTACTTTCAAATTTAGGTAAATTGTTTGAAAAAATTATTCGTAAGAAAATGGATTTGGGATTAATTGGAAGTTATATTCCTGATTTGCAATTTGGTTTTAAAAATTTTCATTCCACAGTTGATGCTTTATTCAAGTTTCATAGTGATATAGTTTATAACTTACGAAGACGTTATTGTACAGTTGCAATATCATTGGATGTAGAAAAGGCTTTTGATCATGCTTTTCACGATGGTATTTTATTTAAGATGATTCAAATTGGATTCAATGCTTCTATTGTTAAACTTTTGCAAAGTTTTTTATCAGATAGAAAATTTTGCATTTGCTTAAATAATAGGTTATCAAATTTTGAAAATGTTAAATGTGGCGTTCCACAAGGTTCTGTTTTAGCTCCACTTCTATACAACATTTTTATGTATGACTTTCCTCATATAGTATCCAATTCTTTAAGTTTATTGTATGCTGATGATTCTCTGCTTTATTCACATAACGAATCTCCATTAAATGCGCTGAGACAAGTTTCGTATCATTTGAGGGAAGTTAAACATTTCTATGATAAGTGGGGAGTTAAAATTAATGCATCTAAGTGTGAAGCAATTTGTATTCGCAATGCATCTGGAAAATGTAAAAGCTTTGTCGTTCCAGAAAGTAAAAATCTGAAGTTATTTCTTAATGATGTCGAAATTCCCTTTAAAGATAGTATTAAATATCTTGGAATTAATTTTAATAAACTTTTAAAGTTTAATATTCATGCACGAATCGTTTTAAGGAAAGCTTATAAAATATTGGGCTCATTTTCCAGATTAATGTATAATAAAAATTTGCCTAGGAAAACAAAATTGTTGCTATATAAGACTAGTTTAAGACCGCTCTTTCTTTATGGATTTCCAATTTGGTTTAGTATTTCCCCTATAATAATCAGGGAAATGGAAATTTTTGAAAGGAAGGTCTTAAGACTTTGTTTAGGGAAAAATTTTGAATCGAATTGTAAGCGATATTCAAATCTTTTTATTTATAATCATTCTAAAGTTACTCCAATTGGGTTATATGCTTGTGATATTTTAAAAAGGTTTATTACAAGACTTTCATTTCATGAAAATGAATTTATTAAGGATTCTTTTATTTATCAACAAAATTTTAGTTGGTCTAATATAAATTATTTATCACCTGTAGGCTTTATTAATGAAGAGCCTCCAAATTACAATTTAGTTATAAATATATGTCCTTCATTTTATAAAAAGAGTTCTTCAGGTACACATAGAGGGTAGTAAATTTTTGTTTTTTTTTTTTATTTTGTATATATATTCTTTTATCTAAGTCATTTTATTAATTAGTATTAAGTTTATTAAGGAGAATAACTCTCACAACATGTTAGCTTCGGGAGCAAGAGCATAATATATATACATACATATATATCAATACATAAGTTTTATTTTTTATTATAATAATTCAACTTTTCATAGTATAAGCATGGAGCTGTTTTATAAAATGTTATTAAGATAATACGTTATAGTCTTAAGTTTTCTCGATACCTCTTATATTGTTTATTGTTCTTTTATTGTTATTAAAAAGGCTCTAAATAAATAAATCTATAAATCTAAATCTATAAAATCCAGCGTTTCGTTGGTATTCTTTCCAACTTCTTCAGGGATTGAGTTTTTATTAAAATAATAATCTTTTTCGTCAGTTTATATCATTTATAAATTATATCACAGTATTTTGTAAAGGTGGACAGCAAAACACAAAACTTAAAATATTAAAATAAATGTATGTAAATATAAAAATTATCACAGAAAATGTGTCCTTTTTTGATCATAGTTGTTATTATTATAATATAAATATAATTTTTAATTTTGTTTTTTTTTTTAAATGAATGACTTTTTTTTGGCAATACATGAGGTACCGTTACGATTTTATAGCAAAAACTATTTTATCGTAAGCGACAAACTTCATACAAAATTTATATGAAATAAAACAGCGTTTAAAAATCTGCAGTCAAAGTGGAAAAACTACCATTTCTTCCACTTCTTTATTTGCCATTGGCCAAAAGAAAATTGTTGCTTTTAATTTTGATTCATTTAATGTAAAGAGTCAATGCCATTCCAACTAAAAAAGCGAAAAATTGTTTTTGGATTCGACTGCAGTTTTTTAAACCCTGAAATAAAATAAAACAACCTTCTCCTGTACAATTTTTTTGTTTTTGTCGCTTAAGCTTTTTTGCGGTTATGACTCGATATGTATAACAGATCATTTTGATCCAAAAATATTTTTACCGGATTTTCTTTAATTAATTTTTAAGATGAAAAATATTTAAAGGAATGGGAATTTTTATTTTGGAAAGAAAAAACATCCAACAAAAGTTTGAGGATAAAGAATTAGGGGCAAAAATCCTGACGAACCCAAAAAGAACTTGCAGAATTGTTGGAAGCAACGCAAACGATAATACCCTTTATATCACTTAAAAGTCTATTCCAAAGTAAGGAAATTGGTTTCAACTTGTGCGAATTGTGCGAATGTAGATTTATGGATGTCGTAATTGCTGTTTAAGCGGAAATTCGGTTTGTGAATTTAAGAATTGCAATCAATTAATACATACATTGATTTAAAAAACTGATTCAATATTTTTTATCGTATTGATTTCATGATTTCAAATCAAAATCATACAAACAATTTTTCGTTTTTGAATGCCATCAAAAAATTTGCAATCATTAACGAGAAATCATGTGATTGCTATCAACTTCATTGCAATCTTTTACAACTCTGGTTATAAAATACAAAAATTTATTTACTGACCTTTTAAAATCTGAACCTGCTATAATTTCTATTTTCTTTTTGTGTAATTTGTTTTTGTTTTAAATAAACCATTTTTATTCAGCCCTTCTTACCTTTCCATTAACCCATATCATACGTCTGCCACTGGTGGTACCATGTTCCAATTCAATACGATACATTTTGCCATTTATCGGTGCACACCATTTGGCCACAATATTATTTTTATTATAACGCTTCTCTTCCGGTATGTGATCTAAGCTCATAATCGGTTTTGTTGAAAGGTTTTCCAGTTTTAATAGGGGCGATAAAAAGGACATACCTTAATTGAATTAAAACTACGTACAAGAGAAGAAAAAAAAGATAAATAATTGCAGTTTTAAATGGAAATAATTAAAGTTAAATTATTTATTGACGTCAGCGGTAATAACACAGGTGAACAATAAACTTAAAATGTTTATATTATACGGTTAAAGAGGGTTTTAATATGGTAATGATAGATCAAGGTCGGATCTAGCCTTTAGTTCAATGTGGGGGTAGTGGGGGTTCACATATTTGAAAATCAGTCTGAAACAGCCTCCGAGCCACATTTATGACTTTAGAATACCAGTACTCGACTAGCCCCGGGTGGGGCCAAGACCCCCTTCAATTAAATTCAAATTTTAATAGTGTTTCGAATTACCAATGTTGTGTTTTTGGGGTCCGTTTTTTAAAGGGATTTTTAAAAATTACCATTTTTGGGCGCCTTCATGCCAGCTCTCACAAATAACGGATCTTTTGTAAGAAAAAATTTTACAAATTTCCTGCAAACACAAAATTAAATTGTGCAAATTTTTATATTAATACTTATAAACAGAGCAAAATACCCACTTCTACAATTGACAACGGATGGTATTAAATTAACAACAATGCGTTTTTAATATGTTGGACGACAGACGTCAATTTTATAACAAAATATTGTGAAATTTGGATAAAAAGATAAAAAATTGCATACGACATCAAATTAAAAATGAAATGTTGTCAAATTAAGAACGAAAATAAAACCAAATTCATACGTTGTCTCATCAATAACATATTGTTTTTAAATTGAGAAGATAGCATTGTCAAATGGAGGCGACAACCTACCCGTTATTTTATTTCTAGTTTTATAATTCGTTGTTTTTTTTTTTAGAATAACGTATTAAAAAATTTATTCAAAATAAACAAAAATATTGTACTATTAGCTAAAAATTTTGAATAAAATTCATACGAATAAATGTTTTCCAGTGAAACTTAAGAAAATATTTGAAAACAAGTTTCTTCAAAAGAGGTAGGTAAGGTGAGGTTTGGTAGAAACGGCAGTCAATATTCATCTGACACACTAAGGCCCGTTTTCACAACTTACCGATAGCTAAAAGTAGCCTTTAACCGGCCTTATAAAAAGTTTTCCATTATTAAAAATTTACTTAAACCTAAAGTGAGCGATAAAGTAAATTAAGGTTCATCCTACCTGGTAGGTTAAAGTAAAGTTGTAATAATGGAACACTTTATACGGCCGATAAAATCCTACCTTTAGCTATCGGTAAGTTGTGAAAACGGGCCTAAAACCTACTGTACCATTCTGATAACATCAAGTTCCACTTTACAGAACCCCCATCGTAGAACCAGCCCAAACTTTTAAAAATGATTAAAATGCGCTTCAGTTCAACGCCAGAAATATTGTACAATCCATTAAATTTTACGGATTCTTTTGTGGTCAGTCGTTTTCTCGCCAGCGCAGGACATTGACATAGAAGGTGTCATTACAACTGTCGGACGCTTTGCATGCCTTCCTTTAAGACAGTGTCCCGTGACAACAGAAACCAAAAAAAGTACGTATAGATTTCGTTTGCCCGTCCTCCAAGCGGAACCACAATTGCTTGGCATCCAGTCGTTGCGACCCATATGCCATTAGATATATCAGTAGAGCTTTTTTTTCCCGGACTTTTTCGATTAAAAAAAATTTCCCGGGATCCCGGGATCCCGCTCCATATAAATAATACAAAGTAAATTTTGGTATTAATTAATGAAAAAAAACTTTTATAAAAAAAACGTAAGGGAACTTGTTTACAAAGAAAGTAAATGAAATGGTTCAATACTAAAAAATTAATTGAAGATTGAAATAGGATTTTGAATTATTATTACCTCACGCCTTTATTCCCTATTATTATGCTTTTATTCAGTATTATTATGCTCTGGATAATTCATAAAACAATAATAAAAACAAAATAAAAATTGAGGTACTCAACATATGAAATCAAAAAGTTAATTAATAAAATAGATAAAATATTTTAAAGAAATATATAACATTTTTTAACGGCTTAGGAAATAACTTTCTGACACACTCAAAGCGCTTAGTAAGTCGTCAAAAAGTATATTCCTGATTTTATTTACTAAGTATCATGTTTCCGAAATATTTCGTTAATTTTTTACTGAGGTTGGACAAATAGTTAAAAGTGCACCGTTGTAGCATGCTTCGGATTCACAATCAGAAGCATTTTTTTCTTTTTATAAACAACTTTTATATCAGTCAAATGTATGTCAAGGTTGACGCAAAAATAGCATCAACCGGACTGCTTCTTACAAACCTTTTCATTTCAATAGGTCCATTTGTAATCTTTAGGACAATGTGTTTTTCAAGTGGTATGTTGTAGTATCTTACACGAGTTTCCAAAATGTTATTTTATTTCGGTTTCCCCGCACTTCACGGGTATATAAACCAACACAAATTGAAATTGAAAATTTGTGTTTATCACCTAATAAACATATCGCTCCTTCATTGCATCATAGTCATATCTCAAACTGAACCGAAGTTATAGCAATATATATCTTTAAGTCGGTACATTTTGAAAATTTTAATCGCATTTTGCCAAGATCGTTTGTTTTTGTAGATATGACTATGTTGCAATAAGGGAGCGATATGTTTAGGTTTCTCCTATTTTTAAGACTTGTTCATGGACAATGAAAATTTACTGCCTGCATCTTATTTTGAATTAATGTACTTTATTAATTCTTCACTTCACTAAATGTAATAATTATCAACTGTTGCACTGCCCATTCTGCTGTTAGTAGATTTATTGCATCAGGAGACATTGATTTAAATACATGTACTCACTTCTTGTAATTGATCTAATCCATTTTGAGAATTGAAAACTAAATTTCAAAGTATAAATAGCTATTTTCTGAAATTATGAGGAGAGCAGAAAAGTGGGAAATTAAAACAGTTTAATTGTCTCTTTATCTCTTTGCTTAATCTTGATACGTTGCCACAGGAATCTGAAATATTTTAGCTTTAAGACGGCATCGATGATTATTTTTGTGACCACTACCTTTTTTTGGTAAATATAAAATAAAAATTGTATTGAGAAAAATTTATGTAACAAATTGTTTTAATCTGCCTATTTTCTATAAAAATTCTAACATTGAAACCAAATCTAAGGTAAAAACGCATATTTTAAACTCGAATACAAGTCCTTTACTTTCAAATTAAAGGTGCTAAAAAAATTATCAATAGTCTAGTCCTAAAAACTTTAATAAACATTTAAAAAAAAAAATAAAATTGTTCCTTCAGTGACCACTTTTCTTATCATAACATGGCTTTTTCACCTGAACTAAATGTAAATATTCGGAATTTAATTTTAGTCCACTTGGGTTTAGACGGCCACTTTCTTTGGGCAAAACTAGTTGTTTTGATATTCTCTTTTGATGTTTATGTTATTGCAATGTAGTTTCCATAATTCAAACCATCGAAAATTGCATTTTATTTTTGTTTAGCAAAAGGAACAATCGAACGAGAACAATGATTTTGTTCTGGAAATGATGTCTCTATTTAATAAATTATATTAAGATATATTCACTCCTATTATGTAAGTCCTTGTTTATGTCGACATTAATTTTAAATTGTGGCCACATCAAGTCGACGACTACATCAACGTCAACTAGTTATCGAAAATCTGACAAAAACAATCCCATCTCCAACTTTTGCTATTATTTTTGTGCTTCATCATTATATGGGTAATTCCAAGGTGTTGAACATGACAGTCGTACGCATCAAAAATGCTATAACATTTTAAACAACAAATATTTTTACGCTCTTTTAACCCTTAAATTATAGCACTAAGAAAGCGCTAAGAAATGAAGTAGGGGTTCGCACGTGAAAAAAATAGAAGTAGTTTTTGCGGCCAGGTATAAAAAGGCGTAATTCAGCGCAACATGGCTCAATTTTTTAGTCAAACTACTTTCAGAATTTAACGTAGCAATGTAACAAAAAAATATCTTTGGTTTGATTCCAAAATCTTCTGTATTTTTTTTTTTGTTTAAGCCAAACCCTGGTTCGATACGTGACATTTTGAACGTGACATTTATTCCATAATAATTTAACTGAATAATAATTAAAACAAAATAAAAATTTACCATTAATCCGAATAACATATTTCTCTTCGAACTCTTCCTTAGATAACAGACCATGTAAGAAATTTTTTTTGGAATAATTTTCATCAAATATCACCTCTTTTAAGGAAGATGATATTTAAGAAAACATACAATAAAACATTCTCTCAAATAAGAAATTACGTTTGCACAACTTTGCAGTCTCATTGTTCATCTTAAAGAACAAATTTATGGGTAAATTTATAAAATTAGAAAAATCTAAATATTTCTTTATAACAATATCGTAAGATAATCACCTTTAATAACTTTTAAATTTTCGGTCACGGTGGACCTTTTGACGGTAATGCCTATATCTTATTGTTTAACGCTATTAATTTTATTTTCCGACATTTTTTTTTGCCGATTTCGAATAAATTTTAGAGTTTGTTTCCGATTTTGCATTTTTTCGCGAATTTTTGCCATGTTCGCGAGATAAGCGATTTTTTACTGTAAGTTTTCTTATCCTTTTTTTTTTTTAATTTCCTAAGCTAATCCCGCGAAGCTCTATGCCTGTCTGCAGGAAAGAAACCGGAGTCTCTGGCGGGAATCGAACCCGCAACCCCGGTGCTGATAGACTAGCTCGCTACCAGCTTGCCTACCGGGGAAGCTTTAAGGATTTTTAATAACTATAAGACTTTTCTATCATTCATGTTAGCAAGTTTTTCAAAAATTCCGCTAATTTAGCAATGTTTGCCGAATGTTGCCGTTCCTTACAGTTTTAGGGACATTTAATCAATTTTATGGCTGGTGCAAAAATTTTCGGGAATTTCTGCTATTTTAGCAAATTTTTTCGAATTTTTGCAATTTTCGCGTTTAATTTGCTGATAAAATTCATTTAAATTTGAATTTTTTTATTTTAAACGTATTAAATAAATACGTCTGCATTCTATTTAAAAATTTCCTTAACTTTCATTAGAGTCGTCGAAAACTTTCCTGTTGACTAAAACATAGACATTTCTACACGACTCCGAAAATATCAAGTAACTGCCAATGGTAACCGATTATTGTCAATAGCGACTAAGAAAATACAATTACCGTTCTGGAGCCGTCGACTTTCAAATTAAAGGTGTTAAAAAAATTATCAATAGTCTAGTCCTAAAAACTTTAATAAACATTTAAAAAAAAAAAAAAAATAGTTCCTTCAAATGGGCGTGGCAATGCTCACTTTTCTAGTCATAATATGTCTTTTTTACCTGAACTAAGTGTGTGTTTAAAATATTATTCGATTCGGTTAGGTGCAAGTTCATGGAAAACAAGGATACCTTTAAATGGGCGTGGCACTGCATTTTTTTTAGTAAAACTTGCACTTTCACCGAGGTTTAAAGCGTAAACCAAGTTTCAAAAGATTCAGTGAAGTATGTAGAATTAGTTGAAAAAGAATAATTTATTTGAAAGGGTGTGGCACTGCCCATTTTTTCTAAACATAATATTGCATTTATAGCAGATCTTAATGTGTGCGCCAAGTTTCTTAAGATTCAGTTAAGCAGAAGTAGTTTAAAAAGAATATATACTTTGAATGGGCGTGGCACTGCCTACTTTTCGAGTAATTATATTGAGCTGTCACAGAAAGCAAATGTTTCTACAAAGTTTAAGAACAATTGGTAAAGAACTTCGGTCTAAAATAGTTTTGGCCAAAGAAAGTGATCGGTTAAGCCATAGTGCAGTCGAACTAACCGTTTTCAAAATCCAGAATGCCCATATTTGATCAAAGCTTCTATATAGACCTATTATTTTAAATGTATGTATGTTTTTCCTTTTTCTTAATCGTTCTTAAAATATTAAGATACAATTTGAGGCAAATAACTTTTAATTCAATAGTGAAGACAATCAAATGATACGGTTTGCCATTATTTTAGGAGCATGATACTAAATAAATGTCAAGCCTTGAGGAAACTTGTCAGAGTTAAGCTGACTAAAAAAATATTTCTATATGAAGAGCACAGAACACAGATAAAGCATAGTAAACTCCTGTAGAATTTAGTGTTTTTTATGTTTCCTTCTATCTGGATATTCCCAAGTGAAATTCTTCGAAATTTTAAATAATATTCAGATAAAACATTAATAGACAAATTAAGCTTTTTATGTTCATTAATAATTTAACATTAAGAAACTCTGAAATTTTCCACCACTTTAATTAATTAAACAATTTTTTTTTATAAAAAACTGCCCACTCCCGAAATGCACAATGTGAAGATAATTGCTCCCCTGTGTAATTACTCGTATGACATGACATCACACATGTATGTTACTGTGATAATTGCGCGTTTTTTATTTTTGTAATTCTTAATTTGATAGTTTTAACAATTTTTTGTTTACTGCAAATATTTACTTGACTTAATTTTAAAAAATTTTTTGTTTAGATTTGAATTTTTTTCGCGACTATTTTTAAAACTTAAAACACGACACGTCTGCTTCAATTGAAATGAAATTTATGAATTGTACAACACATTTAAAGTGGAAAGTAATAACTGAATGTTTACCGCTAGAGCGCTGAAAAAATACTAACAAAAAATTTCTTGTAAAAATACACAAGAAATACACAAAATTATCAACAACAACAACAGCAACAAAAAACAAATTAAACAAAAACAATACATAAGCGAATTGTTTGCTAGATGTGTCCTGTAGCCATCAAAATGTACGTACGAAGGAAAATATTTAATCCCCTAACGCTTTTTACCAAAACCCCAGCCAGACGACACTCTTTCTTACAGTGGTCGTGAATCAAATGTATTACTGACACAACTACCACTAACACACTCTCATGACACTCTACCATTTTCGAATTGTTGGCGTCGCAAAGGATTCACATACACACAACACTCTCACATGTTAACTCACACTGAAGCACTCGAAGCCAAACAGCCAGGCATACGAGTACAACTAAGACTATGGTCACATTTAACAAGCAATTGACGCCCAACACGTAGCCACTATTTTTTATTCAACATTTCCCAGCTAGCATTTGGGTGATTATTTTTTGTAAAAAAATCCCCAAAATGAGTCTTCTCAGATCACTTTAGATAATTAGAAACAAATTTATTACTTGAGCGATTAAAAAATGATTCATATAAGATTCATTCATTTAATATAAAACTGATTTATCACTAGGGCGATTGAAAAAGGATTCACATATGATTCATTCATATGCTCAAAAAGGAATCAGAAAATTGTATCACAAATGATTCTTTGATGTGTTTTATCGGCAGGGTACCACTTTTCTTACAACTAGAGTATCATTTATGATCGAAAAATTAGCTCACATACTTTCCCTTCAAGAAATGAATGAGCGAATCATCATATTTTTCACGTTGGTGTTAAGAATCAAGTTTTCTATCATTTCTCCCATCATTTTCTTAACGCTAACGTGAAAAATATGATGATTCGCTCATTCATTTCTTGTAGGTTTTTTTTTTGCTCGTGAACTGATTCCTAAAAGAATCGAATACACAGAAAAAAATATCTCAAGAAAATTTTTAACAACACAGTTTGTTAAAAATAAAATTTTAGGTCAACAAACTATTTATTTGATTCAATCGAAAAATTATCAAAATTACACTTGTTCAATAAAAAATAATTAAAAATGAAATAATTAAATATTTCTTCTTATTCAATAAAAAAAATATTTGCATCAAAGTAAAGACCGTATTTTTACAACTTTTGTACATTTTTTAGCTCATAATTCTCATTCGCTTTACAGTTTTAGTTGAATAATATGTATCTTTAGTTTTTCCAAAGTCTTTGAAAAAAGGTTTCCTGATGATCTAGCCTAAGCAAACAGCGAAATGCGAATAGGAACTAGCTTATTTCCCCACAAAAAATTTTAGTGTATTAATCAAAGAATAAAAATTAGGAATTTAACACTTCATAATAAATAAATAAATAAATTCGATAAACATTTTGTTTGATTTATTCAACATTTCCAACAATTTATTTTAACAAATCACGTAAACATTTTGTTGAAAAGAATTATTTTGGACAAAAACTTTTTTTATTGACTCAAGTTTATTCAAGTTGTTGACTAAAAATTCAATTAATATATGAACCTACAAACTTCTTTATCAATACTGCAAAAATCGTCATCGCAGAAAATTCAAAAATTTTCGTAATCAAATATCGGTATTTCCGTCAAAATTTAAAAGTTATTAAAATCTGATTATTTTACGTTATTGTTATAGAGAAATATTTAGATTTTACTAATTTTATTAATTTACCCATAAATTTGTTCTTTAAGATGAACAATCGGACTGCAAAGTTGTGCAAACGTAATTTCTTATTTGTGAGAATGTTTTATTGTAAGTTTTCTTTAATATTAACTTCCTTAAAAGAGGTGATATTTGATGAAAATTATTCCAAAAAAATTTTCTTACATGGTCTGTTATCTAAGGAAGAGTTCGAAGAGAAATATGTTATTCGGATTAACGGTAAATTTTTATTTTTTTTTTAATCATTATTCAATTTAATTATTAAGGAAAAAATTTCACGTTCGAAATGTCACGTATCGAACCAGATTTTGGCTTAGACAAAAAAAAAAAAAAAATACAGAAGATTTTGGAACCAAACCACAGACATTTTAGTTTTACATTGCTACGTAAAATTCTAAAGTAGTTTGACTAAAAAATGGTGCCAGGTTTCGCTGAATTACGGCTTTTTAATACATGGCCACAAAAACTACTTCTATTTTTTTCACGTGCGAACCGCTACTTCATTTGCCCTTATCTTTGACCTAGAATCGAGCCCCCATAACCTTTAGCATAGATAATAGCGCTTTTTTGGTGCTATAATTTAAGGGTTATAATTTAAGGGTTAAAAGAACGTAAAAATATTTGTTGTTTGAAATGTTATAGCATTTTTGATGCGTACGACTGTCACGTTCAAGACTTTGGAATTATCCATATGCGACTTTCGTATTCATATATGAAAATTATTTTTTTTCTGTGTATGATACAGAATCCTAGCAGCGTTCTTTTATATTGATATTGCATAACATTTGCTAGAGCAAACATCATTAAACATTTAATTAACTACATTATGCTTTAATTTTTTTTTAGTAATAAAGTTAAGTAAATCAAGAAAAATGATCAAAACGAAATTTAAAAAAGTATAACAATTTAGTGGTCATGCATTTATTTTGATTTTTTCGTCAAATATTTGTTAAATGTGAACATATCTTAAGCAGCCCAAACAATCAAACAATTGAGGGAAAAATAAAAACCAAACTAACGAACCACTGTTATTAGTAAGTGAATCTAGTAAACTGTACTATGGGAAGAGTTTGACAAGATGGGAAATTTTCTTGAAAATCAAATTTAAAATAGAACTAAAACACTTGCTCGACTAAAACTTAATAAAAACTTAACTAGATCTGAACTAGAACTAAATGAGAATATTTTGTTGAAGCCATTGCAATTTAAAAGTGTTTTTATTAAAAATTGGAAATTAAGCACGACAAACAAAATCTTTTTAATTACAAATTTTTTATTCCCAAAAATTACTTTGATAATAAACTGGCAAGTGCAGGGCCTAAAAAAACTGAACTGGCAAATTGCTTTATTTTTTGGATTTTCTTGCGAAAACAATAAAGCAAGTTGTTTTTGTTTTTATTTTGTTTTTTCTTAATTTACTTACAACTACAATTAATGTTCGGAGAATTCCAATCAATTGTAGTGGAGAATGTAAGAAGAGATAAACTCATTGTTTATTGTTGTTGTTTCTGTTTAAGCTTTGATATTGTTACAAGTTAAATAGGTGCTTATAATTCTTATTCGCTTAACAGTTTTATTTGTATAATATCTTTAGTTTTCTAAAATCCTTGGATGAAGGTTTCTGAAGATCTGGCCTTAGCATCCAGTGAAATGTGCATAGGAATAGCTTATCACATCAACAACAAATTTCAGTGTTTTTTTTTATCAATAATAAAAATTGGGAATTAAGCACGACAAACAAAATCTTGTTAATTAAAAAAAATTGTCTTAATCCATCCCATTGTGTTGTTTAAATATCTGAATAAATGTATGGACACACAGATACATATTTATGTGTATTAGTTTCTCATGTCTGTCTTTAAATGTATGTATGTTTACACAAGACATGGCGTATTTGTAAAAGAGGAAAATTATACGTTTTGTAAAAAATTCTAGGCGCCAAATCCAAGCTTCTCATACAGACAAACAATAACACAAACACACACATACACACTAATAAACCAACATATTTACAAATAGTTCATACCGAAAAACATTAAACAAAAAATAATGCAAAAAAAAGAAATTTTGTTAAAAAATTATATTTCAAAAATAAACCAAGTGGCCAAGGTACTCACACATGTAAACACTCACCCATACACTCAAGCTGAAACAGACTCACAGACACGGGTTGGTTTACTTCACATAACAGTTGCAAGGAAATAAAATATTTTCGAAAAAGACAGTCAAATACAGACGTTTTGATTAAAAAAAAAGAAAGCATAAAACTGTAAAAGAAACTCGAGTTACATGTGAGTACGAGCATACGAAAGGATACTTGAGTTTTTTTTTTACATATTTTTTAATTTCACTTACTGTTGTATATCGTCGGCTTAAGAAAAAAACCTGCTAACTCCTTTTAAGCAAATTTTACAGGAGAGACAAAACCCTTTTTATTTTTCCTATTTGCTGCTTGAGAGGAACCCCAATTATATAGTTGATTTGATACACTTCAAGACTCAAATTGAAGGAAAACTACATGCTGGTCGACGAGGCATATTTTTCTCTAATACACGGCATTCAAATTTCAATTTACTTAAAAAGTGAATTAGCAGGTTTGCAAATTAAGCCGACGATATATATTTTTTTTTTGCCAGAAATACCTGAATATTATTTTCTATTTTCTCTATATTTTTATGTGTAACATGCAACATAGAAAGCGTCAAAATGTTTAAGAAACGTTAAGAATTTCTTATTCCAGCTAAAATACCAACCAAAATTCCATATGCACAACCTGCATATAAGCCAAGATCATCCATCTGACTTAAGTCTTGAGGTGTCATGTTTTTTTTTTTTTTTTTGAAAGTTGGTGTTTTTTAAAGATTTTTTTAATAATAGTTTGACGTTGAAATGTTTGTATATAGATTGTTTTTTTTTTTAATTTCACTATACATATTAATTATTTTTTAAAGTACCTTTAAAAAGAAGTACTTTTTTCTAAAAGATGTTTTTAAAAATATGTTTTTGCAGACACTACTTCTTTATTTAAGCTTTTTATATAAAGAACTTCTAAATATCTTACGAATATGTGAGGCTTACTAAAAGTTGTTTTTTTTTTAATTTAAAGATTTAAAAGATACTTTGTAAAATAGTATTATTTTAGTTGTTTAAAAAAGCCTTTTTAAAACCTCCACCACTAGTGGTGAATGGGGGTATACTAAGTTTGTCATTCCATGTGATTTTTTTATATATCGATCTAAGGCTTCATACGTATATTCTAAGTCATATTCGTCTTGTCCGTCTGTCTGTAAGTACGTTTCTTCGTCTGTCCGTCTGATGAAAACACGCAGACTAAAAAAACAATGGCAAAAAAAAAAAAAATAATTTTTTGGCAAAATTTGAAATTTTTGTTTTTTTAAAACGGCATAAAAAGTTGGATAATGCAGATATGCTGTTAATTTTTGCTAGAAAGTAAAGTTCCACAAAAAAAAAAAAAAAAAAAAAAACCGTACAACAACTAAAAAAAACCAGCCTCAACACTTGCAACGCGAAATGAAAGTAGACTACTAGTAGAGCAAATCTGTTAAAGGGTTGTGAAAAGTTAGCTTGGGTTTCCGAAATATGGGCCCTTAAAGTTTTTGAATTTTTTGAAAAGGCGTTTGGTATATGTCAATAAAAATCTACTAAATGTACTTCTGAGCTAAAAAATAATTTCAGATTTCTTCAGTAGAATCGTATGGCTATTCTTTTCTTAGAATTTATTAACCCTCTAACTTTCATTTTAAGGGGTAATTTTTGTCCTTTATCCTAACTTTTACACAAAAGTAAACTAACACGTCACCTTTAAGGGTTTAAATGTTCTACGAATATTTTCTGCATTAAATTTCACTAGGGGTCTTCTAAGACCAAAACATTGTGCATTTTCGAAATTTCGGGCATTGAAATTTTTAAATTTCTTGAAAAGTCATTTGATACAAGTCAAACAAATATACGTAATGTACTTCTGAGCTAAAAGTCTATTTCAGATGTCTTCAGTAGAATTGTATGGCGATTCTTTTCTTGGAATATATTAACCCTCTAACACTCATTTTAAGGGGTCATTTTCTAACTTTCACACAAAAATCTACTAAAACGGCACTTAAGAGGGTTTAACTGTTCTACGAAGATTTTCTGCATTAAACTTCACTAGGGGTCTTCTAAGACCAAAGAATCGTGCAATGTATATAAAACGGGTTTCGAAAAAGTCAAAAATTTAAAGGCCCGGAATTAGAAAATCCGTTTTACTAATGTATGTAAAATGTTCCTTTTTTACATTGACAAAGAAATGAACGTTATTTTTTTAATGATTTACTACACAAACACTATTAGCTTTTGTGTTTTCCACAAATCTACCGAACCGAACACTAAGGATATTTAGTGTTTATTTTCAAACACTGTTAAAAATGAGTGAAAAAACCATTTATCTCGTTCATTTCGAACTGACTAAAAAAATAAACCGCATCTATTTTAAATTTTATATAAATCAAGTCGTAAGAAATTATCATAAGGAATAAAGTAATCATAAATTATAGAGTAAAATTACCTGAAAAACCGTAACAAACTTTATTACAAAGTACGGATGGCAAAGAGCTATAAGCCCAAATGTGAAACAATTTCCTAAAAAAATGGATATTTTTAATACAAAAATTACTAAAAATTGGTAATGGAAGCCACCGATTCTTAATAAATTTTAAACAAATTCATTTCATATGTCTTAAAATTATTCTACTAAATTTTGTAAAGATCAGCCACTAATTCACTATATTTCCTATATAAAGCCCCATCTCGGAAAACACTCTAGTACGACTAAAGTCTAAACGAATAATGATATTGTAGTTGTCAAAGTTTTATACGACTAGAAATCGTGGTGCAACATTTCATAAGGTGTAACCCATAATTAACCATATGCCCCACTTTAGGGAGGTTAAGGGGACAGTTTTTTTTATAAATAAGTTTTTCGAAATGAGCTTTTCTTAAAGGTTCTTTGTACAAAAGGTACTTTTTAAAAATCGTTTTTATAAAACTTTTGTTTAAAGGTTTTTGTTTCTTTTGGCAATTTATTAAATGTTCTTTTGTGAACGGGTATTTTTATTAAAATTGGAACTTACCTAGAATTTAAACTTAAACGAACTAAAGTCCTATGTTCTATACTAAAATTTAATTAGTATGTAACTAAAATTATACCAGTGCCGAACAAGAACTGAACTGGATCTAAACTTCAAACTGAGCTAGAAATAAACAAGAACAAAATCAAAAATTAACTAAAATTGAAATAGAGCTGAACTAAAATTAAAAAGTGAGTTAAAGCAGAAAAGAGCTAGAGAAGAAATAGAACTGAACTTGACAATAAACTTACACAGAAAAAATATAAATTGATTTCAGATAAAAAAAAATTTGTTATATTAATTAAAAAATTAATTAAATTTGCACCAGTTAACAAATTAATGATATCAAATAAACGTTGATTAAAATTTTAATTAAAACTGATATCACAAAAAAAATTAAAAATTGTCTCTAATCACCAAAATTAAACCAAATTCATAGAATCAAGCAAACAATTTGTTGCAAATTTGCATCTATTAACAAAATGATTATTTAGATTACTAAAAATTGTAAAATTTTAGTATTGTAAATATTTTTTTTTTTTTCAATAAATGATAATTTTAATTAAAAAAATGATCACAAAGCTTTGCCATTTCAAACAATCTGTTAATTGATTTAATTAAATGTAGTTCAGGTTTTGAAAATTCCCAGCATCAATTCTACAAGTTTAAATTATATTATTTTAATTTAAGCGAAGAAATCAAATAAGATTTTTTGCTATTTAATTAATATTTTAATTGAAAATGTGCTTAAAAACAACTTAAATGTTAATTAAATCAAAATTATATTTTTGATTTTTTTTTAACAAAACAAATAATTGATTCAATCACATTAGTTATATTAAAATACTTTCTAACAATTTTTATACCCTCCAACACAATTAGTTGTGAAGAGGGTATACTAAGTTTGTCATTCCGTGTGAAACTTTTTTATTATTCATCTCAGACCCCATAAAGTATATATATTCTGGCTGCTTGAGTAATTCTAAGTCGATTTAGCCATGTCCGTCTGTCTGTCCGTCTGTCCGTCTGTTGAAAACACGCTCACTTTCGAAAAACTCAAAAGAAATAAACAAACTAGGTGTCAAATTGCTTGTAGTTATCCTAAGCAGTTTGGGATTGAATTTCAGCAAAATCGGTTCAGTAGGACCAGAGCTATGAATCAAAATGTGGAACCACCACCTTCAAAAACTTGATAATTTTGTTACAAAAACTAACATAAATGATGCAAAAATGCACGGAATGACATAAGATTTTGCACAAGTCCGTTTTATTCAACTAGAAATGACACTGTAAAATTTCGTGAAGATCGGTACATAATTTACCCTAGGCCCCATATATGCCCTACTCCCGGAAAACAGTTTAGTCTCCTAAAACCATAATTAATAACAAATCGTCACAGTTTAAGATAATAATAATAAAAAGACATCATACAGATATTACTCCTTAAACATTCGAACTGTCGGTGGAGGGTATCAAAGATTCGGCACAGCCGAATATAGCACTCTAACTTGTTTTAATTAATAAAAAACTACTGGTAATTTTTTCTGTGTTTATTTTTGATAATGCTTCAATTGGTAAAATATTTTGGAGAATTTTTTTCTGTGTAATCTAAAATTGAAATTTGCTTGAGCTGTACAAAATTAAACTAGTACTAGAGTTGAAACTAAAATCAGCTGGAATTAAACTAGATCTGAACTAAAACTTTAACTAGCCTTTTTTTTAAGTGAACTAGAACTGAATAAGAAATATTAGGGTTTTTAAAATAATCTTGGATGATCTTATATTCTGTTAACGTAATAGATCTTAATAAAAGAGATTTATTAAGTTGCTTTAATATACAAATGTGTCTATTCCTTTCTTAGAACATTCTTAGTTTGGCTGTATGTGTGTGTGTTTGTATATGTATAAAAGTATCTATCAATGATTAGCTAAAATACAATAAAATTTATTGCCCAAGATTCATTGTTGTCACAATCTCAACAAAATCTAAACTCTTGTTATTTCTTTTTGTCTTGTCTGTGGGGCCCACAAAAGTACAAAACGTTAAAAATTCTTGAAATGACACAATAAAAAATATGAAACAAAAAAAAAAAAAAAAAAAAAAAACAAAGAAATTGTTTTTTTTTTTTTGTGAAAAAGAAAAACATATAAAAATTGTTAAAATAAACTGCTTGATGTGAAAAACAAAACACCAGAAATTGTATTGATACAGTCAAAGCTCCAGAGAACCAGAAGCAAAAGGACTATAAATTTTAGCACAAACGCTACAAGGAAATTAAAAAGAAAGCTCAAGGACTTAAGCAGTTTCTTGTCTTTATGCCTTTAAAGAAAATTAGGTTGATTGTTAAGATGAAAGAAAAAATATAAATGATAATGATAAAATAAAAAAAATTATGGTTTCATATTAAATTTTCCATTCTCTTATGGCTGTCTGTACGTCACGGCGTTTGCACAATAATTTTATTATTATTTAGCATATTAAGTATACGTACAAGTTACTTAAATTGTGACAGTGTGTCTGTCTGTTTTATTGGTTTAATATATTTGTGTCTATATATTTAATTGATTCATAAAAATTTATTTAACACATGTTTAAATGCGTATAAAATACACACGTTTTGTTTTTACGACAAATGACAGACAACTTCCCAGCGGGAAAACTCAGAAGACCTTCTTACTTCAGGCCTTTTTAAAGGCCTGCTTAAAAGATTTTTTGACTCAATTACTATTCTTATCTAACTGCTAAAGAAGGCCTCGGCTCTTTCGTATAAATGATAAGATACACCTTCCACACTCGCTTCTATGAGAACGGAGTAGAGAAGAAGTAACATTTTTTGTATTGTTTTTTTGCACAAGCAAAAGCAAAATCAATTTTTTTTGGTCCCGTTACCCTTCTTATGTACCTGCTGAAGAAGCGAGAGCGGAAGGCCTTCTCCGCAATGACAACATGTGTAAAAAAGATATGAGTATGGAATGGAGCAAGAAGGCCTTGTACATCCAAAAGAAGGGGTACAGAGGCCTTCTAGAAGGCCTTCCTACTCCTTCTTTTTCCCGCTGGGTTATTTTAACACGCACACAAAATAGTGGCGGTATATCACATGCACGATTCCATTTCTACACATATAAAATAAAAGTACAGGTTCACAACTGTCGGTAATTTAAAGCATACCTTAAGGATTTTCAATAGCATGATTAAACCGGCACAAACAACAACAAAATAAACGGCAAAAAAAAAAATAAAATAAAAATATCAATAAAATACACATACACACTCCCACACACACACATGTATGAACGAATATACCCAGCAAGCATTTGGAAAATAATTAAAAAAATATCCCTTAACCGGGTCTTTTTCGAGTACTAAAATAAAAAAATATTTAAATAAAATCTACAGTGTAATCTCCCTCAACGGCCGCCTTCCTAAGCCGGACAACACCTTTCGATAAACACAGTGATGCACATATTTAAATGGCCCCTTCGGTGTCCGGTCATGAGAAATTTCCCTGTATAAGAGTCGCTACAAGATCATGCAGGAGTTTGGAATGTGACTGCTGAACATAGTTTTAAAATTATATCTGCGGACAAATTTGAATGGTCCCTTCGGTGTCCGCTTATAAGAGATTTCACTGTATAAGAGTCGCTAGCATAGTTTTAGAATTAAATTTTGCGCTGTTGGTCGGTGAAATAAAAACATTAAGAAGAAATCGTAGTCGGTTGTACACGTCAGGGGCACGTTCATAGTGGTCGATTCTACATTATACTCAGTTTGAGGTATGTTCAGAGGATTCTATGTGATTAATGAAGTGATTTAGTTGTAATCATGTCAATTTAAAGTGATGACCAAATCACTTTAATGTATGGCTAATCATCTTGATTTTGATGTGATTAGAGCTTAATTGGGGTTAAGGTGCTTAAACGCGTATAAAAACCCAAGTGTGAACAGAGCATTAGGTTGCTGGATTATTGAAGTGTTGTTTAGGCCGAGATTATGGCCACCTCATAGCCACGAATTATATTTAGTATGGTTGATATTTTGCAAGATTATACACATTCTTAACCCATTTCGCTCCGCTGTTCGATTTTTCGAACAGTAAAAGTTACCTTTTTTCAAAAAAATATTTGGGTATGAAAAAGGTGGAATTTGCAGTAAATTTTAGTATGCATGTTAAGGCTCATCTTTTAGCAAATAAAAAAAAATATGCCACCGTGACCGCCCCTTCCCCTTCGATGGTGGGGGTACATTTCTGCAACCCATATTTTTAGACACTTTTTAAATTATTTTTTAAAAATAATAAAAAAAATAAAATTAAAAAAATAATCATAAGGAATTATTGTCAATAAATGTAACTGTTTCATAAAACATAAAAACGTGCTTTGCATGCTCATGCATGACTTCACATATGTGTAAACTTGACTGTTCGAAATTTCGAACGCTGGCGCTTATCCTATAGTTACAGTCTGACCATGACACTTGAATGACATTTTGCATTTGCTTTGTTTGTTGTCTGATAAAGGGTTTTGCGCTTCAGGAACCGTTCGTTCCAATCGACTGGCTGGTGGATCTGCTGAATTAAAAACCGGCAAAAAATTACCAAGGGGGGATTATGATGAGACGTTTGATGCCACACAAAAAATATTGGTATGTAGATGGCAGGACAACAAAGAGGTTACCATGGCAACAAATTTCGATCAAGTCTTGCCTTTGCACAATGTCCAACGTTGGAAAAAAGCATCCACATCCAAAAAGATTCCGGAAGCTGGTAAATACGTCACGTGTGGTCAGCCAGCCATGTTACATAATTATAACAAGGGCATGGGGGGTGTGGATTTGCACGACAATGCAATCCAAAACTACCGAATCAATATACGTGGAAAGAAATGGTATTGGCCTTTGTGGTGCACTAAATTGAATTCGGCAGTTGTCAATGGTTGGAAATTGCATTGCTTAATTGCAAAATACAAAGCTGAGAAACCTATGAGTCAAAAAGAATTTAAAATCTTTGTGACAGAAGCCCTTATATTGGCTGAAAGGGAAGAAACTACCGATGATGATGATGTTGACGATAAGGAATATCAACCATAAAATCTTCCAAAAATTAAGGGAAAACACGTTATAATAAGAAATCCGGAAGGAAAACATCGTCGTTGTCAATTGAAAGGTTGTGGAAAGCCCACAATTTATATGTGCGAGAAATGCAATGTTCATCTGCACACAAAATGTTTCAAGCAGAAACATGAGTAAAAGCATTGAAAAAAATTATTTTACAAAATTTAATAAATTTTGTACCATTTAATTCAAAAATAATACAATAAATTAATAAAAAATAAAATAAATATTAATGTTTTAATTGCACACAAAGCATATAAGATAAGCGCCAGTGTTCGAAATTTCGAACAGGCTTTTCTGGGAAAACGAAAAATCGGAAAAATTTTTTGCCGAAATTTTTGGAATCAGTGGGTCCTTATTACCCTAAAAAACTATTTTTTTCATCAAAGAAAAATAAAAATTTAATTTCGGAGCGAAATGGGTTAATGAAAGCAAAGCAGGCAAAAGATCCCTAGAGAATGTTTTTTTTACATCGAGAATTGTCTAAGAATGTCAGGTGCTTCTAAAATAGATAGCGGAGACATACAATAGTTCCCTTAAATAGCTTACTGGATAAAGGGGTATAAATAAAAACTATATAGCTGATTTGTTGGCGCAGGTAGGCACCACCATGAGTCATTACAGTTAAATGTGTGTTACACTCTCATAGTGTTAGCAACTTATCGCACATAAATTTCGTCTCATCGCTATTTAAAGATCCATGTTTTATTAAACTACCTGTTAGGAAACCTGAAAATGGCGGCGTATTGCAGTTGAGAAAAAGAAAATCTAGCCCATTGTAGATGAGAAGAGAACTCAAGGAGTGTTAAAGTTAAACATAATCACGGATATAATTAGCCAAGTTAAGGCGGCTCTTTTCTGTTAGTGTCCGTCATTCGAAACTATTTGGTCAAAGAACCCCTTGAGGCTAATATACTGCTAATATGGACCGCTTGGCTAAGGATAAATGTTGGTGGCCAAAATACGACAGAAAAATGCTCTCAACTAAATAGAGAATCGAGTAGATCACCTCTTAAGAAGATTCTCACGAAGGGTACAATTTTCTCTCAAAAAAAAAAAAAAAAAAAAAAAAAAAAACTGGTACATCCCTTGAGGGAAGCGAACTGACACCGAAGTAGTCCGGTGATAGGTCTTTGGTGGAAGAGACCGGTTCTAGTTCTAACACTTTATATGAATAAGACCTATCACTTTTACATGGGGTTGTCATTGGAGGGGGTCAATTGACACCATTTGACCAGTCACAGGTCTATTCTCCATGAACGTAATTAGTGTCAGTTACTAAAATGTAGTATTATTGCAATAAAACAAGTCCTAGAATTAAATTCAAGAACCAAGTTTTAAAAAGTACCGAAAAATGTGTCACAGCACCGGTGTTTGTTCTTCATTAACCAGTTAAGGGATTGGTTCTTCTTACACTGGTCATGAGTAAAAAAAGTAAAAAAAATTTTTTTACTTTTTTGAAAGTATTCATCCAATTTATTCATCCAATAAATAATATTCATAGATCTAATGTAATGTTTCATTAAATACATTTTAATGAAACAGGTTTCATTGATCCAGCGAAGCGCTGCATATGTTCCTTTTTAATGCAATTTTTCATGGGATTAATGTCAAAATTCATTGGTATTGTAAAGAAAATTCTTTCAGTGTAGATGCTAAGTTAGTTTTTTTCATTGCAAATGACTTTAAAAAATGCTAGATATAAAATGCTAAATTGACAAAACTGCTTGTCACCAAATCATAGAATCAAGCAAATGATTCTAAATGATTATATTGATTACAAAAATGTTTAAAAATTTAAAATTGTGAATTTTTTTTTTCAATAAATGAAATTTTTAATTTTGAACAAAAAAATTATTAAAAAAACACTTTGCCATTTCAAAAAGTGTGTTAAATGATTTAAATTATTTTCTAATTTCACAAATCCCAGGACTAGTCTGTTGGACCAATTGACAAAAATTTCCTGCAGGGATATTTTACAGTCACAGAAAAAATTAAAAACTGTTTCTTATCACTAGTGTTGCCAAAACTTATTGAGGAAAAAATGCTAGATTTTGGTAAAAAAAATGCTTACAAAATTTGTTAAAAAAATAGAAAAATCTTCATTAAAGTAAGGGCCAAGCACATTTTTTTAAATATGTGGCATTTTGTACTTCAGCTTTCGCGACGAGGTGTCAAATAGCCTTTTACAAAGGTTTGTCAGATGATCAACAGGTACAACTGAACTAAACACAGCTCTGAACACAACACTTATTACCGCCTCTGCTGAACATTGTAACAAATTCTTTTAAAAGTATTGTTTTTAGTTATGCCGGTAGCATTTTTGTCTCTGCATGTTGCTCCAGGCCACTAAATTTAGAAACAATATAGTGATTTCAAAAGGTTTTTTCCTCTGTTTCTTTCACCCATTCTTTTAACTTTAAGTGCTTTAGTCAAACTTGGTGAAACTTTTTTGCATAGGTTTTACTAATTTTTGAAATTTTTTTCCTGTTTTAATTTTTATTTCAGTTTATTTATGTCCACATTAATGAGCATTTACATTGTTGCATATTTAAAGATCTATTTCAATACTAGAATCTTTTTTTTTTTTTTTTAATACAAACATTAATGGAAAATATTAAAAATACCACAAGAACTAAAAAATGCTAGAAATTTTTACATAATGCTAGAAAATATGCTACACTGAACGAAAAATGCTTCATATATTTAATGAATCGTTTTCATAAAAAAAAATTTCATTGGTTAAATGAAAATTTTCATTGTCTAAATGGAATTTCATAGTTATAATGAAGTATTTTTGTTAAAATCGCTTCATTGGATTTTGTAATTACGTTAAAAATTTTTATTGGATATATGAAAACTTTTTAAGTTTGTCCAAGTTAAACAAAAAATTTTAATTGGGAACATAAAAAACAATATACAAACATAACTATATTCATAAATTAATACAAAATTATAGTTTCCTTAAAAAAATGTTTAATTGTTTATTAAAAAATTTAAAATATAATTATTTCATACATCTAATGTAATATGCCATTAAATTTATGAAATCAAAAATTTTTTTATAAAAGCAACATGTTTCAGTAATTGAAAAAAAAAATATTTTTAACATTCAAATAACTTTATTCTCTCAATAATTAAAAGTATAAAAATATTTTGAAAAAGCCATTATAGTAATGAAAAATGTCATTATAGTAATGAAACAAAAACCTTTAATCCATAAATATGTATGTTTTTAGTTTTCTTTAATATGTACATACCTACCTACATATAGTATGTAATAAGTAATAAACAAACGAATGTTCTCCTTTAATAAAAAACACACCCTTATTTTAAACTGTTGTCAACCAAATGATGTATACGAAAAAGCTTGTTCTCTCTTTATGTGGTCTTTTTTTATTATGCGCTAGCAAAAAAAATCAATGTTGTTATTGTTGTTATGGACAATTTAATCTCATACTTACGCTCTTAATTGATTAATGGCAAAAAACATAGTTTTTTTATTCAAAAACTACACTGCCCCGGTAGGCTAGCTGGTAGTGAGCTAGTCTATCAGCGCCGAGGTTGCAGGATCGATTCCCGCCACATACTCTGGTTCCTGCAGACAAGCGTAAAGCTTCGCGGGATTAGTTTAGGGAATTATTAAAAAAAAAAAATAATAATATAAAAAAAAAATTTTTTTTTACTTTTTTGAAAGTATTCATCCAATTTATTCATCCAATGAATAATATTCATAGATCTAATGTAATGTTTCATTAAATACATTTTAATGAAACAGGTTTCATTGATCCAGCGAAGCGCTGCATAGGTTTCTTTTTAATGCAATTTTTCATGGGATTAATGTCAAAATTCATTGGTATTGTGAAGAAAATTCTTTCAGTGTAGATGCTAATTTAGTTTTTTTCATTCCAAATGACTTTAAAAAATGCTAGATATAATATGAAAAATGCTAAATTGACAACACTTCTTATCACCAAATCATAGAATCAAGCAAATGATTTTAAATGATTATATTGATTACAAAAATTTTTAAAAATTTAATATTGTGAATTTTTTTTTTCAATAAATGAAATTTTTAATTTTTAATAAAAAAATTTTTAAAAAAACACTTTGCCATTTCAAATAAGGTGTTAATTGATTTAAATTATTTTATTTTAATTTAAGCGAAAAAAAAAACAATAAAGATTTTTTGTTACTTAATAGAAAGTACAGTCGGTCAAGCCTGACCATATGATTCCCTACACCACAGTATTTTAAAACACATTTACGAGAGTGCATCCTATTTGGGACCCATATAGAATCATGCTTATGTGTCCATATAAATATAGATCTAACATTTATGTTTGTTATTCAAAAAACAAACTACCAAAAAATAATGTTTTTCCGTATTTATTTTGTTATGTAGTTTGATTTTTATCGGTTAAAATTTAGTTTTTAAAAGTTAATACTATTTAATTTTAAGGAATATGCTGTTTAATAAATAAAAAATTTAAAAACGAATGTAAAAATCATTTGTTTTAAATGAAATGTAAATGATCCGGTTTTAAATGAATTTTAAATTGTTTTAAATTAATTTTCGTTTATTTTCGAAAGTTTGTGAGAGGCAGAAATTGCCCCCTAACTCCCCTTGTGGTCGTATTTCTTAAACACTGCATAGCTTATGTAGCCTTATAAATATGAATCTATCTGTGTTTTAAAATCGGTTTGATAGTTTCTGATAGGCATAAATTACCCCTATCTACCCTCGTGGTCCTACGATTCGGCTTGGTCCTTGTACCATTAAGAACCTTTAAGCCAAATTTTATCAAATCATCTCCAAAATTGCGACCTTTTCTTTGCGCACAAGGTTACATGGACAGCGAGCCAGCCAGCCTGCCAGACAGCCGGACGGACATCATTAGATCGACTCAGAATCACTTTCTCAGAATATTTTAAGGTGTTACACACATCAGCACAAATGCATAATACCCTCTCCACTATTGTGGTGTGGGTATAATAAATGATTCAATCATCACATTAATTCAATTGAAATACTTTTCAAACTATTTTTTTAATTGATAAAAAACTACTGCAAATTTTTTCTGATATCAAAAATTTAGTTTATTTAGGATTATTTAAATCGTTCAAAGAAGTACAAAAAATCATTTTCCTATTGTGCAGAGAAGTACATAAGGACTTAAATTTAATCATTATTTTCATAAAATGCTGACTGGGTATTCAGGGAAATGTGAGTTAAGTTTATAAGTAAACTTAATAGTCGTCTACATGTTAGTTTTTAGTTTATTGACACAAACAAACAGTTATAATGAATGGGTTTCTGTGTTGTGTTCTCCTGCAGCTTTATAATAAAAACGACACACATACACACATGTGAGTATTTTTTTAATTTTTATTTGTATCTGAGTCTGGGTTATCAGTAGTTTTTTTTTTAAGTTGTATCCCAATTTGAAAATTTTAATCTCCAAAAAGCAGATTATATTCTTAAAAAAATCCAATTCCAATTTTTTTTTTTTTATTTATTATAATTTATTTTTAGTTTTAATCCACTAAAAATCAAAATTAAAAGACTAAACCTCTTATGCAAAAAAAGTTAAAGCTTACATTAGTTAACCAATACTTGTTAACTACTGTAAACTTTGGCCTTTTAAAGATTAAACACTTTAAGCTTTTGTGTTTTCAATATTTCTACCGTACCCAACACTAATGAAAAATATTTAATGTTCATTTTCTAACACTGCTTGCAATTTCATCTTTTATTTTTAAGTTTAAAGACTTTAAGCACTAATTATATACAATGTAAAAAAATATTTCAGTGTTGACGGTTACAAAAATTCGATTCGAAAATTAGCGGGATTTCCTGTCATAAATTTATTTAAGCACAAGTGAATAACTGCAATTTCAGCAATTCAGCCCAGCATGTTGAATTAACCACAGACCATTAAAAACAAAACCCCTCTTCTTTTAACTGGATTAATAGCCGAGTATAAGTTTTGCTAATGCAACTTATACCCTTGCCCGCACTTAAAAATAAAATACCAAATTAATATTTTATTCCAAATTTTAATATTTTACAGCCCGTTTTCACAACTTACCGATAGCTAAAACTTACCAATAGCTAAAGGTAGGATTTTATCGGCCGTATAAATAGTGTTTCATTATTATAACTTTACTTTAACCTGAAGAGAGCGATAAAGTAAATTAAGGTTCATCCTACACAGAAAAAAATTTTTGCGCCAGTAAAAGAATTAATCAAAAATAAAATCAGTTTTAATTAAATATTTAATCAGGTGAATTAAACTTTTAATCAAGTGATTTAAACATTTAATTGAAATATTGTCAATTAAACATTTAATACACTTGATTAAAAGTTTAATTCAGCTGATAAAATTTTTAATTAAAACTGATTTTATTTTTGATTAATTCTTTTACTGGCGCAAAAATTTTTTTCTGTGTACCTGCCAGATTAAATTAAAATTGTAATAATGAAACACTTTTTATACGGCCGATACAATCCTACCTTTAGCTATTGGTAAGTTGTGAAAACGGGCCTCAATCAGACTAAAGTTCATCAAATTTTATTTTCATTAAATTATTGTTATGAAGAAAGAAATTTTACAACAAGAAATTAACTAAAATTTTTATTGATAATCTTTCATTCTTGACTGAACTGGGAATCGAACCCAGGTTATCACGGACAGGTTGCCATGACATTTTTGATTGCAACTTCACAATCTCTTCAGAGGGGTTTGCCGTTTAATACTCACCGCCATTGACGTCAGCTGGCAGTCAATAGTCAAACGTCAATCTTTAAACCAAATGGTATTTATCATTGGTAGATCGAATTTTTTTTTTTTTTTTATTTATTAGTAGTATTTTAAATACTTTATATAACATTTCATGTTCGGTTTACAATTTAAATCTATAAACTCTGGCTTAAATTAAATATTTCTTATAAAATTTACAGTTTTTCTTCTAAATACATTTGGATTTATTTCATTTTTAATATTATTCGGCATCGTGTTGTAGAGATTTAATATCTTATAAAAGAGAGATCTTTTCATCGTATTGTTATCTGCTCGTTGTAATCGGAAATCTTGAGCGTTCCTTAGGCTATATGGTTGAACCTCTCCTACGTACCTTATTTGTTCAATTAAATAATCAGGCGCATCTCCCATTTTCATTTTTTGAATAAAATTAATTGTGTTTAGCTCTAGTCTTTGTTGTATGTTAAGCCATTTAATGGCCGATTTTCAGGATTGATATTAAAACACATTTATGTTTAAAATCGTTTTATATACAAAATTCTCTTCTTCACTAAATACTTAAATCAAACTTAATTCACCGATGTGGTACACTTAATTTCAACTTAAGTTTCTATTGTAATATTTTAATAAGGTGGCCTCAATATCACGACAATACAACAACAAGAGGCAAAGCAATAACAATCAGCTGTTTTTTGAGACCACCTTGTAAATAGTTATACTATTTTATGATATTTTTTTGTATTAAGTAGTGCTACCATACTTTTATCTTGTTTAAATAAGACTTTTAAAATAAAACTCAAAAAATCAATCTGTATTTAAATACGTTTTAAGTTTTTATGAAAATTAACTTAATTTAGATTTAATTACTATCCTGAAAATTGGGCATAAGTGTATCATATGTTTATGTTTAATTGAGGTAAATCGATTGTATTTAAGTATTGAGCGCATAGCTTTATTTTGCATCTTTTGCAGTCTTGTTATTTGCTGTTCTGTGCAGCATGTATACAACACAGTTGATCCAAATTCAAAATGTGGTTTAATCATTACATTATAAACATTTATTGCCGTTATAACTGATATTTTGTTTCTTATACGTTTGAAGAACCCGATTTTTTTTTCCAATTTTTTTATATATATATTCAATATGTTCTTTTAATTTTAAGTCTTTGTCTATTAGAAAACCCAGATATTTTGTATTATTTACTTTTTCTATTGTTACATCATTTATTTTAAACGTTAAGTTAGTGTTCATATTTATTTCCATTATTTTAGTCTTATTTTCGTTTAATTTTAATTTGTTCATTTTTAACCATTTATTTATATTGTCCATATCATTCGTTAAGTTAGTATGTATAACATATTTCCTCCGTGGCCGCTTCTGTAAAAATCAGCGTATCGTCTGCATATTTTTCCAAAACGTTTTCCATATCGTTAATATATATAATAAATAAAAGCGCACCTAGAATTGAGCCCTGTGGTACTCCAAAATTATTTTCGGTAGCATTTGATAATTTTTCATTAACCTTTGTAAATTGCCTGCGATTAGTTAGATATGACTTAAACCATTCTAATTCATTGTCTTGAATTCCGTATTTATATAGTTTTTGTAATAGAATGTCCCTGTCTATTGTTTCAAATGCTCTTTTAAAGTCCAAGAATATCGCCATTATTTTATTATTTTTCTTCATAAATTTTCACCTATTTATCACATAGTTGACTGCTGTTTCACATGAATACTTTTTCCTGAAGCCTGACTGATATTTTGATAGTAGTTTGTGTTGTTCCATATAGTTTTCTAATTGATTCTTTGATTGTTAATCTTTTCAATAATTTTTTCGAAAGTTTTCAACGTATTTATTGGACGATATTCTTCACATTTGATTGTTTTTTTAACTTTTTCAATGGGTGTAATCATAGATTCTTTCCCGTTATTGGGAAATATTCCCGTTTCTAGTGATTTGTTTATAATTTTCAGCATAATATTGCCGGTAGTGTTCCAATTATCTAAGATTATATTGCTTGTTATTTTATTATAGTCAGGGGCCAAATTACGGCATTCGATATCGATCGAAATTCCCATTTAAATTGTATTGTAATTTCGATCGATATCGAATGCCGTAATTTGGCCCCAGGTTTTTTCTTAATATTCTTACATATAATTTTAAGTTCTTCTAAAGATATTGCACGGAATTTAAATTTTAAATATATCACAGGTATTTTGTTTTCATATTGCACATAATTAATGGAATTTCTAATTTCCTTAATACTATTAACGAAATATTTATTTTAATGTTCGGCTATTTGAAAATTATCTTTATATTCTACATTATCTATTATCACGGTTTTTATCATTTTATTTTAAAATGAATATCAATTTTGATTGATTTACGTGTTCTTCATGATTCTGTATTTTTTTACTTTTTGTCAAGAATTCTTCTTGAAGACAAAAGTAAATTTTTTCCGCGGTAGGCTAGCTAGTAGTCCAGAGACTCTGGTTTCTTTCCTGCAGACAAGCGTAGAGCTTCGCGGGGATAAGATTAGGGAATAATAAAAAAAAAAAAAATTTTTACCTATCTTTTTCTTGTTGACCTTCTTTAGCACAACTACAATAGAAGCATGTCTGGGCAACTTGTCGGTGAAAACTTGGATTCGATTCCCAGTTCCGTCAAGAATGAAAAATTATCAATAAATTTTAATTAATTTCATGTTGTAAGATTCCTTCCTTCAGTAAAATAATTTAATGAAAATTAATATTGATGAACTTTAGCCTGATTTAAAATATTAAAATTTGGATTAAAAAAGCATAAACAGTTAAATAAAATAACTACTATAGTTAATTTACCAAATTAATTTTAATTTTTATATACTTTTATATTCATTCGATTTAAGTACATTTGTACTTAAATAACTGAGAGTTAATTAAATAATAAATTAAAATCTACTTATTCCTAGTGAATTGTAAAAATATTACGTCACCAATTTTGAAGAATTTTTTTGTTTGGAAAGTAATTGTACACCAAATTTTTTTTTTTTAAATTTTTTTCCCTAAGCTAATCCCGCGAAGATCTACGCCTGTCTGCAGGAAAGAAATCAGAGTCTCTGCCGGCGCTGATAGACTAGCTCACTACCTGCTAGCCTACCAGGGCAATCAAATCCGGTAAAAACACCGCGACTTCCACTTCACAACTCCGACTTAGACTCCACAGCCCTGATAGCAACTAGTTCTCAGCATTAATATAGTCTTCGGAAGATCTATTTCAACCACTATACTGATTATTATAACACTGCTTTTTATAAGGATCCAGCATATATATACTTTGTAGGGTCTGGGATTTATATTAGGAAAACTTCAAACGTAATGACTATTTGATTTATCGCTATCTATATTCCACTTGTGGTAGAGGGTATAACAATTTCAAAACTAAATATAAAATTAAAATCTTCAAAATATTAGAAATATTCTCAACAAGTTTGGCAATTCTCCCCCTCCCCACATTATTGGTTTTTATCCCATTCCCCAAACATATTTCCCCAATTTGGTGATAAATTCCCTAATCTGACAGCACTGATCAAAGTGTTGTTGCTGTGCTTGGCTTGCAAGCGAGTAAGAGGGCACATACTTACCTACAGAAAGTAACTGTATGTAAATTACTATCTACACGCGAAGGTCGATAATGGGAACTTCCGTAATCGTTATACACTTAAAAAAATTACATAGAAATGGAATTGCACTAAAACTTAAATAGAACTAATTTATAGCTAAACTTAGCATAGAATTGAAATAAACTAAAGAAAAGCTATTAAACGAAACTTCAGCTTATTTATTTTGTGAGTGTAAAAAGTTAGTGTGTACATTATTTTAGTACTTTTTAAAGGCTTTATATTTTACAAATGTATTTACGTCTATCCTTATACAAAAGTTTTTTGTAATTTTGTAATAACAAAAGAAGAAGAAGGAATGGAATATATTTTACAAACTAAAATGATCCATTATAAACGCCATAAAAAATGGCCTATTAACGTGTTTTAATAAATAAAAAATATCAAAAAACCTTCTTAAACCCTGATGCATGTGTGTGTGTGTGTAAAAGACACATACTATTGCTCACATAAGTACATACCGACTTATTTAAGGATATACGAATAGCACATGAGAAAATAGTTGCTCGTTTTATTATTAATGTATTTGAACTTTATTTTATTTCTTGGCCCTTTAATTTAACCTTATTTTTTTTTGTTGGCTTTTTACGTTATTCTTAAAGTCTTCATTTGTTTTACTTTTTTTTTGTATTTGTGGGGCTTTGTAAGAATTATTTTGAAATTGCATTTTAGTAAAATATAAAAACAATAAATGTATATTGTATATTATTTTTGGAAAATTGCCATAAAAAATATTTACTGTTTTCGTTATTGTTGTGAACTTGATTTCATAATCGTGTAACAATAAGGAAATTTTGTTTTAACAAAAAAAAAAAACAAAAAAATATACAAATAATTTTATGAAATGATAACGAATTTAAAAATCACTTTTCAAAATTTGTTTAAAATATTAATAACACAGATAGCAATATGCCAAAATCGACTTTTTGCGAAAAATAACTTTTTTATTGTTGAAAATGGTTCTTTAGGGTATCAGCAGCAACTTTTGTTCCGCGACTTTTTTATAATTCCGTTATTTACAAAATTACCTTTATTTTTAGGTTCTTGAAGAAAATCAAAATTTTGACCGTTAAATTTCCAGAATTCAACCAAATGTTGTTTGGCAACTTTGTACAAAATCATATGGCGAGTACTTTTGCAGAACATATGAACTCAAAATATTTGCAAATACAGGGTTTTTTGATGCATTTTTCAAAAACAATTTATTTTACGCCATCTAGCGGCAATAATGTGTACTAACAATATTCAACAATTAGAAAGGTAATTTGAATACCTTTCCAACAAAAAAAAAAAAAAAAAAACTTGAAAATCGGATGAAAAATAACCGAATGAGAAAGAAAAGATCTATAAGATAATGAAATAGTATCAAATTTATATTAAAATATGTATGTAACTTTTATTAAATTGATCATTTAAGTTTTCATTTTTAGTTTTGCGAAAAAAATTTTAGTTATTTTACTAGAATTGTATTTAACAGAAATCTTTATTATTTATACTTTTAAAAACATCAAGCAAATTCTTTAGCTTCTCTTTGAGTTGGGACTCTAAATCCAAATTTGTTGTTTGCCAAACTTTTTCACCGTGATATTTATAATTTAAGCCTCTCAACATGTTTATTTGCTTTTAAAGAATTTTTATCCGATTACGCTGTACATCGACATAAGATAGTTTATTTAATAAATTAAATAATTCCATAGGCTCATTCGCATCAAGCAAATTTAGATATAGGACTTTACTCTCCGTACGTCGTTTTTTTACTTGTTGTTTGCTCTCCATCTCTTCCAATCTCCTTATTCGTTCCTCAGCATTCCATTTTTTATTTTCCTGAAAAACCTTTTTCAGGAAAATAAAATGTGTAATTAATAAGCATGCAAAGGTGACGGCTAAAATATCTACTGCCGCTTTATCACAATAGTAAATGAAATATAAGTATATTTACTTATCACATGGAAAGGAATTTTGTTTCCCAAAGTGAAAACAGTGTCTATGTTCTTAATAACTAATGTATAACTAATTTCAGTAGCATAAATTTACGTTTTTTTAAAAATTCACCCTGTTTTTTTAATCAGTTAATAAAATTTGTCGAAAATGGGCTGTACTGTTTGTAATACGGCACAAATTCGGCTGAATATTATGCCTTGGGAGACAACATAGTTGCTGATGACTAAAATATCTAAAATTCTGCGGTGGTGCTTGAAGATAACACTCCTACTTCAAAAGTTATAAGTGAATGAAGGTCAAAAAACCCCATTTTTTTCATTTTTTTTGCCTTTTTTTACATTTTCCTAATTTTCTTGTAAACGAAAAATGCGATCGTCACGCACCACCGCAGAATTTTCGATTTTGATGTCATTAACAACTGTGTTTCATGGCAAGCCATAATATTCAGCCCAATTTGTGCCGCGCTAAATGTTAGAAGTAGTATTTTCTTACTTCCAAGTTTTGTTGTTGCCACTTTGTTTTTTTCAGTGTATTATTCCAACAAAAACCAAAAATGGAAGATTACTACCCAAACTTGATTTTGTAGCTATTAACATAAATAATGCGTTAAATTCATAAAAAGTCAAAAAATCAAAGTTTTAAGGGCCACCCTAAATATCCGTTTTAGGACAAGTGAGGGGTACTCTAATAAGCAAGTAGGTTACTTGACTCTAACCCCGAAGTATTAAAAATCTTTCGGCATTCATAGCTTGAAAATGAAAAAGTTCATTTTTTTGGCATATTGCTAAACACAGTACAACATAATAAAGCTTTTATTTAATTTTCTAAAAATAAAAATAGCTGGTCCTTATAAATTTTCATCTGCTGATGACGATGCCGAAAAAAAAATTGTATTTCAATTAAAAAAATTTGAGGCATTAATTAAAAAATTAATTAAATTTGCACCAGTAAAAAATTTAAAAGTTGCAGTGAAATATTTTTTGATATTAACAACATTTTCTGCAAAAATGTTGATTAAATTTTTAATTAAAAAATCTGATGTTTTTTGATTATTGGTTTAATTGAACAAAAAAAAAAGAATTGGAGAACATTTTTCTATGTAGTTTTAATAATACTTTACAAATTTCGATCGCAACCACTCGATCTTCTCAAATGGATTTGCCGTTTTACAATCGCAGCCATCGACGACTGCTGACGTCAATAGTCAAACATCAATCCTTAAACCAAATTGTATTTTAACCTTTGGTAGATCGAAGTTTGCTTTTTTGAATGATTATCCATTTTAATTGATTTTACATGTTCTTCTTTACTTCTGTTTTTTCGTACTTTTGTCAAGAATTTTTCTTGAAGTCCAAAGTACATTTCTTGTTTTTTCATTTTTGTCTATCTTTTTCTTGCTGACCTTTTTCAGCACAACTTGAAGGACAAATGAACACATAGAGCTCGTGCCTTAGCTTCTAACAATAATTAGTATTGTGGTTATTCTGTTGAACTATCTATGGTTTTTAATCCAAATTTTTAATAATTTTAATTAGGCTTAAGTTCATTAAATTTAATTTTCATTAAATTATTTTTATGAAGAAAGGAATCCCGGCCACGGTCAAGAATGAATGATTATCAATAACAATTTTAATTAATTTTCATGTTGTAAAATTCCTTTCTTCATAAAAATAATTTAATGAAAATTAAATTTAATGAACTTAAGCCTAATTAAAAATATTAAAAATTTGGATTAAAAACCATAAATAGTTCAAGAAAATAATCACAATACTAATTAATACTTTACAAATGGTTTATGTCCTTAATAACTTTTGAATTGTGTCCTTAATATTGTTTTCTCGAAAATGTTTAAATTTGTGTCAGCAGAATGACTCTGTTACAAACGATTTCCTAAACTAATTAGTTTCCAATGTTTTGTAGGAGTCAAGGAGAAATAAACCGACAAAACATTTTGCTTGGCAATGTCGAGGGCTCATCATCATCGCCATCGCCATAGAGATGTTAATGAATGAATGTGCAAGTGTTTGTGTGTGTGTTTGTATGCATTAGATTGTTTGCGAAAACGGAAGTCAGCCATATTGGCAATTCTCGAATAATGTTTACAAGCAGCCAAGTGTGTTAATATAATTTTGTATGAACATGGAGTACATGTAATTGTTGTCGTAATCAAACTTGTATGTCTGTATGTGACTACTTTTATTCGCCATAAATGGCGTGACTTTTTTAGATGGATTATGTTTAGTAATTTTCAAATGATAAGACGTATTGTAAATGTACTTTTTGTAGATTTAAAAATAAACAGCAATAAAATTTAAAAAAAAAAAATTAATTGTTGATATTACTAAAGATTAATAAGAATAGAATCTGAAATAAAACTAAACTTTACTGGTTTATACATACATATTGGTAATTAGTACAAATTCACTCAAACTTTTAACTTCGACAAAGGCACTAATATCAGGTCTTCAGCATATTCTGTTTGAATACTTTCTGGCCTCAATAATAAGATTTTTTGGCGCATAGTTCCTCTATTGCCAGAAAGATAGGAAAAAGGGTCATTGCTAGCCATGCCAAATACATCGAGTGCTACAATATTATAGTATTAAATTCTTACTAAAAATTAACTTGTATTTTTAATAAGGTAAGGCTTAAACTTAGTTTTACCACCAATAATTAAACCTTTATTAAGATAGTGTTCGCTGTAAAAATAAAAGGTTAATTCTAAATTATGGACCGATCTTCACGAAATTTAATGACAATCAGGTTGTTCTACATTTGCGTGCATACTGTACCGATTCTGCTGGAATTCAATTTGACACCCAACTGGCTAAATCGACTTAGAATTACTCAAGGACCCAGAATATTTACAAATATACATTATTAAATGAATATTAAAAAAAATTAAAATGGAACGACAAACTTAGAATACCTTCATACACCACTGCTAATTAAGGGTATACAACTGTAAAAAATATGTTATTAAATATGGTACATTTAATTTCTCCTTCATGCTGAATTTTTGTATAATAGATATTAAATTTAAATTTTTTAAGCTTAGTTGACAGTAAGAAGTATAAGTTTCATTGGAGAATTAAGTTAATAATTAAATAAACAAATTTGGGCGGGAATACCGGGAAAACGGGAAATTAAAATCATGTTCCCGGGTTCCCGGGATTCCCACCCAACTAATCCATAAAGGCGGGAAAAAAGAAACTCTAGTTAAAAGTTTCTTACTGATTTTGTTTTACATGTTTTTTGTAATTCTATTTTGTAGGAAATATTGTAAGTTTCGAAAACTATCAATGGCTAACCCATACTATCGACTATCTATAGTTTAAGACCACTAGTTTGACTATTGACTGCCAGCCGTCGTCAATAGCGGTGAGTCTTAAACGGCAAACACCTCTGAAGAAATAGTGTGGTTACTATGAAAACATTTCAGGGCAACCTGTCCGTGAAAACCACAAATTTTTTTTATTAATTTCATGCTGTAAAATTCCCTTTTTCATAAGAATTATTTTATGAAAATCAAATTTGATGAACTTGAATCTGATTGAAATATTAAAATTTGGAATAAAAACCATGAAAAGTTCAATAAAATAACCACATACTTAAGGCCGTTACTATTTGATCTGATCTAATTATTATTTGAACATTATTAAAAAGCAATAACAGCTTATCATTACAGGGTTGCATTCTCGTAAATTACTAAAGACTTTGTGGGATAGTGTATAACGGCCTTTATTATTATTCCTTGTATATGTATATAAAAATCGAAAAAAATTATGGAATAATAATTTAAGTTTTTTTTTTGGTTTAAGTTTGAACAAAAACTTTTTTTGTTTATAAATTGAACTCAGATTTTCGTTATTTTGCAAAAGTGTTGTGTTTTTTTTTGCGTTTAAAAAACTGCAGTCAAAGTAGAAAAACAGTAATTTTTTCCACGTCTTTCTTCATTTGTGATTGGTCAAAAAAAAATGTTGCTTTTATTTCTGATTCATTAAATGTAAACAGTCGCTATAAAATTAACTCAAAAAGCGAAAAGTTTTACAGAAATTTTCGTTGTTTGTTCGACAGCTTTTGGTTTCGACTTTATTTCTAACTAAGTTTAAAATCGTTGGAATATATTTCAGCCTTTAATTATTAATTTTTTTATATTTTAATAATAATTTTACTTAATTGCTTAATAATTTTAAAATAACGGATTTTTCATAATCAAACGTTATTCATGTTGCCATTTATAACTTTTTTTAAAAGGAAATACTAAACAAAATGTTAAAAGTTGCCAGTCGAAGTGGAAACGACAACATAATTTTATTTAACATAAATTACAGTTGTCTTTGCTAACGGCTGTTATTGTTTACATAAACAAACGAAAATATTTTACAGTTTTTCAATTTCATTTCATTCTTGCTCTAAAATAAAGGCAAATTGCTGTGTTTAAGTCTCACATGTTTCATCAACCAAATCATTCCTGCTGTCATCATCATTATTATCACAAACATGAAACGAATGAGACAATCAGCAAGAAAAGTAAAGCATGCATGACTTTGCCAGTAGTGATTGAGCAGGGTTCATTTACTAAAGTCGTCATAAGTGTTTGTTGTTGCTGTGCTTAAGAAAACAACCATCATTTATTTACTCTTCCACTAATTTGAGTGAAATCAAGCCAGTCAGAATTCAAACGACTGTAAAACGAAACAGACGCGTCGCGCATTAGAAAATACAAAGAAGAAAAAAAGAATTAACACAAATTTTTTGTATTTTTGTTTAAGTGAATTAAATTAAAGATTAATGAAAAAAAACACAAATAAAAGAATTTGATTTTATAGAAAAAAATACAATTTTTTGTCTAAAAATATTTTAAAAAAAAGGTAGATTTTTTTTATGAAAAAAGCTTAAAGAATTTTTACACATTTGTTTTTACCGTTGTTTTTAAGAGTGTGTGTGTGTGTGTGTATGTATATGTGTATCACTATTCCTGTGTATGTTTTCAAAGTTAAGGATTTTCCTTTATTTCTACTCTTCCCTTTTGGCGAAAAAAAAAAACAATAACAAACAACAAGAACAACAACAAAAGCAATAAAAAAGTGCAGTGAACACCTATAACAGCTTGTATTTATTTTATTATTTACTTTTCACTCCTTTCACCCATGTCAAACCCTTCAAAGTTGCCACAGAAAAATTCGTAAAAAATCACAAAATTTTGTGGAAAAAGAAAAAAAGTCAGAAATTTTCCAAATTTACAATAAAAAGCTAAAAATGGCTTTAATTTTGTGAATTGGAGCAAATTTAAAACAAAACCAAAAAAAAATTAAATGTTTTCGATAAATTTCTAAACTCGAAATAATAACACATTTACAACAAACGATCAAAACACTGGAGTTCCAATAGAAAAATAATATTCGAAATTATGGGCAAATTTTCGAAAAATATAAAAAACTGCCTAATTATTTGATATTTTTGATTACATTTTTTGAAAAAGCGAAAAAGTTCTTTTGAAATTTTGTTTTAAATGTAAGTTAAACGAGTTACTTTTGCGCTCGAGTTCTAAAAACAGGCAGTTTATTAAAAAAAATATTAATCCAAACAAAAAAAAAAAAAAAAAAACAAATTAAAGTTTTTGTTTTCAAAAAGCAAATTTCGAAAATTCTTTGCACTGCAAAATTTTAAGATATCCAGGTATGTTTTGGAAATCGATTAAAAAAAAAAAACGATTCAAAACCAAAATGATCATTATTATTATCTTACAAATTGATTTCTAACACATTCTTTCCCCTTAATTGCTGTCTATATTATTTTAAATATTTTGTTATATATATACATCTAAATGTATGTATTTTATTGAACCGCATTTTGAACTGAAAATTAAGATAAATTTGAAATCCCCCGAAATTTGTCACGTCTGCTAAAACCGATCGTTTTAAAATCGATCGAATTTTATAACATAGGTACCTGAATATTGACATATGTCTATGCTATTTACAATAAACCAATAAAGATACTCCATAAAAAAAAACAAATAATTAATTGCGAAAATTCATAACTCGAAAATATCTAATAAACACTAAAAAAAATAAGGTTTTCAAAAAAAAAAAAAAAAAAAAAGTTAACTACCTATTTTACTAAATGCGAAAGAACTCTTTCTTTGATCACACGCAGCAATCTGTTTCAACTTTTTTCGGTTATAAATGCTGGAAAAAACATTTTTATTCCGAACGAATCAAAGATAAATAGAGAGAAAAAAAATTACATGCAGTCATCTATTAGCATATATGTACCTAAGAATAAAAACACAAAACGAGCTAACGAGTACAAGCAACTCTGTAAAGCAAAAATTTTAGCTTGTAAACCAGGACTTATAAAGTAAACTTGTACACAAAAAAATAAATTTTCTAATTTATATTAAAATTTTTGAATATTCGCTTAATATTCTTTTTCAGTAAACATATTTGGCCTTCTATTTAATTATAAAATTTAAATTAATGTAAAATTTAATTATAAAAATTTAAAATTTAATTTCGAAACTTCGATTTATTTTAAATGAAAATAGTAAGTTTTTAAGAAAAAAGTTAGTTTTGAAAAATCGAAAAATTTATAAAAACTTTTTCAAATTGCTTATTTGAAATTCGTATAATTTCTGAAGATTATTCAATTCAAAAATAGATAAAAATGCAAAATTATTATTTCTGAATATTTAACTGAGATATAAAAATTCAATTGTTCAATAAATATTGTCTGTATGTTACTACATATATAATATCGAAAATTTCCAACACCGTTGAAATCAATATTATAGCAAAATATGTTCGTATTAATTAAATAAAATATTAGTTTCTCAATGAAAATTTAATTTTTGAAATTATTTTCGAATTTCAAACATTCTTCTTTTTTAATAACAACTTAAAATTATTTTAAAAATATATTCTTTTTTTTTCCAAAGAAAACTTGTATTTTACTATAAGAAACATGAGACTATAAAAAACAATTATTAAAAATAGTTATTTGAAAGGTGTTTGTATAACTTGGCAAAAAAGAGAATACATACATACATATTAGCAAATTTTTTTTTTTTTCAAAAATTCCCAATTCCGTAAACAATCAATATTATAGCAAAATTTGTTCGTATTAGCAATTTAATATTTGGTTTCCAACAAAAATTTGATGTTCGAAATTATGTTCGAATTTTCGAACATTCGCTTATTTTAATAAAAATTTTAAATTATTACAAAAAATAATTTTTTTTTTTTATTTTTCTCAAAGAAAACTTCTTTTAAACTATAAAAACATAAAAATGGCAAAACATTTTTTTGATATTAGTTTATTATTTTTATTTTAACCTAATTTTGAAATAAAAAAAAAAAATATGTATTTTTATTTTGGAAAATATAAAAAACAATTATTAAAAAAAGTTATTTTCGAATGTTTATAACATGGCAAAAAATCAAAATACAAACATATAAGCAAAATTAGTTAATTTCGAAAATTCCCAACTCCGTAAAAATCAATATTCGAGCAAAATTTGTTCGCATTAACAATTAAATATTAGGTTTTGAATAAAAATTTAATTTTTGAAATTATGTTCGAATTTTTCGAACATTTGCCTTTTTAATAACAATTTTAAATTATTTAAAAAAATAAGATTTTCTTTAATTTTTCCCAAAAAATTTGTTCAAATTTACAAAACTGATGAAGAAAAAAAAAATAATATTCAAAATTTTTTTTTGGATAAATTGAAAAAAATAGGCAAATATAATTTGTGTTAAATAACTCAAACACTTATATACCAAAAAGTTTTATATTTCCATACAAACTAAATGAATAAAAATATATTGATTTCTTTTTATTAATCTAGATCTGTTTTAATAATTAATCATATTTTTAAATATGTATATAATACAAATAAGCCAAAAAGCTGAATAAGAATTCAATACCCCAAAAATCGCCATACACTCAAATCAGTCAAGTTCAAGTTAAAATTAAGAAAATCGTCAAATCTGGCAATGCTAATTACAAACCTCCCTCTTAGGTTTAGCATTGAAAATCTTGTTGGTTTTGTTTTTATTTCAAAAAAAGGGTTCAAGAGAATGAGGAAAATGTTGAAAACAACAAGAACAAACTACAGTGAAATGTAATAAATATTCCATACTTTAATGCTCAGTTATGTGGAAAATTGCAGTGTAATTTATCTTTGCTGCCCGCTGCTATGAATTTCTTTTTTCAATTTTGAGTTTTGTTTACATTAAAGCTATAAACGAATTTGATTTCAAGTGTTGTTATACATCTTAACAAATATAAGTGCGTGTGCTTTTGTAAATATTAATTTGTTTGTTTCTTTTTTTTCAATTCTAGTCGGAATTTATATACATAAATATTATATTGAAATAAAAAAAACTTTAAGCAACAAATTTCAAGTGGCTGCAGTAATTAATCTAACAAATATTTCGAATTGACCAATGTAAGTATCTATTGTTTACTCTATTATATTATTAATAAATACATACAAATTAAAAAAACTAAGGTCCAACAAGATTGTATCTATCTATCCCTTTGGGTACCTCAAAAGGATTAATATAAACGGGCCTTTCATTGAACTGCTTGCAAATTTTTGGGATATCTGGAAATACTATGCATTCGAATTTGAAAGCTGGAACAATTTCTATTAAAATTATAATATTTAAGCCAAACTTTTTTAATCCTTCTTTAGGTAAGTTCTATAGGGTATTAAAGTCCACTTAATTGAGTTTTTAAGAATCGTATGAAAGGACTTATTTCTAAAAATGTTGGCCGCTTTAAATAAACTAATTGCTTCTTCTTGTATGTCTTTGATATAGTGGCATTAGGATCCTTTGAGTCAATAGACTTTAATAGCAAAGGTATGAGCAACTTTTATGCGTCTAATTTTTTTGCTTATATCAAGGAACATTACCTTTATAGAATGTCTTGTTATCAACTTATGTAGCGTGTAGTCTTCATGTTTTCTTTATACCATCTGAAAAAAAGGAGAAATCGATATTTTTTCAATCTAACTTCAATTGCCTTCGTTTGCTTTATTTTGTTCTCTACAAATCTTGGATGAAATTGTCTTTTTTATCTATATAACAGATTCTATAACTACATTTATTTAATATTATTTATATTTATAATGCTGCTTTAAGTTCATTTCACATTTTTTCACATTGTATTTTAGGTCGTACGTGTTATTTCAGATAATCACGTTTAGTTGTCACGTTTTTCGGCAGAGTTTTTGTTGTTTGCTTTTCCTATTTCTTCTTCTTAAAAAAAAAAAAAAAAAAAACGCAAAATAAAGTTAATTTCAACACTAACAGCAGCAAAAAAAGAAAGAACCACTTTGATGGGTTCAACAAACAAATTTCAAACATCTTTTTTGTTTTAGTTTTAGCAACATAATAAACAAAAAATTACAACGCAATTTTTCCGGTTTTAGCAGAAAGTCCTTTAAACAGGCATTAACACACAAAAAAATGGAATTTTTATTTAACATACAGGACGACATATTTACAAGAATTAGGGGTCTTATAAATCTTTTAAACTGTAAAACTCCACAATACGCACTTTATGTAGAATTGTTGTTAAACGCACTCTCTCCCTTTTCTCTCTAATTCTCTACCTCTGTTATTTTCTAAAACTAATAGATTTTGCAGGGCTGTTAATTCGTAAATTGTAGTGGCTATCAATTAAATGAATTATTTTTTCTTTATCTGAAAGATATTAAAAATAAAAGCCATTTAGACTTTTTGAAGCCGTCGGAAGTATAATAAAGGTCGCGGCGGCATGAGTTTCTTTTATTTTGGCAGTGTAGATGGTGGTTATAAAAAAGAAAGGCTTTAAACAATCTGAAATGAAAAAAATGATTGTCTTTAGGGGATTATTTAAATAGCCGATGTATACAAGCCGCTTGAAAATAGAGAGCTTTAGAAAGCGGCGGCTTACATTAAGGAAAACTTATTGGCTTAGTTCATTTTTTATCAATTTACAGTATAACCCGGTTAATTACCCCACGCTTAAATGCCTATCACTCTTATTTACCCTGAGTTTTAAGTCCCCGTTTGTTTTCATCCATTTTTCAAACAAAAATCCACGTTTAATTGTCATACGCTTAATTATCCAGTTCGGGTAACTGCCTTAAAAATTAAACTCCCAAAACAAAATTACATCTAAATTTCATTCGTTTAATTGCCTCAGTACTGTTTAACAATGCAACCAAGTTTACATGTTAATAATTTAAAAATATGTCCTAAAATTTTTTTAAAAATATTCCACAATTTAATATTTGCATTAAATGTTTTGAGGTTAAGATTCATATAAGAGTTATTTGTGCTATTTGAGTACATTTTGTCATCAAATTAATATAAAACTTTATCATGTTGATGACAACATTTCATTAAGTTATCGAGATTGGTTATTGCAATGATGACATTTTGTTATTAAACGTATGTTATTTTGTCAATGCATTGATGACATGTTGTCAATAAATTGATTCCAATTAATTATTCACCTGATATTAGTGCGCCATTAAATTTTTGGCTTTTTCTAATAAAATTGAAGCCAATTCGTCATTTCTTTAATGCCAATGTATCATTGCATTGGTGACAGTTTGTCATTTAATTGAGCACAATAAGTCCTTTATCCGATGCTACTGAGTCATCGCTCTGATGACATTTTTTTATGAAACTGACTCCAATTTTGCATATCTGTGATGCAAATGTGCCATCCCATTGATGACATAATTAAAGTAAAGTAATGTTAAGGCTAACATCAGAATGATGAAAAGTGTCATTGGGTCAAAAACGAAGGCACTTGTCATAGTACTGGGGCCTGATTCTGGCAGTCGTGATCGAGTAATTTCTCGATTCGAAAGCAATTTAATATCTAATTATTTCAGTCAATTCTGAACGAATTGGAATTATTTTTTCAGCGTTGTAAAGCATTTATTTGAGTTTCACAATACTGAAAAAATAATTTTGATTCGTTCAGTATCGACTGAGATAAAATTGCCTTCGAATCGAGAAATTACTCGATCACGACTGCCAGAATTAGGCCCCAGATGTCAAACTACATCAGCATTATGACGGTTTTTCTATCAGGATAAAATAGCTTGTATATTCTAGGGGTTGATATTTTAATGCTGTATGTTCAAATCTGAACCAACTCAATTAATTTGCAGTAAGATATTTTGGGCCTAATTGTTATGGCTTATGAACATAAAAAAAGAAGTTTGCATGCGGACTTTGTGATATTATTGACCGATTCTCACAATTTACATAGGTTTCGTTCTTATGACAATTAAAACGTATTTACCAAATTTTATCAAATTATCTTAAAATTGCAACTTGTACTTTACGCACAAGCCAGATGGACGGACGGACATGATAAAATCTCTTTAAAAAGTGTTTCTGAGTCGATCGGTATACTAAAAGATGCGTCTCTGTATGCGTCTATGTATCACCACAAATTTATATTTATTTGCTCTAGAACGGATAAATGTGTATATTGTTTCTGCCTTCATTGGTCGCACAAGGAAAAACATGCGATTGCATATTTACGGTTTCCCTGATCATACGTTTGTATGTATGAGTACGCTTTTTTTATACGTAGGATATCAAAAAGCATTTCAGAAAAAATTCAATACGGCAAATCCCATGTTTTTTATTGCTATCTCGTTAGATTAGCTGATACATGTAAAAATTCCTAAGTCTTTACTTTTTTTCCTACATCAAAGTTTAGGTGTCTTGTAAATAAATACGTTTAATTACCTCTCTGAGGTAGTTAAACGTATTCTTATAATTACCTCAACGAGGTAGTTAAGCGTATTCGTTTAAATGCTTTCCCCGCATAATTACCCAAAAATACTAGCATTTTTGGCGAGGTAATTATCCGTGGAATATGTAATATCGGCGTTCATTGTTAAAACTGCTCTAGGTGGGGACGCGTCTCGCGCGTCATTGCCATTAATTCTTGAGGGCAATCAGTCTCTGTTTGCCTGCTTTAGCGAGTTTCACGTTTAATCCACATTGGCAGGGTTCCCAGTTTTATTTTATACCTTAACCCCAATTTACGAATTTTTATCCACAAATATCCCCACAGAGCCGAAAAAATAAAATAATGTTATGTTATTAAAAGTAATTTTATTTTTAAGTTACTCGAAGTAACTTAAAAAGCCGCACAAGAAATATATTTATGCATGAATGTTTGTTATTTCAAAAACTTCTGGTTCATCAGCCAATGCAATTTTGTTTTACATGTTGTTTGTATTAAAAAGTGTTAGCATTTAAGAGGATGGAATAAATTTGTCACAGAAAGCTGAATTTTTTTGAAAAGTGTGTATTTATTATAAGAAGAGCTTCTTATAACTCATACTCCATTATGTTGCGAATTTTGGTTTTAATTATATTTTTTATAGAAACAAGCGTTACATGTTAGTACAGAAAGGATACTTAAAATTATTTCAGCAAGCTCTTGAAAAGGTATCGAACCGCCAGCGACTTTGTATGACAAAAAACTTCGGACCAAAACAACTTCAATTTGTACCAGAGTCTTGACCAAACCGGTCTTGCCATTACACAAATTGTGTAATAAATAATATATAATCCCATAAACCCCCAGCGAAAAAGTGCCTTTTCTCCAAAAATCCCCTGGGGACTTACAGTTTTTTATGCCCGTAATTTCTACAAAAAGAAATCTAGCAGTGCATAGAAATCAATGATGTAAAAGCTCTCATATTTTAAATAAAAACTGAAGGATAAAACATCTACGCTAAATAAATGTTGAAATAGGTAAAGATAACTGTTAGGTAATCAACACGACCAGCTTTCTTTTTTAGAAATTACGGGCATTAGCGTTCGACAATATCTAATTGTTTTTAACCTTACTTTTTGCAAAGTCATGGAGAAGCAACAAGAACTCATTAAAGGGGCTGACCTTGGAAGTTTCGGCTTACTACATGAAGGCATAAGAAGCGGACTTTGGCAGTTTCGGCTTTCTACATAAAGGAATATGTCGTTCGATAGCTTGTGAAGGAGGCTCATCGGTTGAAGGCTTTGTGAATATTTCGAGTCCAAATAATTTCGCTTCATCAGTTTTGTTGTTGAAAAGGGAACGTTTTGTTGTTCAAACAAACTTATAGCAGGGCTGGGGCATTTATTTTGTTTAAATGATTATGAAGCAATTGGTGTTCTTTAAACCAGCTTACGTTAAGAAGTTTTCGACAGTGGCAGCTAAAATTTTGGTTTTTTAATGTCTAGCATATCAAAATATAGTAGAAAAATTTCTTGCCAGCATAACTTTATTAGATCATTAGCTTAATGTAAACCTATTTATATTAATAAATTATAATAAAAACTTTAGGACTTTAAAACCGGCAGCACAATAGTTTTTTGTAACGAATCAAGCTAAAGAGTTTTTTTTTTGCCCAAAGTCATGCACTTATTTTTATGGGCCCCCAAAGATTTGGGGCCTCGGTGTCATTTTGTCAAAAGAGTGATAATTTTCTCAGGCTCATATCTTGCAAACCGTTCGGAATTTTGATTTATCCTCTGAGACAAAGTGGTAGCTCTTGCCATAAAGAACAAAAATTGTGAACATATAAAATCCAAAAAACTTCATATTCAAGATTAAAATCGCAAAAAACCTTTAAAAATTCGATTTTTTTACCTTTTTTTCCCTGTTCAGGTCCATAGGTAGCAAACCGTTCAACATTCAAGGAAACAGTCAATTACAAAAATGTACCTAAGATCTCAATTAACAACTTTCTAGAGCAAACGAACTTCCTAGGAGTGATTCTTAGGGTATTTTTTTGGTCTTTTATCACGTAGTGGTGTCCGTATATGGATATTTTTCCATGACTTAAAAATTTACACACAGTGTTATACAACGAATACGACGATACCACGAGCTTGTGAATTGAACATATCGATATCAGCTGATTCAGTGCAGCGATGCATTTTCGAGCTGACACTATTTTGACGGCGGTTGCTTACTTCATTATCGAATCAATGATGGTTGATGTCATCATTTTGGTTTAAGACTATCGAATTGTAAACTTTTTAATGCCGCCGGCTAACACTTTTCTTATGAGAACAAATCCAAAAGGAATGTTTTTGGCTGCTTAATCTCATGCGAAATTTTGTCATATGGGCATTTCCGCCAAATGGTCCACCGTGACCGAAAATTTAAAAGTTATTAAAATCTGATTATTTTACGAAATTGTTATGAAGAAATATTTAGATTTTACTAATTTTATAAATTTACCCATAAATTTGTTCACTTAGATGAACAATCAGACTGCAAAGTTGCGCAAACGTACTTTCTTATTTGTGAGTATGTTTTATTGTATATTTTCTTTAATATTATCTTCCTTAAAAGAGGTGATTTTTGATGAAAATTATTCAAAAAAAAATTTCTTACATGGTCTGTAATCTAAGGAAGAGTTCGAAGAGAAATATGTTATTCGAATTAACGGTAAATTTTTATTTTGTATTAATCATTATTCAGTTAAATTATTGTGGAAAAAATTTCACGTTCGAACTGTCACGTATCGAACCAGATTTTAGCTTAAACAAAAAATAGTACAGACGATTTTGGAACCAAACCAAAGACATTTTAATGTTACATTGCTATGTAAAATTCTGAAAGTAGTTTGACTAAAAAATTGTGCCAGGTTTCGCTGAACTACAACTTTTTATACATGGCCACAAAAACTACTTCTATTTTTTTCACGTTCGAACCGCTACTTCTTTTGCCATTATCTTTGACCTAGAATCGCGCCCCCCAAAAACTTTAGCATACATAATAGTGCTTTCTTAGTGCTATAATTTAAGGGTTAAAAGAACGTAAAAATATTTGTTGTTTAAAATGTTGTTGCATTTTTGATGCGTACGACTGTCACGTTCAACACTTTGGAATTACCCATATAACTTTACAGCGGGGGCATCAGGGTTGTTAAAAGCATTATAAAAATAACTTGTTTTTTAAGCCGCCGCAGCATAAAAAAAGTTGTTTTTTGAAGACATTTAAATTTTCTTTTCAAACAAATCTAGTAAAAAAGTTTTCCGGTGACATTGACTTAGTACATTTTTATACAATCCAATTCTACGTCGGCGGTTTAATTTTGGCTTAGGAGATTTTAAAGTAGCATTTTTAAGAGACTTGTTTTTAAGCCGACCCAGGTTGATATTTTTTTGAAGGCAATCAAATTTTCTTTTCAAATAAATCTGGCAAACAAGTTTTTCGGTGGCATTAAAATTTTTTTTAATCAAATTTTGCGTCTGCGGCATCATTTTTGTTTAAGAGTTTTAAAGCCGCATTAAGTGGGAAATTTTTTGAATATGGCGCCCTGTAAGACGTTTAATACAAGAAAAAAGCTATATTCTGACATTACTAACTTAAAGCATTTTGAAAAGAGTAATTTTCGAAACGTGAACAGTGGCGTTTTTAGGCCGTTAACGGTTTTGATATCGGCTTCTTTTCAAAATAAAGGGTGGTTAAATTGTAAGGACCGATGTTGAACGTGAACCACACCTAAACGACAAGTTTTTTTCCGAATTTTATTTGACATTTCTCTATTTCAGACTTACTCAATTTGAACCATGGAGAGATACACAATCCAACAACGTGTTAAAGTTATCCAGACTTATTATGAAAATGGATGATAAATTTCGAAGAAAATCATCTTCAGTGATGAGGCACATTTTCACCTCAGTGGATTTGTCGATAAGCAGAATTTCCGCATTTTGGCGAATAATAATCCAAGAGTGATTGTCGAAAAACCAATGCACCCACAGAGAGTGACTGTTTGATGCGGTTTATGGGCTGGCGGCATCATCGGGCCGTATTTTTTCCAAAATGAGGCCGGTCAGGCAGTTACTGTGAATGGTGTTCGCTATCGTGAGATGATAACGAACTTTTTATGGCCCGAATTGGAAGATATGGATGTGGACGATATGTGGTTTCAGCAGGACGGTGCCACTTGCCACACAGCTAGCGAAACAATGGCTCTTTTGCGCAACAAATTCAATGGCCGTGTTATCTCACGTAATGGCGATGTCAATTGGCCGCCAAGATCATGTGATTTGACACCGTTGGACTTTTTTCTTTGGGGTTATTTGAAAGAAAAGGTGTACGTCGATAAGCCAGCAACAATTCAAGAGCTAAAGGATGAGATAATTCGGCACATTAACGGCATAGAACCTCCATTATGCCTCAGGGTCATCGAAAATTTGGACCATCGGATGGAGGTGTGCCGCCGTGGTCGCGGCGCCCATTTGGCCGATATTTTGTTCCATACATAATTGAGTAATACCAATATATCATTATAAAATAAAATTATAATAATTTCCTAAATAGTTTGTGTTTTATTCAAAATCAACATCGGCCCTTGAAATTTAACCACCCTTTACTTATCGGCATAGTTTAGTTGGCTAAGGTGCAGCTAATTTGGAACTTAGATTTATATATAATATTTTTAAACAGATAATAGATTTTTGAGAGGAATGTAAAAAAATTAAGCGTTTCCTAAACCGCTGTAATTCGGAAGCTTTCTTGTTTTAATTTTCTTTTGGTTTCAATGTAGGCGCCTTTGAAAAAGTCTTGTTGTCTTGGAATATAAACTTTTTAACGGCGCCGTCAACAAGCCGTTAGCAGTTTAAAAAACGGCGCCTTTTGAAACTTGTTAGAGCTTAAGTTTTTCAACTTTTCAAAAGCAGCAGCAACTTTTAAAAGTTGTTACTCGTAATTGCGGCTTCTTTTTAAATTCAATCAACTTTATGACAATCAGCTAAGGACTTCAAAGGAAACAAGGAAAGTAAAAACAACTTTTTTGAATAAATTTATATTATCCAAAACACATTAAGTTTTCTTTTTATCTTGCTTAATATTTACGCACTTTCTAGCATTATTCTTTCGCAAATGTTGTTTAAACTTAACGCACCTATGTAAACATTAATACATACTAAAGTAGCCAAACGGCCAGCCAGCCAAGTCATTTATTCATTCAATCTGTCAGTTTTTGTAAAGTTCCTTTTTTTTTTTGAAGTCCTATGTCCTGTTTGTTCGTGTGTGTGTATTTTGAGTTTTTATTGCTTTTGATTAAGTTTTTCATGTCGCTGTCTGCGTATGAGTCTGTGTTTTAATACAACTGGGAATTGTTGTTGTTGCATGTTGAAGTTATTGTCCTGGCTGTTGTTATCCTTAAACAAACAAAATTGAAGCACGTGTCGTACAAAATTGGTTTTCTCTACTTTTGTTTTGGTTGTTTCATTTTTGTATTCATCCGTTTTGGATGTTATTCAAAGTTAAACTTTTGCATTGTAAATAATTACAAGGAAAAGAGTAAAGTCCTGTTAACAAATTATTGAAAAGCCCTGACATGGGCAATACAATGTTCAAGCTAAAACATGTGTGTTTGTATAAACTAAATACCATAAAGACAACATGAAATTATATTATTGATTTTTATTTTATTTTTCTCTATTTTTTTTTTTATTAGTTACTCTAAAAATTTATTTTCAAAGTTTATGTCATAAGGATAATGTAGGCGACTGAAGGTGTGGATGTGTTTGTGTTAGTTTTTTTTATCCTTGAAAATGTTTCCCCCATTTTATGCTATTTCTTGAGTCGTCAATGTCTTTAACAGGCGCCAGTTGTATTGCTATATGTATGACTGTGGAATGATAAGAACTTCACCACACACAATCGTCTTAAGTTAAGTCATAATAAGGTACAGTCTGTAGTAGAATTGTTCGTTCAGTTTATCAATTATTGGGTGGGTTTTTTTACTTTACTAAAGTTTTTTTTTGGTTTATTTCTTTTGCGATTATTTGAAGAGTCTTTCCTACATACATACATACATATCGTTAGCTAAAATGCAAAAAGACGTAACTAACAAAAAATTTAAAATCGTGTTTTTGATTGGTTATTATGAATGCCATTGAACTACATGTCTTGACAAAGTTTTACGCTTCTGCGATCAAAAATGACGCTTTTATTAGCAAAAAACAAAAGGACGTAACTACAAGAGTAATTATTTTATAAATGAAAAATTACGTAATTACCCATTTTTTTTTTACAAAATATAATGAAATGGTTTCCTTTTAATAATATTTGAAGAATTCCATGGATGACTTAGCAATGCATGTTTCCTGACATGTTTGTAGTTTTCATTTTATAAAGTTTTTTGCTTCTCCTGTAAAATAATATTTTTGTTAGTTACGTCTTTTTGCATTTTAGCTAACGATATATTTTGTCGTCCTTTTTTAATTTTGTAATGACAGTGCGTCAAACAACTTACAACTATATTTAGAGTTGACAAAAAATCAACCAATTGTAGCCGGGACTGTAAGAAAAGATAAACTCACTGTTTATTGTTGTTGTTTTTGTTTAAGCTTTGATAGTATTACAAGTCAAACTGTGGCTTATAATTCTTATTCGCTTAACAGTTTTATATGTGTAATATCTTTAGTTTTTCTAAATTTTTTGGATGAAGCTTCCTGACGATCTGGCCTAAGCAACCAGTGAAATGCGCATAGGAATAGCTTATCATTTAACAATAAATTTCAGTTTATCAATAGCATGAAATGGGAATTTAGCACATTTAAACGAGAACTTGTTAATTAATTTTTTGAATCCCAAGAAAAACTTTGAGACTCTTCTTTATTTAACATAAAAAATTCATATTGTTTATATTTCAAAATATAACTGTAACAATAATCTTGTGGTATGAAAAAGTAGTGGAATTTCTTAAAGAAAAATCCTTCAACACTTAATGTAAATAAAGTCAACCGTGTCTTAATTTTTGTACCCAACAGTAAAACTTAAATAGTTATTTAATAGTTAAACTTTTCATTATCATGTACGCACTCCCGAAAAATATACCACCCACATTTTATGACGTTGATTTACGTACCAATCGCTTTTAACAAGTTCTTACGTAAACAATGTACAGTGGTACAATAAAAATAAAAGTTTCTTACTTTTAGATATTTAATACGATTTCAATTTCAAACTTAAAAGACATTCCAGGAGAGACGGCGTGGCGTGAGAGCTCAAATTTTCTAACAATTTTCTTTTATGGTTTTTTATTTGTTGTAAATAAATTATGTGAAATAAATTAGTTGATTAATTAAATTTAAAAAACTTTAAACAAAAAATTTCTTTTGTTCTAGAAATCTGTCTCGTAAATATGTGGCTTCTGTCCCACTATGTAGCACTTGTTAGTTCATAAATAATACACGTAAAAAAAAATAAAGTACCAAAACAATGTTGTAAAATTCTCAGCAAATATAAAGCCATAAAACAATGAGGTTGCATTTTTTTCACAAGTTGCTGTAGGAAATTGTAAATAAACCAAACTATTTTATTTTTTCAAGGCAGTCTGTCAAATTTATTAAGACGCCAAACTTTGAAAAATTTTAAAGGGGAAAAATGATTTTATAGCAACTTCTTAATCTTTAATTGATAAAATCACTCATGAAAAAGCACTCATTTTTTTAATTGCATTTATTATAAATTTTACTACACTTCCAATCACTTATATTGTAAAAACTGCACATTTAAAATTTCATAGGCATCTTTTAAAAAATTGTGTTATGCTAAATTTATTTTCAGAAAAGTTACTTTGAGCGAAGAAATTCTTAAAAAAAAAAAACATTTCCAAAATGCCTCTCAAATCTTAAACCTTTTTAAAGAAACATCCAAAAAAATATAATTTTGACAAAGAAAGAATTACTATTTAAAAAAGTACTCTTTAAGAAGTACTTTTTTAAAAGTAACTTTTGAAAATTTTATTAAAAAACTAAAAATACCTTTTCAAATAGTAATTTTTTACCTTTTCTGAAAAGTACCCTTTGAAATTTTTAAATAAAAAAAACTGAAAAAGTACTTCTTAGAGAATAACCTCTTGATAAGTACCCTTTAGAAACTTTGTTAAAAGATACCTTTAAGCAACACATTTATGAAAATATCGTAATTTTTTTTTTACTTTAAAAGTACTAATTAAGTAAAAAAAAATTTTTTAACGAAAATAAGTCTTTAAAAAATTGTTTTCCAAACGCGCTTTCAAAAAACTAAAAAGATGGAAAAAGGTACCAAAGGTACTTTATAGGAAAGCGTACCGTTTCAAATAAAAAAATTTAACATAAAGAACCTTGTTAACAAGAATTACCTTTAAAAAAGTACTTTTAAAAATTTAATATAAATTATTGAATTTCTGAAAAGTAGATGTGAAAAAGTACCTTTGAAAATGTAAGAACCCTAAATGTACCTTAAAAAAAATAGGTCTGAAAAAAGTACCTTTTTCAAAAAAAAATTGTTGTTAAAAGCCACCCTTTTAAAAAAATTCTTTTTTGAAAAAGTACGTTTTAAAAACATAATTGTTTTACTTTCTAATAATAAAATTCTACCAGAATCAGAGAAAATAAATATAATCTAAATTATATAAACTGAAATCCATCTTTGTTTGATTGTTCTGTTGAGTTAACAACTAAATGATGTTATTAGATCATAAATATTTTACAAACAGGCACATGTAAAGACACAACTATACACCCACACGAAATCTGACATCCTTTCCAAAACACACATATGGACATTTCCATGAGATTGTTAAGCACGACCCCAAAAATAAAAACCCTTGAAACTTTTTTCATAATATGGCATAAAAGAAAAAGACAAAATGTTGTGCTGGTGGGTCCAAAATTATTTATTAGTTGTATATCAACTACCTTCCTTAAACCATTTAGGGCTAAAAAATCATAGCAATTTAAACTCTCTTTTTGGTTTAAAACAACAACAAATCTATAAATCAGTAAACAATTAAACAACTACCAATACGGACCATTCAAATTTGAAAAGATTTAGCGTAGTGCTGCCAAATGGGACCCTGATTTATAGTTGTTGAGTTTAAAAAACATATACATTTAAGTTTAGTTTAACTAAACGAACGTTCAAACATTCACTAATTTATTAGCCATTTAAGTCAAATAAATCTCATACAGATGAAGATATCTAAATAATATTTGGCACAAATAACTTTTATATAATTTTTAACCTGATAACATAATTTTGTTCTAACTGCTCCATAATTTTTGATTGGTCCAAATAGGGTATACAATCGAAAATTGCTTTTTAAATACTGTGGTGTAGGGTATCATATGGTTGGGTTTGACTGACTATACTTTCCTACGTGTTTATTTTAACTTTTTGTATAGAGATGTTAACAAAACATATATTTCATATTTTTTTAAATACTTTAAGAGAAAAATTTGTCATGTACGGTATGTCACGAACGAAACTAAGGTGCCTATTATGAACTAAATTCGATTTTCGACAGCAGTCGAATTAGCTGATCGAACGAATTTTCAGTTGGTATTATGGCGCGCATTCGATAAAAATTTAGTATTGTGATTTTGTTAATTCACAGTAGTACATTTTCGATCAGCTGTCACTTAAAATAAAAAATTTTTGTTTAAAAATTTAAAAAAAAAAAATTAAAGTAAAACGTGACCACGGCGGAATTATGATTTTTTTCAAATAATTTGGCTTCAATGGCATTTCATACCACTTTTTTACATGCTGATCTTTGCTGCAAATCATTTGGTCAAAAAAGAATTTTGTTCCATAAGCCATATGAGCGTTCCCAATTGCTGTTTATGACGTTGGACTTGCATGAAATGAACAAAACTGATAAAGAATATGTTATTTGGTATACGAACACAAACAAATTTACAAATAGTTACATTTTCAACAAGTTTTTTACATTTATTTGCACCGTCGAAAGCAAATTGGTTTTCGTTGAAAAATTCGATGCGCAACGAAATTTTCGACAGTGCTGCCAACTCATAATACCAAATTAACATTCGATAGCCAGAGAAAATCGTTTGTTACTCATAATAGGGGCCTTAACTTCGTTTATTATAAAGCCATCCAAACATTTTTTTTATTACGTATTATAAATGAAAAATATTTTATTTTAGAAAATCAAAAGAGAAAAATCCGTCACGTACGGTATGTCATAAACGAAATAAGCTTTTATTTATTACTAGCTGGACCCGGTCCGCTTTGCTGGCCCCTAGTAAAGATTTAAAATTTTATAATATATGAACGTGTTTAATTGATTTTCAAAACAATAAAAAAAAAATAAAATAATAAATGTTTTACTTACCAGCAAATGCTATTAGATTCTTCATTTTTGTTTAAAATTATTGGATACCCTAACCGCGTATTTGAAAAATATTTATGGAAGTGGAAATAGACTTTTGTAAACTAAAATTAACATAAATGTTTGGAATAAAACTGGCTATTAAACCATATAATTTTTTTTTTTTCATTTTGGTGATTTTAGCGTATTTTAGTAAATTACCGCTGAATTGATAAATGTATATTGATAAAGATTTAGTGACATACCATGCATCTAAATTTTAAAACATTATGTTTAGCGATTACGACGAAAATGACAAAAATATAAAAACGTGGTGCCGTCTATCGGATAAATACGAAACTCCACAGAAACACTCCTCATGCCTCATACATCAAACACAAAAATTTTGGTCAAAGTCGGTGCAGTAGTTTTTGAGTTTAGCGATTACAAACAAACACGTCTCTTTTATATATATAGAAGATAGAAGATAAAACCATATATTTTTTTTTAATTACGTATTATAAAGGAAAAATATTTTTTTTATGTAAGAAAATATTTTTACGTTCAGCTCAAAATCACTTCCGTGTTATGTCAGGTACGATATGCACCTATTCGCTCGAATGTGTTCATTTTTTTTTCTCAAATATAGTATCTTCTTAATAAAACATAACAATAAAATTGTTATCCAGTTACCACTTTATTTGCTAAATCTCTACCTCTCCGAAGGCATATAAATTTCACGTACGATGCCATGGAAATGCCCATATGCAAACATTTATAAAAGGAATTTGTACAAAAACAAAAACATTTATGAGCCTTAAGGCTCCAAACAGGAGCTTTTAGGAAAATAAACAATAAAAAGAATTATTAAATAACAAACAACAAAAAAAAATATTTATAGAAAATAAAATAACGAATGAATAAATGTACAAATACATAAAAAAAAATGGAAGGAAGGATAACTAACAAGTGAAATAATAAAATTAATATTATTTTCTCTGTATGCGTGAGTTTATGTTGGTATTGTTGTCGTTAAAAAAAAATAAACAATATAGTTATATATGTATTGCCGATAGCAAAATAAAAAAAAAAATACAATATTTACTCTACTTTATGTACATTCGCATGACCATTCGTAACGATAAGTTAAGTAAAGTTTTATGTTTCGTGGTGAAGTTTGCACAGGATGACTCATATTGTGGAGGACAAGCAATTTAACTGAGACACCCACAAATGCAGTATTTGCAAAATAGCACATTTACTTGTACTCTGACGCCTTAATTAACAAAAAACGAGAATTAAGAATTGGAGAAGTTATGTAGGGAAGACTGTTGTTGTCCTTGGATATTGAATAATAAAATATTGATACAAAATTTTATGAATACTGAGTGAGTATTTCTTATTTTTTTAAAAACACTGTGCTTGTTGAAAAAAACTGACAAGCGGGGCACCTGGCGTTTTAACCTAATTTGGGTACGATGAATCCTGTGATGCTAACCATTTTTTAGGTAGCTATTGTTTTCGAGATATACCGTTATTTCGAAAATAATAGAGGTTGAACAACATATATTCGCGTAACTTTAAAACGGTTTCGTTTATTGAAAAAACTTAAAAAAATTCTGCAATAAAATTACCTTTTCTAGTAAGCGCAGTAGGTTTAGAAACATAATTTCAAGGTGGTGTCGGAACTACAACAATCCAAAAACAACAGAAGCAACATATGGTTTTTGCATTGCATTGTTAGTGCTTAAAGCTCGAAATGTCAACCGTTCTTAGCAAAACACTAACAAATCAAAACCAACAAGCTCGAACTCTTAAAATCAGATGCCGTTTCGACACCACCTGTAGCCTTGCATAATTTTTTTTTTTAACAAAAAAAGTAATTTTTCAGCAAAATTTCGAAATTTTTGTTTTTTAAAAATTTATAAAAAATTGGAAAATGATATGCTTCTAATTTTTTTCTACACGTATAGAAAATAAAGTTCCAAGCAAGCCATAAATGATTAAAATTGCTCTGCAGCTTTTAATTTTATTCACAAAAGATGAACAGTTTTAATTAAACTTAAGAATTTCAGAAAACGCCATATTTGTTTGGGGACCCCTCTAAGGGGTGGAGATAAAGGGCAAGTATGTCTTTAGAAAATGTTAAGAACGCTGTTCATGCTATACAAATATTGCGGCTTAATGAAATTCTTAAATTTGGCCCCAGCAGCGCCTAGGATGCCCCCAGACGGCTCAAATATATGACAAACCCCACTTTTAGAAAAGTGACAATAAATTCTTTTGTCAATGTGGCATCACCGACAATATGGCATTTGTTTTGAAAGCAGCGTTACCATTTGTCAAGTTTTAACTATTTTGCAAAACTTTTTTTTTAAATTGCTGCGGAGTTAAAAAAAACGGATGTTATCATTTGAAAATTTTACATGGGGTCTTCACCTGACAATTTTTGGTGTACGTCTACCCGCTGTCTCTATTTCTATTTTCAATGCAGGCTAGAAATATATTTAAGAAAAGTCCCATAACTGCAAAGGAGTCACCTCTAGGGGGATAAAATGTATTTATAACCAACCTCCATTGGTTTTGTCCTAAACATTTTCCCAAAACATACTTGCCCTATACCTCCACCTCCAAGGTGGGCTCCCTTACAAATATGGCGTTTTATTCTTTGCCGAAGGTACTCCAATGCCGAAGCTGCCTCAGTCTACACTAAGCATTTCATAACAATCAGTTTATTCTGTTTTTGTTCAGTAAATTAACTAAATTTAAATAAATAATTGCAAAAAATTTCGACTTCAGTTCTAGTTTAGTTCTCGTTCAGTTCTAGTTCCGTAATAGCTTAGTTCCAATTTGGTTAAATATAAAATAATGAATGAGCAAAATTTTCGTGAAAGAGGTGACTTTTTTCGAAGACTTTTACTGAATGAGTATATTTTTGTAGAAAAGGTAACGTGACTTTTTGTATAAAGTTAAGGAAAATATGAATTTCTTTTAAAAAAGCTATTTTTCGTTTGCTTTAGTTTTCTCATGTTTCCTTGATTATCACAATTGAAAATGATATCATCATCTTTATCACAATCATCATCAATTTTGTGAATCTTTTATTTAAGTTTTTCTTTTTCGATTTTATTATTTTATTTGTGTATCTATCAAAAAAAAAAACTTTATTTGATATCGTTCTGAGTAAAAATGTATTAAATTCATGACTCATCTTGCCACATCATTTGCTGAATAAAATATTTTTTTATTTAATAAAGAAGAATTTATCATACAAAATTTATGCTTAACACACTTTGCTACTGTCTGTCCTTTTGCTCTTCTTTTACTTCTTTCAGTCTTTTGACTATATTTCTCTCATATTTTTTCAGCTTTTTTTTATGACGCTGTTGATTGAGGTTTTGTTGCAGGTTGGTCATACAAAACTTAGTTGTGTAGTTGTTGTTGTTGTTGTCTTTTAAAAATTTCCTATTATGTTGTTGTTGTTTTTTTATTTTTTTTAAATAATGACAAGATGTCGGATATAACCTTTTGACATTTGTATACAATAATAAAAACAACATACAATTTCTTTGTAAAATCTACGACGGAGTTGACTTCCATGACTGTGTCTGTTTTCTATTTGAATAATAATAAGAAAAAATGTATATAAATATTTAACTACATTTCAGTTAAAGTAGTTGCAATATGAGAAAAATGCTCAAAAATTTACTTTAAAACATTTTTAGAGTACTTTCAATGAAAAAGTATTAAAAGGTTCCATAAATATTTGATGAGTTAAATAAACAAACTTTCAAAGTGAAATGCCAAGGAATTCGTTTGATTATAAATTTGGCTTTTAAAAACTTAATAATTATGTAAACGTTTTATTACAGTTAGGTATATCCCGATAGTTCGTAATCGCAAGGGACCAGCAATTTGTTAATAATAACAAGGATTTTCGATTTAACGGAATTTCGGTTTAGAGAGGTTAAATAAGAAAAAAAACCAATTAACGACGAGGTGTTTCCATTAAAAAAAAAAAAAAAAACAAAAATCCATAAAAAAATTAAAAGTAAATCCATCTTAACCTCCAAATATGCTATATACAAACATGTATGTATACATATCGTACTATAAATCATAAACAGGCACAACTCAAAATTAAAAAATTTTTGGAAGAGGCAAACAAGTGGCTTTAAAACATGGTTTGTTACAAATAATTGAGATTTTCGATTAAACGGGGTACGAATTATCGGGATTGTACTGTATTTACAAACGATTTTGAATAACGGCCAAAATGGAAATTAAAATTGTTTTTTTTTTTTTTTTGCAAAACTGATTTATTTTTTTAATATTTTTTTTCTTCAAATAAAATGTTGGAATTATTTATTTTTCATAAATTAATATGAAAGTAAAGTAAGAACATGTAACAGGAAGATACAAGATATTCTGGTAGTGTGCAATCGCTTTTCAAAATATCTAAACATTAAGGTGGATCGAAAAATAAGTTGAGCCAGTTACCCCCTTGCATTAAAGATAAGGTAAAAACAGTTTCAGAAATATTTTTTTAAATTTTTTTGTCACGCCTCTGAATACCGCCCTTTTAGTTTTTTGTACACTCGGAAGCCATTTTTAGTTCGATCACAACATGATGCATATCGTAATATATGGCTTGTCTTTTACTTAATTTTTTTCTTTTGGTGACTTTTAAATCTGACATCAACTTCTGGGCGCCAGTTGTGCCATCTTTGATTCTTCCCCCTCCCCTCTTGTGACCAATTTTTTGCACCTGGTTAGAGGCCTTCTTATCAGTTTTCGGAAATAAACAGCAAATTATTTAGCGTTCAGCTCACACACCCATGCACGATATCTATTTTTTTAGTGTTTGTGTAGACGAACACAACCCTTAATACCGTTCTTGACAATTTTCAAGAAAGAGCCGCACATTATATAGTGTTCTGTTCTTCGTTAAAAAACAGAACAATTGTAGTGATACTGTAGACAAACATTATATTTTAATGTTCTATAATGTTTCTTTTTTTACATTAATGAAAAAATGAACAAACAAAAATTTTTAGTAGCGACCGTAACACGAACAGCTTGTGTTTGTATTTTGTAAATGTTTTGTTTGTGTAAAATTATTTTGCTGGCTTTTTGTTATTTTTCCGTATGTTTGTTTTGTTTTTGTAAAAAATGTTGAGCAGAACCGAACACAATGAATTTTGTGGTTTTTAGAAAAAAAACCGAACGGAATTAAATGTTCTCATGACTTTTTGTTGAGTTGGATAAGAACAGTATTATTTTTGTGTTCGAAAGATGACAAACAGGGAAGGAAACGTTATTTTTTTAATGATTTTCTACACAAACACTATTAGCGTACCGAACCAAACACTAAGGAGCGATATTTAGTGTTTATTTTCGAACACTGCTTCTAACACTTGGCATTTATGGCGCCTGTTTTTAGAAAATAAAAATAAAATTTCGTGTGAGAAATTTTATTAAAAACAACAATAAAATACAAAAATTTGTTTTTGTTTTCCATATAATTTCTCACACGACTGCTTGTTTTCATTTTCTAAAAACAATCAGAAAGAGTAATTTTTATAAAAAAAACGTGTGATTTTTTTTTTTTTTTTTTGTCAAAAATGGACTTTTTGGAAAAAGTTAAGTCTCGGTGGTGCCAACTTAGCCCTTTTTTGGGCTAGATTTAGCCGTTTTAATGTACCTTAAACGCGAAAGAAAAAATTTTTTTAGACCTAAACTAAAAAACGCGTATTTTCGGCCCTTTTTGTTATTTTTATTTAGCCCTGTTTTGCTTTTTTTAAGGGGACTTTTTCATGAAAGTGAATTTATTTAACAATAAAATTTTAAATAAAATTTTGAATACATGCAAGAGCCAGCCTAGTTTAAATTAAATAAAGTCTGAAATGTTCAAGCTACTGAAAAATGGCATGAAAACGTTTTAAAACCGTCCTCTTTTTTATTTAGCCCTGTTCAGCCCGTTTTTTATATGTGTTCACGCATTTAATGCCCAAAGAGTTGGTACCACTGCTTCTTCTAAATATTTTGTAAAAAGTATGACTTTTTTGTAAAATAATATTATGTAAAAAAGTATATTTTTTGTGAAGGAGTGACTTTTTTATTTTAAAAAAGTGAATTGTTTTTTGTAAAAAATTACTTCTTTTGTAAAAAAATATCCTTTTCTATGATAAATTTGACTTTTTTGTGCAACATAAAGAAGTTTTGTATTAAAATTTCTACGTTTTTAAAATGTTTATGCTATTGCAAATTTTTTTAAATAAAAAACCAAAACTTTTCCAAATTTGGGAGCCCCTTTATGGCATTAAGTTCCGGACGAAATTTAAATTTTAATGTTTGCTTAAAATTTTAACAAAAATTTAATTGAGTGGTTGGTTCTATCTTTGCCAGTTTTTGTATTATTAATTATTATTAATTTTTGGATTATTTTAGATGGGGTTTGGTAATAACCTTACATTACAAAGTAATGCTGATGACAATAAACCACTTTTTCTTTAATCTGAAATTCATTTTCTCAAAGATAAACATCTCTCTTATTTCTTTTATTTTGAAATTGCATAAAAAGAGCAAGGAATTCAATGGAAGTGAAACAATTTTGTTAACAAAACTTAAACCCTCTCTTCGAATGAGTCAGATGGTCTACTGATTTCTTCTTCCTGTTTCAAAAAAAAAAAAAAAACAAAAAAAAATTGTTAAATCTGATTTTCCATTTCCCATTCATAAGAATTTTCTTGTTTTTGTTGTGTTACAGTATTTGATTTTGTTTTTATTGCTTTAAAATTTTTATTACTTTTATTTACACGTTTATTTTTTGCTGTTGTTTTCTTTTAACAAATTTAACAAAAATATTTTTTTTGCTGTTCTTTGTTTTTGCAAAATCATTCATGCAGCATGTAGCAGCATAAATTGTATGGCATAAATAAATCTGTTGTGGTACGTGGTAAACACTGTTGCCAACTTTTTTTGAACATTTCCCGCCAAATCGGAGTTCAAAACCGCTAGAAACCGCTAAATATTTCATTTAGCGGGAATTTTTTTAAAAATACCTCTAAAACCTAAACATTTTTATAAGTTTTATATAAATCTAGATATAGGCTGATTTTTCAAACGTATATGACTTTCAAATTACGTTGCATACTAAGGTTTCCAACTTCCCTATTTATTTTATTTCCAAAAATCAAATAAGTTAGAGTTATGTATTCAGCTGTGCCGAATCTTTGATACACTCCACCAACAGTTAGAATATTCCCGGAGTGGTCTTTATATGGGACATATGGTAAATTATAGGCCGATATTTGAACAAGTAATTTATAGTCTTGTAAAACTTTGACTGACCAAATGTTATTATAATAGAACACAGATTGAGAGCTCTACGGTTCTACGCGTACTAAAGCTTTTTCCGAGAGTAGGGTTTATATGAGGCCAATGGTAAGTAATGGACCGATCTGATCGATAGTTGACAGTGTAATTTCTAGTGATATAGGACGAATTTGTGCAAAATCTTATATCAATATGTGCATTCCGCCATTAGTTTTTGTAACAATATTTTTAATTTTTATAGGGTGGTTGTTCCACATTTTAATTCATAACTATTTTCCTACTGAACCGATTGTGCTGGAGTTCAATCCCAAATTGCGTAGGTGAAATCTAAACAATTTAATGCCAATATTTATCTTTTCCTTTGAGTCGTTTGAGAGTGAGCGAGATTTCAACAGACGGACATGGCTTAATCGACTTAGGATTACTCAAGGAAACAGAATAAATATACTTTATGGGGTCTAAGATGAATATTAAAACAGTTTCACCCGGAATGACAAACTTAGTATATAAGTAACGCTAGTTTTGGTAATTATTGGCCGTTTTAAGCAATTAGATAAAATTAGTAAGATGAAAGTTAGTGAATTATATTGCTTGGGATCTATCGAGATAATTAACGTTTCCTTACCTTTTGTTTCAAAATTTTAAGCAAGCTAAAAGTTGTGAATTGTCACATACATCCCTAACAAAATACTAACTGAAAATCGTAAAAAAATGTCATATACAATCTTCAGTTCACTAAAAATACAAAAGTGAACATAAACAAGTAGTTTTTAGCCAGATAAACAAAAAGAAAAATTAAAAAATCTGTTAATTTTAAATTTGAGAAAGGTTTTTGAAGCGAAAATGAGCCGCTGAGAGTTGTTTGAAAATCGCTAGATTTCCCGCTTACCGCTAAAACGTATTTTTTCCCGCGATTGGCATTTCAAAAACGCTAGATTTAGCGGGAAAATCTCTAAATTGGCAACAGTGGTGGTAAATTTATTCTTTTTTTTTTTAATTTTTTTGCAGACGCCACGCGTTTTTTCTACCATCAGCATTTATTTTTGCTATTGTTTTTGCTGTTGTTGGTGTTGGTGTTGTTGCTGTTGTTATTCGTTTAATTCATCCTGTGTTAGTTAGCCTCAGGAGCAGCTGCGTCGGCTGCTTGCTGCGTTACCCATCAAGCTGCATTATTATAAACTGCTTTTGTAATTGCTGTTCTTGTTCTTCTTGATGATGCTGTTGTTGTTGTTGCTGCTTCATTTTTTGTTCTTTTATTTAACATGATTCCTTTTCTAGTCTCCTAGGGGTAGTTTGGTTGGCTGATTTCCATTGCTGTTTGTTGTTGTTGTTCTTGCTATAATTTGCCCAAAAATCCTCTTTTTTGCGTTGTTCTTGTTGTTGTACATGGTGAAATTGTTCTTTGTAGTCTTCGTATTCTTCAGCGTCATCCGGCATTATCCTGGTCTTGTAGCAGCAACTTTATCATCATCATCATCATCTCCACAACTAACAACAGGGGTGGCAAAAATTCGTCTATTTGTTGAAAATATTTTTATACTGATTTTGTTGCGTTTTCTTATTTGAAACATTTTACCAAATTTTTCTTATAATTCCATTTTTTTCTATTTTGTTTTGCAATGGGGGGATAAAACTAAATTGATAAAAGTATGAAAAATTTTCGTAAAGCCGATTATAAGCCAGTGTGTAATTACAGTAAAGGCTGAAGGAATAAGGACTTGCTTATAGACTTGTTCGTTATATATTCCACAAGTAAGACTCAGTCAGGAAAGATTGTAGTCGAGATTGTAGACTGTAGTTTATAATCTTAACTGTAGACTTGTTTATAGTCGATACCATATAGTCGATATGAAATTATAGTTCAATTTAATGAATCTATAGCCAAGATTAAAAACTAGTTTTAGGCGAGACTATTGACAGCTTTGTAGTCATGACTTTAGAGCAGTTAATTTTCGATATTATGACAGTGTGAATTGTGCTCTTTCCAAAATCAACAATTCTGCTGGTTTACATTCTCGGTAAACCAGAAATGAGCCTCATCGCTGAAGATAATTTGACAATAAAACTCTGGTTCAACTTTCAGTTGATTTCAGCCCATTCACCGAACACACAAAGCAATTTATGGTCCGCTGGTTTTATTTATTGCACTAGTTGGATCTTATATTAATGTAGGCTAAGTAAGATATTTCCTCAAAATTTTTCAAGTAGTGGACGGGCAGAAATCGAGTTGCTGAGAACAACAAATGTGATCATCAATTTTTAATTTTTTATTTTAATTTCCTAAGCTAATCCCCGCGAAGCTTTACCCTTTTCTGCAGGATAGACTAGCTCACTACCAGCTAGCCTACCGGGGTACTCCATTTGATCTAGAGTATTGCGTATTAGTTGTTCAGGTGGACGATTATGCGCACCGTAATTTTGACGATGTGCTCTATAAGTTTGACGAACCTAAAGCGAATTTTGGAAATAAATTTCCACGATTTGTAAACGTTGTTCTTGGTGTAAATCTTTGCATGGTAAATTGCCAAAGTAAACTGAATAAAAGTCAAACATACTTCATTAGTATGACAGCAAGTTTTACAGTTATCCTTGTGGGAAGTTCTATACCTCTAAGAAACACGCTTTAGTAAAGATTAGATTACACTGTGCAACAAAAATATGCAATGCGATAAGAAACTAGACTACTGCCAAAGGGCTTTGAAAATTTAGGTCGAGTTTTCGAAATTATGGCCCCTGAAATTTTTTAATTTTTTGAAAAAGCGTTTGGAAAAAGTCAAAAAAATAATAAAAAATGTACTCCTTAGCGAAAAATGATTTCAGATGTCTGCAGTAAACTTGTATTGCGATTCTTTTATTAAAATATATAAAACCCTCTTACTCTCATTTTAAGGGGTCATTTTTGTCCTTTTTTACAACTTCCAGGGTTTAAATATTCTACAAATATTTTTTGCATCAAATTTTACTAGGAGTCTTTTAAGACTAAAAGTTCGTTTAATGTATGTAAAATGCTTAATAAAGGAAAATTTAAAGGTACACTCAAAAGAAAAATCAATTCATCCGTACTCAAATCAATCCGAAGCGGTATTAATAGTCGTTGAGTACGGATTTTCTTGAATCAAGTACAGAAAGATTGATTCAAGTACGGATTTTCAATCGCAAAATACTTAAATTATCCATATTCAATCCCGTTTCGTACTTGAAATAATACGAAAATGAGATTGAGTTAAGTAAACTAAGATTGAATCAATCTCAAAATACGCTTGATTAAAAATTATAAAATTGTTTTAATCCGAATTCGTACTTAAAATAATCCAAAAGTTAGATGGATTTATGTAAAACTAAGATTGAATCAATCTCAAAATGCACTTGAATCAAGTATTTAAATGTTGATTTTATCAAGAAATTAGAAAGAAAAAGTTATAATGATAGATTTACTTACCCGTATTACACCTTACAGAATGATAAAACACCAATATCATGCCCGATATGGTTTTTATTTTAGAAATCTTATGTACATATTTAACTAAAAATATAAACTTAATGAGAATCAAGAGTTAAAATTTACTTTTTAACCCTTAGTGGTGCACATGAGTCTGGCCAGATCTTTTTTCAATGTGTATAGAAAATTAAAAGGCCGGAGGGTTGAACACAACGAAAAGTTTAATCTTTTTTTTACTTGATTTAAGAATTTTATACTTATTTCAAGAAATTCCCGAGTGTTTTTCTTTCTGTGTAGCATATCGTCGGCTTAATACGCTAATCTACCAACTCCGTTTCAACACATTTTACAGGAGAGGCAAAAACATTTTATTTTTCCTATTAGCTTCTTAAAAAAAACCATAAATATATGTAGTTGGTTTTACACACTGCAAGACTCAAATTGAAGAAAAACTACATGCTGGTCGACAAGGTGTATCTTTCTCTACCACACGGCATCAAAATCTCAATTTACTTAAAAATTGGATTTAGCAGGTTTGCATATTAAGCCGACGATATATTTTTATTTTTCATAGAAGTAGTGGCAATTAAATCCAAACAGTGTAAAATATTTCTGAGCTAAATGGACATCTTTTTTAAGAAAATTAACCCAATATTTTTATTTTATGGGGTCTTATTTGTCCTTTTTTTTTTAAAAAAAATACTTAAATTTGCATAATATGTTTTACTAGTAGTTTGCTACTAATATCATAAAATATATAACCGAGACTATAGAGCAGCTTAGTTAATTTCCAATATTTTCTTGTGTTTGAAGTTTTAGTACAAAATAGTTAATTTTTAGTACATAATTTTTCAAGGTTATACAAATCACTTACTGGTTAATTCACATTTTTAGAAATTATCTTAGAAAATGTTCGCAGAGTTTTACCATAAATTTGTTTAATTTTTTCATGGTCGTGAGTTTTCTAGTTGTTTCTTTAAGTACCATTTAAACATCTGTATGTGTTTGTTAGAAATAACTGTCAATTTTAGTGTTTTCGTAATCGTCTTTGTTCCATACAATGAAGATAAATTATTTGTATACATTTGCAATATACAGTCTTTGAATGGAAAACATTCAAGTGAAAATATTAAGCAAAAGTAGGAGGAATTGTCTGTATTAATGTACGACTATGAATTTTGTATTTTTAGTTTTTTTCTTCTATTTTTTTCATTTGAGAGTAGACAATTTAAACTGTATTTTTTCACGCTTTTGACTTTGCCGCACTGAATGAGTGAAGAAAGACTATTAGTGACTCTATCATGAACATGAACTTCAGTCAATTCATGCAACAATCACAAACAACATGAATCAGCCAGTCAGCAACATAATAAGTAACTACATACAAAAGTTTTTTGTTGTTTTTTTTTTCAAGTGAACAACACAATATGTCGCCAGCATTAGATAATCTTTACTTTATTGCATTAAAAATTAATAAAGAGTTCTGAAACAATAATAATAGTTTTGAATATTTTAAGGACAAAAAAAAAAAAAAAAAAACTGCCAAGAGTTTTTAGTAAAATATTCATACATAAATGTTTATGAGTCAAGTGTCAAGTTAAACTTTACATTCCAGACACAAAAAAAAAAAAAAAAAATTAAAAATATCTGTACATGCTGCTTGCTGCCTTCCCTCATTGTTTCCCTGAGAATTCGTTCATCTTCATAATTCAGATGTGAAACGCTAAAGTTGATGTGATATTTCCGCAATTTTATGACATTGCCAAAAACCACTTTAAGTACTTAGACTTTTTACATACAAATTCATACATATATTCATTCATTCATTTATTCAGTCATTTATACATTTTCTTACATATCAGTAAGCCTTTGTTTTTGTTTTTCTCATACATATAAATATGTAAATATGCATATGTATATTTACGTGTACGTGCATTTGTATCCCAAAGATATATTTCGACTTAACACTGCCTTAAGTGTTGAATGTTGACTTTACGTGAACCTCAACTCAACACCTTGTTGTCATCGCCCCAGTCTTTATTTTCGTCATCAGCCTCATCATCATCATCATCACCATGCTGTCAACCGAATGTACTAATGATGCATATAATACTCGACTTGAACTAATCATTAATGGCCAAGAAGAATAAGAGAACACAACAGAAAGCCTAGAAAAAAACAACAACAACAAAAGAAAGCAAAACCAAGCAAAGAAAGAGAAGAAGACAAGAAAAAAAACTAAGTCGTGTTGACTTTTAACCCTTTTTTGTTTCAAAATCTTAAAAAGAAAATTTGCACTAGATACTTAAAAAACAAAACTACAGACTGACTTTTAAAGTTTAAACCATAAACAAGCTCATAGTCTCGACTTAAGACTAGTTTAAGGACAAGACCATAGACCAGGTAAAACTATCGAATATTGCAATACACTTATTTACAATCTCGCTTATAGACAAGTTTATAGTCTAGCCTATATATAGGGTGTTTTTTAGCTGCATGATAACTTTAATTAGTAATACAAGACATAACTTTTGTTGGAATGAAATGTTCTTTATTCTCTGGATTACTTTCGAATCGAAAAAGTAATCGATCGCGACTGCCATAATTTGCCCCAAGGTTTTGACAATTCCAACAACAACAATTCTGCAGGTTTAAATTATTTTAAAAAATTAATTAAGATTTTTTGTTATTTAATAATATTTTAATTCAAAATTTATTCGAAAACAACTAAAATGTTAATTAAATAAAAATTATATTTTTAGTTATCTTTTAACAAAAAAAAAAAAAAAAAATAGTTTATTCAATTATCACATTAATTAAATTTTAATACTTTTTAAACCATTTTTTTAATTAATACTAATAAACTACTGATAATTTTTTCTTTGCTTGAGAATTGTCTTCGTTCCAAACACGGCAATTGTACTTATTGACGTTGTCATTTGACCAAAAATAAGCTTTATAAAATGGTCAAAGTGCTCTATGAACTCTGTAAATTTTCACAATTTGGAAGCGTTGTTCTAGCGTTAATGCCCGGAATTTCTAAAAATAGATATCTAGTCGTGTTCGTAACTAACAGTTATCTTTACCTATCTGGTAACACTATTGTGGTTAGTTCAACGTTATTTTTGCCTACGTGAATTAACTTTCGAAAATCGATGGTGTAAAATATATTACACTTTTACCCGTAGGCAGCGTTGCCACAACCAAAAAATTTTTTTAACCAAAATGTTAAAATAAATTAACCAAAAGCAAACAAAAGTAACCAAAATTATTTTTATCAAATGTACATACTATTTTTTCCGCACTTCAGTTGAAAAATATATCTAAAGAAGGAATTGTGTTTGTTTTTACCTAGTAGGCTCATAAACCGCTGGACCGATTTTTATAGTGTATTACCGATGGTCTGGAAAGAACAAAAGGCTATATAATTTTTCGAAATTTTTGGTGGACGTGCACTTCCTTTACAAAGTTAACACTTCAACCTTTTTATATAAAGAGCTCTTGCAAGTAAAATTCTTTAAGTCTTGCTGTGTTATTAAGGTATCAAAGTGCAAAATTTAACTAAATTATGCGGTAAATCTTGTATATATATCTGTTGCATTTTGACAAAACATCTTAAGTCAAATTTTAAAAGTTGAAAAAAATGTTGTTAATCAATCATTCGAGCTTTGTTTCAAAAAACATTTTAAAATTTTTAAAATTTTATATTATAAGCGAAATTTTTCTTCAATTTTGGTTTATTTTAATATTCAACAGAAATTATGTTTTCGCATAGTTTTTTTTAAAAACTTTTTTGCTTTGCTATCTTATCTCGACTTAAGATGTTTTGACAAAATGCCACATATATGTAGATGCTTTTTGCCCGGTGGAAACAGAATCCTATTAAAAGTTCCGTTCGCTTTGACCTTATCGTTTGTCTAGAAAATTGTTTCAGTTAGACCTATGAAGAATTAAAAGTAGCAGATAAGGGCCATCTTAACTTGAAAGTATATATGTACATATGGTTAAGTTGACAGTTTTTTTAAGCTTAAGCTTTTTTAAGTAGATCAAAAAGTCTTGGTATTGGTTGCACAAATACCATACACAATGTTTAAGAGTCAAAAACGCGGATCGGGGTTAAATACTCTTCCAAAACAAAAAATTGGTTATTTTTGTGTTGAAAAAAGGAACCAAAATAGAAAAAAAGTACACAAGTACACATTGGAAAAAAAGTAACCAATTTTGGTCAAAAGTAACCAAAATGGCAACGCTGCCCGTAGGTTAGAAATATGTTTAAAAATTATGAAAACTATAGATACCTATACACAACTAGATACCTATTTGTAGAAATTACGGGCAAAAGTCTGAATGAATAGAAATGTCAACTCACTTCGTCACTATCATTTGTCAAATTATAGTTATCGATATCGAATGTTCTCATGCGCCTAAAAAAATACTAAATACTAGTTTATAGTCTCGACTATAAACTCGCTTATAGACAAGACTAAATCGCAGTTTTGACTGTATTCTAGTTTTTAGTATCGGATATATACTATAGTCCCGACTTTAGTCTCGACTATATACAAGTTTGCAATAAACTGGTTAAGAGTCTCGACTTAGGGTTTGTTTCGAGAAATTAAAAACTTATCTTAAACTGATCCGTTCTCACGATATTTATCTATTCGGACTCGATATAGCCTGAAAAAAATGTAACCATACCGGAGCAAACGCAAAAACGGCCTTAAAAGGGATAAATTAAAATAACAAAAAGGGCCAAAAATTTGCGTTTTTTACTTGAGGGCTAAACATTTTTTATCGCGTTTCAAGTACTTTAAAGAAAGCTAAATTTAGCTCGAAAATGGCTAACTTTGCGTCACTGTCCTAGCTTACAGTCACGAATTTAGAACAGTTTACAGTTTTGACTATGAATTAGTTTTCAGTCTCGTAAATTAATTAGACTAATGTAAAGTCTCGTCTATATACAAGTTTACCATTCTTAAATTATTATTTTCTTACTTTATTTTTTTATTTTCTAAATTACAGTCTTAACTTAAGATTAGTTTGGAGTCATGATTAAATACTGGTTTACATTTACGACTTTAGACCTGTTTACAGTCTTGACTATAGATTAGTTTACAGACTCGACAATGGACAAGTTGAAAGTATATTTAGTATATTTTGCTGTGCACAGTACATTATTTTTAAGGTCATTCAATGTGCTGTTCATTTTTATTTCGCTGTCTGATAGTACTTATCGAAAATAGCAAAAACCCGTTTGGGTTTTCCAAACCTATCTCGGGTTAAGATTTTATAGCATCATAAATATTTTCACTCAAACTTTATTTTGAGCATTTTTTTTTAAGAAAAAGTTATATTTTTTAAGATTATATCGCGTTAATAGATTAGAAAAATGCATCTAGAGTTTCAAAGTCGGAAAACCTTTAACAATTACCATTTTTTCCAATATTTGTCAAGTTTTGGCGCATAGTTTTCAATGTAAATCTGAGATAAGCCAGAAAACCCCAAACGGGGTTTTTGCGAGTTTCGATAAGTTTTTTCTAAAACTGAAGACAAAGTGGAGCGATATTTAATGTGTTGCATGGTGTAATTAAAATGTAAAGAAGGGTACTACTTTCCAATCAATTGCTTATATAAAAAGTTAAAAATTTTAAGAAAATATTAATTTAATTGGAAAAATCGCTTAAATTAGTCAAATCATTAAAATGTAAATGTAAAACTTTATCTTATTTTTTATATTTAGCGTCTTTTCTACGTTTTTCTTAATGTTTTAATTCTTCATTTCTATAATTTGTTAATAACTGCTATAAATTAATAAATATTAAATGTCAAGGCCACAACAGGTTGGGTTGGCCCTTAATAGATTAATCATTAATAAAACATCACCAAATAAGCATTTTCTCTGTGGCCACAAAATTTTCAGTATTTATTTACTTTCCACACGCAATTTGGACTTAAAATATTTACGTTTTACAAAAAATACAAAAAAAAAAAAAAAAAAAAAATCCAATATAAACAAATAGACATTAATTCAGTTGGTTGGGCTAAATGGACGGTTGCTACTGCCGCATTGCAACAACTGCTGTTATCAAAAATGTTTATCTGTCGATTGGAGTTTTAAATTTTATTTCAATGGTGAAACAATATCGACAAATAAATTAATGTTAAACCATTTTTCTGTTTTTTTTTTTTTTTTTTTGTTTTGTTAGAGGTGAATTTTAACTTCCATCTTACCACCACCCTCATGATTTTGAAAACAATAAATATTTAAAAATATTCGAAATTCTGTGTAAACAAAGCATTAAATTAATTTCAAGAATTTATTTGTTTTAAACTTTTTTTTTTTGCATTGCTATTGTTATTTTTGTATTTTTATATAAGACTCTACAAATTTATTTGAAACCACTTCATGAATTTTATATGGACTTTTATTTAAACATACATATAAATTTCAAAATCATTATGTGTGCAAAGAGTGTGGCGGCAGTTAAAAAAAAAAAAAAAACGAAATATAAGGAAAAAAAACTAACAAAATAAAATTTGTATCAATATTTGAAACCATGAAATTACTGTTGAAAATTAAAAAGGCACTAAATATAATAAACACGAAACACAAACGAACGTATGACGCCGTTATTAAGTCCCATAACCAAACAACCAAAAGTAATCGTCAACATCATCATCATCAGCAACACCATCAGCACCACCACCAACCACCATCACAATCATTATCGCCAGTTTCTTTGAGGGGTTTCATTTGCTTTTAATTTACAACAGAAACAAGTCATATGACTGCAATTCACTAAAAGTCCACTAACGAAAATCAACAACCCTTGTCAGTAGTTGCTTTGGCGATTTTTTTGTTGTTTTACTTTTTTTCTATTCTATTCCATATTTTTTTTTGTTGTCGTAGGTAGCTTGCAGTGGCAATTTATATTTGTGGATTAATTTCAATAGCGAAAGTATTGAAATACAAACGAACAATGAATGCGCTTTGCAAAACTGGGACTAGGGTAAATTATTTGTGTGTGTGAAGTTTATATTTCTGGGTGAGGTGGGGAGGGGAGGGTGTTTTTCTGTTAAATAAATGTTTTGTGACATTCTTGGGAATTTTTCATTTAAAATAGTTGCAGCCACCTTTAAAACTAAATGGTCCTTTATCAAAGGCAATAATTTTGAATTGCTTGTCAGAGTTTCTCTTTGGTAATTCAAGAGTAAAAGTCAAGTGTAATTTTTTATAAAAGAAATTAATTTGAATTTTTTAATTCCTTTTTTTTTTTTTTTTGGTAATGAAGAGAATTTTCTTAGACAAAATAGTGGTAAGTTCTCATTGTTCTCATTGAATCTACAGATTTTAAGATAAATAAATGTTCCTATGGAACTCTAAGACAGTTTTGCCAAAAGTAGGGAATACTACCACATGCAGTTTCACAGTTGGAAAGGGTATGCAAAAAGCTCAGGAGGTCGACACAACGCTTTCTATGGGTTTGCTACTTTCTTGGCAGTTTCTTAAGACGCATGCGGCATATGCAAAAGCAGAAAATTATCCTACTTCAGGCGTTCGATGCGTATATGCATTCTTGTCAATACAATTTCATACAATTTCACACTGATTCTACTTTTTTGACAGATGCATAAACTCATCAACGCACTGAACGCAATGGAGGTATGGACCTCCAGTTTTAGTTTGTCATTCCGTTTGTAATTTCTACAATATTGATCTTAGACTTTAGAAAGCAGAAATATTCTGGGTCCTTTTGATTATCGATATTGATTTAACGATGTCTGTCTGTCCGCCTGTTTCTGTGTTTGTTGAAATGGGTTTCCCTAAGACACCAGATTTAATGGGAACTAGGTTGCAATTAATTTATATAACATTTAGTCGGTTATGTATGCTACTGAAACTCAGTCGGATATGTCGACAAATCGTTGATATAGGATCAAAAAATCACAACTGTCTCTCATTTTTACTAATAAGCCTTTACATCTTTCCAAGTGACTTTATTTTTTCCCGTTCACTTTAAGAAAACTTAAGGTATGTTCAGACCCAATAAATATTTGACGAAAAAATCAAAAAAAAGCGTGATCTTTGTAAATGTCTTCAGTAGATAGCATTGCCTGGGATATAAGTGGTCAGTAGTACTGGTGACGAAGTCAATAGTGAATCAGTCCAGTTTTACTATTTACATTTCCTTCACGGATATAATAAGGCAGAATTATACACTCAACCCTTGTTTAGAAGCCGGAGCTATCTAGCATCCGCTGGCTTAGGAATAGCCAGGAGCATCTGTTTAACACAAACAGCAACAGCACCGTCAAAGTAGGTTTAAAATCAGCCCTGTAATCTGGCCTCCTCAAGAAATACCTTCTCGCGATTATGATTTTGGGTAAAAACCACATCCACCACACGATCTCCGAAAAAAATCATTTCCCGAATTTTGTACAATTTACTTAAAATATTTAAAATTTAATTGATATTATAAATTTTTTTTCTGGTGCAAATTAATATTGTCAATTTAACGTTTAATACACTTGATTAAAAGTTTAATTAACTTGATTAAAGTTCTTCAGTTTCAGTTTTCTCAGTAAATTGTGAATAAAATCAAAAGTTGCGCACCGATTGCAATAAAATAAGCCTCATTTCATTCGAAATTATGGCAAGATTAATGTTTTTTGACCAAAACTAAGATTTTTGTCGCATTTTTATTTTTTATGAGTTTTTGAAGAAAAAAATTGTTTTTTTTAAATGTTCCTTTTTTTTCTTCGAAAATTCAACCATATCTCTGAGACGATTACTCAAATTTGAAAACAATGTAGGCACGGCTTAAAGATAATACTATTGTCGAGTTTCGGATTTTTTTGTTAACTGAATATGGTCAACCGTTTTCAAGTTATTCCAATATATGTAGTGAAAGTGCCTTAAAAGTAGAGCTGATGCAGAAAAAAAGGAGATTAGATTTGAAATCAGCGACGTCAAATTAGTAAAAATTTGCTATCAAATTCCAGAGCGCAAAATGTCTGTTCCGCAGTGTTATAAATCCTTACAGACTAAAGAATGCAATTCACACAGAAAAAATTCTTCAAAAATTTTCACCAATTAAAGCATTAATCAAAAATATAATCAGTTTTAATTAAAAATTTAATCAAGTGAATTAAACGTTTAATCAAGTGAATTAAACGTTTAATTAATACTATTAACTAGTTTAATTGTTACTATTAATTTGTTTACTGGTGCAAATTTAATTAATTTTTTAATTAATATCACAAATTTTTTAATTGAAATCAATTTTTATTTGTTCTGTGCAGGTGTGAATACATTAACTATTTAAATACAAAATTCATTTTCTTTTTAAAATATCATTGCTTTCAAAAGTATCTATAATATGATACAATTTATTAAAATTTTTGCAAATGCGACGAAAAGAGTCATTATTAGCATAAACGGATCTGTAGTAGTTAAGACTGATGAGCTGAAATTTACGAGTTGGCCTATTTGGAACCCAAAAGTTAATTAATTTAACTAAGCAGGAATGTAGAATCAACTTCACCATGAATCAATCCAAGTAGAAAAGATATACTCAGCATAACACGGCGGCTTTTTAAAGTTGGCAGCTTAATAAGAGCAAGTCTACACAGAAAAAAATTTTGCCCCAGTAAACGGATTAATCAAAAATAAAATCAGTTTTAATTAAAAGTTTAATCAAGTGAATTAAACGTTTAATCAAGTGAATTAAACGTTTAATCAAGTGTATTAAACGTTTAATTGACAAGATTAATTTGCAACAGCAAACAAATTAATAATATCAATTAAACGTTTAATTCACCTGATTAAACGTTTAATTCACTTGATTAAACGTTTAATTCACTTGATTAAACTTTTAATTAAAACTGATTTTATTTTTGATTAATCCGTTTACTGGGGCAAAATTTTTTTCTGTGTATTAACATTCGATGGCAGAACTTATGAATTCCAACTAAGGCCACGTAAACAAAAAAATAAAAATGGCTTTTGTACCGATTCAATACTATTTATATGAATGGAATAGTAAGGATCCCATACAATGGATCCATATTCAAGAATTGGCCGAACCAAAGATGTATAAAGTTGTTTCGTGACGTAGGGGTAAGAAAATTCTCTAGTTAGAAAATTCTCTAGGTGCAAAATTTTTTTCTGTGTAAATCTGAAAAGTATTAAATATTGAAAATGGGGAATCCGACAATTATTTTACCTTGCTGCCCCCCCCCCCCCCCCCATACAAGTGCGTTCCCAAGTCAAGGGCTTCGGTACGTAGCTTCCATACAAAACGGGTAAGAAAAGTTCGCCACAAATTTTAAAAGTCGCAAAGTATGATAAGCTTAACAAGTCTCATAAAAATTTGCAGAGCATCAAAAAGGAGCCAAATTGCGACTAAAGTCGATGAGCGGCAACCTTGTCTACAGTAGTTATTATAGTTTAGGTCCAGTTTCCATTCGTAAATCTGCTAAAACTGCTCTGGGCGGGGAAATAGCTCGCGCGTCTTTCGTGTTATTTCTGCTTTTCGTCCGTTTTAAGTTTCATAATGTCTATTATGAATTTGTTTTAAAAAATCTTTGGGAAATTAAGTTTGACTATCAGTTGTTGCAGTACTTATAAAATTCTTTGGAAAATACTCAAGCTTCTTAATAAAAATTATTACTTTTTCTACCAGCCTGCTTTTAGAACACGAGCGCAAAAAACATTTTTTGCCGTGTGGGGGAAAATTCGGAATTTTTAATAACTGTGTGGGCATTTTGAAAAAAAAGCAACGTTGTACAGTGGGCGAGCGGTAAGTCTACATTTTCTAAACTACATACAAAAGTCATTCGTTATATTTTTCATCTATGTGAGGGAACAAAAATTCCCGGAAACTCTGATTTTAAGTTACCGAGAGAACTAGAATAAAGATGATAAGATTTCTTAGAAAATACCGGGAAAATACCAGAAAACCCCTAAACTTAATTTTGCACAAATCAGCCTAAAACTTGTTCATCTAAAACCTGTGCGTTAAAATAATTGCCTATAGAATTACAATGAAAAATCGGGCTTAAATTGACCGCTCTTCGTATAAAATTATTCCGCAAAATATAGTCTGAGCCCATTTACAATTGCTTATAGTTCTCATATAAGTCTAAATTCCCGAAAAACCCCTTAAACTTGTAGAAAATGTAAACGAATATAAAAATTGTCATAAAATGTGTCACAATTTAGTTTTCTGTTATTGGAAGTATGATACAGAATTTTATAAGAATCGTTGTATAATCTGCAATAGAAACTGACATAATTTAATAATCGGATCAGTTATTTAAAAGCCATTTATTTTTCTTTTGCTTTCTGTGACCAACTGTGTTTGTAGAAGGGAACGCCAATAATATCCATTTTTTTACAAACATTTTTATTTATTTTCTGTTTTTTTTTTTTCTAAAACATTTGAACCTTTAAATTCTTTTAACATCTGTTTTTCTTCTCAAAGTCTTAAAAACAATCTAAAAAAGAATTCGCTTTATGCTCGATTGTTGGTTGGTTGGATACTCTTTTTAGATTTTGGTATCCATTACAATAACAATAATATGTATTTTGGGTTGGTTGTTGTTGTTCTTTCTGTTCAAAATGAAATAAATAGTATCTTAAAGTTTAAATCTATTTTGTTTTGTTTTTGCTTTTAGTGTTTGTTATTGTTTTTCCTGCAGTTGTTGTAATATTAAAAAGGTTTGTTGAACTTGCTGTTGTTGCCGGTGCTGCTGCTGTTAACTTTTTCTAATATTGCCGTCGTTGAATGTATCTTTAAGCTACAATTTCCGTGTAGTTGAAATTGTTACTTTTTTTCGTTTTGGTTATAAATAGTGGGTACTGTTTTAAAGCAGTTTGTACTTATTTTGGTACCCTATATCTTTTTTTTGGAAGTATTGGCTTATTTGTGGGGAGGATGATACAATTGAAAATGAAAGATTTTCAAAAATGGTGCAAGAAAAACCTTAAGGAAATATTTTTTGAAAAGATATCAAGGATAATTAAACCCTTTTCCTAAGTTTCTTTAAACTCAATACTTGCGCCAGTAGCATTTTTGTGTGTAAATGCAATAATATGCTTTTCCTTATGCGATCAATGGAGTATACTAATAAGTTTTATGCAGTTTCAAGCTTTTTACAAATTTTGGCATTGATTTGTCAGTGCATATTTTACCCATTTTTTTTTTGCATATTTTTGCATATTTTTTATGTTAAGAGTGTATATTCCACCGTTTAGAAGCATGTTTTAATACTGACTAATATTTTTAAAATGCATAAATAAATCTTAACCTATTCACAATCTTGTGCATTTGAGTTGGCAAATTTATGCAATTGTTAATAATTTTTGTATTAACTGTGAATGACCTCTTCGGTTTAGTTTACAATGCATATTGCAAAACAGAAAATTCACAGCTGATTGATAATTGGTGCAATGAATGTCAGCTGTCGGTTTGCAATTAAGTATTGCACACCTGGAATGAATATAAAGCTATTAGTTATAATTGTTGCATATTAACAAAAGATCTGCAAGAGAATTTTGTATTTTTGTATATTTTGTTGGTGTAGAGTTACAAATATACTATACCATTTTGCAAATAATACAATGCAAAACTATTTGCACATGATTGTGAATAAGACTAAAGCCTACAGTACACGGAATGTAAAAAGCCACATGCGCTTGTAGTTCTGACGTAACTTTGACGTCACTACAAAGCCACAATAGCAAGTTCGTGATGTGTGATGACGACAAAATTACGTCAGAGCCACATACGAATGTGGCTTTTTACATTCCGTGTACTATAGGCTTAATGCGTTTGATTTTCAGTATTGTAAAGTATAATTTCTTAATATTAACATTGATTTAACGTGGCACATCGGCGTTTAGAAAGGCAGCATTTTTTGTATCGTCGGCTTAATATGCAAACCTGCAAAGTCCATTTTTAAAGTAAATTGAGATTTTGATGCCGTGTGGTAAAGAAAAATACGCCTCGTCGACCAGTTTTTCTTCAATTTGAGTCTTGAAGTGTGTAAAACCAAATATATTTTTGGTTTTCCTCTCAAACTGCAAATATGAAATATAAAAAGTTTTTTGTCTCTCCTGTAAAGTGTGCTGAAACGGAGTTAGCAGGTTTGCATATTAAGCCGACGTTTTATTTAATAATTTTTCCGATTCGCAACGAAGAGTATTAAAGATTCGACCTAGCCGATTGTAGCTTTCTAACATATTCTTCTTATTATTTTAAGTTGCTTTTAAAAGCATTTTTTTTCGGTCATGTTTTAGATGAAGAAATCTAAGATTTTTATTTTTATATTCTCTAACAAGTACAACGACGTCATAAAAACATCATTTTACTACCGCCAACTTATTTCTTGTAATCTTATTTATTTTTTTGCTTTTTTGTTATTTTTAAAGGTAAAGTTTTGAAATTATTACTAACTATTATTTTTCTTATATTTTTTCCAGATTTTATATACAATTTTATTGTTTGAAAGCGGCAAAACAGGTTTGTTACATTTTATTGTTGATAAAGCATAAAAAATGCTAAAATTATATGAAAAAAAAAAATAACTAAAAAAATAATTGAGCAGAAATATTTTTGAAATTCTTTTACAAAAAAAATTATATATAATTTAATTGAATTTTGATGTTGTGGATTGTTTTCAAAAGGAGCCATTCAGCCAGCTTTAAAGCCATTAAAAATGTGACTGAAGACAGATAACATTTAACACTAGGGAAACCTTTAAAAGCAAGCTAAAATTAACACTAGAGCGAAATTAAAGCTAAGAGATAAATTAAGCTATAATTCATGTAAAGATATTTGGGCATACATTTTCTTTAATAAAAGTTAACCATTATCCATAAGACACTATTAGATACCCTCCCTGTTGGCCAAACTGCCGTCGACGACATTGTCGTCAACGATTTATGCACGACATGTCCTCTATCACTTAAGATTTCTGGATGACAATTTTGAGGAAAATGTCGTGGACGACAAAATACTCGACTTTGTCAAGTGCACTGTCTTTTAAAGAAGTTAATAAACGACGACATGACCGAAATTGTCTTACAAGTTGTCTTTTGTCAAAGCTTATCCACGACAACATGACAGACATTTTCTTGTAAGGTATCCTCTATCAACAACTATACACGACAGTATGAGCGACAGTGTCTTGTAAGCTGTCGTGTATTAAAGTGTATGCACGACAACATGACCGACAGTGTCTAGTTAGGTGTCCTTTATCAACTTCTAAGCACGACAATATGAGCGACATTGTCTTGTAAGCTGTCTTTTAAACAAACAAAAATAATTTGTTCGTAATAAAAAATAAAAATAACTGTAAAATAACGATAATAATAAAAAACGTCTAAAGCAAAGTGAAGAAAATCAGTCAGTCAAGTCTGAGAACTCAAAGACTAAGGTCTGATTTTAAAAATATGTATGTGCTATTGTATATTTTTATTTTTTCGTTTAGGTTTAAAGGCGACATTGTCGTGTAAGCTGTAACTCCTATAACTTCACCGACATTGTCTTATACGCAGTCGTTGACGATAAAGTAGAATCCTTTGTCGCCCATAAGTCGTCAAAGACATGTGAACGACAATGTCGTTCATGTGGTCATCAACGACTATATGGACGACAATGTCGTGCATGTAGTCATCAACGACTATATGGACGACAATGTCGTGCATGTAGTCATCAACGACAGGCTGAGCGACATTGACTCTCTTTGTGTCGTGCACGATTTACGCGACACTTGTTTGAAAATGTCATCGATGATTTGCATAAGTTGTCCCTTACGTGTCGTGGAGGAATTTACATTGTCGTGCACGAATCATCAATGATTCGTACACGACATGGGCAACTGGGCTAGTATCTTAAGATACATATGTATATGTGAGGGACTCATATTAAACACACTAAGAATAAGAATATTATAAAGAGAAAAACATTTTACTAACAAGCGCGAATCAAAAAAAAAAAAAAAAAAAAAAAAAGGAGGGAGTCATCATGCCCCTGGCCTAGTTGAGCAATATTATTGAATCAGATAATATTTCTTCGTCTTCAGAGCCTTCAGTTTGACTAATCTCCACGACTGCGCTTGAATTTATATTTAAGTCACAGTCATCTTCAGATGATTTTATTTACTTTTCAAAATCCTTAATCCCTTAAAAGTGTTTTTTTTTTGGGACAAAAAAAGCCTGTTTTAACAATTGTGTGAAAATATTCACACATACGCTTTTTTATATGCTTCCCAAATAAATGCACATTGGTGCGCAATGGGTTAAGTAATCAAGTAGTATGAATACATTTCAAGTGAAATATCCTTCTCGGCTTCTAAGTCCAGAAAATTATAACTAGCTGATGAGAAACCAGTTTTCCGAAAGCCGTTTTATGGTTCTAAAATAGACAAAAGAGCTAAACAAGCAACTTCTCCAAATAAAAACCAATTTCTTTGCTACTCTCAACCCATGAGTTAGTTCCTTTGTGGTAACAGAGGAATCACCAATTTTTTTGATATTAACACAAATATTAATCAAATTTGCATAAAAGAAGAACTAATAAAAAAAACAAATCTTGTTGATGCATTTCAACGCGATTTAAATTAAGTGTCCGCCGCGCCGCGTTCGGTTATGGGAATACGTACATTTTGTATACAGAAAAAAAGGAAATGGATTTCAATTAAAAAATTTGTGATATAATTTTAATTCTCGCCAGTAAACAAATTAATAATATCAATTAAAAATATTTAATATTAACAATATAATTAGTATTGTGGTTATTTTGTTAAACTATTTATGGTTTTCAATCCAAATTTTTAATATTTTTAATTAGGCTTAAGTTCATCAAATTTAGTTTTCATTAAATTATTTTTATGAAGAAAGGAATTTTGCAACATGAAAATTAATTAAAATTGTTATTGATAATCTTTCATTCTTGACCGTGGCCGGGCCTCGAACCCTTTTATGTGCAGGAATATTTTTGATATAAGTAAACGTTTAATTCACTTGATTAAATTTTTAATTAAAACTGACTTTATTTTTGATTAATGGCTTAATTAAAAAAAAAAAATTGGCGAGAAATTTCTCTGTGTATAGAAAAAACTAATAAAAAGCTTGGATCAACAAAAAAATCCGGTTATAGGAGGAGTCCGTTATGCGAGGTTTTACTGTAGTTACTTTAACATGAAACTTATAAAATACTTTCATTGAAACGAAAAATAAACTCATTTTTCGCATTTAAATTTATTGCCTTTCAATCATTGTGAAACTTATCACTCACTCTTTTATTTATTTTTTAACTTGTTTACTTACACATGTATCTGACATACGTCTTTTTATTACAGTCGCAAATGAAAAAAAAAACATTTATAAAATACATACTGTAAATTGGCACTTGAAAAGTGTTTATGCAAATGTCACAAACATCAAATCAGTGAGCTATTCATAGAATAATTCAAAATAACTTTTTTGCAAACGAATACAAAACGTTTTATTTAGAATACTGAAATAGAAAGGTGATTTGTAGTTTTAAAGTACCTTGAACCATATTAGTAAAACAACTTATCTCTACTTAAACTACATACAGAATTTTTTTTTTTCGTTAAACCTTCCAATAATACAATAAAAGTGACAATAAATAACAAGTGCAGACAGAAGAGTCTGAGTATAATGAATGTAAAAAAATGAAAACAGTAACAGAGTAAAGAAAAAATATAGGGTTGAGATTTTTTTAAACATTATCCTTCGTATTCATAAACGATTTTAAATTTAACAAACGTTTATTAAGTAAAATTTTCAAAGATGATTTGTTTTGTCAACCTTTATTAAATAAAAAATATTTTTATGAATACGGCAGTATTTCTTCAAAAAACTTTTGGAATAGATAAACTTGGCTGTCAAGAGCAAATGAAGAAATAAAACTGAAATTAAAATTACACACAGATTATACATGAAACAATTACACATGGGTAACACATTCAAGTACAAATTACACAAAATATGTTTGTGTAAATACGTACGGATTGACAGCACTAATAATCCGGAAAAGTTATACACTCGCCCCTGAAAGGCAAAAAAATGTCCTGCTAGAGTTGTACTTTTGGAGGCCTCAGCAAATATTTACTTCAGTGCCTGCTCACTGGTGGCTAATGACTCCCGTGGCCGCACTAGATAGGTTCTCTGGTCAGCCGCGATCACAAGAGATCTATCAACTTTGAATTTTGGCTTAATCCCAGGTATTGGCTTCACCTGATTTGTTATGGAGGATGTAAAAGCAAAATCTAAAATATGCTTAGGATGATCACTACAACCTCCGGAGGGAATAAAATTTGTCAGTTGCGCATTATTTCGCTATTTCGAAAAAGTGATTATAAGTCGTTCTGTACTCTTAATAATATTTTTATTGCGTGTCCTTTAAACGCCACATCAACACTTTTGATTTTCATTACAATTCATTGAAATTCTTCCAAACAAATTTACATTGACACTTTTTATTTTTTTTTTTTTTATTACACAAAAAATGCATAAATTTATTTACAAATTGTTGGATATATGTCTGTGTAATTTGGAATTTTTTTTCATTTTTCTATAATTCGAATCGGTGTTTGCTTTACAATATTTATCTGTCATATATGTAAGCACAAAGATGAAAACATTTATTGAATTTATTTAAAATGATTTCAGAAAAATAACAACATTCAACAACATATTATTTTAAATGTTTAAAACTTAAATAAATAGCAGCAACATTTTGCAAAAGACCTTAAGTCAATTTTTTAATTTAAATTTTATTTAATATTCTAGATTTGTAATTTTTTTATGTATTTGTTTTTTGAATTTTTTTTATCAAGAGATTTAGCAAATTATAATCAATTATTATCACAGTGTTTTTTTTATTTCTGCTGATTTAGAACTTTTTTGTTTACAATTTTTTAGTACTTTCAAAACATTTTATTTTTCTAATATTTTGTTTAAATGTTAAATGATGTCATTTTGAATATGATGGAATTTGAAAATTAGATTTTTTTTTCGAGTTTAAGCTTAAACGTTTTTCATTAATCAAGATTATTGAAAAAGGCATAAAAATTGTTTACATAAATCATTTTGAAAATAAAAAAAAGAAATTACAAAAAAATCTGTTAAGATACACATTTTAAAATATTGTGGGTAGACACAATGACAGCTAAAATCATTGTTAGAGATACTAAAATGATTTGTAAAATTTTAACATATTAATTATTACGTAAAAATGTTTAAATATTACTTAAAAATGTTTAAAAGATACTTTCTTAGCTCAAATATATTTTAGTATATTAAAAATATTTTAGTATCTTAAGAGTTACTTTAGTATTTTTGAGATACTTTAGTATATCAAAGATATTTTAGTAACGCAAAGATACTCTTTTATCTCAAAGATACTTTATTATCTCAAAGATACTTTAGTATCTCAAAGATACTTTTGTATCTCAAATACACTTTATTATTTCAAAGACACTTCATTATCAAATATCTTGTGTTATTGAATACTCGTACTATAATGCAATTATTAAGTACGTTAAATAAAGTTAAGTCTCTTATAATAAGTTAATTCTCTTGATCTTAGAGATATTGCAGTATACTGAATATTTCTAAATTATCTTCAGTACTGTAAAGATACTTCAGATACTTCGGTATCGTAACCGATACTTAAGATACTTAATTATTTAAAAAAAAACTTTAGTATCTCAAAGATACTTAAGTATCTCCGAGATATATAAGTAACTCAAAGACACTTTAGTATCCTAAATATACTTTAGTATCTCAAAGATACTTTAGTATCTGGTATATCCCAGGTTCTTTAATATATTTAACAAACTTAGGTATCTGAAAGATACTTTATTATCTTCAATATATCTCAGTATCTTAAAGATACTTTAGTATCTCAAAGATACTTTAGTACCTCAAAGATACTTCAGTGTCTCGAAGATACTTTATTATCTAAAATATGCTTTTGTGCGTCAAAGATATTTTAGTATCTTAAAAGTGCTTTTGTGCGTCAAAGATACTATAGTATCTTAAAGATGCTTTAGAGTCTCAAAAATACGTTGGTGTCTTCGCAATTCTTTAGTTTATTAAAGAAACTTAAGTATCTGATAGATACAGTTTTATCTTTAATATATTTAAGTATCTCAGAGATAATTTTATATCTTAAAGATAATTTAATATCTATAGATACATTAATATCTAAAAGATAATATAGTATTTCAAAGATGTTTTAGTATTTTAAAGATACTTAAATAAATTGTACGGCCCTTTGTTCCAACTTGGAACCATAGGAATCAATATATAAGTATATATATAAATATTTCTAAGATGGTTAAGTTATCTCAAAGATAATAGAACATCTTAAAGATGCTTAAGTATCTCAAACATACTTTATCATAGAATAGCTTTAGTATTTAAAAAATTTTTAGTGTCATAAAGATTTTGTAAAGTTAATATTCAGTATGTATATTAAATTAAGCTACATTTGCATCTTAAAGATTGAAAAGCTCTAAATTTTAAATATATAAACGCCGGTTACGGCACAGGAACCTTTCGTAGTTTTAAACATACTGCAAAACAAAGCATTTAGGCAATTCACAAAGTGTTCTATTTTGTCATATTGGTTGTATATGTTATAATTTTAAGAATGCGGTATTCATACGAATTTAGCAAGTACAATCCAATTGGCACAATAAAACACTTTTCTGTATGGGCATTTCCCCAGAATGGTCTACCAGGATGAAAAAATAAAATGTTGATAATCATCGTCTTTTATTGTTTATTATTATAAAAAAGTCTATGTTTTTATAATAGAATGGTTTCATAGCATGTCTCAGCTGTTTTACTTGAGGAAATTGGGCTGGAAACTGGAAAATTTTATATTTTCTTTTTAAACTATTTCTAAAGACATTTTTATATAATTATTTTACATGTAAAAGATCTTATGCTTGCACTCTTTCTTCATAATCTCTCCATTACAATCAATTGTGAATTGAGTATTAAGTTTATTGTTAAGGAAATTTAATGATATTTATGGGAAAATGCATGGTGATAATAATAAAAAAATAAAAGTCGTACGTTCGTGACCCGTACGTTCGTGACCACATGTTTATAACTATCATTATGAAAACTTCAACTCGATGAAATCCATCGTTTGCACCAAACATAGGGCTACCCAAATGCTATCGAATCGCAAAAAAATGCTAGGAAAAGTTTTGTTTTCTATATTATTTGTACATCAAAAGGAAATGCCCATATTTCAAATATTTTTAATATATATAATTGATAGAATTATTTATTATCTCTTAGAAATTTTGGTATGTATATGATAAATAATTATCTGTGACATTCTCTATAAGAAAAAGAAAAAAATCGATAATTTTAGCACGTTGTCAAGGCGAATTCAACTACAGGTGGTGTCGAAATGCCATCGGATTTCGACAGTTCGAACCTATTTGTTTTGATTTGTTAGTGTTTTGCTAAGAATAATTGACATTTCGAGCTGTAAACACACTGCAAAAACCCCTATGTTGTTTCTGTTGTTTTTGGATTGTTGTACTTCCGACACCACCTGTAGCTGAATTCGCCTTGTACGTTGTTGTGTATTGTTTAGCAGTTGTTGTGCGTGCTTACCATTGGCAGGTCTTATTATACAAATATTTTTTTTAAGGTTTTTTAAGATTTTTATAATTCTTTTATTTTTTAATAGTAATAAAAGTGTTCTAAATACTTTAAGCACTTTAAAATTTGATTTTAATTCACAAAAATGCTTGTGGGTGTATTAAAATCTTTAACTTTAAGTTTCTTTTTTTGTATATGACCTCTGCTTCTAATTGTAGCAAATTCCTAAAAGATTTCAAATACTAACACAATATTGTCATTATTATCATCGTCTTCATCATCACCTCAATTATAACGTCCGGCTAACGGACAGGATATTTACACAAATTAATGCTGAGTGCTGGTGCGGCGTTAGTGTTTGTTTTTCTAAAAATATACAAATACTGGAATAATGACAGTATTAAAAAATTAATGACAGGTGTGTATTCCACTGCTGCTTTCAGTGCACTCAGAGTCCTGTGGCGTGTTCTATAATTAAAACTAACCAACAAGCTTTGGTTTGTTCTCGAAATGAAATTAAAAAGACAACGACGAAGAAACTAAAAGTTGTTCACAACAATTAAACAATTGTCATAAAAAAAAAGAAAAATTTGCTCTGAAATGTTTAGCAACAATTATCTAATTGTGACTGACAGCTGTCATAGTTACAGAGAAAATGTCATTTCACTTTAGTTTTAATTATAAGGCGTTCTCTTAAAAAAGTTAAAGAATTGTCAAGAGTTAAAAAAAATGCAGCTAAAGGTTTTTTTTAAAAAAAAAATAGTGTCAGTTGTAAAATTAAATAAAAAAAATATGTATATATATGAGTAAGTGTCTAGAAAATGTAGGTTGTAAAAACAGAGAGAGAGAAAGAAAACAATTTAATTAAATTGTGTCTATTGGAGTGTTAAAAATTTAAGTTAAATAATAAAGAAATGAATTGATATTGTTGATAGCAAATAAAGAACACTTTACCCACTTTGTAGAGTATAGAGATTGTTTAAAATGATTATTATTATAATTATTCAAAACAGAAAAAAATATATGAACTCGAACATATTAAAGTGCGACTTTGTACATGATGATGACATCGTTTTGATAACATTGACATATTGCAAAAACAACATTTATTAAATAAACTACCAGAGTAAAAAAAAAGAAAACCTGCAGTGGATAGATGTCATCATCATGGATACATACTACCAGTCATAAACAGTTTATAGAGCAACATGAACAGACTGAAGCCAAAAGAAAATTTTTGTTTTAGCTTGAATTTTAACCATATTTTGTTTAAAACTGCAAATATATTTTGTAGGTTCATACAAGTACTAGTTTTTACCCGTGGCTTCGTTCACGTTAAAATTAGAGCAAAACTAAAAGAAAAGGATTTATCCGAAAAATTACAAAAAGACGTGACGAAATATCGGTTAAAAGAAAACGGTTTATCCTATAAAAAAATTTACAAAAATTTTATTAAGTACACTGAAAGAAAAATGCTTCATATATTTAATGAATCATTTTCATAAAAAAATGGTTAAATGAAAATTTTCATTGTCTAAATGGAATTTCGTAGTTATAATGAAGTCTTTTCGTTAAAATCGCTTCATTGGATTTCGTAATTACGTTAAAAATTTTCATTGGATATGTGAAAGCTAAAGTTTGTCCAAGTTAAACAAAAAATTTTAATTGGGAACATAAAAAAACAATATACAAACATAACTATATTCAAAATTAATACAAAATTATAGTTTCCTTAAAAAAATGTTTAATTATTAATTAAAAAATGTATGATTTAATTATTTCATACATCTAATGTAATATGCAATTAAATTTATGAAATCAAAAATTTTTTTATAAAAGCAACATATTTCAATAATTGTGTTCATACATTTAAATTTTCATTGCGACAATAAAAATGTCATTATAGTAATGAAACAAAAACTATCAATCCACTTTCAATCAACTTTGTTATTGCTGTTATGGACAATTTAATCTCATATTTACGCTCTTAATTGAGTAAAAAACGTAGTTTTTTTTATCCAAAAACTACACTGCCCCGTAGGCTAGCTGGTAGTGAGCTAGTCTATCAACACCGAGGTTGCGCGATCGATTCCCGCCAGAGACAGAAAAAAAATAAAATAAAAATAATAAAATAAAAAAACAAAAATAAATTAAAAAAAAAAAAAATAAGAAAAAAAATTTTTACTTTATTGAAAGTATTCATCCAATGAATAATATTCATAGATCAAATGTAATGTTTCATTAAATACATTTTAATGAAACAGGTTTCATTGATCCAACATAGCGCTGCATAGGTTCCTTTTTAATTCAATTTTTCATGGGATTAATGTCAGAATTCATTGGTATTGCGAAGAAAATTCTTTCAGTGTATACTTATTTTATGTTAAAATATTTCTATAAACAACACTTAAAGGTTTATTATTTTCCGCTAACCCATACACTTAATTTGAGCAATCGATGCCCTTGAGCAACCGACATTCAGCTGGACATATGAAAAGCAAGGGGTGTCTAAATATGTATATGCCGGCCACTGGGCCATATGCAATCTGTATACTAAATTTTTCGAAAAGTGGTCCCAAGAAAGCACACTGTATGTTAATGTGGGCTAAAACTTGTGTGTGTAACAAATAAATCGAAAACTAACTAAAAAATGCTTTTTAAAAAAGGACGTTTAGAAACGAATCTTAAAAAAGTACTTTTAATTAAAAATCCCTTTAAACAAAATGAACATTTTAAGAAAAAGGTTTTATTTTGCCAATTTTCCAGTTGCTAATGTACTATGTTCATAACACAGTGCAACACATTCCTAACACATAATATTTTTAAAATGTACTTTTTTATAAAGGTACAATTTTAAAAGGTTATTAATTTATTTAAAAGGTCCTGCTTTAAAAGTAATTTTTTTTAGTTTTTCCTAAAAATATACTTTTCCTAAAATAGTACTTTTAGGCAAAATTTTCAGTTTACAGTATTTCTCTCAATTTAGGTCATAACCGAATTAAATGGTTGAAGTAAATTGCACAATAAAACATAATTTGCGTGCAAAATTTTAATTGAATATTTCTTTATTAAAATAATTTCGTGTCTAGTCTTTTCAGTTGCTGCTTTTTATTGTCTGCTACAATTTTTTTTATAATAATAATATCTTTTTTGCTTTTTCCTGGCAATTGCATGTTTTTTTTTTTTTTTTGTTAGAACTACATATTCATATAAATATGTAGTATACATTTAATGTTTTCTATTTCAATAGCAAACTAGAACGGATTTGCATAGACATTATTTTATTTAAATGCCAACTGCAACAACAAAAACCAAATAAGTATTTAATTTGCCATTAAAAAACATAACCAACTATAATAGAAGGTATCAATTTTGTCTTAAATGTTTGTTGGGCTAGAATTCCTTTTTGAATAGAATATACTAAACTACAGTGACCTGTAATTCCATTATCATGTGGCGACACTGTGGGTGACTTGTGTCATCGTTTTTCCTTCTAAATAGATGGTCTATATAATAATCTTTTGATAAATTTGTTTGGCATTAGAATGCGAATGAGAGCCACACACTCTGTAATACATTAGAGGTTTACGCATTTAAGTTGCTGTGAAATTTCCACATCAACATTAGGACTATGGCAACAAACTTTTCACAGAATACTTTGCATATTTAAATATTTGAATAATGTAGTGCACAAAGATTAAAAATTGCTGACCTTATTTCTCTTTTAGTTTGTCACTTTGTTAGTCTTTCTCAGCATAGCATTGAATATTAAGTCTTTGGTATTGTAATGTAAAAATATGACATATTTTAGCATAGAATTAGGGGTTTTTACAGAATTTTTCAAATCCTGGAAAACAATTTTGAATTTCCCGGAATTTCCGCTTTAAAAAATAATAACGAAATAAATGATATTTTTAACATTCCTCGAATAGGAGTAAGTGCATATAACCATAAACATTTAAAAATGATTAAACTCTTTTTTATCAAAGTTTGCGTTCCAACATTTGCACCAGGAAAGTACATATCAATTAAATATTATTTGATATCCACAACACTTTCTGCAGTAATGTTGTTGATATAAATAAACGTTTAATGAACTTGATGAAATTTTTAATTAAAACTGCTTTTATTTTTGATTAGTTTGGTTGAAAAAATTTAATGGGAATTTTTTCTGTGCAGCTTTGCTTCTGCCTTCATAAAGAAAGGATAAGCGAAAGTGAACGAATATTTTAAAGGGGTTTATAAAAAGAATGTGCACCTTCTAGAAAGCATATTTTCTAAGGCAGGATATTATAACAAACCAATCTTTTACAAAGGGGTATATAGACCTAAAAAGACTTCTAACTTGTGGTCCTCTTAATATTTAACGCTACATTGTCTTAATTGTAGGACTGTGAAATTTTCGAGAAACATGTATTTTAATAAAGTGCATCACAATCAATCAAAAAGTCGATTTTGAATGTTTTGTAACTAAGGGCTTTTTTGAAATCATATGGCGATAAAGCCCATATGACACTACATTTTTAATGCATTGTTCAAGTTTTGGTGAACAGTACAAATATAATGTAATAGAAAAATTTACCAAGTGCAAAGAGTTCAGCTGTATTAAGATAAATGGCAAACTGTCAACAATTTTTAAAAAGTTATCGATAAAAAATGAAGTTATGTCAAAAAAAATGTAAAATTGTTTAACTTAAAATTGACATTTCAAGCTTGAAATATTAAAAGTGTTGCTGAATCAGCGGTTTATGGGCAAATTCAGCGATTTACCGCTTTTTGTTTTTAGGTTTCTCATAAACAAAAAGTTGGCAACATTAATTAAAATAAACAAAACAGGGATGGCTAAGTTGTTTTTATTGTACTTTTTTGTTGATACTTTTTAAACAAAGATGTATAATACCTTTTTGTGGTATTTTTTATGAACATAAATAAAATTAATTTCAACTAAAAAAATCTTTTAGTACAATTAGGGTAAAAAAGTATAATTTTTAAAGGTTGTTGGTACAATTTTAAAAATTCTCAACGCCATCCCTGAAACAAAACCATAACAAGAGAAAAAAAAAACTACAAAACTTTGTTTACATTTTTTATAGTTTGCTCCAGTTTGCTCTTTCTAACATTAACTGTTTCTTTCTATCAATTCTATATCAATTAATGAATAAAAAATGTAGTGTCATAAGGGCTTAAGCACTTGTGTTGTATTTCATATATAATGGCATCGATTGTTATATTATTTGAAGTAAAAATCATTTCTATAATAAACGTTCAAATCGAGGCGAATTCATGTAAACGGTAGTGGCAGTACTACAACACCAACAACAATTAAAAAAATACAACATTTCTCTCTCTAATGTGCCAAATACTCTTGTCAAATGCTTGTCCAGCGGGCGAATTCACTGTGTACGTGAGCTTGACGTAATATTCGCCGTCATATCTAAATTATTTGATTTTCCATCCAGCATCGTCGGTGTGATACTTACAAACACATTTTCACTAATACTACCACAATGCTTGATGAGTATTTTGATCAGTGTATTTGGGCCTTAAGGGTGTGTGTGAAACGGTAGCAAAGTTCTATGGTGAAATGAAATTTGTTTGTGGTATAAAATTTTCATATTTGTGCTGTGTGAAATTGTAACATTTTTGACATCGTAAAATTTTGACATAAAGAAAAAAACAATTACTAGTAGTTTTGTGAAAATGAATAAATTAATCAAGTTTTTACCAATAATCATTTCAATTCTGTTGGAAATTAGATCGTCCCAACTATTTGATGAATTCATTCTGATATATTAACAATTTTTACAAAAAGGGTGGGCAAAAAAGCTTATATGTATGTATATATGTAAATACTTACATGTTGTATAATTCTTTTTAATTTTTTTGTCACTGCTCCTTTTATTTTTTATTTTGTTTAAACAAATTCGTTGCAAAAAAATAATTTTGTGGTTGTCAAAAATTTCTATACAAATGTCTTAATTGAAAAAACAAAATACATCGCTCCTAATAAAATACCCGATACAAAAGTAGTGCTAATATTTAAAAAAAATCTAGATTAATGATTGAAAAGCGTTTTTTTTTAATTTCGGGAAAGTTTTCAATAAATTCCCGGTAAAACGGGAACTGAAAACAATTGAATTTGCCGGAACGGGAATCCCGGGAACGATAATTGAATGCATGTATTTATGTACATAAAATATTGTGTATGCAACCAAACGCATACTTAGAATTATAATAGTTGTAGTTTCAAAATATTTCACGCATTGTGCACAAGGAATAGGAAATCTTTGTAAAATTTATGTCAAATGCCAAAGAGTCAATAAAGTTTGTGACAACGTCCTGTTTTTTTTTTTTTTTTGACAATGAACACACTTCTATAAAATTTTTGACAGTTTCGTTTACCAAAAAAAAAAAAAAAAATTATTAAATTAATGATTAAATTAAGTTGTTTTAAATTTAGTTTATTTTGCTAAATTTACTTTTATAATTGTCATGCTTTGTTTAAGTTTCTATTTAAGCTGCTTGAATTTCAAATGTTTTGTTAGACAAACTGTGTAATTTTGCTTTAGCTTTTGTTTAAAATAACAAAAACCCGTCATTACCATTTAACACTTGGTTAATAATCGTATTGTGTTACCAAGAATAAGACTTTGAAATTGCATAAATTTTCATTTATTTTGTTGTTGTTCGTTTTACAATTTAAACCTTTTTCTTTGTTGTTGGCTAGTTAATTAGAAAGACTTTTAACCCTGTAAAGGCTTAAATGTTTTAAGGGTTTTGTAAGATCAAAAAATTTACTTTATAAAAAGCAGGGCATTTTTTAGAAATATGCTTCTATAAAAAAATTCTTTTTCAAACACTTATTTATTAAAAAAAATAGGGTAATTTAAAAAAAAAGTTCATTGCGCAATTGTGATATTTTTTTTTTTAAATACTAATAAAAAAAGTATTTTTTATGCTTTTATTTGTTATTAAATAAATCGCTTTTTCGGTTAAGTTATTTGTTTATAAAAGTACTTTTTTTGTAAAGGGATCTATTATAGAACTTTTTTTTGAAGAAAGCATTATACAGAGGAGGGGGGTAAAAGTCTCACCATGGACTTTAAAATTTAATAACTTTTTTGTTTTTATATATTTTTTTCAGATTATAAGAAATACAAAATTGTTTTAAACTTACGGCCAATTGCACCAAGTTAAGTTATAATTCAGTTTTAATCAGTAAGTAATAACTGTCAACAGCATACTGTTGACTGGAAGTTTAAGTAATAGTTAGTTTTAACTGTACTTGGTGAAATTGGCCGTAAGTATGGAAAGTAATGTCACTTAAATGACCCTCGTTTTCAGCTTTGCAATTATGGGCTCGTTGTATAGCATTTTCCATAACAGCTTTCAAAATTTGTGGCTATGGCGGTAAAATTTCTGCAACACGTTGGTCTACCGGTTCGAGGCAAATCTCATACGGTGCCATATTGGTGGTGACGATGAACTAAGCAACGTATTATTTCCTCCCAGGGCTAAATTCTGAAGTTGAAATAAACGATTGATGATTTTAAAAATAAAAATCTATTATTCTGGTTCTTTGTTCAGTTGTGAATCTCTCCATTATTTTTGTCCAGGTGTTATTTATATAATCTGAGATGTGAATGGGACAGATATATAAACGTTATAAAGGTATTAAATTTGTAAACCACATGGTGACTTTAGGCTTATCCTGTACTATGGTTTGTTTAATTAAAAAAGTTTCTAAAAGAGTACTTAATACAAAAAATATTATAATTAAAATTTATTTTTTTTTCCTTCAACGTACTTAAATAGAGCAAAGTACTTTTTTTACTTATTTAAAAAAAAGTACTTCTTGTTTTTTAAAGGAAAAATTTAGTTCTTAGGCTCTAGTTATTAGAATTAAAGATTCTTTTAATAAAAAAAATTATTAAAAACGTCCTCTTTTTTAACAAAACTTCTGAAAAACTTTTTGTTTTCTAAAGTGATGTTTCATCTTAAAACATACTTTTTCTTTAAAAAAAATCTTTTTTTCCCCAACAGGTACTTGAAAAAAAAAAAAAAAATACAATCGAAAATTAAGTAAAAAAGCGAAATATTTTTTTTTCATAAAAAATGTTTATTAAAAATATGAAATTATGACATATCGGCATCACAGAAATGACGAATCGGAGTCAGTTTAATAAAAAAAGTGTCATTAGCGCGATGACTCAGTAACATCGGAGAAAGGACTCATTAGTCCTATTTAATGACAAACAGTCATTTAAGTCAAAGTGAGAGAATATTTTTATATACTTACCCATTTTACTTGTATTTTTCACTTTTGTTGTATTCCGTAGAACAGTTTTCGAGATATTCCAAAATAACCGTTTTTTGTGTTTTTAAAACAGATGATGTGATGTAAATGCAAATATCTTTAAAAGTATTAACCGGAATATATCAAAAACTGTTCTACTTTTGACAATTCGGATTCAGCGGACAATTTTACATAAAGATTAGGTGTCAGATTCATTTGGTCACGACTTTGCTAAAAATTTGTGATACAGTGTAATTTAAACGAATAGTATATGGGAATTGTTGCTTCTTATTTTACTTTTTAAACATGAAAATATTATTAATAATATACAAAATGTGGAATTGAAGTGATGTCACTGTAGTCATAGCATAGATGACGCATAAAATATGACAAAATTTTGTGATGACATTCGTTATTGGATTGATGTCACTTTTTGCCTCATTAATGCCATTTGTAATAACATTTATGTCACGTTTCTGATGTAAGGGCATCATCAATATGAATATGCATTTGTCTTTGAGTGTAGGCGTTATATAAAGCCCACTCTCGGAAAAAACTTTAGTATGCGTACCACAACAACAACAACAACGAATAATGCTATTTTAGCAAAATATGGTCTGTCATAGATTCATAAGACAAGAAATCACACAATTAAATTTGTAAAGATTGACCTTAAACTGACAATAGGCTCTATAAAATTCCCAATTCTGAAATATTCTAACTCTCGGTGAAGCGTATCAAAGATTCGTCACAGCCCAATATAGCACTCTTACTTGTTTTTTTTTTTTTTTAAGACGTCTAATAAACGTTTGTAAAAAGTAATTATTTAAAACTGCGACTTTTAAAAGGGTAGTAATTAAAAACAAAACTATTTCTGAAAAGACACAAGTGTCTTTTCTTCAAATTGTATTGTATTTTTTTAAAAAGGCACTTTTTCCAAAAAGGTACATCAGGAAATAGAATTGCCAATTATGGTTTAATTGTTAATTCTCGTACATAAACGTAATTTTTTTTATCACAACTTTATATCTTAAACAATAGTAAAAATATGACTTGATTTTTTAACCTTAAAAAGAATGCTATACTTTACTTCCTTCCGTCTCACTACCCAAAAGGGTTAAACCATTCGAGTTCTTTTTTTTTCTCCCAAGGTGCCTTCAGGTATTTAAGACAAATGTTTCTTTAGGCTTTTTTTTAAGTCTTAATAATTTTCCATTTGCTTTGCAGTCGTATCAAATTTCCCTTGGAAAAACATAAAGAACACTAATTTAGCAGCATTATCTATAGACTATTAAGCATAGTAAAGTTTAAGGGTCATTTATTAAAAGGGGGAAAAAGACTTAAGAAGAATAATAAAAAATAAAATTAAATTTAAGAATAAAAATTGGGAAATAAACACGACAAAGAAAATCTTGTTAATTAAAATTTATATTCAAACTTTTATTTACTTTTAAGAAAATTTAAATTTAACTTTAATTGAATGAAAATCGTATTCAAAATCTCTATAATTAAATTAGTCAATTTTTCTTTTAGGATTACATGCTTGTTTGCCATACCTTGTGGCAAGTAAATGCAATTTGTTGCACAATAATTCCCTCTCGGTTGTTGTATATTTTGTTTGTGTGTATGTGCGTTGGCATATCTTCTATTACTTATATCGTTATATCAGCACATCAATGTAATTTAGAACATGTCTTGTCTTGTTTAGTCATGTTGTCATACAATTCATGTCAAATTAATAGTTTAAATATTTCTACAAGCAAAACATGTTAATAAAATTAACAAAATTATAAAAGTAACAGTGAAAACTAAAAAAATGGAAAAACTTTTATCAAGTCAAGATAAAGAAGCTTAATTCGGAATAAAAAAAATCACTTTAATTATTTATTTTTTCTTTGGAACGGAAACAAAATAGTTGTAAAACTTTGTCAACATAATGCCTTTTGAATATTTCAAAATGAATTTCAGTTTTAAAAAGGGCCCAACTATAATATGCATACAAATCTCTAAATTAAAAAATTATCAAAAATCCTCTCAAATGCGTTTAAAAAAACACAAACCCAAGACCAAAAAATATTTGATTCCGTACAGACAGTGTAATCAGTTTCGCATCTTGCTTAAGCAAATAACAGATTCATAAAACTTAACAAAAAGTTTTATTAAGTTCAATATAGTTTGACACATATGATTTACATGTAATTCGCCCATTTGCTTAAGCCAACCTAAGCATATTATAGTTGGGTCTAAATTTTGTTAAAACTGATGGTCGTCAGTTTGATTACAAATTTTATTATTTTGTGGTAATAAATCTGAATCTTCGAAACTACTAGTCGGATTGTCAAAGTTACCCAACTCGAGCTATGTTAACTTTGTAAAGTTTTGTAACTTGTGCAAATATTGGTAGATTTCAGATTTTTAGAAATATTTTAGTTAGATTTTTCTCTAAGTTTTTCACCTTGACATTATTTTGCTTTTGTAAAAACATTTTCTTATTTCCAATAAATCCATAAATGACAATGTTTTTTTCAAAATCTTTATCCGGCTAGTCGTATAGAATGATCAAACGAGAAATTTAAAAATGATTTCAGGTTTTCAAGACAAAGTCTGGACAGAAAGAATAAGAAAAAACAGTAGAAAGGAAGCATCATGATAATTACAGCAAGTTTCGGACCACCAGAACCACTGGTTAAGGATTGATGTTCGACTGTTGGCTGGCAGGGAGCGCAGTTAATGAATTCTGATGAAAGAATGTGGTGAGTTCGATCCCCAGCTCAGCCACGAATAAAAATCTATTTAATAAAAATGAATTGTTGTATGTTGCTGATCGCATAACTTGAGAACGGCTTGTCCGACTTGGACGATTTTTTCTTTAAAATGATCACCATGGTCCAACTTTGGTTTTTACGAAAAGAAAATTTTGCCCCGCCCACTTTTACGCCTACTTTTTTCGATTTACCTAAAATACGAAAACGGTTCCATCGATCATTAGTAATCAGCTACCAAGCGAAGCCGGGGCGGACAGCTAGTTATTAATATTTTTTTAAAATTTCATGTTGTAATGTTCTTTCTTTCAGTAAAAATAATTTAAAGAGAAAATAAATTTGTTGAACCCAAGCCTTACTAAAAATATCAAAAATGTTGTATATTAATTTTTAATATTACTAAAAGGCTCTGTCATTTTGACAAAGAAAGTATGACATTTTTAACCTTTTCTTTTTTGATATGACAACGTTTCATTGTCATTTCGATATCATCAGTCAACAATTTTAAAACGTTTTTTTTTTCTGACGTTGTGTTTAATTAATCTGAGCATCTATGTTTTGTTTTGCTAAATTTGTAGAAAAACCTACGAAATTTAAAAACTGATCAAAAACTAAAACAGAATTTCTTAAGTTACTATCAAAAGATTTTGTTATTCGTGCTTAATTCCCAGTTTTTATTATTGATAAAAACACTTGAAATTTATTGTTGATGGGATAAGCTATTCCTATGCGCATTTCACTGGTTGCTTAGGCCAGATCATCAGGAAACTTCATCCATAAAGATTTTAGAAAAACTTAAGATATTAAACCAAATAAAACTGTTAAGCGTATAAGACTTATATCAACAGTTCTACTTGTAATAATATCAAAGTTTAAACAAAACACATCAACAATAAACAGTGGGTTTATCTCATCTTACATTCCCCACTACAATTAGTTGAAATTCTCTCAACATTAATTGTAGTTGTAAATGGTTAAGAAAAACAAAATAAAAACAGTTACTTATATCAAGTATGATCTTTTAAATTTCTTTTTTTTGATTAAACAAAGTTTTGTTGTCATTTAGATACTATCAGTTAACAATTTTAAAACATTTTTTCTGACTTTGTGTTTAATTTATCTGAGTTTTGCTTGCGTGCTCGTTGAATGCAGACGTGTCTTTCTCTTTTAACTCGGCATACGGTTTTTTTTTTAACATAAATAATTGTATATTTATAATATCATATTATTTTTTTAAAAAAATAATATAAGATCAGCGAATGAATGGACGCTTTAAAATAATTTTTAAATTAGTGAACATAATATTTATAATACAAATATTAAAAATTACAAATAACAAAAATATATGTATGTACACACATATATACATACATACATTTTAAGCAAAAACATTTCTTGTTTTTCTTTATTCTATTTTTTATTCTCGGGGTTTTTAAACAACAAATAAAAAGAAGAGCACAATTAAACAAACAGTAATATATAAAAAAAACTCTTATGAATGCTAATAATGCAAAAACAATAAAACATAATGAAAGAAATGCGTATGTTACAGTGAGTGTTGACGAAACAAAAGTAGAAACAAAAAAAAGAATCGATGATAGCAATTACTTAACGGCTAAACCTATTACTCGAACGCGTTCGCTCTCACCCTCTTTATTTACAAATACGGTCGATCGTAATACAATAACAAGTTTGTTAACTGAAAGCGCTGCCGCAGAGCCAAAAAAAACTTTAATAAGTGATGATACGGTTAACCCCAAAACGGCCGCTATGGACAACTCAGTAACTCAAGTAAAAACTTCTCAAAAGCCTACAGTACAAGTTGGTATGGACAGGTACATAACAGTGCTCAAACGGGGACGCAGCCCTACCTCTGCAGCAGTTGCTTCGGCCTCAAAAGTACCAACTTTTGATAAAACAAATTCTCAAAATCGTTTTGCGATTCTGGAGGATGAATCCTCTGAAGCACCAAACGTCATTAAATCGTCCAAGCCTCCCCCGATATATCTTAGGGAACAAAATTCAAATGAGCTCATAAAGAGTTTGATATCTGTGATAGGTGAAAATTCGTTTTACGTAGCGGCTATCAAGCGTGGTAGTATAAACGAGACAAAAATTCAAGTCAATCATGAGAATGATTTTCGAAAAATAATAAACAACTTTGAGGCACTAAAAAAAAACTTTTATACATACCAACTGAAAAGCAGTAAAGGTCTTCAGGTAGTGATTAAGGGTATTGACTCATGTGTGGACCCAGAAGAGGTAAAAACATTCCTAGAAGAAAAAGGCTTCAAGGTAAAACATGTAGCAAACATTAAAAATAGAGAAAAAATTCCCCAACCACTTTTTCGAGTGGAGTTTGAACCCGGCGACGTTAAGCTTAAAAAAAATGAAACGCATCCCATCTATGATTTAAAATACATTCTGTACAGAAAAGTAACTCTTCTGCTTGCGTGCTCGTTGAATGCAGACGTGTTTTTTTTTTTTAACTCGGCTTACGGTTTTTTTTTTTTTTTAACATAAATAAGTGTATATTTATGATATAATAATATTATTATCTTTTTTAAATAATATAAGATCAGCGAATGAACAGACGCTTTAAAATAATTTTTAATAAGTGAACATAAAATTTTTAATACAAATATTAAAAATTACAATTAACAAAAATATATGTATGTACACACATACATATACATACATACATTTTAAGCAAAAACATTTCTTGTTTTCTTTATTCTTTTTTTTATTCTCGGGGTTTTTTAAACAACAAATAAAAAGAAGAGCACATTTAAACAAACAGTAATATATAAAAAAAAACTCTTATGAATGCATATAATGCAAAAACAATAAAACATAACGAAAGAAATGCGTATGTTACATTGAGTGTTGACGAAACAAACGTAGAAAAAAGAATCGATGATAGCAATTATTTAACGGCTAAACCTATTACTCGAACGCGTTCTCTCTCACCCTCTTTGTTTAAAAATACGGTCGATCGTAATACAATAACAAATTTATTAACTGCAAGCCTTGCCACAGAGCAAAAAAAACTTTAATAAGTGATGAAACAGTTAACCCCAAAACAGCCGCTATGGACAACTCAATAACTCAAGTAAAAACTTCTCAAAAGCCTACAGTACAAGTTGGTATGGACAGGTACATAACAGTGCTTAAACGGGGACGCAGCCCTACCTCTGCAGCAGTTGCTTCGGCCTCAAAAGTACCATCTTTTAATAAAATAAATTCTCAAAATCGTTTTGCAATTCTGGAGGATGAATCCTCTGAAGCACAAAACGTCATAAAATCGTCCAAGCCTCCCCCGATATATCTGAGGGAGCAAAATTCTAATGAGCTCATAAAGAGTTTAATATCGGTTATAGGTGAAAATTCGTTTTACGTAGCTGCTATCAAGCGTGGTAGTATAAACGAAACAAAAATACAAATCAATCATGAGAATGATTTTCGAAAAATTGTAAGCAACTTTGAGGCACTCAAAAAAAATTTTTATACATACCAACTGAAAAGCAGTAAAGGTCTTCAAGTAGTGATTAAGGGTATTGACTCATGTGTGGACCCAGAAGAGGTAAAAACATTCCTTGAAGAAAGAGGCTTCAAGGTAAAACATGTATTAAACATTAAAAATAGAGAAAAAATTCCCCAACCACTTTTTCGAGTGGAGTTTGAACCCGGCGACGTTAAACTTAAAAAAAATGAAACGCATCCAATCTATAACTTAAAATATATTCTGTACAGAAAAGTAACTATAGAGGAGCCGCACAAAAGAGGTGGTCCCGTTCAATGTCTGAACTGCCAAGAATTTGGCCATACTAAGGCATACTGCCACTTACCCCCTGTTTGCGTAGTATGTGGCGAATTACATGGTACAGTTCTTTGCGACAAGTCTAAAACCGACCCCAACGTAAAAAAATGCAGCAACTGTGGTGGCAATCACACTGCCAATTATAGAGGATGCCCTGTATATACTTTCGTCAAGCAGTCGGTTGGACCGAAAACTAATCCCCCTCAGGTAACAAATCAAGTAAACAGTAATGACCTTCAGGCCCCCCAGCCTAGTAGTAACAGAATCTCTTATGCCAACGTCTTAAAATCAAACAATGTACCAATGCAAGGCGCTTCGACAAGTAATGCCGAAACTCCAGTTTCTAATCTAAGTCGGCTAGAAAAAACAATGGAAACATTAGTGCAAACAGTAAATAATTTTACAAACACAATGGGTAATATGATGCAGGAAATTCTTAGAATGCAATCGATGTTATTGCAAGCTGTACTTAACAAGCCATGAACTGTTTAAAAATTTGTTTTTGGAACGCAAACGGCATCCGCCAACATAAAAATGAATTAGAATACTTTCTTAAAAATAAACAAATTGATGTCATGATGGTTTCTGAAACTCATTTGACCTCAAGAAATACGTTCAAAATCAATGGTTATACTCTATATGATACCAAGGACCCTCGAGATAGAGCTTGTGGAGGTTCTGCCATTTTAATAAAAAACAGAATTAAACACTACCCAATGTGTGATCATCGTGAAGATTATCTCCAAGCAACGAACATTTGTGTTGAAGAGATAAATCGAAACATAGTAATTTCATCTTTATATTCACCACCTAGGTTTTCAATATCGGAAAGCCAATATTATAAATATTATAAGTCATTGGGGCCCTGTTTCCTGGCTGCTGGCGATTATAACGCTAAACATACCTTCTGGGGGTCACGACTAATAACACCAAAGGGTCGTGTTTTGTTTAATACAATCTCTAAAATGAATTTAAATGTTGTCGCGAGTGGCCAACCAACATATTGGCCTGCTGATGCGCAAAAAATTCCAGATGTCATCGATTTTGGCGTTGTTAAAAACATCCCCACAAAAACGATTCACGTTGAAGCTTCCTTAGAATTATCCTCTGATCACACACCTACAATAGTTACTATAATAAACACCAATAGAATTGAATCTCCCTCTGGATACATAGCGACGTCAGCTACACATATAAATTGGTTAAAATATAAAAAATATCTTAGTACCCATTGCACAGAAAATATTCCGCTTAACACACCGGAGTATATAGATCGCTCTATTGTCAATTTTGACAGTTTTCTAAAACTAGCTGTACAACATTCCAGTATTGCCCCCAAAAAAACTAAAAATAATAAAATATATTCCTCAGATGTCGAGCGTCTTTTGTCTGAAAAAAGGAGAGCTCGTAGAGAGTGGCAATTGCACAGATCCCCTCAACTTAAGAAATTACTAAAAGACTGTACAAAAAGGCTGAGAATGTTACTGCAGACTCAGAAAACGGCTTCACTGGAAAAATATCTCAAGGAACTTGATGCAACTCCACAATCAGACTACTCATTGTGGCGTGCAGCTAGAAATCTCAAAAGGCCAGTTGTCTCTAAGCCACCATTAAGAAACTTAAATGGAAGTTGGGCAAGAAATGATGCTGAAAAAGGAAACCTGTTTGTCGATCATTTAAAAAACGTATTTACACCAAATATATCTCACAATATTGCGGTCGAGTTACCACCTGTTGCTGCTAGAGCAGCTATACCCTTCAGATTTGAGATAAGAGAAATCGAAAAGGCTATTTGTGACTTAAACACTAAGAAGGCACCTGGTATTGATAAGATCAGTAATAAAATGCTTTTAGAGCTACCTCGCATAGCAAAGAAAATTATTCTCTTTATTTTTAATGCTATTTTACGCCTCGAATACTATCCTCAAAAATGGAAGGTTTCCTTAGTTACCATGATACCAAAGCCAGGTAAAGATCATACAAAAGTTGAGTCTTATAGGCCTATTAGCTTATTATCAAATATGTCAAAGCTGTTTGAGAAATTATTAGTTTCAAAATTAACACCGATTTTAAGTGAAAATAGATGTATTCCAAACCATCAGTTTGGATTTAGAAGAAAACACAGCACAATCGAACAGACTCATCGAATAGTAAATGTCATAAGAAAAGCATTTGAAGAAAAGAAATATTGCTCAGCACTCTTCATCGATGTTTCGCAAGCTTTTGATAAAGTCTGGCATGAAGGCTTATTACATAAATTGAAGCAAAATTTACCAGCAAACACACACAAGCTGCTAGAAAGCTACTTAGTCGGTCGTCAATTTATTATTAAAGAAGGAAATTTCTTAAGTTTCCCTCAGCCCATTGACGCTGGAGTCCCACAAGGCAGCATCCTGGGCCCCCTATTATACTTAATTTATACTTCGGACATGCCAACAAGCAACTATACACAAACTTCAACATTTGCAGACGATACAGCTTTTCTAAGCGTCCACGAAAACCGTTATGAAGCATCTCGTTACTTACAGGATCATATATTTCAACTCGAACTGTGGCTAAAGCAATGGAGGATAAAGGTCAATGAGCAAAAATGCGTACATGTAACATTTACCTTGCGTCGGGAAACATGCCCCCCTATTAAAATCAATAATCATTTAGTGCCTCAAAATTCGCATGTAAAATACCTTGGTATTCATCTAGATCGCCGTTTAACGTGGAAAAGCCATATAGAGGCAAAATTATCTCAAATGAAACTAAAAGCCATCCAAATTCATTGGCTTATTGGAAGAAACTCTGTCCTAAGTCTCGACTGCAAACTTTTACTTTACAACTCCATCTTAAAGCCAATCTGGTGCTACGGTATTCAACTATGGGGCACTGCCTCGGCCTCTAATATCGAAAAAATTCAAAGGCGCCAAAATAAACTTCTTCGAATAATCACAGCTGCCCCTTGGTATGTTAAAAACTCAAATATTCACAAGGATCTCAATGTTCCATTAGTAAAAACTATGATTACAAAATATGCAGTAAAATATTTAAAAAGGCTTGAACAACACCCAAATCCACTAGCTCGAAATATTTTAAACCATGGCGGCCACACTCGCTTAAGAAGAAGAGACACTGCAGCACTTACCCAATTAGATGAGCAATAAACACCTATATAAGTGAACACAACCCGTGATGAAGAAAATTTTTGTCTGGCACTGGCAGGACATAAAATAACGTTTTAGGTTAAGATTTGATTAATTATTGTTAGTTCATATTTAATATATGAAGATTCAATAAAAAATAATGAGAAAAAAAAAAAAAAAAAAAAAAAAAAAAAAATTTATCTGAACATCTATAATTTTTTTTGACAAATTTTATAAAAAAAACTATGAGTTTTACTTTTTTTTCCCATTGCCCCTTTGGAAGAATATGGCTTTCACGATTTGTTGCAGTTTTTTTTTGCGTCTTCATATGTAAAATGTCACTGTCCTTGTTCTTGGAGTATCAATCCAATCAGTATTGCTATTTTGCCTTCTATTGGTTCTGTTAATCGGTTGTTGTTCCAGCAAAAAAGATAATTGGTCTGTTGTAGTTTGCAGGTATGATTGCACTAACCTATTTCTTGGAGTATCGCCCGCTCTATTGTTATTTTGCCTTGTATTAGTTTCTTTAATCGGCTGTTGTTCCAGCTAAGTAGAAGATTGCTGTGGCAGGTCCTAGGGTAATGGGGCTGCCATCTATCGCTACCTAGAAAGCCCCCGTCTCTTTTGGTGTACTGGCAGGGAACCTCGCTAATCTTTGATACACCTTTTTTTCCTACGGGATAGCGACTGCCTAACCTTTGCCATGATGTTATCCTCTTTTCCAGGGGAAGAGGAGGTCAGGTGGCTTCTTGGATGGATTATTCAGAGGAGGTTGAAGCCACTAACATTTTAAAACTCGAAAACCGGGATGAAGATTTTTCGTCCTCTGCCAGTTATCGACCCTATGATGCTTGGTTTTGTTGGCAAGCACTTAAACCGATACACAAAACCCAAAACTCAAACAGAATGTCTTTAGTTACACTCATCAATTATGATTTTTAAAATTTCTTTTTTGATTTGACAACGTTTCATTGTCATTTCGATACCATCAGTTGACAATCTTAAAAAGTTTTTTTGTTTGGCTTTGTGTTTAATTAATCTGAAATTATGAATGCTTTACAAAAGGTGGCAATAAGTACTTTTAATTTTACCAAATTTTCACAGAATTTATTTTGGTACCAGTTAAGTAATAAAAACTAGAACAGTTACAAGTTTCCACCCAGAAAAACTCTCGCTAATTTTTTTTCCAATTAAACCATTAAACAAAAATAAAGTCAGTTTTAATTAAAAATTTAATCCAATGAGTTAAACGTTCACTTATATCAACAAAATTACTGCACAAAATGTTGTAAATATCATCAAATATTTAATTGATACTATTTATTAGCTGGCGCAAATTTAATTAATTTTTTTTATTAATATTAAGAACTTTTTAATTAAAATAAATTTTTATTTTTTCCTGTGCGGTTTAATCTTTTCAGTTTGATCAATAGTTTAAAGAAATTTATTGCATTAATTTATTTTTAAAACAATTTTTTTTTTTCATTTTCTCTTTTAAGTCTAGCTTTTACTGTAGTTTCTTTTAAATGGCTTTATTAAATCAACAGCTTTTGTATGCATTTTGTGTCTTTTAATTTGACAGTAATTTTAACTGTTTGTGATTTGTGGCCGTATTTGTCTTGACTTTGTTGCTGCAAATATTTATGTAATGTTCTGATGTTCGTTTTGCCCAGACCTCCTTCTGCATTTTCCTTTGTTTTCATCCTCTCGTTTTAACTAATAAATGATGAAATAAGATCTAATGAAAGTCGAGAATTGATTACACTGGGTTATAAAGAAAAGAAAATTAAATATGCTTGCATTGCCTTTTGGTTTTCTAATTTTTGTTAACAAACTAGACAAGCCGCTTGACAACAACATTAAGTTTTATTGTTAAATGTTAATTATAAAAAATTTTAATATTTACACACACACATGCTTCATACCTTTGACATCTGTTTGTTTAACAGTTTGTGTGGTTTATTTGGCCCTTAAGTAAGAATAAATTACAGATATTTACCGTCTAAAATGCCCTTAAAGTTATTAAAGACATAAAATATGTGTAAAAGATCAGCCTTCTGTTAAAAATTCCAGTTTAAGTTAAAGACCCAATACCCTCGTAGGTTAATTAAAATTCGGATTCAAATCGAGTTCTACAAAAAAAACTTCTAACCTCTAGACGTGTAACAATTTTTACTGTAGCCCAGTGTCATACTTTGTTGCTTTTATAAAGTATTTGTCGGCAGAATCCTTAAATGTATGTATGTCATAAAAATTTGTGTGCTCTAAATGTTTATGTTGCATGTACAAATTGTTGCTGTTTAATATGTACTGATGAGTTTCTTATTGTTATTACTGATGATTTTATATAAATGAAAACATTATTATTTAATGATTATTTGGTTTATATTTATTCAAAAGACCGCAATGCTTGGCCTGAGCAGATATTGTCTGCAACAGACGTGCATTATTATAAAAGCCTCAACTATAATGAGGACAATAATAAAATAATAGTCTTTTAAACTGCACTAAATGAAATAATTTTCGAAAACATAAAAATTAAAGTAAATTGAAATGATTAGTATAAAATAATGCTAATTAAAACGATTAAGAACAAAAAATACCAAATTATTTACACCCTACTCTAAGAATTTTTTTTTATCAAAACATTGTTCCGATTTAAAAAATGAGGCAAATTCTCTTGATCGGAGCTATTCGGTCTTATTATAAGTATCGTTTTCGAAGTCGAAAACCAGTCGTTTAAAAAAAATAGGTTTTATGATTGTTGTAAACGACATAAAAACGACAAACTTTCTATGTGTTACATTGTCCTTGGCGTGAATTTGAGATGATATTGATAAAAATTTCAAACGACTATGACTTTTATCTTGACAACGACTCGCGCTGATTATATATTCATGCTGATGTTTGTATAAAGTTCGGTGCAGAAATTTTTCTCTACACAGTAAAAATTAAAAATTGCCTCTAATTACCAAATTCATAGAATCAATCAAACAATTTGTTGATTTTGCACCTATTACCAAAATGATTATAAAGATTACTAAAAATTGTTAAAATTTTAAATTGTGAAAATTTTTTTCAATAAATGATATTTTTAATTTTAATAAAAAAAAAAAAAAAAAATGATCAAAAAACTCAAAAATATAAAAATAAGCGCGTTTAGAGTTTTCTAAAAAAACAAGAATAAAATTTGTAAAAGGTCGATAATAAACAAATTAAAAAAAATTTTGCCGTTTCAAACAATGTGTGAATTGATTTAATTAATGTAGCTCAGGTTTTAAAGAAATCATTTAAGATTTCTTGGTTTTTAATTAAAATTTTTAATAACAAACTGGCTCTAAAACGGGCTCTCTAGTATAGTTAATATAATTGTTAACTATTGTTTATTATAGTTTAAGAATGTTATGAATTATATTTTAATAAACAATAAAAAAAAAAATTAAAATTTTTAATAAAGAATTTATTTCAAAACCAACAAAATGTTAAATAAATCAAAATTATATTTTCAATTTTCTTTCAACAAAACAAATAATTGATTCAATTATCATATTAATTAAATTGAAACGATGTCTGATCGGCTCTCTGTTTGTCTTCCTCAAGGTTTGCGGAATATTCTACCTTATGGTTTAACATCCTTTTGGGAAACTCGTGCAGCCAATACCTGGAATTCAGTAAGCCAAATCTCTTTAGAGATCCTATTTATTACCACGGGAGGAAGTGGCCCCTAGTGGTACGATACCGGACTGACTTTTGGCTAGGGCCCTTTCGGTGATCACGTGGTGGTTGTGGTTAAGACAAAAAGGTCTCAGGAATGGAGATCTTAAAATCCCTACATCAAGAGCTGATTTATTCCCCACTTTAGAGGAAGTTCGGCCTGAGTATGGATCACGTTAGATGCTCTTACTATTAAACAGATACTGCCAACTTTTCTAATGCAGCAGAGGTTAGACACCTCCAGCTAATAAAAAAGAGGCGAGTGTATAATCCCAGTAAGAAATGGAGCTTACTGGTAAGCAGTTTTGTAAGGGAGAGAAGCACAATACCCCCTAACAAATCTGCTTACAAGAGGCATGATTTTTATATTGTGAATTCCCACTTGGAAGCACTACTTTTTTCCTTTCTGCTAAAAAACAAGTCGATGACTGACTGCGTTATAAAAAAAATTTAGTTTCTATGCTCGGTTATATTTTGGGAATGATCCTAAACACATTTTAAAATACTTGCAATACAACCTGCTTTCATGTAAGGGAATAACAGAAGCACATAAAACATTGTTCGTGAATTTTTTCTTCAAAATAATGATTTTAATTATTCACTTACATTCACTTCAATGGTATTCGCTTCTCTGCTGCTTCTTGGTAATACGTAATAACCAGCGCATATACCAGCGCTCACGCTCTTTTCTGGCTTCCAGAAACCTTAAATTTTTTTTACTGGGGTTTTGTAGTTCTCAGACACAAGGGCGATTGGTAAGTGCATTGTTGGTCACCCAGCGGTTAACATCATCTTCAGATAAGACCAACACGATAGGTGCTTAAATATATTTTATTTTTATGTCTGTTCTGCTCTTTCCGGGAGTATGTAAAACGTGGCTGAGTTCAAAATTGACAGATCTGTGCTGAACAAAAATCCCATTTAGTACCACAGGAGTAAGAGCCCTTGATCTCGGTTCCAGACTGAGTATTAATGAGGCCCCTTTGGGAATCACGTAATGGTTGTGGTTTAAACACTTAGTCGTCGAAAGGGAGATCTTCAAAAGCCAGCTTTAAGGGATGATTTCACCGCCCTGCATTGTGGGGAAGTTTCGAAACTCCCTAGGTGCTGTGCTATTTAAAAGGTGCTGCTTGTTTTACAACAGCGGAGGTTAGACAGCTCCAACTCCTTAGCAAGAGGCGATTGTATAATTCTGTTGATTAATGCACTTAAATTGCCTTCTATGCGTATGGGTTGATCTCGCACATGGGGGCGTCGGTGAACGCTCTATTCTCTCATAGATCGACGAGGATCGTGGAGTAACTCGATAGATACTCACGTAAATCCAACCTGACTTAAAGTCTGGTCGGCTGGCTGACTGGTCGGCAGGCTTAAGGTCTTTGTTTTTATTTGTTTCGGTTCCGTTATCTCAATAATTGAGGTTGGGTGGCAATATTGGTCCACTGCATCAGATTCTGGTGCCAGGTCTGCTGACCGAGCTAACAGTCGGGCTGTACAGAATTGCCTCTGCGCTGCCAGATCTCACGAAGTTATGCCGCTTTGTGATCGGTCGCAAAACTATACTAGCTGCTACCGCGAGGTAATATTTCCAGAAGAGACCACGGCGAAGGCTGTTGTTGCAATTCCGAAAGTCATAGACTGAAACGGCAAATACATTCTCCGCCGAGATGTTGTTCCCTTAGGGTAAGCTACCAGCTGATAAATTTCAGTACCTTTTTCAAGGACGAAGTGTATTGAAATTAGTGATAAATTGAAAATTAATGATTTTAAGACGAATCTCTCCAACCATTCTTTTCCAAATAGTTTTTAAAAGATCTTGCAACACGAAATTATTCGGCCAGCGCTTGCTTTACACGTATCACATTGAATGGTGTCTAAACCATTTCGTCCAATGACTAAGTAGGAAGATGTTTAAAAATGTTATATCGGTTATTAAAGTCTTAACTTATTTGTTAAAGATACGCAAGCTGTTGTCAATCCCACATTTCTAAATTATATACCCAACTTTTGTTGTTTAAATAAATCGGTTAGAGTTCCTTTCAAAATATAACACAAGCTAGTTGAGACACAAACCATGTGAGAAAAATGCACCAGCTGTAGTGAATCCCGGATTTCTAAAGGTATGTTCACCCTTGACAAATGTTTGACGAAAAAATCCGAAAAAAACGTGACGACAAATTTTTTTTTAATAATATTTGTTAAATGCGACTAAAGCTTTAGTTATACCCTTAACTTGATTTGGTGTAAATAAATTGCTTGGAGTAGGTCAATCAAAGCTTTTGAAAAAATTATGGCATACGGATAAAATTGCTCAGAAATATCCAAAACATTGCCTTAAAGGTTGGGGTCATACGTTCATAATGAACCATAACTCCCAAATAATTCCCAGTCCTAAAAATAAATTTTACAACTAAAAAAAAAAAATTATAAAATTTTAAACAATTTCTGTTTAAGCTAAATTAATCCACTTGATTAAGAAAAATTCTCATATTTCAAAGTGCATAATCATTAATTTAACCCTTTAAGTCCACTTGACTTATTTGACTTTGTAGCTATGTAAAATAAATAAAAAAAAATTAAAGTGCTTAAATGCTTTAAAACTGTATTTTTTTTTAATAACTGTGTATAAATATTTAAATAATCTTTTGCCAACTCAATGTTACATATGATTTTTATGAGCCATGTAACCCAAATTAAAACTTAACAAGAATAAAAAAAAAAACAAAGAGAAACAAATTCAAAGTCAAAAAGTCAAATTAAATAATTTAACTTATTCACACAAAATCACTAAATAATTCTTTCACTCGCTTACGCAGTCAGTCATTTAAACAAAAGTACTTTTTAACAAGAAATTTGGTGCATATTACTTCAATAGGAAAGGGTTTAAGGAACTGAAAGTAGTACCTAATAAAATACCTAAGAAGTCAGCAAAAAATGATTTCATTTTTTGTTTTAAAAATTTTATTTATAAAAACTTTTAAATAAAGTTTCACTAAGTCCTAATACATATTACGAAACTTTTGCTGCGAAACATTTGAGCTTAATGGTGAAAGGGAAAAGACGAATGTTAAAGTGTACTTTGTTTCGTGTACAAGCAGTTTTTGTGAGTTTGTCTTTGAGATTAAAAAGAAGAAAGAGAAAAATCATACAAAATACTAAAATGCTGCAAAACAAATATTTCATTATTTGCACATAAATGCAGTTTCAAAAGAGAATTAAAGAAAGTTTCTGCAGAAAATGTTTCATAATATGGACGAGGACTTTTCATTAAAAATATGGTTAATTTATCTCTATCAGTGAAAGGGATTTTTATAACCTTAACAAAAAATTAAGACAATTTTCTTAACATTTTTATTATAATATTAAAGTTATTTCCCTTTCTTGGTACTTTTTATAATCAAACCGTACCTAAAAGTACCATTTTTTCCTGATTTATTATTTGTTTTTTTGCTGCATGACTGCATTTTCAAGACCCTCTTGATTCATTATTCTCTGTTAATAAAGTGGAAGTCAATCATCACCCATCATCATAATTTTCATTTATTTATTTACAAATCGTACAAACATACAGTCGCACTTACTTGTGTACGCACACTTAAAGTGTGTGCAAGTAAGTGAATGAATGGATGAGTGAGTTGTTGTTGAAAATACATATTAAAATTAAAAAAAAGTAAATTACAATAACAATAATAATAGCAACATTAAATAATAACAACAACAGCCCACATTTTTTGTTTTCAACATTGAAAGAAAAGTTTTTCTTCTTTTCGATTTTGTGTCTTATTTTATTTATTCAATTTATTCCACATTCAAGTTGCATGTTGTAGCTGTTCAACTGAATCAGTGTTTGCATTTATCCATGTTCACACAATTTCAGCCACACACACACAAATAAACACGCTGATGCAAGCAAATACATTGATTTTATGCATACGACTGCGTTAATATTTGTAAAAAAGATGCACAAGATTGTGGTCTCCTTAAAAACTTTTTTCCACAGTTTTTTGGTTGGAAACCAATCAACAATTGTTAGAGAAGAAGTGTGCAACCGGTCAGATATATAAAAGAATAAAATAATATTTCTAAGCATTGTCTTTTTGTGTTTCGTTAAACAAACCGGCCAAGCCCGGATCCAAGGTAGTAGAGCACTGGTATTCGAATAAATCATAAATTGTGTTTTGGAAACTGTCCCGACTAAATTTCCTTCATGTAACCCCTCCCCCCTAAAATAGAAGCTAGTTCCGCCTTTGGATCCAGCTAACTTTTAAAAACAATAGGACATTTTCAAGCTATTGAGTTCTTATAACCTCACAATATGCCTTAAAATTGTAACAAACTGTTTGTAAAATCGGCGAGGCAGGTCGGATAAAAACAATTCTCGGAAAAAAGCCTAGCGAAATTCTACAGAGATTGATCTGATAATAATATTTTTAAGGGCTAAAAAATCAGAGCAAGTTAAACTCTATTTTTGGTTTTAAATGTGTTTAAACCAACAAATCTAAAAATCACCAAACATATAGTACATCTTTAAACTCATAAAATTGGGCGTTTAAACTACCAACCATATGAATTTGATAAGATTTATCGTAGTGCTGCCACATGTTATTTTTATAACAACATAAAATACAATGGACACTGATTTATAGTTGTTGAGTTTAAACAACATATAGATTTAAGTTTAGTTCAACTAAACCAGCGTTTAAACCTTCAGTGATTTATTAGCCATGAAAGATTTATAAACTTAAAGAAAAACAAGTATAATTGCTTTTTCAGCAGTGACGTATCTATAATACCCTTCACCTAACCTTATGTAGCGTCTTAGACCTCTCACCCACTACCACACATTATCAAACAGAATTTTTGTGTTTCGTTAAACAAACCGGCCAAGCCCGGATCCAAGGTAGTCGAGCACTGGTATTCGAAAATCATAAATTGTGTTTTGGAAACTGTCCCGACTAAATTTCCTTTATGTAACCCCTCCACCCTAAAATAGCGGCTAGTTCCGCCTTTGGATCCAGCTAACTTTTAAAAACAATTGGAAATTTTCAAGCTATTGAGTTCTTATAACCTCACAATATGTCTTAAAATTGGAACAAACTGTTTGTAAAATCGGCGAGGCAGTTCGGATAAAAACTATTCTCGGAAAAAAGCCTAGCGAAATTCTACAGAGATTGATCTGATAATAATATTTTTAAGGGCTAAAAAAATCAGAGCACGTTAAACTCTATTTTTGGTTTAAAATGTGTTTAAACCAACAAATCTAAAAATCACCAAACATATAGTACATCTTTAAACGCATAAAATTGGGCGTTTAAACTACCAACACAGACCACATAGATTTAAGTTTAGTTCCACTAAACCAGCGTTTAAACCTTCAGTGATTTATTAGCCATGAAAAATTTATAAACTCAAAGAAAAACAAGTTTAATTGCTTTTTCAGCAGTGACGTATCTATAATACGCTTCACCTAACAAAACATTATGTTGAGTAAATTTCTTCGCTTAAACACTTTTCTCTACTTAAGCAGCAAAACTTTTGGTATGTGTCGAAATAAGCAAAAAAAAAATACAACAACAACAACAGGGGATTTTATGATAATTTGTGATTTTTAGCTTATTTTTTTGTCATTATAGATCAATCTGGCAGAATTTCAATAGCAAAATTAAACGGAGCATATGTGACAGGAATACACAACAAGATAGCTCCCATAATTTCTGGGGTCCTCGGAAAACCATTTTTCAACAGACAGACGGATATCGTTAAATCCACTTCGCTACCAAGGATATAAGCTCTATTTCGGAAAGAATTTTGTATGGGGGCTGTGTGATATTATATACGGGTTCTCAACATTTTCCATTGGCCTTATGAAAATTAGATCATATTCGTCAAATTTTATAAAATTTTCTCCAAAATTTGTGACCTGTATTTTGTTATTTGTATTCTATTGTAGTGCAGTTCACATCTTCTACTGCATCCTCAGACTATAATGGCGTTGTAGGAATTTTGTTGGAAGGGGACGCTCTACCGTCGACTTAGTAAGTTATAAAAAGGGGAACACAGTCATTTAGATATCAATGAACGGATCTTTTATGCTTTAAATAAATAAATGATATCAGACCGAAATGCAATACATTTAATAGCTAAAGGGTAAAAAATAATTTGGTTCTACGATACGATCTATATTTAAAGCTTTTAGACTTGGTTCAATTGTATTGCTTTTTATTTTGGTAAATTTTCGTGAAAATTTAGTTTTTTTTTATATTACGACCTCCTGAAGGGTTAAGATTGTTTATAGCGGACACAAAAAAAATAAGGATTGGTCATACATTTTACCTCCCGAGGGGTGACTACTTAGTAGCTTCAAGCTTTTTTCTATTTATTTTCTCTCAATTTCGTTCTCACGAGCTTCAACCCTCGTGCGGCACTCCAACATTTAACAGATCGTGCTCAAATTTTGTTAAATTACTTTTCGTAATTGAAACAGATCGGTTTTCAATTTCTTCATGCATTGAAAGCCCACCTTAATACCACACCCATATATAATGGTTGTCCACAATCATGTTAATTGCAGGGACCGTAACAGTTATAAGTGATATCAAAAACGTTCTTTTATAACAGTTATTTTGTGAAGTAAAAACAAACAAAAATCCATCTCAAACAGTTACTTTTTAACGTAAAAATAAAAGCTCATATTAAACTCTTAAAAAGAGGGTTTTTTTCCGCCAAAAAATAAAAATTCATTTGAGGAATTTGAAATTTCCAGTCATTAAATTAAAATCATTTTATGTAAATTGACACCCAAAGCTTGCCGCTCCTTAAACAAGTTTTGTTTTATGACGGGAAAAATAAAACTCCTCAGAATAGTTTTATTTTATGACAGCGAAATAAAACTCTATTTTTTAGTTTCATCCGACTTTTTTTTTTTGTTTGAAAATAAGTCTCAACTGTGGAGTTGATATCGTTTTTTTAGGATCACCATAATTTCTGAAAGAGCACTTCAATACGAATCTATTGGTATGTGACAGTTTAGGTCTCCGTTGACTCCAATATGTAGAGTTTTGAGTTTCAATTTTCTGAATGACTGTTATTTACGGTCCCTGGTGTATTGTTATTCTTACTATTTATAAGTTTAAAATTTAACATAGCAATTTGTTTTGTTTTTATAATGTTATAACAGGAATATGTTATGGTTGTAAAAGCAGCAATACAATATTTGTATAAATTTGTTCGTTCGAAAGTTAATTTACTCTTTTAACATGCAGTACTTAGTGTAATGAATGTGTTGTACAAAAGTTTGTTCTTTTCTTTTCTCTCTTTTTGTTTGATTATTTGTTAAAGATGTTGTTTACTACAATACAGAAACCACAACAATATTAACAAAAAAGAAAATAAAGGAAAACAAATGTAACAACCACAGCAATAATAAATAAATATAATAAAATAAATTGCTTGTCAAAAGGCAAAAGTTTTATTACATGCATGTTTGTATGTATGATTGTACTAAAAGCATAAATTTACAAAAATTTTCTGTGTAAAAAAAGCACACACGCTTGCAAGAATCTGAATTCGAACAACAATCATCAAAACTTAAGTGACAACCGAACAACATTGATCATATTTCCTGTAATATATCATTTTAAAAAAATTTATCACAATCTTTGTAAGTACATATGTATGTTACTTACAAACATACATATGCATGAACTTATGTATACGGGTTCGAACTTCGAAAAGTGATATACAAGAAAACTTGTATATGCATTTACTCCTGTGTGTGTTTGGATAAAGTTTATGGTTCAAAGGTCAATGAATTCCATTCTGCTGCTGTGGTGATGCTTTTGGCTGCTTTCAAATCTTTTTTTTTTCGTGACGTTCCAAAACAATTTATCTAGTATGTTTTACTAATTTATGATTGTGTACAAAAAAAAAAAACTTTGTTTATGGCAAACGTACAAAAAATCAACTACAACCTATTTATAATTCTTTATTCGGTTGTGGCGAATTTTTCGTTACCCTCCACAGAAAATCATAAAAATCAAATCAATAAATTTCGATTGTGGAAATTCTGGCAAATTTTTCATACATCCTGAACATTTTTCAGAGTACTGGCCACCTTACCGTTAAAATAGCTTAAGCGACATAATATTAAATTTTCGTTTTTTAATAAATGAACAAAACTTGCATCATCTTCTTAAATATCATGGTCACATAAGTTACCATTACGATTTTAAAACAAAAACAATTTTAGCTTAAGCGCCGACCTTCATACACAATTTTTATGAAATATAATAAAAAAAAAACTTTTCCTGTAAAATTTGCCCATAAGGTTGGCTTAAACAGCTATTCTATATGGTTATGTTAAAGTCACGTAGAATTTGAGCTTAATTCTGGCAGTCGTGATCGAATATTTCTTCGATTCGAAAGCAATTTTGTTCAAATTCTTTCAGTCGATACTGAACGAATGAAAATTATTTTTTCGGTTTTATGAAAACTTAAATAAAATGCTTTACAATACTGAAAAAATAATTTCGATTCAATAAGTATCCACTGAAAGAATTAGAAATAAAATTGCTTTCGAATCGGGGTTTCCATGGTCGTATATTTCGAAATTTTTCGGATATTAATTGCATTCTGGTTTAGCAATGATTCGTTTCATGCAGTATCATCTTTTCATCAAAACAACAGCTTTATATCTGGTGGCATATTCTGCTCGTTTGTCTGGCATTGCTGGCTTTAAACGATTAAAACATTATGTAGATGGGATCATGTCGCCAGTGACTGGACCCTTTCCAACCAGAAAGATTTGTTTCTTTATAAATTCCGTTAGTCTGGGTTCACACTATGAAAGTTTTCTTTCAGAAAGTCTATGTTACTCAGACTCTATGTCTATGTTACTCAGACTTTCTGAAAGAAAACTTTCACAGTGTGTACCCAGACTTAAACAAAATTATGATCTTGCAAAATTTCTTTAGAAAAATGGTGATATTTTGTTAAAACATTAATTAATATTACTATTAAAATTATGCAAAATTTCTCTAAAAAAGTGCTAATATTCTTAAAAAAGTGACATAAATCCTAAAAAAAATTGTACTTTCCAGAATTTCTAAAAAAAATCCGAAATTTTCTAAAAATATCGAAAGAAATTTCACAACATTTTTTTGAAAAATAGTGACATTTTTTCCAAATTGGCTATAAAAATATTGGTATTTTTCCAAATTTGCTATAAAAATATTGATATTTTGTAAAATTTCCTATAAAAATATTGAAATAATACTGCGGCATGGCAAACTTAAAATCCCCTCATTCAACTCATGTGATGGTGGAGAGTATTCAAATAAATAAATCCAATCACATAAAAATGTTCGCAATCTCTTTTTCTCTCTCTCTTCGCCCGCAGTTTACTATAAATCTTATTTTTCTTTATAACCAGAATAATGGTTAAAAAAAAACTAATAGATTTTTCGTTGCTTGTAGTTAAAATATCAAAAAAAAATCTTTTTCTTTTTTATATTAATTTAATTGTTTTATTATTTTTTACATATATGTATCCGCAATATGGGTAAAATGAGTAATTTAATTAATAAAATTTTATGATCAAAGTTTAAACAAGAAATAGTTTGGCTTAATTAATGTAGATATTCTGTGTTGAATTTCTATAATTTATTGCATTTTAAATAAAATTTTAAAACTATTTTAAGGCTATTTTTAGTTTTAGAGAATTGTCCGAGTCAAAGTTGTTTTAGAAAAATGTGCGTTGGACACAAAAAAAGAAATACGGTTCAATTCCATTTTAATTAAATATTTCATAAAGAGTAAGTGAATGAATATTTAAATTAAAAGATCAACAAGATGCTGTAATTAAACAAAACCAAATTGCCAAGATAATAAAAATTTTAATTGAAATGAATTCAAAAAAAAAAAAGGAAAAAATAAAAGGGAGACCATATTAAAAACTAAAAAGAAATAAGTAAACGTTATTAAAAAGTACCCATTGAAGGAGAAAAAAATACCCACTTTAATCTTGATAATATGAAACACTTTAAAAAAAATCACTTGATTGTTGTTCACACATAAATTTTTTTAATAAACATGAGAATTTTGAATTTAATACAAATATTTTAATACGGTTTTAAAAAATAATATACAAAATTGGAAAAATTTCCTATAAAATAGTAAAATTTTTTTTCAAGTTTCCTAAAAAATTAAAGTTTTTCAAAAATTTCTATAAAGTTTTGTAAAAACTTCATATAAAAAATGGCATTTTTTGAAAATTCTTACAATATAATAAAATTTTTCAAAATATCCTTTAAAATTGGAAATATTTGTAAAATTTCCAATAAGATATTGTAGTTAATTAAAAATTTTGTTAAAAATAACGAAAATAGTCTATATTTCCTATAAAATATTGAAATTTTTCAATATCAAAATTTACTATAAAATCTTTTCCGAATTTTCTAAAATAAAGATTGAAAATGTACAATTTTCAATTAAATATTAAAATTTTTTTTTAAGATAGTGATATTTTCTTAAAATTTTCTTAACATTTCCTATAAAGTGGTTAAATTTCGTTAAAATCTCTCTTTTAAAGACGTGAAATTTTCCCATAAAATAATAAAATTTTTTTAAAATGTTCTCGAAATTTTCTTTAAAATAGTGAAACTTACTGCCTGTTGGTAGAACGCGAGCGCAAAAGTGACTTGTTTAACTTACATTTAAAACCAAAACAATTTTTGAAATTATGCAAATTAGTTAAGTCCTGTTAGAATTTGCTATAAAATAGTGAAATTGTCAACATTTCCTAAAAAATAATGCAAGTTCGTAACAATTTTCTCTTAAATATTGAAGTTTTGTACAGTTTCTTATAAAATTCTCATATATTATATTTTTCTCAAAATTTTCTAAATCAGCGAAATTTTTTGAAAATTTCCTATAAATAATGAAGTTTTGTAGAAATCTAATTTTCTTAAATTTTTCAGAAAAAAAGTGTAATTATTTACAATGTCCTATAAAAAAGTGAAATTTTGTCAAAATTTTCCTATAAATTTTTTTTTTAATATTTTTAAGGTAATAACACTTTTTCAAAACTTCCTTTTTTAGTTGTGAATTTATGTAAAATTTTCTGTAAGGTAATGAAATTTTCTTTAAAATAGCGAAATTTTGCCAACATATCCAATAAATTAGTGAAGCGTTGTTAGAATTTGCTATAAAATAGTGAAATTGTTAACATTTCTTATAAAATAATTAAAGTTTGTAACAATTTTCTTTCAAATAGCGAAGTTTTGTACAAATTCCTATAAAATATATAATTTTTCTTAAAATTTTTTTCAAAACAGTAAAATTTGGTTCCTATAAAATAGTGAAGTTTTGTAAAAATTTTCTATAAATTTCAAAAGATTTTGTTATTCATGCTTAATTCCCAGTTTTTTATTATTTTCTATAAAAATATGACAATTTTCTAAGTTTTACTAAAAAGATATTATAATTCTTCAAAAATTCCTATAAAATAGTAAAGTTTTTTCAATATTTCCTATAAAAATGTGAAGTTTTGTAAAATTTCCTATAAAATAATATAGTTTTTTAAAAAATTTCTTAAAAGTAATAAAACTTAGTAAGAACTTTTTTACAATTGTGAATTTATGTAAGATTTCCTATAAAAAAATAACATTTTCTCAAAATTCTATTTAAAATAGCAGAATTTTGTTCACATATCCCATAAATTAGTGCAGTGTTGTTAAAACTTGGTATAAAACAGTGAAATTGTCAACATTTCCTATAAAATAATGAAAGTTTTTATAAAACTTGCAATAAAATTATAAATTTCTTTCAAAAGTTTCTTAACATTAGTAAAATTTACTATAAAAATAGTTAAATTGTCTTTAATGTTTTCATTAAAAATAGTGACATTTTGTAAAATTTCCTAAAAAAAATTGTGAAACTTTTAAAAATGTTCTATGAAAATATTGAAGTCTTGTAAAATTTCCTATAAAAATAGTGAAATTTTATAAAAAAAATTTTTAAAATAATAAAATCAATACCAAGACTTCCAAAAAAAGGAATATATATTTTAAATTTTTTTAAAAAAAGTGTTATTATTTCCTATAAAATGTTGAAACATTTTCAAATCTTTCAATAAAATAATGAAAATTTTACATCGTGCTTAATTCCCAGTTTTTATTATTGATAAAAACACTTGAAATTTATTGTTGATGGGATAAGCTATTCCTATGCGCATTTCACTGGTTGCTTAGGCCAGATCATCAGGAAACTTCATCCATAAAGATTTTAGAAAAACTAAAGATATTAAACCAAATAAAACTGTTAAGCGTATGCGACTTATAGCAACAGTTCTACTTGTAACAATATCAAAGTTTAAACAAAACACATCAACAATAAACAGTGGGTTTATCTCATCTTACATTCCCCACTACAATTAGTTGAAATTCTCTCAACATTAATTGTAGTTGTAACTAGGTAAAGAAAAACAAAATAAAAACAACAACAACTTACAAAAGATGTTGTCAATTAAGTGTTTTTTAGGCCGTGCACTAAAATAAAATATTGAAATTTTGCAAAATTTCCTGCACAATTTTTCAATTTAATATATTTATTTTGAAAAATTTTCCATAAAATGAAGAATTAAAATCTTGCAAAAATTTCCTATAAAATAATTAAATCTTGTGAAAATGTTCTTTCAAATATAAATTTTCTATTAAATGGTGAAAAATGTTCAAAGCTATTATGAAATCTTGCAAAAATTTCCTTAAAATATTGATATTTTGCAAAATTTATGGCAAAATTTTTCAACTTAATACTTATGCATGTGTTACGTTAAAATCTTAGAAACGGCGCAAAATGAATAGACTTAATTGAATATTGATAATAAATTTGATTTAATTTTTATGAATATTTATGACATTTTTTTAATTTTTACTTTATCTGAAATAATTACAAATAATTATCGTAAATTACTTAAAAGCCGGCTTTTTAATATCAACTGCATTTATATAAACACTTTTAAAATATGGTCTTGATTTACATTAAGCAATCATTTTTAAACGGGAAACTTTCTAGGCATGGAAAAGAGGCTATTTCTTTTTTTTTTTTTCAAATTACAATTTATATAACGCAAAAGACTTTTTGCATAAAATTGGGTTGTTTACAAGTAAAAATTATTTCACTTTGCTAAGTGTAAACTGGGATTTAGAAATTAAAACATTAAAAAGGTGTATAAATAAACATTTTTTACTCATTACGTGTAGAAAATGTGTAAACAATTTAAAAAAACCTAAAAGCTTTTTAAACACTTTTAAACAAGTCTTTAATTGCCGCTGATACTTTATAAAACAAGTATGAAAAAAATAAATAAAAATTCAGCACAAATGAGTTGTTTGAGTTGTTGAAATCAAGGTGAAAGAGGAGGTGTATTGGAAGCCGGGTACCTTATTTTACAACAACAATAACAACAAACCCCAGAGTCAGGTGGCAATTAATTGATTACTTGGCTTGCAACCGTAACAGACGCATTTAAATTTGAATGCCTCAACGGTCCCAGTTAAATCGAATAGACAAGAGAATGTGTGTGAATTCATTTGTAAAGGTATTTGAATGAAAATGTTGAAGCTGAATGTGTGAGTTGAATTGTTTGACCGTAGAAAACAATCAATAAATTTTACAATATGTGATTGCTGTTGTATTGTGTTCTAAATAAATAGAATTTCATTTGAATTTGATTTTTTGCGTTGGAAAACAATAAGACGCTTGAACAAATAAAAAGTCATTATTTTACTAGTGACTTGTACGGCATTCTTTCAACACTTGCCCATTACCAGAAAGGCAACAAACAATAATAAAAAAATTCAACAAAAAAAAATTTTAATTTAAACACGTGGGTCACGTGTTGTTTTAACATTTCCTTAAAGCCTTAAGTGAACTAAAAATAAGTAAAAAGTTTAGTAAATTGTTGTGTGTTATTTTAATTAAAATGTTTGCTATAAGAACGAAATCATATTTAAAGTGTATAAGAGGGTTTTGTTTTCAAAAGCTGGGGGTAATTGGAAAGATCACAGGTCAGAGTGATTTAAAAGATAAAACTAATTTTCGTATTCTTTTTAAAAATTAAAAGGGTTTTCTTTCAAAACCTTTATTAAGATTAAACAAAAACACTAGGTTTGGTATAGTCAGGAAAAGTGTAACTTTTTGGTACTGTTCTATTTTTAAATGGACTATGGTACTCCAGTGACTAATTTTGTGTGGATTTAGGAAAAAAAATGGTTTTCACTAATCGAACTTGAAATTAATTCCAATGGCTTCGACACATTATCAACAGATTCATCTCTCAAAGATATTATTTAGGATACAGAACGACTTATCATTTTTTTGAAAGAACCAACTAATGTGCAACTGACAAATTTTTACCACTGGGGGGTAGGGATCATCTATCACCTTTTGGTGTTACATCCTCTGGGAAAAATTAAGTTCAGTCATATCTGAAATCCTACAAATATTCTAAGTTAGTTAAGTTAAGTTCCTGAAGTCTTTGTAATTTCTGAAGTCTGACCAAGATCCTTTCTACCACGGGCGTCAGTAGCTCCCGGGGAGAAATCTATACCTTCCAAATGAAGGGATCTTTTGATTCAAGTAAAATTTTGCATTTTCATAGTAAAAGATTAGTGGAGTTTTTCTTTTTAATGAAAAATGTTCATATAAAACGTAAAAGAATGTTTTCGATTTTAAATTATTATAAACTTAATATCGAGCATAAATGTTAGTAAAGTAAATGTTTTTTAAATTCAATATAACAAATAAACTTAAAATTTTTTTTTACATAAAAACCCACAACTATTTTTAAATTATCACTAATTACACAAAATCAATCAACAAATTAAACATTTTTTTTTTATTACAAGTATGTATCCGTAGTCAAATTGTAATAAAATTTATTTAAAATCATGTTTTTTGAAATATTTTTAATCCAGCTTTAGTATGTGGCAACAGTTGTACAACGACTAACCATTTTAGTGGCAACATGTAGTAAGTTGTTTTACAAGAGGTTCATTGATACGAAAGTATCAATTATGAATTAGTTTTGTATTGAATTTAACTGGCGGTGGAGCTACAACACAAAAATAAGTATAAATTGTTTTCACGGAAGGTAAGAGATTTTAGTGCCAAAAGCAAGAGTAAAAAATAAAATGCAGAATTATCGATTTTGGAAAATTTTTCCTTAAGAAATTTGCAAAAATTTCTTATGCATTTTTTTTTTAAACTTTTATTTCGAAAATTTAGTTATTAATAATGCAAAAAATTTATGTTAGTACCTGCAGTGGTGGCCTTCCTCACAATATTCTTTGCACCAGGCGTTAAAGAATGCGTTTAACAACCGCCCCCCGCGTTTGTGAGCGCCATCAACACATACAGGTTGCAGCAGGACTAAATTATACACTCACCGCTTGTTTTAGAACTGGAGCTATTTAACCTTTAATGCTGTTTCAAAGCAAGCATCATCTGCTGAGCAACAGGACTCAGGGAGATCTGCAAAGCTTCCCCTCAACTTTGGTTTTAAACCACGACTTTGGTTTTAAACCACAACCACCACGTGATCCCCAAATGACCCTCATCAATAGACAGGCTTGAACCGAAGTTCCAGGGGCTCCTGACTCCTGTGGTACCCGATAGGATCTCTGGTCAGCCGATATCAAGAGCTCTGTCAATTTTGAACTCTGCAGGATTCCAGGTATTACCTGCACATGATTTTTCCGGAGTATGTACCCCGGGGGAAAAGTTAAAGTGCCAGCTTACCAAATTAGCAGTATATTAATTTGTTTTTTATTTTAATATTTAATCAAGCTTACTGACATTTCATAGTTGGAACACTTTCTTTTGTTTGCAGCATGACAAATCAGCAGCATGTCATTGATATTTGAATGTTGCAAAGCCAGTTTGCAGAAGTATGTATTGAATATTAACAACTTTGACCTGCTGACACTTCCCTGCTTGGAAAGGCATGTTTTTGGTCATCAGTTGGACAACTCAGCTGAATGCCATTGATATTGAAGCTCTGCAAAAACGGTTATTAAAAATATTAAATCTTACTTCATTCGACTGGCATTTTACGGTTTTAACTCGTCTGCAGGACAAAACAGATGCATGCCATTGATTTTTAAATGTCGCAAATTATATTGCAATGTTATTAGAAATATTAAATGTTGTCTACCTTGTCCCGTCACGGTTTGAAATCTTATGTTAAGGCCGTTTTACACTATCAGACAAGTTGTAAGTATTTTGACGAAAATGCTTCCCTGATCTAATTATAGTTTGAAAATGTTCAAAAGACAATAACAACTTATCATCACAGGGCTGTATTTTTCTCAAACGACATAAGACTTGTGTAATATTGTGAAGTACCAGTTTATAATATTGAAATATGGCAAACCGTTTAAAAAAATATTACATTTTACTTTATTCCGCTTACATTCTATAGTTTTCAACTGAGTTTTCAGTCAGCAGCAAGACAAATCACCAGCTGGAAATTTATATCTGTATACTTCAAAGCCGGTTATCGGATGTATTGGATTTTGTCTACTTTGTCCCGCTGACATTTCACTCATTCAAATGGCACGTAAATAATATTGAAATGTTGCTAAACCGATTGAAAAAAAACTATATCCTAACTTTATCTTTAAAACGGCTTTTACTCGTCAGCAGGCTAAATCAGCATTATCTCATTGTTATTCGAATGATGCAAAGTCGGGCTTCAGATATATAGAATAACTTTCTTCCGACTGACATTTCGCCTATTTTGTAAAAATCGCAGAGAGAGTTAAACTGGTTATTAATTGTTTTTTTTGTATGGAGTTTGACATTTAGAATACATATATGTATCTACATACAAAAAAAAAGGAACAGCTAGCATAACTCTATCTCTCTCTCTTTAATGTGGCCACCTGTATGAATACGCCTTGGAAAGAACATTATCACGCATTTTACACTTTTATTTGGTCTTTCCTTCTGTATTTTTTTACCTTTTTTTAAAGTCTATTAATTTTACAATTATTCCTTAAATCTTTTTTTCTACTTTTCGATTTCCTTATTTATTACAAAATTCAAAAGCAAATTTATGTGTGCCAGTCACTCCTTTAAAGCAGCGTCTGGCCAATTCGTTGTAACTGCTCGTATAAAATTTATTGTATTACGTGATGTTTTTTTTTCTATTTTTTTATCGTTATAAAAAAAATATTTAATTGAAATTCTATATATGGATTTTTGTTATTTGAATAAATAGAAAATGTTTCTTTATTTTATTAAAAAATTTATCTCCCCAAGTTTGTACTGACAGCGCGGCATTTTTGTTTTTTTATTTTAAACGCCAAATTAAGGTGATATGTTGATTTTAGGCGCCTATTAATTTAATAAATATTTTTTTTTGAAGATTTTTTGATAAATTATTTCACAAAACGAAACAAATATTTATTGAAAAACAAGTTAATGGATAGTAAACAAATTTGTTTAGTAAACAATTTAGATAGGAATCTAGAGAATTTTTATTGATTATTTATGGAAAATTTGAATTTGTGTTTAAGTGGTTTGAAAGTTTGAATAAAATTATTTGGGGCAACCTTTTTTTCTTGCGATTCCAATACAATAATTGCAATAGTTGTTTTAGGAAATTGATTTTTATGTGAGACCTCTATATCGGCCTTATATTTATATGGAGGGAAATTAAGTTATTGTAACATTTTCAACCATTTTTAACGTTCTTCATTCCGCTAATTTTCTACGAATAAAATTATTATTCCAAATTTTATATAGATGCCCTGGGAAGGCTTGTTGGCAGTGATTTATTATAACGGTGTTAGGGTTTTAAGTTCGATTCCTGCCAGAGTCTCTAGTCTGTTTCATTACAACGGGCTGAAGGTCTACAGTTCTATGAACTGGGTAAATAAAGTTAGTGTATACTTTGTAATTGTATTTGCAACATATAATATAAAAATTAATAAATAAAAAAAAAACTATGGCACGAGCTCTTTGTTTACATTTGTCTTTCAAGTTGCACAGAAAAAGGTCAACGAAAAAAGTAAGACAAAAAAGAAAAAATATAAATACAAAAATGACTTTTGTAGTCAAGAAAAATTCTTGACAAAATACGAAAAAAACCGAAGTAAGGAAAAACATGTAAATAAATTAAAAATTACAGGAAATTTCGATGCACCAGAAAATTCCATTGGTGAGAACATTGATGTTCTCGAAAGGATTAAACTGCAATGAACTTTGATGATGAGAATATGCATATTTTTCAATTCCATATCAATTCAATGACTAAAAAAAGTAGTGTAATTAAGGGCTTGAGGCATTTTTGGAAATTTAAAAATTTTTTTTTTGGGTATTGTGGGATTTCTAAAACAAGTAAGAAAAAAAATATTTTATTAACGAAATTAATAAAAATTTATTAAAGAAAATTTGTTATTGATAACTTCATGGGAAATCACAATACAAAAAATCACACTTTGAAAATTTTCAAAAATTTTTTGGGAGGTATAGGACTTCTATGAAAAAAATTTTAAAATTTTACTGCAACTATAAAATTATATTAAAGAAATTTTATTAAAAGCAATTCTATTCAGTATCAAAGAAATCAAGTTTACCAAGAACCCCACTTTTGGGAATTTTCAGATGTTTTTTTAGAACTCTGGGACATGTATGAAAAAATTTTAAAATTTTTATTGTAACTAAAAAATTTTGCTAATAACAATTTTATTCAAGAACAAGGATTTTTTGGAAATTTAATAAATTTTTTTGGGAGTTGTGGGATTTCTATAAAAAAAGTAAAAAAAAATTTTTTTTGAAAAATTTAATATCTCCAAAATATTAAATTCTAAAAACGGACTAAGTCAAAAACTTATTTTTTTTATTTGGCTGATTTTTTTTTTATAAAATACCTCAAACTGTTCTTTAAAAATCCTGAAACTTTGAAGGAGGTGTTTTTTTCTTTATTAATTTATGATTTTTTTCTTTCGCAACCTTTAAAAAAATAATCTGAGAATTTTAATATTGTAATTTTGAGCAATAAGAACACTGAGCTAGTTGCAAAAAACAGACAAGCCGGGCACGTGGCATTTTACCCTAATTGGGGCACGCTGAATCCAGTGGTGCTAAACGGTTTTTTTAAGGTTAGCTCTGGTTTTCGAGATATACCGTTATTTCGAAACTGTTTGAGGTCGCACTGCATATATTCGCGTAACTCAAAAGCCGTTTAGTTTGCTTAAATTATTAAAAAAGGAACTTCTCACCAAATTTCATTAAAATCGAAAAGGGTCGGGTTTTACTCTTGGTCGTTTTGACATGGAATTACCCAACTATGACATTTCTAATATTAAATTAAAGTAATTTTGTTGTTAACAATTTTATTCAGTCAGTATCGAGGGTTTTTTTTTGGAAATTTTCAAATTTTTTTTTGGGAGTTGTGGGATTTTTAAAATGAACAAGTTACCGAATACCCTTAAATAAACATGGCGTTTTGCGATTCCAAATCGTGCGATTGTGAGAACATGGCCGATATATACTTTACTAAATCACAAAATTTTTTCATGTAGTTCCATCTTATTGACTAATTAATTGATTTAATATTAATTTGAAACACAAAAAAAATATGAAAAGCTTATTGATAGTTAAATATGTAAATAGTTTTAAATTTAATCTAAAAAAATACCAAAATGTTTATCCAGTTTTAGGCAAACTAAATTATTGGCTCATTAAGTTTGTGGCTAAAATAAAATTTATGGCACCAGTTTTATACTGTAATGAGTTGTTTACATTCAACAATAAATTTATCTTAAAAAAATTTATTTAGATAAAAATTAAAAGCGATTTAATTAAAATACAATTTTTTAAAAAGCTAATTTAAATAATTTCAAAAAAAAAAACCAAAGAAACGTGATTTTTTTTTAACAAAATCCACTTTGTTCGTTATGAGAAAAAAATCTTTAAACTTTACAAAAAAATAAAAATTTACATAATTTTTCTTTAGCCATCATTAAAGTTTAAAAATTGATCCCCAGTTTTAATTGAAAATGATTAAATAATTGACATAATTTAAGAACAAAACGAAAGAATTAAATAACACAAGCGTGTAAAAGTACCCAACTTTGGTCCCCCTCTTTATTTTCATACTCTGTGCAAATTATTTCAACACAAATATGAATTATTTTTTTTTCTTTATCTTGGATAAAATATCTCCTCAGTGCTGTAAGATGATGAAGCAATGTGGAAGTGAATATGAAAACTACAGAAAAAAAAAACCACAACATATATGAAAGAGAGGGACACATTTTTATGCTAAATTGGCAATATTCCAAATGTTCTGGTACTCGAAACCCCAACCATATCTCAAATGGGGGTAGTGGTGCAACTTGAAAAGAATAAAAAATAAAAAGATAAATAAAAATATGAGACAAAACCAAAAAGGAGCAAAAGAGTCCAATTACTTATTAAAGTCATATATGTAATGGGTGATTTTTTAAGAGCTATAGGTAAGTTTTTTTAAAAAAAACACATAAAATTCCGAAAAATGCATGAAATCTTTATTTGAATCGATAGTACGGTCCATATAATTTAATGTTTGAAGATTATTTCATGCAAATGTTGACCGTGACTGCGCCTCAAATGACCCATCCGCTTAGTCCAATTTTAGCATACTCTTTCCAACATTTCGGCCGGTATCTCATGAATAAATGCTTAAATGTTGTCTTCCAATGCGTCAATTGAAGCGGGCATGTGTGTATAGACATGAGCTTTAACATAGCCCCACAAAAAATAGTCTAAAGGCGTTACATCGCACGATCTAGGCGGCCAATTGACCGGTCCCGAACGTGAAATAAAATGTTCACCGAACTCGCCTCTCAATAAGTCCATTGTTAAGCGTGCTGTGTGGAATGTGGCACCGTCTTTTTGAAACCACATGTCATGCGAGTCAAACTCTTGCATTTTGGGCAAAAAAAAGTTGGATATCATCTCACGGTAGCGCTCACCATTCACAGCTACGTTACCATTCGCATCATCTTTGAAGAAGTACGGTCCAATAATGCCACCAGCCCATAAACCGCACCAAACTGTGACTTTTTTTGGATGCATTGGTAGCTCTTGTAATGCTTCTGGCTGATCTTCACTCCAAAATCGACAATTCTGCTTATTAACTTACGCATTGAGCCAAAAATAAGCTTCGTCGCTGAACACAATTTTTCGATAAAAAGTGGATCGCATTTTGATAATAAAATTCAATAATTTGCAAGCGTTGTTCGTTTGTAAGACGATTCATGGTTAAACTATAGACCAAACTGAAGATGTTTGACAGTGAAACAAAACACGAAACGTGCGTCAGCTGTTTAAACCAGTGTTGCCACAAAGATAATAGCTAAAAAATCACCCGATATTTGTTTTTTTTTTCAATTAAACATACAAAGAATTTGAAAATAGTTAAACTCAACAAGAAAAGTGTGAGAAGCTTAAACACTTATTTTGTTTTTAATAAAAAATATATTTATAGCTCTGATAATTGTGGTCAGAAATTTAATTGGAATTTTAAGCAACAATATTCTTACTCACTGAGCAATCACAATAAGAGCGGCAAGGCAGTTTTTATATCAAAACTTCCTATTTTTCATACAGTTTATCCGAAACAAACATTTTGAACGAGAATTTTACAACATCCGGCTGGAAAATCTTATTTGAAAGACCGCTATGTCGGTTTTTTTTTTTTGTTTTAAATACGTTGGAAATAGAATTTTCGTGTTAAAATAAACGTTTGCCGCTCTTGTTAAGGTAGCTAGCTCAGTCACTACTTTTTGTATTACCATTCGACCTAAAAGTGCTTATTGAGTGCTTATTCAGCAACTAATATTATCCAAGTTCGTAGGTGGAATATAGAGCCACAATTAAATTTTTCCAATCACTTCTTCTTAATGCTTACAATCTTATTTCATTCCACGTTATATGAGCCTTTTTTGGTTGGTCTTGCACTTGCCGTCTCCATATTTGTGTGGGTCTTCCTCTTCGTAGGCTACCCTGTATTTCTATTCAAGGGTTTCTTTGGCAATATTTCCTTCAGGTTTCCTAAATGTATGACCTATTTACCGCCACTTGCTGCTTTGAATTAAATTATACATTAACTTTTGATTGCAATTTTCGTATAGATGTTGATTCGAGATTTTGTTTGACTACTGGATCCGCAATATTCTCCCAAGAGTGGGTTTACATTAAGGGTGATGTCTCTGCGACAATGTTAACGTTCTCTTTTACTTGGCCGAGATAATGGGCATCTATGCAGCTACGAGACACATCCGGTATGGTTAAATATCTGGCAGGGATATTCACATTATAACCGATGGAAAGGCGGATATAAGATCCCTGGAGAATGTGTTCATCACATCGAGAGATGTCCAAGAATGCTATGGAGATAGCGAGACATTCAGTTATTTGGGTCTCCGGACACAGGGAGATACGAGGAAACTGCACGGCGGACTCGTCGGCGTTCGCAGGCACCACCTTAAATTGAGTTGGTTTAACATATAATATAGGTGTTTCACTCGCAAGGAGTAAGCAACTTATTGCGCACAAGTTTCATCTTATTGCCAACCAGAGATTAGTATTTGATTAGTACCTAACCAACATAAACTATTTTTTATCGGAACAGTCAATGACTTTTTTGACATTAAATTGATCAGTGCTTCTTATTCCTTCTGTAGTAGTAGTGGCCATGAATTAACTAATTATTTGTTTGGAAAATGAAGAATTAATATGAAAAAGTAAACGTTTTTTAAAAGTAAATTGTCTGATTTTATCAATAAAAATTTTATTGAAGTTTTTGTGAACCTAGCTAAACTTGCTGTTGAAACTTAAGCATAAGATGATGCTGAAATTGTCTAAGTGGCAACATTGCTTATACATAACATAACAAAAATACGAGATATGTAAAATTTGCAATAACAATTCTTTACTCACTACTTAATTGATTACCATTCTACTAAAATTAAAGTAGAGCTTATTATGTAAAACTTTCTGTTATAATTAATTTTAAAGAAATAAACTGTACCGTATTTAAATCCTAGTTCAAATTCCTTTATTACCATTCACCTTTAAAGTAAGTAGTCCTTGAAAAAATTAGTTTTAAGCTTGATTTCGTATAAAAATGTTTGCACTTACTTTACACACAGAAAAAAATCAAGTTAAAAACGTAGAAAACAAAGTTGATTTAAAACTTTTCGGTGGTGATTTTGCTTCATACGTTTTTCATGTTAATTCAACCTGATTTTACAATAGCTTGCGAACAACATTTTTTTCTTTTAAAATAACTTTAATTCATGTTAATTTAACATTGCAGTAAAGTGAGAGCAAAATGTAATTCATATTGAAATAACAATCCGAATCACGTTGAATGAAAGTTATTTGAATTTGAAACAACGTGAATTTCATGTGGAATCAAATTGGTTTGAGTGTGTTAATAACAGTGTGAAGAGGCTTTAGAGACAACATATACATTTATTTAAGAATAATTCAAAACACTTACCCCTGTAACACATGTTTCACTTATTTTGTATTCTCCTTTGTAAGCAGAAGCATCAGCAGAATGGCCCGATATGTTTTTCGTCATCATTCTACTTTGAAAACTTGATGTACTATTTAACTAACTAATTTTAATTAAAAGAATACGGGAATTGTCTTCTTTTTACAACATATTTTAAACATGAAAATAAAAAATGTACATACTTAAGTATGTATGCATGTTAATTTAACAAGATAAGCTTTTGATTTTAATTTAAAACAGGTTTTTATGGACTCAATTTTGAATCCATATTTATTTATATTTCAATATTTTTTTTTTTTTTTTATTTTAACATTGAATAATATTAAATAAACGTGATTTAAGGTTATTTTATTTAAAATTAATATGAAATAATGATAAATTTAAATATATATATATATGTGTTCCTCTAACTCCCATTGGAGCATAGGGCGCCAAAAAATAAAGGGCATACTTTTGCAGAAATTTACTATGATTCTTAATCAACATTTTTCCATGTTAATTTTACATTGGTATTTTTTTCTGTGTGTAAATATTAAATTATCATTATTAAAGGAAAAAACGTTTAAACTGTTTTAAAAATAAAACTCTAAACTAATAATTTTTAAGTTTATTTTTTATTCGACCTTTTTATTCTAACATAAAATAAGTAATTAATTGAGCTCGAGGTCCAGGTTTTTGTTTTTATAAAATCATATTTTATTTTCCAATATTTCGCTACAAAACATCGAGTAGCATCATCAGGGTAAAAGCTACAAAAATATTACATCAAAATAATACAAAACATCAATAACAATCAAACCAATAAGAAAATTACACACAAAACAAAATGTATAAACAACAAAAAACACTCAATGCAACCAAAAAAAAAAAAAAAAAAAAAAAAAAAAAAAAAAAAAAAAAAAAAAAAAAAAAAAAAAAAAATATGCTTACATATAATTTAAACAATTTCAAGAAACAAAACGTTAAAAAAATGTAGTTATCACTACTTCTTCTGATATTGCACTGAATGTATATTAATTATTGCGCTGTGTTTTTTTGTTCTTATTAACTAAGTGACGATAGAATTCTGCACAGTTCTCTGTGAGGTCAGCTTTAAAGTTAATTCTCTCCTTTGTTGGTGTGTTAATAATGTGGAGTACTTCTAACATGTAGCGACGTTTGTAATTATTCTCGCTGTCAATAACTCGTGCTTTATCAAAGTCTGGAGAGTGATTTTCCACTGCACAATGGGCCGCTAATGCTGTTTTATGTGTAACATCATAAGTACGAGATTTTTGGTCTGATTTGTGTCCGGATAATCGTGTTTTAAATTTGTTTTTAGTTGTCCCAATGTAAACCATATTACATTTCTTGGTATTGTTGCCACTACAGGGTATTTTATATATAACATTTGATTTTTCAAGGTTGTCAATTTTGTCTTTTGTCTTACTAAATAAATTCCCTAGTGTATTAAAGGTTTTGTAAGCCATACTGTATCTTTCTCCATTAAAAAGTTGTGATTTTTCAAAACGTTCTGATATTTCTGGCACATAAATGATGGATTTGTAAACTTTTTCTTCTTCTTTGTGTTTCTTTCTTTGAGCCTTATCTTTTCCATATTCCCGAATCAGTTTTTCGGTGATATTTCTTGGAAAACCGTTAGAATGTAATATGTGTCGTATTTTGTTTTTGTTCGAATGGTGAAACTCACTATCACTGATATTTAATATTCTTTTAATCAAATTGTTCGCAGTGTTGATAATTATTTTCTTGGGATGTTTAGAAAAATAGTTAATAATGCGTCCGGATGCGGTTGGTTTTTGGTACCAATCAATTTTAATGATGTTATCCTCTCTTATAACAAGAGTATCCAAATATGGAAGTTTGGAATTAATTTCTTTTTCCATCGTAAATTGTATACTTCTATGGAAACTATTTAGATGTTTGATTATATCTTCTATTTCATCGTCTAGTACAATACTGAACAGGTCGTCTACATATTTAGTAAGAATTTTTGGTTTGTTCGTCAATTTTTCCATACAATTATCTAATAGTTTTTCCATCACAATATCTGCGACTATCGGAGATGCTGGAGATCCCATTGGCAAGCCCTTTCGTTGTGTGTAAATTTTGTTGTCATATTTAAAGTAACGATTATCTTTGATACAAAACTTAAGAATACGGAAAAACAATATTTTACTCATGTTTGTGTATTCAGATATCTCGTCCCACCTGTCGTCAATAATGCTAAGAGCCAAATCAACTGGAATGCTAGGAAACAACGATATAACATCGAATGAGACAAGTCTTTCGTTTTCTTGTATCGTAACGTTCTTTATTTTGTCTCTGAATTCCATAGAATCTTTAACATTGTATTTTGAACAACTAGTTAATCTCCTAAGTATATTCGTTATATACTTGCATAATTGAATAGATGGTGAATTGATACAAGAAACTATTGGTCTGAGAGGATATCCTTCCTTGTGGATTTTAGGAAGACCGTATATCCTTGGCGCTATGGCAATCTCTGTTTTTAATTGTTTTCTTTCAATAGGCGTTATTATTTGGTACCTATAAAGTTCTTCTACGAGATCATTGTTTGTTCTTTGAAAACCACTTGTGGGGTCCCTGTTTACTCTCTGATAAGTCATAATATCACCAATAATCCGTCTCATTCTATTGTCATACTCCTCTTTTTCTAAAGCTACCGTCGTGTTCCCTTTATCCGCGTTCAAAATTAAAATGTTGCTGTTTCGTTTTAAAAACCTTTTGGCTTGGTTAAAAATGTTCAATATAAATTTGTCTCTATTGTTCATCCTAATTTTATTTAGGTGATTATCTACTATTGAAGTGAATCTCGATCTGGCAATATCTTGATCTTCTCTATCATTAAGTGTTTGTATAAAATCTTCTCCGTCTGCGATGTATTTCAGCATAGGAAAAACATCCCTTTCCACAGGTAATGCAAATTTTTGTCCTAGGGAAAATAACCATTGTATGTCGTCGGGTATATACGTCCTTGTTTCATTAACAAACCATTTTCTGTTAAATTTAACCTCCAGTTCTTGCCTCTGAAGTATTTTCAGCTTCTCAAACTTTTCTTTGTGTGATTCTCTTAAGTGTTTGTTCATAGTTATCGTTAAAATGTCTTCACTGTTCCATAAATCATTGGCTTCTTCTTCTGTAATTTGTTCATCTATTGTAATTTTAATCCTGTGTCTTTCCTCCTCATTAAGTTTACAAAGTTTATGCTTAAGGTTTATTAGTAAATTAAGAATCTTACTGTGAAAGTTCTGAATGTATTTTGTAAGCTTCCCATGTATTTCAGCTTTCACGAGTGAATTTGTCTCAAAAATGTTATGTATATTTTTGGTAGAATTTTTAATAAATGTTGGCATAATACCTGTATTTCTGCACCGTATAAGAAAAGTTATTGATGATTTTAATTTCAATAATCTGTTTCTTATTGTCTTGTATCTGTTGATATGCGATCTGATGTTGGGGTTTCTTTTTATATTTCTGTAAACCATTTTCAATGTTGATATTCGGCGTGCTCTCCGTTATACAATAATTTTTAAGTTTATTTTTTATTCGACCTTTTTATTCTAACATAAAATAAGTAATTAATTGAGCTCGAGGTCCAGGTTTTTGTTTTTATAAAATCATATTTTATTTTCCAATATTTCGCTACAAAACATCGAGTAGCATCATCAGGGTAAAAGCTACAAAAATATTACATCAAAATAATACAAAACATCAATAACAATCAAACCAATAAGAAAATTACACACAAAACAAAATGTATAAACAACAAAAAACACTCAATGCAACCAAAAAAAAAAAAAAAAAAAAAAAAAAAAAAAAAAAAAAAAAAAAAATATGCTTACATATAATTTAAACAATTTCAAGAAACAAAACGTTAAAAAAATGTAGTTATCACTACTTCTTCTGATATTGCACTGAATGTATATTAATTATTGCGCTGTGTTTTTTTGTTCTTATTAACTAAGTGACGATAGAATTCTGCACAGTTCTCTGTGAGGTCAGCTTTAAAGTTAATTCTCTCCTTTGTTGGTGTGTTAATAATGTGGAGTACTTCTAACATGTAGCGACGTTTGTAATTATTCTCGCTGTCAATAACTCGTGCTTTATCAAAGTCTGGAGAGTGATTTTCCACTGCACAATGGGCCGCTAATGCTGTTTTATGTGTAACATCATAAGTACGAGATTTTTGGTCTGATTTGTGTCCGGATAATCGTGTTTTAAATTTGTTTTTAGTTGTCCCAATGTAAACCATATTACATTTCTTGGTATTGTTGCCACTACAGGGTATTTTATATATAACATTTGATTTTTCAAGGTTGTCAATTTTGTCTTTTGTCTTACTAAATAAATTCCCTAGTGTATTAAAGGTTTTGTAAGCCATACTGTATCTTTCTCCATTAAAAAGTTGTGATTTTTCAAAACGTTCTGATATTTCTGGCACATAAATGATGGATTTGTAAACTTTTTCTTCTTCTTTGTGTTTCTTTCTTTGAGCCTTATCTTTTCCATATTCCCGAATCAGTTTTTCGGTGATATTTCTTGGAAAACCGTTAGAATGTAATATGTGTCGTATTTTGTTTTTGTTCGAATGGTGAAACTCACTATCACTGATATTTAATATTCTTTTAATCAAATTGTTCGCAGTGTTGATAATTATTTTCTTGGGATGTTTAGAAAAATAGTTAATAATGCGTCCGGATGCGGTTGGTTTTTGGTACCAATCAATTTTAATGATGTTATCCTCTCTTATAACAAGAGTATCCAAATATGGAAGTTTGGAATTAATTTCTTTTTCCATCGTAAATTGTATACTTCTATGGAAACTATTTAGATGTTTGATTATATCTTCTATTTCATCGTCTAGTACAATACTGAACAGGTCGTCTACATATTTAGTAAGAATTTTTGGTTTGTTCGTCAATTTTTCCATACAATTATCTAATAGTTTTTCCATCACAATATCTGCGACTATCGGAGATGCTGGAGATCCCATTGGCAAGCCCTTTCGTTGTGTGTAAATTTTGTTGTCATATTTAAAGTAACGATTATCTTTGATACAAAACTTAAGAATACGGAAAAACAATATTTTACTCATGTTTGTGTATTCAGATATCTCGTCCCACCTGTCGTCAATAATGCTAAGAGCCAAATCAACTGGAATGCTAGGAAACAACGATATAACATCGAATGAGACAAGTCTTTCGTTTTCTTGTATCGTAACGTTCTTTATTTTGTCTCTGAATTCCATAGAATCTTTAACATTGTATTTTGAACAACTAGTTAATCTCCTAAGTATATTCGTTATATACTTGCATAATTGAATAGATGGTGAATTGATACAAGAAACTATTGGTCTGAGAGGATATCCTTCCTTGTGGATTTTAGGAAGACCGTATATCCTTGGCGCTATGGCAATCTCTGTTTTTAATTGTTTTCTTTCAATAGGCGTTATTATTTGGTACCTATAAAGTTCTTCTACGAGATCATTGTTTGTTCTTTGAAAACCACTTGTGGGGTCCCTGTTTACTCTCTGATAAGTCATAATATCACCAATAATCCGTCTCATTCTATTGTCATACTCCTCTTTTTCTAAAGCTACCGTCGTGTTCCCTTTATCCGCGTTCAAAATTAAAATGTTGCTGTTTCGTTTTAAAAACCTTTTGGCTTGGTTAAAAATGTTCAATATAAATTTGTCTCTATTGTTCATCCTAATTTTATTTAGGTGATTATCTACTATTGAAGTGAATCTCGATCTGGCAATATCTTGATCTTCTCTATCATTAAGTGTTTGTATAAAATCTTCTCCGTCTGCGATGTATTTCAGCATAGGAAAAACATCCCTTTCCACAGGTAATGCAAATTTTTGTCCTAGGGAAAATAACCATTGTATGTCGTCGGGTATATACGTCCTTGTTTCATTAACAAACCATTTTCTGTTAAATTTAACCTCCAGTTCTTGCCTCTGAAGTATTTTCAGCTTCTCAAACTTTTCTTTGTGTGATTCTCTTAAGTGTTTGTTCATAGTTATCGTTAAAATGTCTTCACTGTTCCATAAATCATTGGCTTCTTCTTCTGTAATTTGTTCATCTATTGTAATTTTAATCCTGTGTCTTTCCTCCTCATTAAGTTTACAAAGTTTATGCTTAAGGTTTATTAGTAAATTAAGAATCTTACTGTGAAAGTTCTGAATGTATTTTGTAAGCTTCCCATGTATTTCAGCTTTCACGAGTGAATTTGTCTCAAAAATGTTATGTATATTTTTGGTAGAATTTTTAATAAATGTTGGCATAATACCTGTATTTCTGCACCGTATAAGAAAAGTTATTGATGATTTTAATTTCAATAATCTGTTTCTTATTGTCTTGTATCTGTTGATATGCGATCTGATGTTGGGGTTTCTTTTTATATTTCTGTAAACCATTTTCAATGTTGATATTCGGCGTGCTCTCCGTTATACAATAATTTTTAAGTTTATTTTTTATTCGACCTTTTTATTCTAACATAAAATAAGTAATTAATTGAGCTCGAGGTCCAGGTTTTTGTTTTTATAAAATCATATTTTATTTTCCAATATTTCGCTACAAAACATCGAGTAGCATCATCAGGGTAAAAGCTACAAAAATATTACATCAAAATAATACAAAACATCAATAACAATCAAACCAATAAGAAAATTACACACAAAACAAAATGTATAAACAACAAAAAACACTCAATGCAACCAAAAAAAAAAAAAAAAAAAAAAAAAAAAAAAAAAAAAAAAAAAAAAAAAAAAAAAAAAAAAAAAAAAAAAAAAAATATGCTTACATATAATTTAAACAATTTCAAGAAACAAAACGTTAAAAAAATGTAGTTATCACTACTTCTTCTGATATTGCACTGAATGTATATTAATTATTGCGCTGTGTTTTTTTGTTCTTATTAACTAAGTGACGATAGAATTCTGCACAGTTCTCTGTGAGGTCAGCTTTAAAGTTAATTCTCTCCTTTGTTGGTGTGTTAATAATGTGGAGTACTTCTAACATGTAGCGACGTTTGTAATTATTCTCGCTGTCAATAACTCGTGCTTTATCAAAGTCTGGAGAGTGATTTTCCACTGCACAATGGGCCGCTAATGCTGTTTTATGTGTAACATCATAAGTACGAGATTTTTGGTCTGATTTGTGTCCGGATAATCGTGTTTTAAATTTGTTTTTAGTTGTCCCAATGTAAACCATATTACATTTCTTGGTATTGTTGCCACTACAGGGTATTTTATATATAACATTTGATTTTTCAAGGTTGTCAATTTTGTCTTTTGTCTTACTAAATAAATTCCCTAGTGTATTAAAGGTTTTGTAAGCCATACTGTATCTTTCTCCATTAAAAAGTTGTGATTTTTCAAAACGTTCTGATATTTCTGGCACATAAATGATGGATTTGTAAACTTTTTCTTCTTCTTTGTGTTTCTTTCTTTGAGCCTTATCTTTTCCATATTCCCGAATCAGTTTTTCGGTGATATTTCTTGGAAAACCGTTAGAATGTAATATGTGTCGTATTTTGTTTTTGTTCGAATGGTGAAACTCACTATCACTGATATTTAATATTCTTTTAATCAAATTGTTCGCAGTGTTGATAATTATTTTCTTGGGATGTTTAGAAAAATAGTTAATAATGCGTCCGGATGCGGTTGGTTTTTGGTACCAATCAATTTTAATGATGTTATCCTCTCTTATAACAAGAGTATCCAAATATGGAAGTTTGGAATTAATTTCTTTTTCCATCGTAAATTGTATACTTCTATGGAAACTATTTAGATGTTTGATTATATCTTCTATTTCATCGTCTAGTACAATACTGAACAGGTCGTCTACATATTTAGTAAGAATTTTTGGTTTGTTCGTCAATTTTTCCATACAATTATCTAATAGTTTTTCCATCACAATATCTGCGACTATCGGAGATGCTGGAGATCCCATTGGCAAGCCCTTTCGTTGTGTGTAAATTTTGTTGTCATATTTAAAGTAACGATTATCTTTGATACAAAACTTAAGAATACGGAAAAACAATATTTTACTCATGTTTGTGTATTCAGATATCTCGTCCCACCTGTCGTCAATAATGCTAAGAGCCAAATCAACTGGAATGCTAGGAAACAACGATATAACATCGAATGAGACAAGTCTTTCGTTTTCTTGTATCGTAACGTTCTTTATTTTGTCTCTGAATTCCATAGAATCTTTAACATTGTATTTTGAACAACTAGTTAATCTCCTAAGTATATTCGTTATATACTTGCATAATTGAATAGATGGTGAATTGATACAAGAAACTATTGGTCTGAGAGGATATCCTTCCTTGTGGATTTTAGGAAGACCGTATATCCTTGGCGCTATGGCAATCTCTGTTTTTAATTGTTTTCTTTCAATAGGCGTTATTATTTGGTACCTATAAAGTTCTTCTACGAGATCATTGTTTGTTCTTTGAAAACCACTTGTGGGGTCCCTGTTTACTCTCTGATAAGTCATAATATCACCAATAATCCGTCTCATTCTATTGTCATACTCCTCTTTTTCTAAAGCTACCGTCGTGTTCCCTTTATCCGCGTTCAAAATTAAAATGTTGCTGTTTCGTTTTAAAAACCTTTTGGCTTGGTTAAAAATGTTTTTTTTTTTTTTTTTTTTTTTTTTTTTTTTTTTTTGGTTGCATTGAGTGTTTTTTGTTGTTTATACATTTTGTTTTGTGTGTAATTTTCTTATTGGTTTGATTGTTATTGATGTTTTGTATTATTTTGATGTAATATTTTTGTAGCTTTTACCCTGATGATGCTACTCGATGTTTTGTAGCGAAATATTGGAAAATAAAATATGATTTTATAAAAACAAAAACCTGGACCTCGAGCTCAATTAATTACTTATTTTATGTTAAAACTCTAAACTTTATGCATCTTTTATCGCATATTTGTGGTTTAGAGTAAAATATTTTAAATGAATCTGCAAATGTTATTAAAATAATGCAGATGATAATGTAACATCAACGTATCAAATTAGGAGTGTGTGTATGTGTGTGTGTATGCAACTCAGTACAGTATTCATAAAAAGTGAACTAAAATTAAACTTGTCCATTTTTCAATGAGCTTTTGCTACAAAATTTTTGTGGTGGTCACTTTTAAATAAAAAATAGTAAAACGAACTACATCATCAGTTTTAAAGAAAGAGTCGTTTTTAAAGATGACTATAGATTCGTCATTAACGATAACTAACTTAAGACGACCATTGAGTGCACTTTAAATTTTGCTATAGACTTGACTTTAAAGGCGATTATAGGGTCGACTATTAAGTCGACTTTAGAGAAGATTTTACAGTTTATTTTGCGATTAAGTCTATGAAGTTGACTATGGAGGCGACTATAGGGTTGACTTTTGAGTTATACGGACATGTTCTGAAAATCGCAATGAAGTGAAATTGAAATTGGACTAGGATTAAAGTTAAATTATTTACAAAATTACCGTAATTTTTCCTGGTTTTAAGAGTTATTCTTGTAAATTGGTATTAAAAAAATAAAGAAGATTTAATAGAATAGTTTTATGAACTTTCATTACAGTGTTGTTGCTAAGATTTGATTGATTTCAAACCCACTTCATTTTGATTTCTAGAACATGCTCGATAAAGTCGATTTTAGAGGCGACTATAGGGTTGACTTTAGAGTTATACAGTCGACTTTAGAGGCGACTATAAATACGGCTTTAGGGGGATTATAAGGTCGAACTTAAAGTTGATTTTAGAGCCAACTTTACTCTATATTCTAGTAGAGGGGATTCTAGAGTTGAATTTTATAGTCTTAAGTGGACTTATAGTCACTTACTTTTCTTAACCACTGTATGATTCCATTTTAATGCTACTTTTTATTTGCACTGAAGCTTAAATTTCATATTGTATAAAAAAAATAAATAAAAAAAAGAAAACAAATTAACCATGTCTTAGAAATATCGTCAACTTGGCGTCTTTTCCTAATGAGATAAACAGAAAACGAAACAACTTACACACTCACAGCGAACAGTTTGCTGTACGAAAGAAAACTTTTAATAAATTGATAACGAAAAAAAGAAAAAAAAAAAAAACCCAACAAAACTAAAACCTCAAATGAAATTTAATTAATTTTTCACTAAAGAGTGACAATAAAAACAGCAAACAAATGTTTTGAATTGAATGTGTAACAAAGTTGAATGAAAAAGGGAAAAAATAAAACATAATAATCGTAAACATGTTTGTTTATTTATGACAACATAAAATTTCACATGACGTCATTTACCTTGAATTATTATAAAAAAAAAAACAAACTTAAAACAGAACAAAACCAACTGCTCCAATTCTTAATGGGTTTTTAAACAAGTTTTTTTTACAAATCCCTTTTAAAGTATAAAAAAATAACAAAAATACAACTCAAAACAAAATAAACAAACAAGCTTGAGCAAAGAAAAAAAAAACCAAAAATAAAAAAATTGTGTATTTAAGCTTAAGGCGCATGCTTGCCCGCCTTCAAGTCACGATGTAGTTTCGGTGAGATTTCTTAAATCTTTCAAAAACCGGTTAAAATTTTTATTTAGTATTTGTTTTTTGTTAACAACCACAAACAGTTTTTAGATTTCTTACCAAAAACAAACCACATCAGCACGTGTTTTTATTAACAGTATCGATGAACTGAAAGACACTCAAGATTTTAAGCTCGAGTTTCAATTCCATAATGTCTCTATAAATTATTGATTTTTAAAGAGAGCGATTTGATAAACACACATTCATTATTATTCATCTCACTATATTTCGCTCTCTTACAAGAAGAAATTTATTGTTAACAATGTTGCCGATTTGTAGAAGTTCCGCAAATCTACTGCTATTGCTGCATGATCTCTTTCCTGTGGGAATATGTAGTAGACAACAAGTAAAAAATTGTAGTTTCTATACGAATAATCCAATTTTAAAAAAATTTAAAACTTTTATAGCAGAGATGTGTCCGAGTTAAACAAGGTTGGCAGCCGATACAAGGGGCCTACTCTCTATTGCGATCCGAAAGAAAATGGTGACAAGTCTAGTGGTTGGTACATTTTTATGCGTTTTCGCATTTGTTTTTCGCATATTTTTCTTTTTTTTTCGCAAATTATCACTATTTATTTTATTTAAATTCTCCAATTTCAAATATTTTTTTCGAATTTTGACATTTCATTACTGTTAATCTGTGCCATCCTTAATTTTTATTGCCAGTATCGCTAAATTGTCAAACAATTTTGCGAAAGTGATAGAGAGTACTAAGTTCGCATTTAGCTTTCGCATCGAAATTGTATTCGCATCGCAATAGAGAGTAGGTCCCCTGTATCGGTTGCCAACCTTGTTTAACTCGGACACATCTCGGCTATAAAAATGTTAAATGCGGCTTAAATACCGTTTAAAATTTAATACAGTATTGTTACACAGAAAGAAAAACTCGTACTAAATTAAGTACATATTTTCCGCATACTTTTAGTACGAGTCTTACTTAAAAATTTAAGTACGAAAGTACTTAAAACAATCTAAAATGGGATTACTTTCGAAACAAATACCGAAATTGCTTAAAATAAGTATACAATTCTTAAATCAAGTAAATAAAATCTAGAACTTTTTCGTTGGTCATGCCACTCTATATTCTATATACGTGCATAGGAGTGTGTTTGCAAAAATTTCCCGAATTCTTTTTGTTACAATTATTTAGTTAAATACATCAAATTTTTAAAGAAGAATGATTACGAAAACCATGTCGAGCATGCTGCCGGTGTCTTATAATTGAGAGTTCTTCTGTTAACAAAGGGGGGGAATACAACAAAAGTAAAACGAACATGTGTAACGGGTACGGAAATTATAATATTATCTCTATCTCTGTTTATCTGAGGCAAGTTAGTATTTAGGTTAGAATCAATCTCACTTTCGGATTATTTCCAGGACGAATTCGGAATAAAACCAATTTAGAAATTCTGGAATCAAGCACGATTTGAGATTAATTTTTATCTCACTTCTCCTTAGTGAAAACTATAACGATTTTGTAAAAACAATTTGACAAACAGTTTTTGGATAAAAAGTTGGCAACAGTGGTGTTACAACATCCCAGCGGGAAAAAGAAGGAGTACGGAGGTCTTCTAGAAGGCCTCTGTACCCCTTCTTTTGGATGTACAAGGCCTTCTTGCTCCATTCCATACTCATATCTTTTTAACACACGTTGTCATTGAGGAGAAGGCCTTCCGCTCTCGCTTCTTCAGCAGGTACATAAGAAGGATAACGGGACCAAAAAAATTGATTTTGCTTTTGCTTGTGCAAAAAAACAATACAAAAAATGTTACTCCTTCTCTACTCCCTTCTCATAGAAGCGAGTGTGGAAGCTGTATCTTATCTTTTATACGAAAGAGCCGAGGCCTTCTATGAGGCCTTCGTTAGCAGTTAGATAAGAATAGTAATTGATTCATAAAATCTTTTAAGCAGGCCTTTAAAAAGGCCTGAAGTAAGAAGGTCTTCTGAGTTTTCCCGCTGGGATACAATGAGTTACCATTACATCAAAATGCACACACATATGCAAGCAAATACATACATATATATCAATGGTGGGCGCTCCATAGCACAATTGTGCTGAGAGATTTCACACGTATTCTTAGCCTCTTTAGTTTTGTTTTTGATGAGACACATTTTCTTATATTTAAAAAATTTAAAAAAAAAAATTTAAAATTTTTGTATTTTTTTCAAGAGAATTTACCCAGCAAACACACGTGTTTTTTTTATTTTCATTTAGTATTTTTTTATTTTTTTTTAACTAATTCATTTTTAATTGAACCTTTGTTTTACATAAATGAATATGGTTTTTAATTTTTTGAACTATTGAAAAAATGTTTTATTTTACTTTAAATGCGTAAAATATTAAATAAAGAAATATAATGTACCATTATATTTCAAACGCTTGGCTTTGTGTTTGGTGGGTAATTCTGCCATCTCACTAATACTAATAAACATCAATACAAGCACAGTTTTAGTTGTGCCCACTTCTGATATATATGCATAATAAAGTTTTTATAATCCTCTCGATTATAGTTACCATAAACCAGTTTCCATTTTGACTACTTACATTGATCAAAGATCACGATAATCTTTTTTATCTTTTATTAATTAAGATTAATCTTTTTAAGCTCTTTGATTAATTAACAGGCCCTTCAATTTGCTAAAGAGTGTCTTAAATACAAATTGTTTCTCATTTTTTTTTTTTTTTTGGAGTGTTTATTCAAATGGTGAACTATTAATTTTGAGGTCATTATCGAAAATACTTGTAAATACAACATAAATTATGAAAAATATAAAAAAAAAAATATTTAAATTTTTAATTAAACAATTCAAATAATTTAAAAAAAGCCGTTCAGTGACAAGAGAAGGTCGCTTGGTAAAGCAATGAAATAAACCGCCAACAATTTTAGGTTAAGGGGCGGATTTTTAAAATTGTAATTAATGACAGTCAAACGAAAGGAACAAAATTATTTATCATAAAGATCTTTTAAAGATAATGTTCAATTAAAAATTTCTTTTTATTTAAGCGCTTTGAGAATTAATAAGGTAAAAAATAATAAACCTGATTTTAATCAAGAGCAAATTTTTATTTTCGAAAGACGAAAAAATTTGTGCAATTCCCGTAAACAGTTTTATGTTGAAAACGAGAAGGTCTGGTAGAAAATAGTTTAGAAAAAAAAAAAAAAAAAAGACCATGATGTAAATCACCTTAGCACTCAAAAGTAAGTCATTATTTTTTACCTTAATACATCCAGAAAAAAGTAGTTATACAAGAAAGCTACTAAATAATGAGTGAAAAAAACTATTAATTTTTAAAAAGTAGGCGAAGTTTTTACTGGGTACAAAGAGCTCTAGTTGTAAGAACAAATTATGCCAGCCTTTTTTGTTGAATACAGTTTTACAGTTCTTTTATATGGCATTTGGATAAATCTTGACGACTGCTTTGGATATTTTAGTAAGAAACATGGAGACGTACTCGAAAATTCGCAATCGAAACTATTATTCAGTGCTTTTCAGTCAAATACTATAGCGGACAAGGAGTTTTCTGAACAAGTGAGGTTATGAATCGTTAGACAAACTCCATTTATATAACAAAACAATAAGGGTACAATTAATCTCAAAAAATCGCAATTTAGTTTTTTATAAAAAAAAACTGGATTATTTTTTCATTAAAAAAATCAACTCCCGTATTCATTAAAATAATTTTTTATTGCAAACGTAATTTAAAACTTAATTTGCATACAATTATTCCTTAAAATATATTTAAAATCCAACTTTATTTTTTGTGAATACTGCCGATAGTGTTTTGAATTAAACAAATCCAACTTTAACGGCTAATTGTACAAAGCTTAGTTGCTATCAAGGCGAATTTAACTACAGATGGTTGCCAAAAGCCATCTGATTTTGACAGTTCGAACCAATTTGTTTTGGTTTTGCGTAAATGTAAGTGTTTTGCTAAAAATAGTTGACACTTTGAACCGAATTTTTATGCAAAAAACCTCTGTTGCTTCTATTGTTTTTTATATTGTTGTAACATTACTATTACCTGTAGTCAAATTCGCTTTTGTTATAATTAACTTCTATAACTGTCAGTTAACAATTGACAGTTATCGTAAAATGTAGTTCATTATAACCAAATTTTTTGATATTGGCCATTATACTGTTTTCCCCTAGTTGAACAAGTATGTAAGAAAGCTTTTGGGAGATTTTTAATTAAAAAACAAACCTAAAGCTTATAAAATGTTAAAAAATTTAAGCTTTTATATAAAATGTAACTATCAAGAAACTGTGCTTTTAGACTTTTAAGATTTGGCAAGATTTATTTTAGAGCTTTTGAGTATATCTTATAAAGTTTATTGTTTAAACATTAATAGCGAAAGCTTTTATTTGTTTGATATAAATATTTTAAATTAAAAATTTTAATATTGAAGGGTTTAAAAAAAATTTTAAAGTTTGATGATAAATATATGTTGAAGAAGCTTTTTTTGAAGCTTTTAATAAGTTTATAAAAGCTTAAATATAGTATCTGGCAACTTTTTTTTTGGCTTATAACGTTTTTTTAAAGACGTTTTAGTTTTCTATATGATTCATGATAAAAAGAAGCTTTTAGCAAAAGTAAAATATAGTAAAGTTTAACACTAAAATAAAGAATTATATTGCTGTATTTTGCTTCATTTTAGAAACAAAATGCTTTTAAAAATTTATAATTTTAAATATAATTCCTTGGCTTGAAATGAGGTTAAAGCCATTTAAAGATTTTAAAGAAGTCTGTCTACAGCTTTTTGATTGATTGAAAAATAATACTTTTGCTTTAAACCCTTTCTGTAAAAGCACTAACGAAAACTTAAATTTCTAAAGTCTGAAATTTGTTAGATTTTAATCAGAAAAAATCTATATTTTTTAACAATCAAAAATAAATTTGTTTTACCAACTCAAATTTCTTTGCAAAAAGTAAAAATCTTAGACAAACATATAAAATATCAAAGATTGTGTTGAAAATATTTTAAGTTCAAAAGGTTTTGTTTAGTTTTTTTTTTCAAAAAATAAAAAGTTTAAAAGAAAACACTTTATTGAAAATGCTGCTTGCTATTGCTGTGTTCAACACATTTCCAACAAGAACAACAAACAGAAAATGGAAAACAAGAGGTCCTTATGACAACCAACAAGTATAAATACTAAAATACTTGTATGATATATGCGAAAACATTAGCAACAACAATAAATTTTTATACTGGTGCAGATAAGATGACGTGTGTATAAATTGTTTTAGTATGTGTAATAGAAACCGCTCAAGTGGTATACGTAAGTCTGTGTGTAAAGACAGGTCCTTTTTATTTTTAGAATAATAAAAGCATTTAAAAAAAAACTTTTTGTTTTCAATTCAACAGCAAATGACAGCTATAAATACAAACTTGGCCATAAGCAGACTTCAACTAACACTCATGCACAGGCAGCAATTTATATACATTTTTGTTTAGTTTTTAGTTTCGAAGGACAAAAACACAAATACTAAAAGATTTTAAATGACAAATGTATAAGCTATAGAGTTTTTTCCTGCCATTCCCGATTATCATGTTGCGGGAAGTTTAGTTGTTTTTAATTTCCGCTTTCACGGGAACTTAAATAAGCAAGATAAACAATATTTAAACTACCAACTGGTGCAGAAATTTTAAACATTTTTAACAAATTATTTAGTTAATATCTTAGAAGTGGAAATTCCTAAGATCCCGAGAAATTTAAAATTTGTTCCGCCTTCCCGAGATGTAAAGAAGTCATGGAAAAGTAAGCCCTAGTTATTTAGCCAAACGTATGTATAAATTAAGCAAATATTTAATGAAACCCGATAGTTTTTTTTACCCACAGAAATGAGAAAATTTTACATGGCGTACAGTGGGGTCAATAACGAAAATATTTGGTGTACTTTGGGTAAATGCAAAATTTTAACATATGAATTTACGAGGACGGTGCCAAATTTAGCAAACCTAACAAAAAAAATGAAGCCTGTCCGTGAAAACCTGGGTTCGGTTCCCAGCTCAGTTAAGATTGAATAATTACACTAGCCAACAAGTTTTGGACCGGAGCAACTAAATATCTTTCCTAGGGTAATTTGGTGGGCTTAATTCGAATCTGTAATTGGTTTTTCTCTATCACGTCAGATACACAAAATGTTTTTATTAGTTTCTGACAAAATAATCACTAGTTTATTTAAAAATCAATGAATTTTCATGCTTTTGTCTTAAAATCCTTGATAAAATCAATAAATTTTCATTAAATCTTCGTGAGCACACTCCCTTAGTTCGCGCTCACTGCACCTAGTTTATTTTGGAAAAAAAATCTAAAAGCGAATAAGGAATATGCGAAACATTGTCGGTGTCCATGGTTTGTCTAAGTTTTTGACTGCAAAACCAAAATAATGTAAACATGCATATTTTAATGATTCTAATATTGCATATCCTTTTTTCCAACAAAATATTCACCACACACAAAGCAAAAATAGCTTGAATCATTTACACACGATCTCCCTTACATGCTTGAAAGCTGCTATTATGAAGATTAAGTGCTTCATCATTTCTGTAGTCAACTTTTTTTCCAAATTTTAAGACCAGTGTTATCAATAAATTTTCATTCATTTCCTGTTGTAAAATTCCTTTCTTCAGAAAAATAATTTAATGAAAATTAAATTCAATGAACTTTAGCCTGATTAAAATATCCAATCTTTTGAAATATTTTAAAAATCAAGTTTTAATGTTTAAATAATGTGAGCACCTTATAATATTGGTTTAAAGGCAATTTTTAAAAATCTCAACATTAAATGTTAAAAATGCTTTTATAACATATATATATATATATATATATATATATATATATATAGTATGTCCTGTGGTTCCTAGTAGGAACAAAGGGCCGCAACATGATATCTCCCCGTGGTATTGATGTCAACACTCTGTTCAAGTTACTATAAAAGTTTTCTTTATCCAGAGTTTCAGAGGTTTCTGTTGGTACATAACATTGCACACAGGTGAAGTTCCTGGCCTTAGTGCGGAATCTTGCTGTGATTATTCTGTCACCATGAGGTTTCCAATTGATCAGTGCCCTTCGGGCTTCTCTGGATATTAGTAATCCGACTCCATTCCACCTTGGTTGTTCTGGCGGTTTGCCGGAATATAAAAAAGTAAAGTTTTCGGAGGTCTTGAATTCTCCTGCTTCTGGCCATCTGGTTTCGCACAATCCTAAAAGTAGCAGGTTGTAGTTGGCGAATTCTCTGCATACTTGGGCCAGTTTAGATGTTTCTAGGAGTGTGCGCACATTCCATGTTCCAACTCGTGTCATTTTTTTCATGCTAAAGGTCGTCATCTTGGGGATCCGTTGACTATTATTTATTGCAGTTTCAGTAATCATTTCAGTTTAAGATTGAGGGACTGATTAGGCCTCCCATCCGATGCAAATGTTGGGGCTGCCAACAACCTCTAGGCAGGTCGAACAGTAGAGTTTCAGTGCCTGTTTATTTCGGTGGCCACCTAGTTACCTGAGACGCATCGGTTTTAGCATGCCATTCAGGTTACTCAACTGTGTGCCTTCTCACTCTAGCTGTCGACAGACGGGTGTCTGAGAGACATTACCGGGGGATACTTGGTATAAGACCGGAAGTAGTGAGCTGCTTGGGAATTCCGAACAGAGGAATCGCTTCTTGTCATACCCAAGTGGATGACAGGCAGATAGCTTTCCGCACAAGTGCACCTCTGCGAAATACCCCATCCCATAACATAAGCTTAAAATATCCTTAGAGATTTTAGATTCAGCTTTAGAACCTTTTAAAAAAGAGCTTTTTTAGTTCTAAAAGTTGTTTAAAGCTTTTATAATGACCATTAAATGTTATGGAAAGCTTAACAAAAATTCACTTGTCTTGCAATTTTTAAAAATGAAAAGAAAAACACATCAAAAACATCAAATTCAACACTCTGGCCAAAAAAATAAATAAACAGTATATGTAAAGAAAAGAGTTGAAGAGTCTATGAAAGTTGCAATATTTATACGTACTAAACGAGCTTTCAAACGTTTTAAACTTTAACACTTTGAAGTGCTTCAACATGTTTTGTTTTTATTGAAGTCCTTATAGTATTTTATCGGTTGAGCTTTATATATACTTTGCACATTGTATTTTTATTGAATTATAAAATTTAGGCTTAGTTCAAAAATCTTTTCTTGGAATGTTTTATTAGATTTTTTTGTTTTATTGACAAATAAATTTAATTTCCATATTGACATACTTAAAGCTTTGTTGCCTTAAAAGAGCATGCTTAAAAACTGTACTGCCTAGAAGCTTTGGTTTTAAATAGTAAATTTTGTTTATGTAAACCGTTTTTATCAATCCGAAAATTTGATTTCGCCTTAAAAACTTTGAAGAGCTCATAGAAGCTTTTTTCTCGAACATTAAAGTTATTTATCGAGCTTTAAATATTCTTTGCGTATTATACAATATGATGATATTATTGATGAATTTCATTTAAAAATCGAGATAAAACTGAAATTTTGAACCCGACCCCCTCAGATATCGATGAAATTTTGTTCATAGCTAAATTTGATCAATACAAACAAACTCTAATTTTTAGAAATGACTGTTTTGCGATTTTTTGGGCGTGACACAGTGGGAACGTTTTCGAAAAAACGCGAAAATGGTCGAAAAGAGCTCCATTTAAACTACAATTACTCAGAATCGGCTAAACCGATTTCCATGATCTTGGTATCATTAAAAAGTTATTTTAACAGGCTTTATGACACGTTAAAAAAAAAAAAAAAGAAATACACTGTAAAAAAATTTATAACAAAAAAAAATTTTAACTGACGAAAAAACCAAAAAGATCAAGGGTTTTTTTACAGTGTATTAATTTTTTAGAAAGGTTTATCCTTCATCTATACCATATCAAAAAATAAAAATGGGTTCTTTTTTAGTTTTTTTTTATATAATTTTTTAAGTAGTGTCACTTCTAGTAATTGCCCTTATATTTTATAACAAAAAAAAATTTTAGGTTACGAAAAACCAAAAAAGATCAAGGATTTTTTACAGTGTATTACTTTTTTAGAAAGGTATTTCCTTCACCTATAACATATCCAAAAAGTAAAATGGGTTCTTTTTTATTTTTTTTTTAAATAATTTTTTAAGTAGTGTCACTTCTAGTAATTGCCCTTATATTTTATAAAAAAAAAAATTTAGGTAACGAAAAACCAAAAAAGATCAAGGATTTTTTACAGTGTAATACTTTTTTAGAAAGGTATTTCCTTCACCTATAACATATCCAAAAAGTAAAATGGGTTCTTTTTTATTTTTTTTTAAATAATTTTTTAAGTAGTGTCACTTCTAGTAATTCCGCAAAATTCTGAATAAAAAAATCAATGTATTCTTCATAATAATTTGCTATTTTGTCATAAACATTTATTACTTTACCCATAATAAAGAGAAATATATATAGAACAAAAAATTCATAATTCATAATTATAAACAATTTCGAGAAGCCAAGATATCCCATTACAATTTTTACGCGTATAATTTAAAAATTTGAGTGAATATGAATTCAAACAATAAGTACAGATGCATAAAAATATCTAATAAGTGTTGCGCTTCGCTTCGTAAAATAAGTGAAAACGAGGCTGCAAATATAATTGAATATTTTCAAGCTGTCGCCAACATTCATTGTAGCCGTATTTGCGAAACTTGCCGGAATACACTGAGAAAAGCGCGCAGTCGTAATGAATCCAACGTGGAGCAGAATGAAGTCTCAAATTATTTACCAACAACGCCCAGCGATGAAGTTAGCGAAGAATTGAATGAACTTCCATCTTGGCGCCCTATGCTCCAATGGGAGTCAAAGGAACATATATATATATATATATATATATAAGATGCATACAGAAATAGAAAATCACTGCCAATTTTCGAAAATATAGCAGATTCACTTGGAGCTGATCCATTATCTGATTTGTCAGCGCAACTTGAAAACGTCAAAGCCATTTACGAAGAAATTTTGGAAAACATCAAATATCAAATAGAGAACAGCTCAAATCTTTTTGAAAAGCAAAAACTTTTATCTCTCTTACCAATCAATATGAGTCACGCAGAAATTAAAGATCGTTTTGGGGATGACATATCTCACGATTGTATCAAAAAAAGTAAAGATATCCAAAGGAATAAAACGAAGTTTGCAGAAATCAATCTTTTTAAAATGAGCAGACGTAGTTTACCAACCGAAACTCTAAGCACAGTCAAGTTATTTTATAAAGATGATGAAATTAGCCGAACAAGGAAACTTACGTGAAAAAGTTCAAAAAAGACTTTCGGTACGTATTACTAGAAGTGACACTACTTAAAAAATTATTTAAAAAAAAATAAAAAAGAACCCATTTTACTTTTTGGATATGTTATAGGTGAAGGAAATACCTTTCTAAAAAAGTAATACACTGTAAAAAATCCTTGATCTTTTTTGGTTTTTCGTTACCTAAATTTTTTTTTTTATAAAATATAAGGGCAATTACTAGAAGTGACACTACTTAAAAAATTATTTAAAAAAAAAATAAAAAAGAATCCATTTTACTTTTTGGATATGTTATAGGTGAAGGAAATGCCTTTCTAAAAAAGTAATACACTGTAAAAAATCCTTGATCTTTTTTGGTTTTTCGTAACCTAAAATTTTTTTTTGTTATAAAATATAAGGGCAATTACTAGAAGTGACACTACTTAAAAAATTATATAAAAAAAACTAAAAAAGAACCCATTTTTATTTTTTGATATGGTATAGATGAAGGATAAACCTTTCTAAAAAATTAATACACTGTAAAAAAACCCTTGATCTTTTTGGTTTTTTCGTCAGTTAAAATTTTTTTTTGTTATAATTTTTTTTAACGTGTCATAAAGCCTGTTAAAATAACTTTTTAATGATACCAAGATCATGGAAATCGGTTTAGCCGATTCTGAGTTATTGTAGTTTAAATGGAGCTCTTTTCGACCATTTTCGCGTTTTTTCGAAAACGTTCCCACTGTGTCACGCCAAAAAAATCGCAAAACAGTCATTTCTAAAAATGAGAGTTTGTTTGTATTGATCAAATTTAGCTATGAACAAAATTTCATCGATATCTGAGGGGGTCGGGTTCAATGCATCTCGATTTTTACATGAAATTCATCTATTGAAAATTTTGCAGAATTAATAAAAGCTATTTTAGACTATTATATAATTAGGAGCTTAAGAGCTTTTTTATTAAAAACTTTAGATTTCGTTTTCGGTTACGATTACATATTTGCATAAGTTTTTATTGGTCTTGCAAATTAATTTAAAAAAAATTGAGCATAAAGCATAAAGTTAATTAAAAAGCTTTACATATTTTTTCTAAGTTTAATTTTGCGAAATGAAAAACCTGTTTTGGAAACTGTTTGAAAATTAACGCTTTTGATTATTTTAATGTTTAATGTACATAATCTCAAATCGATTCGTTAATTTTATCTTTTATTTGTTACAGTTATTTTGCATTTAGTTCCACTGTATGTCAATTGCACTTGTTTAACACATATGAAAAATATTGTATATTTTTTTTGCACATAACGTTCGGGCAGGAGAAATAAAGTAAAGAATCCATTGTTGGGTCATTAGTTTTTGTCAATAACAAATATAGACATGTAAATGACCCTACAACAGATAAAAGCTTTAGTCTCAAATAATTTTTTTTGTGTTTACATTGTACTTGAATAAATCAATACTGATGGTCTGGTTCTGAAAATTTGTCCAGTTTTTATAACTCAATTTAGTTGACCGGCTAAAAAGTTACTTTGATATGTACAAAAAGACAAGTGTTTCAATATGGATGGAATACAATACAATTCATATCCTTTTTTGGCCATTACACCTACACCCTCTTGCAAGTGTGTGTGTGTGTTCAATTATGAACTATTGTTGTACATCAGCTGTTGTCAAACTTCCGTTAAAAGCTTATTAAGATGCAAATGTATTAAGTTGATAATAATGATGATGTTGTTGATGTTGTGCAGCTCAGGTTAAAAAAAGGATAGTCATCTTTTTTATAAAGTACTTTAGATACGAATACAGACAGTAAAAGCTGTATTTACAGACATCTTTTTGAAAATGGACTATTCTGAAACCTCTTAAAGCCTTTTCAAAAATCAACTTCATTCCAGTAAATTAACATTTCTAAGGCAAAAACTTTGTCAAAAAAAACTTTTCCCTAAATGAGAGCTTTTACTGTAGAACCTTACATTTTTATTGACCCTGTGGTAAATTATTTCATTTTTTTTGTTTAGTTTTTTTTTTCAATTGAATTTGTTTTCCACTTAAGTTAAGACAAAAAGGAAAATTGTATGCATGTCTAATGGATCAACATCATCCTGGTTGCTTATTTGATTTGTTGATTAAATCTTTTGACGCCGGTTTTTAGAAAGCCATATATGAAAGCAGAAAAGTAGTTAATTAAGCAAAAGTATTTTTAGAATGAAAGATAGAGAAAAGTGAAAATAGAAAAACGATAATTCATCTTAAATGTAATTAAATTTTCAATTAGTGAAAATCCAAAAAAAATTAAAAATGGTCATTCTTTAATTAAAATGGAACTCGGAAAGAGAAATACAATCAAAATTACAAAAGCTTCTTTGTTTGGTTAAAAAAAATCTTAAATGGTTCAAACAATCCTTTAAAAAAATCTTAAGAATCTTTGTTGTTTGTTTGTTTGTTTAAAAAAAAAAATAAATTAAATTCCTAGAAAAATTCAATTAAGCTTGAAAATCTTATTTTTAAGAAAAAGCTTTTTCCACAATATTCAAAATTATCCAAAAAGAGTTATTAACATACAAATTAAAAAAGTGCCAAATTTAATACAAAGTTTTTGTAGCCTTAAAAGTTTATTTTTAACATCATATCTAAAGTATATTGAAGGCTTGGTAACAAAGCTCTAATTCACAAAAAAAAAAAAAAACGAAAAGAAAAGAAAAACATTTTTAATATAAAAAAAACATAACAAACAATTGCTTTTCAAACAAATCTAAAATACTTTTTAGTGCTTTTGTTATATTGAAGTTTTAAAGTCACTATTTAAAGCTTTTCTAAAGCTCTAAATATATTTGCATTTAAAAACTTACATTTTCTAATAAAGCCAAAATAAGGTTAATGATTGTGCATTTAAGTGACTAAAGTAACATTTAAAAAGCTCTTTTTTTATTTCAGGCTTAAGCTTTTGCACTAGAACCTTAAACTTTTCTCTTCTTTAAACCTTTTCAAAAACTATATTAAATCGTAGAAAAAAATTAGTAAAAATATGATATATTCATAAGAAGAAAAATTTTTTTTTAAATAATTTTTCTTATATTTTCTTTTCTTTCTATTGAAATAAAAAAAATCTAAATAGAAAAAAAATGTTATAAAAAAAAAAATAATCTCAAAACATTTAGAACATTTTCAAACAATGTTTTGCCTGGTTTTTTTTTAAATTTTTGCAAAAAACTTTATCAAAATCGTAAAAGCTTTTTTTAAAATATTAACAATCATTTTAAAACTTAGAAGTAATTTTTTTAAATATATTTTTTAGTTTGTTATTTTAATATCGGAATCTTAAAGCTTTAATTTAAAATAGAAAAAACTTTCCCAATGTAGAACGGTAAAAGCTTTTACCGAAAATACAATAAATCCATGGCATGAAAAGAGCTTTAAGACAATGTTTTGTCTGAATTTCAAGTTTTCTTAAAAAAACTATATTAAAATCGTGAAAGCTTTAATTTTATCTACAATAATTAAAAAAAAATCTTAAAACCTTAAAAGCTTTTATTATAAAAATTACAAATTTAAAACGAGAAGAATATTTTTCGAACAATGTTTTTCCTGGTCTCTATTAATTTTATCACAGGATTTTTATATAATTTCAAGGAAAATAATTTTTAATTAAAATCTATTTCTTTCATATATTAAAGACTTATTATTTTTCAATTCTCTTTAATTACAGTTCCTTTTTCTTCCTTCCCCCGGTACCAAATACAACCCCTTAACACAAAAATGCTTTCTTCAAATAAAAAACCACCGAGATTACCCAGGTTTCTCAGCCTAAATATATACACCATAACACTAGCTTTCTTCCTATTTGTCACATCCAGTCGAGCTGCCGTCCATTCGGTTCTAACATACAAAAATGCCTCCACAGCTTTGGGCCAGTTGGTCACCTCCAGTACACTGGTATGGGAAACATACGATCTCAAAGATCCCAAACAATTACAGTTTGCCGTAGAGGGTGGCAAATATATTACCGAAGAAGAACACTATCCGATCTACGTGTGTCGGGTGAATATTGACGGGGTGGGCACTATTGGTCATACGGAAAAGATTCAACAAACACATGAGTGCAAAGCAGCCCACTACAAGAATATGAAATACAAAAGTTTTGATGTCCTGATTAATAAGGGACACTTGGGTAAAGTGTCGTGGAAGCATTGGCGTAAATTTAATGTCGGTGTGCCAGTGGGAGCGATACGTATTGGAGAAGATGCCTATATAGCCAGACATAAGGCAGTGTCAAGTGAATATAATGCTGCAGATGGTGGTCAACAACAAGGAGCTGATTTCAATTTGGGCCGCTTAGATCCCGTGGGTTTGGGTAAAATTAAGGTGATGCAATCGAATATTGAAAAGGACTACGATGAGGGTGAGGTTTTGGTGGAAACAGAGCCTTTCCGTTATGAATTGAAAGACATACATTTGGATCAGATACGTTTGGATATAAGAGATAATGTTACCGACTTGGGTAAGTGTTTAGTTGGAAAATATTTTATATGAAATGTTTTTAAGGAATTTTTTTCTTAAGCTTTTGGCATTTTGGCTAACACTGGTGATAAATACAGTATGGTGGAGACTGCTTTAACTTATGACTTCGATCATGTCCAGTATTGGGGCTCTCATGAAGGTGTTGCCCGTGGCTTGCCTACTAAGGTTTTTGAAAAGGATGCTGGTAAGCCAGCTGAAATTAATTGGGCTTTAAAACGTAGTGAAAAGCGAGTCGAAACTAAATCTGTGAATACTAAATTGTGGCCAGGCACTGCTATTAATGTTACCCTCAAGGGTAACTATGTGACTTTGGATGCTCCCTACAGTGCGAAATTGTATGCCTTCTATGCCGGCAGCGAGGATAGCGTGTCAAGGAAAATTAAAGCAGAGGTGAGTTAATGGAAAAAAGCTTTTATGGCTTCATTTTATATATAGGAGGATAAATTTTACTTTTTCTTTGAGATGTCTCTGAAAATTATTTTTAAACTATTAAAGCTTTTAACCTCTTAGATTTTATTCGGACTTTACAAGTGTTTCTGAACTTTTTTAATAATGTTTTTTAAAAATAAATTTAAAATATGTTACGTTTATTTAAAGCGTTTGACCCAGCAATATCTTATTAAAAAACCTTATTTAAGAGCTTTGAGAATTTTGTTAAACTCTATGCCTTTATTTATTATGAATTTTTTAATAGAACTAACTTGAAAAACTTAAGCTTTAGCCCAGGTTTTTAATGAAATATCGAAAATCTTAAAATTTTTTATTCTGATTTTACAATAAATTGCTAACTAAGCCCTGAAAGAGCTTTCGAGACTCTTCAATTTTTTTTCAAAATTGTTTATCGCTTACAAGCATTTTATAGTTTGCACGCTTTCTGGTGCTTTTAAACGAGAAATGCATTTTTAAAAATGCGCTTATATGCACATACTATGCTTATAAACAAAAACACGCTTATTTTCATCAGCATCATGAAAATAGCTCTTTTACTTGCATCGAAAGTGCATGACTACATTCAACCAAAGTTTGATTAAAATTTAGTTTTGATGAAGTTATTTTTGTTCGTTGTTTAAGGTATTTGACTCCAGTTTGAAACGATGCTTATATCAGATTTTTTTTAGTACAATTTATTTAAATTGTATTATATTGTGATATATAAATGCGGGATGTACATATAAGCAAATGCTAATATTCGACACAATTTCGGCTTTTAAGATAGCAAACTGTAAATGCACAAGTTTGATAGCATAAAAGCGTAAAATGCTTATAACCGGCGTGCAAATAAGCAATAAATACTGTATACATATATTAATTTAACTAAATCTTAAATACAAAAATTTTGACTTTAATTTAAGAAATTGATCTTAAAACCCCTCGACATTCATCAGACCTTTAAAAAAAATCGTTTCGAAATGGAGCAATTTTTATCATCTTCCTGAATATTTGGAATATTCTCAATTTTTCGAGTTTAAATTTTTTTAACATTAATTTGTTTTCTTTTCAGGTACGCAAATCCTACTTAAAGGATGTTAAATTGGAAATGACCAATCCCTATTGGATTGAAAATGGCTCCTTTGTACCGGTTAGTTCTACAACTTCTACCACATCGACTACAACACATGCCACTACCACTGGGGCCAATACGCCAACACCCATTCACGAACCACCAGTTGTGCAAATGACCAATAAGGGTCCAGTTCATTCAGGACCCGATTCGCTGGAAAAATCCATGAAAGATGAACCATCGTCCAGTAATGAAATACCACAAGATAAGCCCGAAAATATAGCAGCAAAACATCAAAATAACGCTTTGGCAGGCATAGGAGCTTCGACAAATAGCGCATCGCCATTAACAACACCAACAAAAACTCTACAACAGTCCATCATTTCAGCAGCCAGTATGGCAACTCTATTAATAGTTTTAGGCTCATTTTATATTTAGAATAAAATAAAAACAAATTATTATTATAATTATAATTAAAAATGGTATGCTTATTTTTTTTCTTTCTTTCTTTTTACAAGTAAACAGCCATGTGCTGTAAAGCGGAATCGAGTGAAATAGAAATCGAACCAATGTTCAAAACGATCCTGTTTCAAAAGTTCATTAAAATATATGCCTGATATACCTGATACTTTTCTCTCTAATTGATGCTCTTTAAATTGGGAAAAACTACTGGCTGGCATTTAAAAAAAATTAAACTGAAAATCCTCATCGATTTCAATTCCAATCGCTTTCGATTACCAGCACATGGTTGAATAAAAAAAGCTATGGGGCTATTCGGAAATGCAGTACTGTGCTGCATCTGATACGCATTTGTGATAAGTTTATGATTTGCATGCAAATCAGCTGATTCCGAAGCTGGTTTACTACGCTGTTTGGTAATATTTTCAACGCAATATGCATCAGCCATTTTTGTGATTCAAGATTTAGATTTTTTGCGAATCATTGCTTTTGTTATATATTTTCGAACAGCTGACATTGGCAGTGATGCCAGATGATGCTTTTAGCAGCGCAGTGATGCATTTCTGAACAGGCCCTATTTGTATTTGTATTGTATAAAAGAAGTGAATTAAATGAAGAAATTACTGCAGAATTTAAAGTAGAATTGAATTATTTTTTTAATTATAATTTTAACTAGGATAGCATTTATTATTTTTTTCTTGTTGTTGTACCTGTTGTAGACCCGTCAATATTGAATGAAATTTAAAAAGTTAAATTTAAAAAAAAAGAAAAAACAAAAAATTATTAACAAACATAAAATAATGACTGTGTTTTTAAAGTTCTAAGAAAATATTGAAATAAAATCGCTAAAATATAAACTTTAAGATGGGTATTTAAGGAAGCATGAACTTTTTTCTTTTAAATTTTGCTAAAATAAAACAAAAACATTTGAGGAAAAACAAAAATAACTAAAAAAGAAATATATTAAAAAGAATTTATAAAAATAAATCTTATTGTGTATAAATTTGTAAAACTTTTTTTAATTGCCAAAAGAAAAGACACACTCTAAGAATAATAAAAATATACAAGTTATTAAATAAAAAACACAAATAAAAGAAAACATTCCTTTAATTATATTAAACTAAAATAGAACACACTTTTTATAAAAAAAAAACTGAAATAAAACTTTTGAAAAATAAACTTTTTTTAAACAAAAAATAAATTAAATTTTGTTTTTTAATTTTTTTTTTTAGAAATTATGCAAAATACATTTTAAATTAACAGATCAAAGTGTTTGTCTAAAATATCTAAAAGCTTCAAAAAACTTTTGGTTTAAAAAATTTTTAAGACATATATTTTTGATAAAAAAATAATTAAAGAACTTAAACAGAAAATCTTTAAGCAAAAAGCTTAAAAACTCACGTTTTAAGTCAGATTTACTAGTGTTTACTATTTTCTAAATTTTTCTAAAAGCCCTTCAGAACATATCCAAAAAAGCTTTTTAAAAAACTTTCGTGGACTATGCAAACTTTTTTTTTTATTAATTGATGTGTCCAAATCTTTTAAATTAAAAATTCTATTTTATAAGTCATTTATTCCTTTTTTTAAGTATATTTAAAGCTTAGCAAAATCAGAACATTTCTCATAAAACTTTTCTTACAACTTTAATGTACTATGAACACTTAAAGCTAAATTTTTTTCAATGCTGTACTTCAGCTAAGTCCAAACGTACATAATTTGATATAAGCATTAGCGTTAAATAGCTTCGAAAGCTCTTCTAATTTTTTCGTTGTTTCTTTACGAAGTAGGAAGGAAGCACAGTTGTCGCCGAGATCTGATTGGCTGTTGTGCTCTCGTCGGCACAAAGCTCTTTTGTAAAAGCTCGCACATTGTGCTAATGGCTTGGACGTAGTTGCTCTACGTAATATAAAACAAATTCTCTATTTATCTTAAAATAATTTAAAATTATTTTATTTGTTTTCATTTATTTTAAGTCTAAGCTTTTCGTAAACAGAAAAAAAAAAAAATTATGGAGACCTTTAAGCAAAAGTTAATTAAAATTCTTTACTTTTTAATAAAAACTTTTTTGCTTAAAATTAAGATGTGGATATGGAAAAGCCTTAAAAGGCTATAGTTTGGCCTTTAGTTGTCCTTTTTTTTTTAGTTCTTCTTTTAATAACAAAATATACTTAACGAAAAACATTTTTGTAAAAAAATCCAATAAAATATTAAAAAATAAAAGAGCTTTTAAAAAAAAAAAAAAAAAATTCAGAAAAGTATTTACGAAGAAGAAGAATTTTAATATTGTAATTCGAAAAAATATGCATAAGCAAACAAAAAGTGTATTATTTTAAGAGAAAATATTGGATTTTTCGGCAAATATCAAAGAAAAGCTTTTAAATTAAACAAACAAATTTAAGAAGACTTTTAAAATGGCATTTTAAAATGAAAACAAAAACCTTTTCCCAAATGGCTTTTAAATTTTTGCCTTTAAATTTTGCCAGAATTTTATAAAAAGCTTTTCAGTAAAATAAGCTTTTACATAAAAAAAATTCCTAACAAACTTTTTAAAAATTTTCTTTAAATTGAAAAAATTTGTTAAAATAAAAAAAATTATAAATATTGAAAAATTTCAGCAAATATCTAAGAATAGCTTTTAAATAAAAGCAATCATCTTCAACAAAAACTTTTGCGTTTAAATTTTCCAAAAATTATGAAATTGCAGTTAAAATTAAAAAGCTTTTGCTGAAAAGCATTTATAAACACCATTTTGACTTTAAATTTAGCTCATAGAATAAATTCGAAAACGAAAGGAGATAGTTCCCAGTTTCTATATAATTTTCTTAGCATATTTTTCAATAGTTTTCTAAAAATTTCAGATAAATGGTTCTCTTAGACTATTGTAAAATTATTATTGAGTTTAAGAGGCTTAAACGCTTGAAATTATTTTAAATAAAATAATAAAAAAAGTTATTCTTAATCTAATTTGCAAATCTAAAATACAAAAGTTTACCTGCGAATAACAAGGACAGTTTTTAAAATTAAAAAAAAACTTTTACTAAACCAGTTATTAAAAGTTTAGCTATACATTTAAGATAAAGGATGCTGAAAAGTTGTGTGGGATTAAAGCTTTGAAGCATCTACAAAGGTTAATAGTAAAGCCTTTTTCTAGCTTAAAATATTCTTAAAAGTTAAAGTCTTTATATTTATAAAAGGTTTATTGGAAATCTAATAAATTAGATACATTAATTTGAGCCAAAATACCAGCAAGAGCTTTTTTTTAATTATAAAAAAGCTTTAAGACAATCAAAAGTAATGCTTTATTTTATAATTCAAAATTTCTCTTCTTAAAATTGTCAAGAATTTGTGAAAAAGTTTTCTTTTTGGATATTACGAAGCTTAAAAAACTGTTGATGGTAACAGCTTTTTTCAAAAAAAGTAAATAAATGAAGCTTTGAAGGCCTCTATGAAATTTTATATTAAAAAAAAAGCTTTTATTTAAATAACTTACGATCGATAGTTTGGCCGCTAATTTTCGGCAGTCAACAGTCAACCACATACGAATTTGTGGTTGAATGTTGGCTGTTGAGCTTTTTGACTGTCACTCAAGTTTGATAGTGTGTATCCCCCTTTAAGAAATATTTTTTTAAACAAATGCAAAAAAAAAACTTTTAAGACATGTAGAATCTGTTTAAAAAAGCTTAACATTAAAATAAAATATTTACAAGTAATGCCTAAAAGTGTCACTAATTGAAACCGTTTATAGAACTTCAAAAAGTTTCTTGACCGTTGTCTCAATTTTTAAAAATAATGAGTTATATCTGTTCTATTTCTCTCTATCTTAATTCAAGAAAACTCTCCTTTGTTGGTAGCTTTTTTCAACATGAGGAAAAAAGGAACACTTCGTTTACCAAAAAAATAAAAAATTCTACCAAAATCTTTTAAATAATTTTATGTTTTTTATATTAATTAAATGTTTTAAAATAGATTTTAAAAATTAACTAAAAAGCTTTTAGCAGTAAAGTTTTTTCAAGAAAACGCTTTTAAATTTCTGTATATGTTATCACTTAAAATCGTAAAGCTCTTCCAAAAAAGAGTTTTTTTTACAATGGAAATTTTAATTTCGTTTCTAAAATTTTTGAAAATGGAGCTTATTTCTACAAGTTTATTCAATAGTTTATTTTTTTTAAGATATAAATTTCATCTAACAGATACTTTTTACACTGCATAATTCTTGTTAATTAAATCATAATTTTTATAACTATTTCTTATCATAAGTCTTTCAACATTGTTTTAAATTTTATTTTAATTTGTATAAATCTTTAATTAATAATTTTAGTTTTTAAGTCCATTAAGAATTAATTTCTTAAATAATATAATATTTAAAAAAAAACTAAGAATTAAATTATATCTAATATAACAAAAAAATAGTATAACTTTATTCCATTTTATAATGACCGATGGATGGACAGAAAATTAAAATCAAAATTTATATTGTAATTAAAAAAAACAAAAAGAAAAAAAAAGAAGTGTATTGTATGTATAATTTTGATTTGCGTTTTGCTAAAATAAATTTTTATTTTAAGTTCAAAAACTATTGTTTTAGTTTTATTGGTAAATTTTTCTATAAATTACGGTACAACCCTTTTTTGTTCATGCAACAAGTGATTCGTTATGAGATGTTTTTTTAAAAAGCGCTATTAGTTTGAGTTAATATCACAATTTATTTTGGAATCCAAATTTGAAGGCTCTGATATCGCCGCTAACAGGTTTATAAAATTGTTTGGCGCATATACCAAAAAGTCGTAGTGAAGAAAGAAAAATGTAAATTTTTGTAAACTTTTATGAATGAAGTTAGAAGTAAATAGGATTTTATTGAAAGTGAATATTATTGTTTTGTGCTGCATAAGCCACTTTTCTAGATTTAGGCCCCTATTACGGTTTACAACTCAACTCAGTTGAGTTGTAATTAAGACAACTGGTTGTGATCAGTTGTAATCTTTGTTATGTTTTTGTTCACCGAAATATAGCAAAGTTGTATACCATAATACAAAAATTAAGAAATTACAACTCAACTGAGTTGAGTTGTAAACCGTAATAGGGGCCTTATTTTTAAAAAGCAGCTTTTTCTGCTGCATACGTATACTTTTTGCTGTGCATTGAGTTGTTGTCTTTTTATTTTCCTTGAACAACTTTTCTTTACGGCAATGAAGCAAAGCAATAGTGAAATTTATTTTCTTGTTATAACTTTATTTTGTTTTTGCTTCAACCACTTAATTTTCTTACGTCAAGAAATCAAAGAGTGAAATTTATTTTGTACACTTTTGTATGAGAATTTTGCTACAATCGCCAAACAGTAGCGTATTGAGTAAAACAATATGTTAAACACTCTAAAATAGTTAATATGGAGCAATATTACTGCTTAAGACCTCAGAAACCATTAAAAGTTTCGTGAAGCAGGCTTTGGATTTGGAAAGGGGGTATTCATATTCAGCCCAATTATGAATACGAATTCCGCGGGAACTTTTTCCCTTTTCCCATTTTTACAATTGAATTTACATGGCAAAAATGGGAGATAGAAGAAAACTCCCGGGGAATTTTTATTCATTATTGGGCTGATTATATTTTTATCATACCTAATGGTCGTGGTCATACCAATATTGAGCTAACAATATATTTTTAGTCAGTTTAACTAGCTTACCTTTTTTTATATTTTGAAGTATTAACAAAACTTTTGCAGCAACATAATATTCTTGATTTTTAGTATTACATTTATATATTTCTACACCTGACGTTGAAAGTAACCCTCATACCATCAACCTTAATGCAAACGGATGTAACTACCCTTTTATTTTTTTACAGGAGGAGCAAAGAAGTTTTTAACGTCAATAATAATAAAGTATTCTTGGCGTTTGAATGTCTTTAATAGAGTCGATATTTTTAAAATTTGCTTAATCATGTAAATACAAATCACAATCAAAAACTTGATAGCGAATGTTTGTGTGGTTACTTCCGTTTGTATTTAAGTGCCTTGCTATCTTTTGGGGCCCAACATTACTTTACAAAACAGTAATAACTGTACGGTTATCTTCACTGGTTGAAACATACAATACTACGAGGCAAAACACTGCTGCTCAATTGACTGCCTATTTTATAATTTCGAAAGAATTATTTTGTTCGAATAACTACATTTAAAACACAAAATAAAAAAATTGATTTGGATTGGGGAGATTTGCGTGACGCCTCCCATACAAGGAAAATACAGATTTCTGAATATCTAAAAAACGCCAACAGTTAAAGTTCCCAAATTTGGAACAAAAAGTTTGGTTATTCAAATCATATGAAAAAAGTGAGCTGACAAAAGAGATTTCTTTGTATCTAGAGATAAGTTTACAAATACCATGGTTATCAATAGACGAGATCTGTCAAAAAGTGGGCGTGGCACCTTTAACACAAACACAGTATACATTTCTGTAAATCTGGCAAACGGTTAGAGTGAAAGTATTCAAATTTTATACAATGAGTTTGATTATTAATATACGCTTAGAGAAATATCTGGCCAATTTATTTTCAATTAAACCATTAATCAAAAATAAAATAGGTGTTAATTAAAAGTTTAATCAAGTTCATGATCCAATTAGTAGGTTTGCTCGAAACGCCTCCTGATTTTTTGCAGAGTTGTGTTTTTAACTTGCAATTGTTTCTGACATTTTTACACAAACATTGGCTTTTGTTCCTGACATCTTTATCATTTTTACACAAACATAATGCGTATGTTTTTCTATTGTTGGATTGTTGTAGTTGCGCGCAGACCTACTAATTGGGCCATGATCAAGTTAATATCAAGAAATATTTAATTGATACTATTAATTTTTGTATTGGTGCAAATTTAATAAATTTTTTTATTAATATCACAAATTTATTAATTGAAATCAATTTTTATTTTTTGCTGTGTGTTATCTGTATTAAAAAATTTTTTTTATTTTATTAAAAAATTGTCCAGTGCCTTATATATTTAGTTATTTTGCCAAGTTTTAATTGTTTTTAATTTTCGTTTTTAAAGATTTGTAGAAAAGTTTCCAGTGTTTGAGAAAAATGTTATAGTCTGCTTAATTAATTATGATTTAAATTTATTTTCTAAATTACCTTTTCCACTGAAATATTAAACAAAGTAATCGACACTTTGCTGGTAACAAATCATTTAAATTTAAAAAAATAAATTAAATCTCTAATATAAACCAAAAACAGTCTAAAATAAATTTATAGCCTTTAAATATTCTTTAATTAGTTTCTTTTCTACCAGCCCGGCTATATGCTACAATAACTGTACATGATTTTTATTAAAGTTATTCAAACGAAATTCTAATTAAATTCATTAAACAACATTTTATGTCGCACAATGTATCTACTACATAGTACAAAATACATATCTCAAGCCGCACTTTACGTATATAAAATAAGCTGATAGAATGGCAGAATGACGAAACCCTGATATTGCCATGCTGTCTGGCCAAGTTAATTATAATGCAAAACATGTTAATTTGGTTAAAGAATTGGTTCTGCGCTGCTGGTGTTGAAAAATAACAAAAAAAATGTATTGTTTACAAAAAAAAAAAAAAAAAGAAAAAATCAAAATAAATTAAACAAAAAGTACAAAAATTGATATTGAGTTTTTTTTTTGTTTAATTTAAATTTAAAACCGGCTTATTTTGAAATACTTTAATATTATACCTGACATGACATAAGCTTTTTGGTGTTTGCGATAGAAAAAAGAAATAAAAAAAATGTTATTATTGACAAAAATAATTTCTTTTAAAAATGTACGTGATAATTCTATAAATAAATAATGTAATAGATACTTTGTTTAAAAAAAGCAAGATTAAAAAAAGTTTAAAAAAGCTTAAAAAAAACTCGAACTAAAAACAAATTTTGATATTTAAAAGTCAACGGAAAGCAAATTAAAAAAAAATTAAATGATTAGGAAATTTGTTGTTGGGTAAAAACTTCGCCTACAAAATAATGTGTTAAGTAATCAGAAAAACTTAAAAGCACTACTTATCAGTGTTGCCATTAGGATACGAAAGATACATTTTTCGTATCTTTTGATGGCTTCAGGTACCATGCATAATCCTGACATTTTTCGTATCTTTTGAATCTGTACGCAAAATGTACTTAAACTTATTAAGACTGATCATCGTAACCACTGTTGCCAACTTTTTTTGAACATTTCCCGCCAAATTTGCCTTCAAAACCGCTAGACACCGCTTAATATTTAATTTAGCGGGAATTTTTTTTTAAAATACCGCTAAACCCTAAACATTTTTAAAAATTTTATATAAATCTAGATTTATGCTGATTTTTCCAAGGTACTAAAATACTCTAAAATTACGTTACATACTAATGTTTCCAACTTCCCTAGTTATTTTATTCCCATAAAAACATAAGTTAGAGTTAAGTATTCAGCTATGCCGAATCTTTGATACCCTCTACCTATAGTTAGAATATTTCCGGAGTGGTCTTTTAATTGGACATAAAGAAATTATGGGCCGATCTTCACGAAATTTTAACAAGTAATTTATACTTTATAAAACTATGACTGACCAAATTTTATCATAATAGAACACAGATTGAGAGCTGTACGGTTTTACGTAATTTATTGTCATATGTATATATGTCACAATAGCTATATTTGTTACCGTTTTAAGCGTACTAAAGTGTTTTTCGAGGGTGAGCTTTTTATGGGGCCTATGGTAAATTATGGTCTGATCTTCACGAAATTGAGAGTGTGATTTCAAGTCATATAAAACTGTAACGTACCGAAATTTATTACAATAGCATTATTTGTTACGGTTTTATCTTATATCAATATGTGCATTCCGCCAATAGTTATGCTAGTTTTTGTAACAAAATGATTTTTAGGGTGGTTGTTTCACATTTTGTTTCATAACTCTTTTTCTACAGAATCGATTTTGCTGGATTTCAATCCTAAACTGCTTAGAAGAACTAGAAACAATTTGATACCAATATTTATCTTTTCTTTTGGGTCGTTCGAAAGTGAGCGTGATTTCAACAGACGGATAGACAGACGGAAATCACGATAAAAGTTTAATTCTGTTGCATAGTGTAATTTAATAAAACATTAAGTACTTTTTTTGCTTAAACCAGTAAAAGAAACTATAACTGTTATAATTTAATGTATATAATATTCATATGTATAAAGAAATTGTTATTAATTCATACTTATTAGTCCTGCTGATAGGTTATTTGGTTTCAGATTTTTACAATTCCAAATAACGTAAATGACATAACATAAGCTCTGTTAAGAAAAACCAAATTTTCTCAACCGATAGATATTTCTAGTTTAATTTAAATCAATATATGTAATTTTCGTTTCAATATTGTAAATATGTAGTTCCAACTTTATAACGTTTTTTCCCTCTCCTGTAAACTTTTGAAAACTGCAGATGACTTATGACTTAAATAAATATAAAAACGAATTTATATGATATAATTTTCTTTACAATATTCATTAAATATGACATAAAAATGTTACGTTAATAAATGTTTAACGTTAAAAATGGATTTTAAAATTTTTTTCAAAATGTATCTCTTTGGGAAAAAGTGTATCTTTATGGAAACTAAAATGTATCTTTCTCGAAATTTCACTGGCAACACTGCTACTTATAATTCTACTGAAAGAACCAATTAATTTAACAAGGGATGTCCCAAAATGAACGCATTCAAAAGTAAGTCATTATTTTTTTACCTACATACATTCAGAAATAAGTAGTTATAGAAGTTGTTATAGAAGCAGTTATAGAAGAAAGCTACTAAATATTGAGTGAGAGAAGCTATTTATTTTGAAAAAGTATGCGAAGTTTTTACTGGGCGTTTATCATAATCATTGATACCATTAACAAGCAATTGCATGTTTTTCCTTGTGCTTCCAATGAAGACCGAAACAATTGGGGTATTCACAAGGTGTCATAAAGTCATAAGTCTTAAAATAATAACATGAAAAAATACGACTGTTGTGAACAACCCCTCATAATAAAGTGTGCTATTTTAAATTTAAATCAGCTGATTTAAAACAAATATAAAAAATTAATATTTACCTAGCAATAAAATATTTTTTAATTCTAATCCATGAATTAATAAATTAAATTAGATGTTATCTGACTATTTTCCATTTTTTAAACGCAAATCGCAAATAAATTTTATTTTGTTTGTTTACCAAACATCAGAGTCCTAAGCCTATATAATTTGACGCCGCAAGTGTTTTGTTGCAAAAATTGCTAGCCGCAGGTTAAATTCGGATATTAGCCGGATAAAACTAAGTCATCAACGGCGACGGCTACAAAAACTAATGCGTTCGGCTCAGCCGCTCAGCGCAGGTCTCTTCTGATTAGTTACGACAGCACAATAAACATAGCAAGCAAAGTTCTATTAATTTAAGACACTTCCCAGTAAAAACGTCGCCTACTTTTTCAAAATGAATAGCTTCTTTAACTCATTACTTAGTAGCTTTCTGCTTTAACTACATCTATAACAACTTCAATAACTCCTTGTTTCTGGATGTATGTAGGTAAAAAAATAATGACTTCCTTTTGAATGCGTTCATTTTGGAACATCCCATGTAAAATTCATTGGTTCTTTCAGTAGAGTTGTAAGTAGTGCTCTTATGTTTTTCTGATTACTCAACACATTATTTTGTAGGCGAAGTTTTTACTGGGTTTTTGTTGACAAAGCAACAACAATATTTTTAAACCATTGTAAAATGTTAGAACATTATGACAATATAACATGATAGCACACCTTGTGAATACCCCAAATATATTTATCCGTTTTAGAGCTTTTTATGAAATTTGGCATCGGTTTGTTAGTAGATATTATTGCATATTTTACAGTTTGCAGCACTTTTTTGCATAATCTAGTTAAAAGATCCTTTTTGCAGCATTTTTAAGTTTTTAGCGCATATTTTGCCTTTTTGAGAGCTTAAGCAGCAATTAAAATATTTTTTTTTTTTGCAAAATTTTGGCTTTTCTGTTTTAAATATCTATCTGTATGCCCAAGGTGTTGCAACAATTTTTCCATATACATTTTATATTTTACTGGAAAGTTGTAAGACAAAGCCGGTAGTCATTAAAGATTAATGTTTATTTAAACTTTCAGATTTATATACATACATGTAAGCAAAAATTAAGGAAACAGCAATTATATACGTTTTTCGGAGATGTGTATAATACATAGAAATCTGGACCAATTTTTTAGTATACTGATTGACTTGGAATCACATTTAAATTGATCTAACGACAACCATCCGTCCGTCTGGCTGGTTACCTACCATTTTAATTTTGTGTGCAAAGTACAATTTGCAATCTTGTGGATAAATTGATCAAATTTGGTAAATACATTTTAATTGTACTGAGGACGAATTCTTTGTTAACGGTGAGAATCGGCCTTTAGTTTTACATACATATTTCCCATAAAAACTTCTTTCCAAGTTTACCGACCGTCCCTAAAATTTCTTTAAGACAAAAAATCCATGGATGTTATTTTTATTATTTATTATTTTGTCCTGTGGTTTTATAAGCAACAAAGGGCCACATGGATGTTAATATCTAGATAATATTTGGCAGAAATAACTCTTATAAGACTTTTAACCTCTTATGGCAATTTTCTCAATGTTTCGACAAACTGTCTGTTACTTAATGTCAACATAAATTTATTAGACCGATAAACTGTCTGTTAACAATTTTGGGTTTCTCAATATACCGACAAAAAACATTGTTTTCAGTTGGCAACACCTTTCAAAATACATGTAAAAGTTGGGAGTCAGCTGATTGAATTTATCTGTAAGGCAAATAAAAGGAAAATAAATAATTGGCAGATGAGTGCCGGTTAGTTTTGCGATAGGATAGAAGCAAATGAGACATTGAGAAAACCGAATTTCTTTAATGTGCAGTTTTTCGTTGGGAAAAAAGATAATCATGTAATGAGAAAACGGCCATTAGTATGTTACTTTGTTTTGGTAAGCCGATGACTTCCAATCGTTTCAAAATAATGTAAAATCTCGAAAATTCGTCTGTTAATACCATGTAATTTGGGCTTTACCGATTACAATTTTAGGATTGTTTTTATTAAATAAAATTGTTATTAAATTGTTGAATATTTTGTTTTCAAATTTGAAATTTTTTAATTTATTGGGGCTTATTTTTAAGAATTTTTAGCGCATATATTCAAGTTTGTGAGGTATACAGTCTTCGGCCACTTTTTCGCTCATTTCGGGCGGTATATCGAAGATAACTGGACAAATTTTGGTTTTTAAATACTTTAACGTTAAGCCACACAAAAAGAGTATAACGGCGTCAAATCACATGATTGTGGTTGCCAATTGACATGGCCGGAACGTGAAATTACGCGTTCTGGGAAACTTCCCATAAAATAAAGCCTAAATCGGTCGTGTTGTTTCACTCGTGTCACAGTATTGTTGAAACCACATGAAGTCCAGTTTATAATCTTCAATTGCAGGCTTAAAAAAGGCGTTTATCATACGGTTATAGAGCACTGAATTGAAGGTAACGGTTCTAACGATATTTCTGATAGTGCACATGGCACATTGCTATGACTACATCTGTAACGCTTCTAGTCTCTTTAATGCTTGAAAAGTGGCCACGTTTGAACAACCAAATTTGTAGGAAGTTTAAACTATTTTTACTCGTATTTCGGTTGTTAAGCGAACCATTTTCGTAAATGGCCAACCTTTCACTAAACAAATGACTTAAGGCCCAACCAGAATGTGCATAAACAAACATAAGCTACTGTCAAAAAGAAAACAAAAAGCCTCTCAAATGCATTTAAAATAACAAAACAAAAATAAAAAAACATTGATTCCGTACGGAATGAGCGATTAGTTTCGCACCTTGCTTAAGCAAATGACAGTTTTATAAAACTTAACATAAAGTTTCCTTAAGTTCAATATGGTTTTACACATATGATTAACATGTATTTGCTCAGTTGCTTAAGTCACGTTATTCACATTCTGGTTGGGCTTTTACACTAGTATAAAAGTGACTCGGTTAACTAACGCTTAAAGCAAAAACAAATTTTGGAATTTGGATTTTGTTTTATATGTTAGTTAAACGAGTTACTTTTGTACTCTCTCAAATTCTGAAGTCCCTATGAAAGGACCATTTTATTTTTTGGGGACTTATATAAATCATTTGAAGCTTTTTATTGTGCATACTAAAAAAATTAAATTTAATGGACAATTCATCTTGAACTTGCCTTTAAAGTTCAACAACCCTTTAGAATTGCAAAGCACTTGAATTCAACTCTTTCATTTATTCTAAATTATTATGCGTTCTGAAAATCAGTGATGCATTTGAAAACTTTGTCTGCCTGTAATTTTCTTTTTTAGCAAATTTATTTTACGGTTAGTAATTTTTGCACGTGGAGTATTTTATTTTCTGTCTACCCCCCACTCTTTTACGGCAATTTATGTTTAATTTATGAAAATTTATGATTTTAATTGTGGTACAGTGGTTTTTAAGTAATTACTAGAACTATAGTTTTCATTAGCAAATAATGTTTTTTATTTCTTGCAAGAAAGGGTTGCCGTTATTTATAAATAATTTAAATTGATTTGTAATTTGGTTTATAAAAAACATTTAACATTAATAACCAAATTTATGATTTTATTTGCTTTTGTCGCTTTAAGTCTGTTTATTGCTAATTGTTCTTGCCTTGTATTTAGAATGTAACGCCGTCTATTGTAATCAGACGTCCTGTTGCTTAATGAGCTTAATATTTTGTAATGCCTCCACAATTTGTACAATTAAAAATATTGCCTATAAAAAATTATTTATGTATATCAAATATATTTCTGTTGCTTATTTAGCTTATAATTTGCATAAATATTAATTCTAAACTATATTAATAAATCTAAAAATAATTTTAAACAGAAAACCATGTAAAATTATAAAGCAAATACAAAAAAATTTATGGGTCATTCTATAAATTGATTAAGCGTAGAAATAAGTAATACAAATTAAAAAAAAAATATATATAAAATTTGCACTTTTATGGTTGAATATTTTATGAGATTTAATACATATTTCACTTTAGTTCGATTAACAAAGATTACAAGCAGAAAATATTTAAGGAATAAAACTTTGTTTAATATTGATTTAAAATAAATATTTTTTTAATACAGGGTGAGCTATAAGTGATTGAACATTGTATTTTTGACATAGTTTCTTAGAAAATCTTAAAAGGGTTCCATAGTCTTGCTTCAAAATTTAATGTACCATTTGTATTTTGTATGGGAACAGCAATAACTTCATTATTCTTCTAGACATTTAAAACTCTGTGGCATGTAACGGGTGGTTAAATTTTAAGGGCCGATGTTGAGTGTGAACCACACCTAAACGTCAAGTTTTTTCTGCATTTTATTTCACAATTTCCGACTAAATCAATTTGAACCATGGAAAGATACACAATCGAGCAACGCGTTAAAGTTATTCAACAGTGGATGATCAGTTTTCGAAGAAAATCATCTTCAGTGATGAGGCACATTTTCTCCTCAGTGGATTCGTCAATACGCAGAATTGCCGCTTTTGGGCGAATGATAATCCAAGAGTGATTGTCGACAAGCCAATGCACCCAAAAACAGTGACTGTTTGGTGCGGTTTATAGGCTGGCGGCATCATCGAGTCGTATTTTTTCCAAAATGAGGCCGGTCGAGCAGTTACTGTGAATGGTGTTCGCTTTCGTGAGATGATAACGAATTTTTTATATCCTGAATTGGAAGATATGGATGTGGACGATATGTGGTTTCAACAGGACGGTGCCACTTGCCACACAGCTAACGAAACAATGGTTCTTTTGCGCGATAAATTCAATGGCCATGTAATCTCACGTAGTGGCGATGTCAATTGACCGCCAAGATCATGTGATTTGACACCGTTGGACTTCTTTCTTTGGGGTTATTTAAAAGAAAAGGTGTACGTCGATAAGCCAGCAACAATTCAAGAGCTAAAGAATGAGATAATTCGGCACATTAACGGCATAGAACCTAGAGCAGCCTCAGCGTCATAAAATATTTAGACCATGGGATGGAGGTGTGCCGCCGAGGTCGCGGCGGCTATTTGGCCGATATTTTGTTCCATACATAATTGAACCATTCCAGTATTATTAAATAAAAAGAAATGACAATAATTTCCTAAATAATTTGTGTTTTATTCAAAATCCACATCGGCCCTTAAAATTTTACCACTCTTTATAAGACTCGATGTTTCAAGGTTTTCATTTGTGCTCCCCCGAAGTCGTTTGATATTATCTTCGCTTCGTGACTTGAGCGGTCTGCCACTACGAGATAATTCACTAACAGATCTCGATGACTGATAATAAGCGACTAGGTTGCGTACTTGATTTCGCAATGGTGTTAAAAAAATTTCGAAATTTTCTTTGGGTTTGAATTATGTACTGAATTTTGTATAGCAAAACAAAACTCAACAATTTGTCCACGCTCCTTAATCGCAAACATGGCTACTGAATCTCCCAAACGTTATTTTTATTCTTAGAAGCTTTGGGAAGAAAGTCATCATTTAGCGTTAAACAATAATCATATTTTGAAGAGAAAAATTATCAAAAATATGATAAAATCATCGTTTTGGCAACGCTGTTTCAAATACAAATACAATTTCAAAAATACAATAGTGGTATTCACACCGAGCTTGTTAGTTTGTTAGTCGTTAATCGTTACTTTTTTACATGCATTTTGTTTTTGTATATTTAACGCGCTACCGGATTAACATTTAACAAATTAACGACACGGCACCCCTGATAAAATAGTTGTAAGTTGGTAACTCACAATCGGCTGTTGCAGTTTCCAAATAAATTAATAAAAAAGTAATTTGTGATACATTTCTAAAAAAAATATTTGTGTTTTGGCAATTTTCGTGAATAATAAATTGTGTCAGAACAATAATTCAGCTGTTTTACTACGAAAGTTACCAGACTAACAAAGTTTTAAAATAGGGGTCGTTCACAGTTGGTAACTTTAACAAATTAACAAACTACCGAGTAACAAATTAACAAGTTCGGTGTGAATACCACTAATGTTCAGTGACTTATGGGCCACACTGTATTTACCTAGAAGGAACATAAAAACTGTTACATATGGGGCATTTCACGACAAATCGGACGGTTAAAAATTTTTTTTATGGATTTCCCTAATTTTGTGATATTTTTATATACACGGATAGAAGTTTTTTATTTATTTATTTATTTATCGTAAACCAAGCCACAATAGTGAAGAGGGTATTATGCATTTGCGCTGATGTGTGTAACACATTAAAATATTGGTCCTATACCTACCTTAAAGTATACCGATCGACTCAGAATCACTTTCTGATTCGATCTTACGATGTTCGTCCGACTGGATGGCTGTCCATGTAACCTTGTGCTTAAATATTAGTGTTGTTTTTAGAAAATTTAATATCTTTCGAATGAGTAAAAAAAATCTCAAAATTTACCAGGAGGGTTTTTTAAGGGTTTTTAGAAAATTTAATATCTTTCGAATGAGTAAAAAAAATCTCAAAATTTACCAGGAGGGTTTTTGAGGGGTACTAATAAATAACAAAATTGGGGAAAAAAATAATATTTTTTAAAAGCTGTCCGATTTGGCGTGGAATGCCCCATATACCCATGCATTTTAGGCTATACAATTTTAAATGATGAATGATTTTGGACTTAATTTTATTTTTTATTTATTTATTTATTCATAATCAAGTAAAAATCTCATTCAAAATGTTACCTTTTGCTTTCAAGCATGCCTTTTATTACCTTGTCTATTAACATAATCTGAACTCATCTCATCTATTGGATAATTGAAAAATCACGAACTTATGCAGTCTAAAGAGATTCAATTTGGGGGTAACTTTTGTGGCAAACCATGTCCTCTAAAAAGGTCTACAAGTTGTTGTCAAGAGAGTTCAGATCAGGGCTTCCAAAAAGCCATTCTTTAGAGCAAATGCTGGCAAATTGTTTCGAAGCCAGGCTTGAGTTGTTTTAGCCTAATAAGCCGGAGCAGAATCCAGCTGCAATAGCTGGCCACAACTGTCTGTAGATCCTTTTTACTTAAATTTAAACACCAAAAAATCTTAATGAAATATTTCGAATTCCACACAAACAAATTTTTTATATACCTGAATCTGACTGCAAAGTATTGATTATAATAATTTTATGTAGTTTTTAATGAAAATAATAAAAAAATGTTTTAAATAAATAATAATAAATAATAATGATATTCTTGTGGGAAAAATTTGCAAACTTTTTCTTAATTAAAAATGTGTCTGTTTGCGAAAAAAAATGTTGCTTTAGTGTGAAGTCAAAAGGTTGCTAACATTGTGAATGAAGCTTAAAATAGAAAACACCTGAAAACAATTCCTAAAAATAATTCTTAACTAAATTAAATTTCGTAATAATATCAAAACCTTAAATTAAAATAACTATAATTTTAGGGGTAATATGTTAAGTAGATCGAAAAATTATATATATGTAACATATACATAATTCTCGTCACAAAGGATTCAATACAGACATACCCAATAACCGCATAAATTCTTTTAAACGTGTTAAGTTAGTGTTCCACGTCCCCCAACGAAACAGCTGGTTGATTTTGTAATTTTAAAACAGTGTTATGTCAAATTTAGTTGTCACGTTGACGGTACATCTCAATCGGTAGAAAATAGAATTTCTTACCGTTGTTACACGACATTTGTAAAGCAGTGATGTGCTGTTTTTATGGTAAATTGAATGGGGGTATTTTCACTCTTTTCTTTTAGTACCTTTTTGTAGTTAAGCTAACCACTTGTAGTCGGAAATGTAAGAGAAGATAAGCACACTGTTTAGTGTTGGTTTTTTGTTTAAGATTTGATATCGTTGCAAATAAGACTTGAGTGTTTGTAATTCTCATTCACTCTGCAGTTTTATTTTCATAATATCGTTAGCTTTTCCAAAATAATTACAAGAAATATATATGACTGCTGTGGGAAGCCGCTTATAATTTGGCCTTCTACTGTACAGTTATGAAGAATCAAGGAACACAGCATTAACATTTTTTAAATTGGGAACTTAGCACGTCATACAGAAATCTTATTAATAATTAAAATTAAAAATTATCATATTAATTCGAATGTGTATTCTAAGTCAAATTACAATTTTTAAAGCTTTTATGCTTTAATAGTCTTATTCTTTTAATATTTTTCAGGAACATTTTAAAGCTTTTAAAATTGTGATTTGACTTAGAATACACATTCGAATAAGTATGAAAATTTATAAAAGAAATGTTACTCACCATGAGAAATAAATTCCCAGATTCTTTTTGTTGAAATAATTAAAATTTTTATTTCGTTTGAAACACAACAATATTTTTTTAAACAATTGTAAAATATTATTTACGACATTATGACAATATGACTTGATAGCACACCTTGTAAATCCCCCAAATATAATTGTGAAATATATAAAAGGCGTTAAATGGTATATTCGCGTGCCATTTAAATCACTTGGTACTTTTTTTGCATTGCAGCCACCATTTGAAAATTTTTAATTTCCATCATTGGTGGGTGTTGTTTTTTTTTATGTATACCAATGTTTTTTTTGTTCAATCACATACGGTTAAAACATATGACACGCTTTTGAATGCTCTATAACAGCACAAACATTTGTACGGTACGGTACATTACGGTCACAGCAATGTTGGGCTTACGAGGCTTTTAGGAATGAGATAAAATTTGTTAGGATTTGCTTTAATAATTGTGGGATTCTGTTGGAATTGACCATTGCCCTTACTATGGTTTTATCGGTTTTAGTGACATAATTCTTTAAATGTTAATTTTGTATCAAAGTTTTTGTGATATCAACATTTACGAAAATAAAATGTATCTGCCGTTAATGCGAAGTCATTTTATACAGTGGTCCTAAAGATTTGTTGTAATGTTCTATTCCCGGCATACTTAAGTCATTACGGTTACGTATGGCTGTACAGTAAGCCTTAAGTTCTGTTATACTGTTATATTGCCGGCATTTATAGGTTATTACAGTTACGTATGGAATTTATGACAGTGAATGTAATTCAGTCGATACTAATCACTTGAGAATTAGGACTTGCTTTAAAGCTATGCTCGATTAAGGAACTATCAGCTCAACATTTGTATGATAAAATCGTAAATAACATGAAACTTGTGTGCAACAAATTTTATCTTAATGAAGTTATTCATTTGGAGTTTATAGCGGTAGGACTTGTTTAAATTCCTTTAAATTCATCAATGTTTTATTTTGTGAAACGATTTACGTTTGTATTTTCCTTTCTTAAGATGAACTACGCTGAACAGTTAAGAGAAGTCTGTGTATTTTAAAGATTTATTTAAAAAGGTTTTCTTCTTCTAAAGTATCGCTTTTATGGGAACTATGGCGAGTTGTAAACCGATTTTTAAAAATTTTAATAGTCTTCGTTTGTGGGTTAAAAAAACCTGATGAACCAAATTCCTTAAATTTTTTTCGAAATTGGAACCTGCAAACATGAGAAAATTTTTTTCTAAAAGACCACGTTCTAAGTCTAAAAAAGACTCGTGTACAAATTCTTATAATTTTTTTTTTTTCAAAACTGCAACCTGTAGTTTGATAAAAAGGTTTACATGAACCCTTTAAAAGGCCTACAAAAAGGCTCACATTATACATCTAATAACATTTTTTATAAAATTTCGATCTGTAGTTTGTTTAAAAAAAAGTTTTGCATGACTCACACATCAGACATGAGATAGGCAAAAATGCTTAGATCAACTCAAAAAATGATTTTTAGTCAATCCATTAAAAACATTGGCACAAATCTATTGTGAATAATTTTTAAGCCAGACAACTTTTAAACATGCAATCGTATTTCTATTTACAACAGATGTAGGGTATGTCAGAGTTGACATTGTTAGTCCACAAATTTGTAAAATATTTGGTATTTTGTTGTCAATAATTTGTGTTAGTACATTTACAAAAGTTTTGTATTAAAACTTTTACCCACTTTACGGAATGACCCAAATACAAACAAAAATTTTTATAAATGGAAAAAATCTTTACTCTAAGTGCTTATTTCACCAATTGTATTTAAATATAGATTTTTGTTTTCCATGTCAAAAAAATCTATATTTAAATATGATTTGATATTTAAATACAGTTGGTGAAATTGGCCCTAAACCAGTGATATTTTTAATACATAAACAAATTAATTGAATTAATGAAAAAAAACTAACACTTAACAATAATATAAACAATTATGAATATTTATATTGTTTTAGTTTTCATACTTAAAACTTTATATGAATGTATCTCTCTCTCTATCTCTCTAAGGAAAGCTAAAAGAATGTGTTCGATTTTTTTAAAAAAAAGTTATAAAATCATAAAACTGTAAATTAAGATCAAATCTAAATTGATAATAAACTGAAAAAACCGTTTTACTTATACATATAAGCAGCTAACAAATAAAAAATATAACATATTTTTTGGCGCATGATTTTTGAAAAAATTAAATGGAATTGAAAAACATGACAATTGGTAACGCTGAAAATCTTTTACAATATATTTAAATAAAATTATAAAGAAAATTATGTATATTATAGAAATATAAAAGAAAAACTAAAGAATTATAACAAATAAATATAAAATAATGAATTAGAAAAACGCAGTTTTTATCATATTGCACAGTGGGGCCGAAATTTTTTTTTGGGAATTAACGGTTCTCAACAATTGATTTGACATAAAATTTAGCTTGCAGATAGTATAGTTAAAAAAAAAATACATTTAGCTAATCATCACCTTAAACAAAAGATAATTAAAAGAAGTTTTTCAAAAAAGAAAAAATAAATTTTTTGTTTCACTCTTTATTTTTCCACCCCACTGGTGGAAAAGATAAATATATATCTGTGGCATTTTGGCAAAACAACTTAAGTTAAATTTAAAAAGTTGAAAAAAAATGTTGTTAAATGTTGTTAATCATACGAATTTTTATTAAGAAACATTTTTATTTAGGTTTTTAAAATTTTTTGAAATACATATAAACGAAATTTTTCTTTACTTTACTTTTGTTTTTGTTTTTTTTTTTTTTTTTTTTTTTTGATAAAAATGATTTTTTAGCCGAGTTATTTTAAAAACTTTTTTGCTCTCTTATCTCGACTTAAGCTGTTTTGTCAAAACACCACAGATATAGGTTTTATTTCGTTTGAATTTTCTACATATATAGTATATATTAGGGATGCCAAACGGGATCGATTTTAACAAATTCCGGGATTCGGGATTTTAGAAATCCCGATCCCGAAATCCCGGGATTTTCAGGATTTCGGGATTTTCGGGATAACGGGATTTTCCGGGATTTCGGGATCAATTTGTTTCTTGAATATACAAATTTTTTTTAAAAAACAACAACACTTTATTTATTTATGTCTCAATTTTTAAAAAAGAAAACTTAACAAAACAATTATAAGAAAATTTTTTTAAATTAACTAAATTTTATTTATTTTTGAATTTTTAAAAAAGAAAAATTAACAGAACAATTCTTTTACAACTTTTTCTTATAAACAAAAGTTAAAATATGTATATTTTTTTATTTATAAAAAAGAAAACTTAACAAAACAATTCATTTTATATACAAATTTTTATGTCGTTATTTCTTAATTTTTTGTGCGACGATAAAAATTTTACGCTTACTACGTTTAAAACAAAATATTATTTAAGATACATGTTAAAAAAAAAATTTCATTTTTTTTTATTGCATTACTGGAGCGAATTAAAAATGTGAATTTGGAAAAAATTAAAAAAAATCACATTTTTTTCAACTTTAAAGTCCTGTAGCTCAGTAAATCTTTATCCGACCCACACGGGGAGAGATATCTATTCAAAATGTTAAATCTTGTACAATTCAGCTAAACTGTTCTCGAGATTTTTCGAAATACCTTAAACAACTGCTGAAAAACACGATTTTCGCGTATATCTCGAAAACGGTTCATGGGAAAAATAAATAAATGCCATATTCGTGTTCAGCAGCACCAATTTAGCTTAGACAATATCTCATTTCTGAGGTTCATTTTTTGTGGCATAGTGTAATTGGCAGATGAGTGCTTTAGCTTTGCGACAGAATAGAAAACAAATGAGGCATTGAGAAAACCAAATTTCTTTAATGTGCAGTTTTTCGTTGGGAAAAGGATAATCGCGTAATGAGAAAACGACCATAAAACAATGAATAATTAGAAAGTATAAAAATTCAATTAAACGAATATTTTTATACATATAAAAACTTTTGATACACAAAAGTTGTTAAATTGAAAAATCACGGGATTCATAAAAATAAATCCCGGGATTCGGGATTTGTCAGTCCCGAAAAATCCCGGGATTTCGGGATTCGGGATTTCCCGTTTGGCATCCCTGGTATATATATTCTGGATGCTTATCAGTAGCGAAGTTGATTTACCGATGTCCGTCTGTCTATCCGTGTGTGTGTTGATATTGGTTTTCAGAAGACTCCAGACATAATGAGTCCCTGGTTGTTATATATTTATGTCACATATTTATTTGCTATTGAAATTCAGCCAGATCGGGCTATAAATGGCTGAGATATGAGCAAAATACAACGACTGCCTTTAACTTTTTTTTCATAAAATCCTTTAAAATAAGGTACAAGCCACTTGGTTATCAATACACAACATCCGGCAAAGACATTATAGATTTCTGCATACCTGGATAAAGCCCAGAGCAAAAGTTTCCTAACTAGGTACAAACATCTTGGTTATCCAAAGACAACATCCGACAAAATGTGGGCAGAAGTTGATAACAGGGCGTGGCATAGAATAGATTTATTTATATATAAGGTCCGGTAAGAGAACAATTTTCCAAATTTCTTACACATAGCTGGGCTATCAATACACAACCTTTAAAAAAATACTGGTGGAATTGGAGAAGTGAGCTTGGCACAAAATAGATTTATTTATTTTTTAAGAACGGTAAAAGAAAAATTGTCTTAATTTAATATACATAGCTGGGCTATTAATATACAAACTTTATTTAAAAAATGGACAGGATTAGAAAGGTAGGCGTGGCACCTCCCGTACAACGACATTATAGATTTCTGTATATCTGGAGAATGGCAAGAGCCAAAGTTTCAAAATAAGATAGAAGCATCTAGGTTATCCATATGCAACATCCGACATAATGTGGGTGGGATTGAAGGAATGGGCGTGCAGTTAAATAGAGTTATTTATATCTAAAGAACGATATTTATAAAACTTTCTGTTCTTATTGCAGCATGGTGCATGGCGTAGCGGAATAAAGCACTCACTTGAGTTTTTGTTAAATTCAATGACATTTTTTTTTTAAAAATAGTTTTCAAATTCAATTACTTTGTGTGTCCTTCGTAATTAATTGACACATTTTTTTCAATTTGATGTCTAGGGAAAAAAAGTAACTTTAACAAAAAATCTCTGTATTAATTTCTGTGTAAATTAAATTTTTAAAGGCAAAATAATGAGCTGTTTCTCTGAATTTAATCAAAATACTGCAATCATAAACAAATTACAGATTAAATTTTATAATTCGCCAAATTACGTCGTATTTTCTTTTTTATGTGAAAAAGTATAATTTTAAACATTGTTGCTGTTATGGGTTGTTATGGTTTCGAACAGTGTCTCATGTTTGCAAAAATTTTCATTGTCAGTCCTTGGAGACCTTCAACAGTAGCATGAAAAACAACAATCACAACAACAACAACAATAATAATTTTTATGGTCTCATATTCTTGTCCATATGTTAACATTGGCTGCTTGCTTGCCGGGCTGTTGTGTATTGAGATTTGTTATGAGTCCTTCTGCAAGGATAGTGTTGATGTAATGTTTGCTGCTGTTGGGTGATAATTGTGCTGATGATTGGTTTTTAAAATCAAATTTCTAAGAACTTTATGGACACTTTGTACATAATACAAGTAGCAACCACATGAAGGTATCCACTTTCTTTAGGCATCCCGTAGCATGTAGCAAAGTTGTAGAGTTCAATGCGCAGGTCCTTGTTTTTTGCATATAAGAGTGTCTTATGTTTGCTTTTAACTCTTTGGGGATTTTGTAAGAGAAACGAATAGTGTTTTAGGAAATGTGACGGAAATTCGATACTCTCTGAGTGTTTGGCAGAAAATACTGTGGAATTTAAAGTGATAAAAATGCAACTTAAGAAAATAAAAAAAAAAAAATACATAGCAACATGATTATCTAAACAATTTTCGAATTTTTATCAAAAACTAGAACAAAAACTTGAACATTATTAAGTCTACACGCAAAGAAAAAATTAATTTTTTATGGTTATAGATAACTAAATAAATTTAAAAAAAATTGAGTCGAATGCCATAGTAGCTAGCACTCCCTACTTAAATTATATAGTGTAATTTATTGTATCATATATTATTAATAATAAATAATAAAAAATTTAAAAAAAATTTTCTTACATATTCTGGTTAAATCAGTCCTCGATAAGGCAACCACAGCAATATTATATTTGAGCTGCATGAGAACTAAAAACAACTTTAGTTTGACAGGTGAGAATGTCAAACTGTGTTGATATTTCTGTTAAGTAAGGTTTGGAAAGCTATCATTAGTCGTTTAACGCTAGAAAAACGCTTTCAAATTGTGGAGTTCACGGAGTTCATAGAGCACTTTGTCCATTTTGCGAAGCTCATTTCTCGTTAACTAGCTACGTCAATAAGCAAAATTTCCATATTTGGGGCGAAGATAAACCTTTAGCCGTGAAAAAGTCCCCATTTTATCTATTAAAATTGTTTGTTGAGTGCGGTTTACACCCTCTTTCGGAATGAGCAAGGAGCTGCCGTTGCGGTATATGGCGAGCACTATCGAGCCATGCTGACTTATTTTTTATTTCCAAAAATGAATCAGCTAAACTTCAACTATATTTGGTTTCAATAATAAGGCGCAACTTCACAATCAATTTATTAAAAAATCCTTTTTGGTGGTTTATTCCCAGAAGTAGTTATGTTCACTGGCCCCTTGTTCGTGAGATTTAGCGCCTCTGGATTAGTTTTTAAGGGCTTAATTAAGTCACTGGCTTATGCCGACACACCAGAAACTCTTCAAGCATTTGAAGCCAATATTCAAGCCAACATTGATGTCATGCGGGTTTGATCGAATGGACCATGTAACTGCTAGCCGCGGTGGACATATGACGGAAATCTATATATATAAAAATGAAAAATGTTTGTATGTTTGTTTGTTTGTTTGTTTGTTTGTTTGTTTGTTTGTTTGTTTGTTTGTTTGTTTGTTTGTTTGTTTGTTGGCTTATAGACTCCTAAACTACTGAACCGATTTTCCTGAAATTTTTACAGATACATCACGTGAGCCCTAAAAATAAAATAGGCTACTTATTTTTTCGATAGGGGCAGGGGAATTGGTATCCCCCATAGGATGCCAATATTAATTATCGCATATATTAAGATCCGCTGCACGCATTATGCAGAACTTTTGGTAGTAAGATCTTCTGAGCCCCAAAATTAAAATAAAATAGCAGCGGGGGAAGTGGAATCCCCCATAGGACGCCAATGTTTAACATCGCATATCTAAAGAACTGTAATAGTGAGAATGTTCAAACTTTCTAGAAGTCACTCTTATGGTATACAACACTTTTGAAAATAACAATAAAGCGGGTAGGCGCAGGGGGGGAAATACCTCCCATAGGATGCATATATTAAATATCGCTCAACTGAAGAATTATTAAAGGGAGAGTCTTCAAAAGTTGTTAAAGCTATAATTATAGTAAACTATAAATTTCAATATACAAATGGGCGGGGTAGACGGGGGAGGAGCAGTACCCCTCATAGATAGAAATATAATTAAGAGCCGCTGCACGCATTTTGTTGAACTTTTGTTAGTAGGATCTTCAGAGCCCCAAAATTGAAATAAAATAGCAGCGGGGGAAGTGGTACCCACCATAGGACGCCAATGGTTAATATCGCATATCTTAAGAACTTTTATAGTGAGAATGTTCAAACTTTGCAGAAGTCTCTCTTATGGTATACAACACTTTTGAAAATAAAAATAAAGCGGGAAGGCGCAGGGGGAAAATACCTTCCATGGGATGCATAAATTAAATATCGCTCAACAGAAGAACTATTAAAGGGAGAGTCTTCAAACATGGTTACAGCTACTACTATGGTAAACTATAAATTTCAATATAAAAATGGGCGGGGTAGACAGAGGAGGAGCAGTACCCCTCATAGATAGCAATATTAATAAGAGCCGCTGCAAGCAATTTGTTGAACTTTTGGAAGTAGGATGTTCTGAGCCCCAAAATTTAAACACAATAGCAGCGGGGGAAGTGTTACCCCCCATAGGACGCTAATGTTTAATATCGGATATCTTAAAAACTATTAAAGTTAGAATGTTCAAACTTTGTAGAAGTCACACTTATGGTATACTACACTTTTGAAAATAAAAATAAAGCGGGAAGGCGCAGGGGGGAAATACCTTCCATAGGATGCATATATTAAATATCTCTCAACTCAAGTACTATTAAAGGGAGAGTCTTCAAACGTGGTTAAAGCTACTATTATGGCAAACTTTAAATTTCAATATAGAAATGGACAGAGGAGGAGCAGTACCCCTCATAGATAGAAATATAATTTAGAGCCGCTGCACTCTTTTTATTAAACTTTTTGTAGTATGATCTTCTGAACCCCAAAATTGAAATAAAATAGCAGCGGGGAAATGTTACCCCCCATAGGACGCCAATGTTTAATATCACATATCTTAAGAACTGTTATAGTAAGAATGTTCAAACTTAGTAGAAGTCACTCCTATGGTATACTACACTTTTGAAAATAAAAATAAAGCGGGAAGGCGCAGGGGAGAAAACCTTCCATAGGATGCATATATTAAATATCTCTCAACTGAAGAAGTGGTTTAAGCAGTGTAGCGAAGCGCACCGGGTTAAGCTAGTCATTTATAAAAAATAAATGCCATAAAATTATTTTCTCGATTATAATAAGATAAAATTCTTTTCATCAATATTTCTGTCTTTTATAATCATTTTAAGCTCTCATGCAGCTAAAAAAACATATACTCTCATTAATCCTATAAGGAGCATACGGCATTCACAACCTTCTGCGACCCAGATCTGTCGACTTTCTTGAGAATTCACTCGATAGTATTTCTATCAATATCGGGCATTAGTTTGTAGAGTCTACAATCCAGTTCCCCTTTTATTTTCTATTTTTCCACATTCAATTGTATTTGAAGTCTTTCACCCCACAGGCTATTGTTTGAGATAAATCGTGGTCAGAAAATGTGTACAATTCTGTGGAGACATTTATTAACAAAAACTTGAAAAGCGTTAATGGGTCGCGTTCCAAGTTTCACAACCATAATTTTACATTGATGTTTAAAATGTCTGTTTTTACACGGCCTGATATTGAAGAAGAGTTCCATATCTACCAGCTCGGTTTATAGTTACTCCAAGGAAACAGAAGGTTCAACTTCTTCTACTATTTGATTATTTATCAGGAAGGAGTTAGAGTTTTCGGAATTAATTTGTATAACCTTGGTCGTTTTGGTATTGATTTTTAACCCAGCTTTATCTGATATGTCGCTTCATCGCTTTAGTTGTGTAACCATGTTGGTATGGTTTTAAGGGAGAAGGCATATGTGGTCGGCATATTCAAGGCTGTCCATCCTTTCGTGTAGCCCCCAACGATTTTTCGATAGCCTATCATAGAATTATGCATCACGCTGCTAAGCACTATGAAAACTAACAGTGCACTAATGCAGAAATATCCCCATTGCAGTGGAGACATCACCCATCCTTGGCAGACACCAGTGTTTACCTCAATCTTACGGCTAGGCACGCCATTATATAGAATTCGGCGGCTTGCCGCTGTATAGAGAATTTTTATAAATTTGATGAGTTTAGGTTAGAACCCTTTGCACTTGAGAGTCCCCCGCCTTTTAGTGTAACATCCGGTGGTGCAGCTTATGCCTGGGATTCGTCCAAAATCTTAAATTGTTTTTAGATCATACGATTTCTTGAGATCGCGACTGGCCAGAGATCCTATCTGACACCAAAGGATGCAGTAGCCCTCGGTGACATGCCACCGATCAGCCTATTGGTTGACGCCTCCGTTACTTTACCTGTTGCGAGAAAGGATTGCTGTGTTTTATAAAGATTGTCTTTACGCAGGTTTCGCCTGTCCACTGTCCAAAGGATTCTTTCGGGGATTCCGTGGTGGTTGTGGCTTATTCCCAAAGTCACGGGAAGGGATAGTACTGAAAAGCCCAATTAACGGCTTATTATTTACAACTTATGTGAGAGTTCGGCCTGAGTGTGGACTACCCCTAGATGCTGTTGATTTTCAGCAGGGAAGTTAAGATAGCTCTAGCTCCTAAACAAAGGGAGGGTAATTGATTTTGCTAGATTATACACTCCATTTTGTTGCTAAACGAATAGTTTGTCAACAATGTGGCTTGGATCTACCATGAGATTAGGCCAAATGGCAGGTTCTAATGTAAATCCTTTTCACAATTCCAGATAACATTATTGGCTAAGGTATGAAATGCTTACTCAAAATCAATAATAATAAGATACAGAGGGGGGACCTTCATTCCACCGACTGCTCTCGGATAACTCTCGGTGAATTAATGTTGCTGGCCGTATGTTTTGGATCCCTGTCCTATTGAAAAACAACTTTTTTCTCTGGGTATGCACTTCTGTCCACAAAATCGAGTAAATTGTGTTCTAGGATCTGACGGTAATGGACTTTTACTAATGAACCGAAGCTCCACCAAGTAAAACAGGCCCAAACCATTAAGCTTTTACCACTTTTTTATTAGTTTTAATCAGTGTTTGAAAATAAACAGAACATTATTTAGGGTTCGGCTCACACACACAAGAACGATACCTTTTTTTTAGTGTTTGTGTAGACGAATACAGCCCTTAATACCGTTCGTAACTATTTTCAAGATAAAGCCGCACATTTTATAGTCTTCCGTTCTTCGTTGAAAAACAGAATAATTGTAGTGATACTGTAGATATACATTTTTTTTTAATGATCTTTAGTGTTTATTTTTTACATTGATAAAGAAATTAACAAACAAAAAATTTAGCAACGACCGCAGCACGAACAGCTTGTGTGTGTGTTGTGTATATGTTTTGTTTGTGTGAAATTTTTTTCCGGGTTTTTTTTGTATGTGTATTTTGTTTTTGTAAAAAATGTTTGGTTTTTTTTCTAGCTAAAAGGGGCGAACATTAATGAGCTGAACCGAACACAATGAAGTTTGTGGTTTAAAAAAAACCGAAAAACGGAATTAAATGTTCTCATCTTTTGCTGAGTTGGATAAGAACATTATTATTTTTGTGTTCGAAAGATGACAAGCAGGGAAACTTTATTTTTTTTAATGATTTTCTACACAAACACTATTAGCGTTTGTGTTTTCCACAAATCTGCCGCACCGTACACTAAGGAGCAATACTTAGTGTTTATTTTCGAATACTGGCTTTCATGCGTTTTTAAATAAAATTTGATACGCATGGTGCATTATACTTATTTCGATGACAAATCTGGTCGAAAAAAATTTATAATATTTGGACTGATATTCACTATGCACTCTACATAGGAAACGGCTTTGCATATCAATATTTTATGGACTTGCAAGAGAGCGGCTTTCATACTATTAAATTTTCCAATCTTCCCTATTCCGAAGGGTTTACAACATGGAGAGATAAATTTGGCTTCAACGCGTTTTGAACATTATAAACTGTACTTTAGTGTTCTGCATGGCAATAAATACTTTAAAAGGTTTCTCTGTTTGTTTATTTATTCAAAATAATAAACTGAACCAACTAAACATATAGATGAGAAAATTTCATTGCATTCTGTTTTTCGTAAAAAACCACAAACTTCTTTTTGTTCGGTTCAGCAAATTAATGTTCGTGCGTTTCAGTTGTGCTTAGTACCATTATGACTGGTAAGACAACAAACAATTTTTTACAATAACAAAACATGTACACAAAACACACACAGGCTATTCGTGCTGTGGTGGTGCAAATTGCCAAGCAACAACAACAATACTAGTAAAAAGCGTTGCTAAAGTTTTTTATTAGCTCATTCCTTCATCGATGCGAAAAGAACACTACACAACATTGAAATATAATGTATGTTTACAGAAGTTCTGTAACAAAACCACTACAATTGTACTGTTTTATAACGAAAAACAGAACCCTACATAATGTTTGTTGCTTTCAGGAAAATAATTCGGAACGGTTTTAAGGGTTGTGAAATATTACAGAAACACTAAAAAAATAGATATCGTTTCTGGGTGTGTGTACCGTACGTGAAAAAATGTTCGGTTAATTTTCAAACACTGGTTTTAAATATCAATATAATTTAATTATCCAAATGCAACTTGTCATATAAGGAGAACAACTATCTTAGACTTATGTCTTTATGTTATATATAATAATTTTATGTTATAAAGAAATAATTGAGTTAAATTTTGCTTACCCTGGTCCATATGTTTCGCTTTTAATAACTGCCGGATAAAGAATATCTGATCTTTTGGTCCAGATTTTTTTTTTTTTTTGATTAAATGCATTCTGTCTTGCCGGTACCCACGGAAGTAAACGTCTTTTACTTAATTGATATAATGCATGACTGGCAAAATTGTTTTGCAAGAAACATTTTTTTTAATTTTATTTTATATATTTTATTATATATTCGAGCCCACTGTGGCATTCTGTGCAACAATAAAAACGAAACAATATTCTTTATACATTTTTATATACGATTTTCAAACCATGTCGTTTAACACGTCATAGTTTTCTGAAGGCGGTGTCGGTTTTTTTATCGATAATATCAAAAAAATGATAAAAGCAAAGAAAATTACAACAAAAAACAGCAACAGTCTAAATAAAAAGCTCTTTACTATCCAGCACAAGAATCGAACGAGTAACAAGAGAATTAATTAAGTAAAACAAACTTTTTTTTACTCTCAGGAGAATAAACAGATACATGCTCTCGAATAACAGCAAGAAGCAAAAAAGGTCCTGTTAGAATTTTTTTTCTTTATTTAACAAACATTAAAGAGAAATTGCAGTATAAAAGCCCTGACATCCTGCTAACAGTGATTAGTATTAAAAACGACTTTGCTGCCTTTAGCAGTAGAGAAAACAAAACAAAAAGAACATTTTTAAAACAAAAAATAATTAAAAAAATATAGTTATAATTTTTAACATTTTAAACATAAAATTAAAAAAAGTTCCTTTTTGTTAAAAAAAAAAGAAAAATTTCAAACAAAGAATTTTTCAACAAAAAAGAAACGGATTAAAGGTGTAAAAGTTTGAAAATAAATATTTTGAATTCATTTAAAAGGCAGTGTAACAGTAACCGGAAACCAAATAATCTATTGCCGTTTGTGGTTTCTTGATTAAAACATTTTGTTTATATTCTACACAGACACAGACACACACACAAACGCACTTCCATTTAAGTGCATTTTCAAACATTGTCGGGAAATAGTGTTTGGGTGCAACTTCAGTTTATCAGTGAGTGACTTAGTGAAATTGTTCAATATGCAGCAACAAAAGCATCTACATCCTTTGGCCGTTATCAAATTGTGTCTCCTTTTTGGCATGCTGTTGAATGTTGTAAGTTTTCTACGATTTTCTTATTATTTTCTTAAACTTTTCTAAAGAACTACAGTAATAGAGTCATTTATATTCTGTCTAATCCCCTTCAATGTTTTCACATTCCTTTTGCAACATTATTAGTTTCTAGGAAACGAGAATGGTGTGTTAAATAGCACACTGTTGCTTGATTAGGCTAACGGACCACTCCAGCGGAAAAGGGTGTGTTTTATTGTTCTCTAAAATATTGTTGCTTACTTTGGCTATTCATTTGAATGGTTTGGTTTTTGGTTTCCATCTCTTAAGTAAATAAGTTAAAGATTAATGATAAATTGTCGCTTTTGTGTCTAAGTTTTTGAAGGTTTTTTTTTCATTTATTTCCTTTTGTTTGGTGGAAACTTCTTAATGATTAAGAAAAATTCTTTAGCCACAAAGTTTTGTTTCTTGAAAGTTTGTTCATTCTGTTCTTCTTTGCTGGTATTTAAATATTCATTTTTGTAATTTTTATAGCTGATTAGTTTTTAAAGTTGTGGAAGGGGGGGAGTCAAACTATAGAATTTCTAAAAAAGAAAACTTGAAGAGGTGTTGACTATACAAAAAAGTTTTTTTAATTATCAGTCGAAGTTTTCTTTACTCTCAAGGCTTAAGCCTTAGAAAAACTGGTGTTTTTGTGTTGTTCGCAAATTAAGTCGTGTATCCGACTTGCAATTCAATATGCAAAGATTCCAGTCAACAAAATTTTCTAAATATTTTTTTATTCACTTGAAAACTATAGCAAGATTTAAAGAAAAGGGTTAATCCTGTAAAAAATTTACAAAAATTTTATTTTGTTTTCTACATCTCTACTTTTGTATTTTATATTAAAATACATATTTCAATTAACAACATGAAAGGAATTATTATTTTTCGCCAAAACATACAGATAAGTTTTGAGCACTGTCCATATAAAAAGCAAGGGGTCTCTAAATAGGTATATTCCGGCAACTGGATCAGCAATCAGGCAATCTGTATACAAGCTTTATTAAAAAGGAAAAAAAGTACCTAAAGTACAATTTTTTTCGTTTTTTACATCATAAAAAGTACCCTGTATTTCCATTTGGGCTGTATGGTATCCCCTTAACAAATTTTTTTGAAAAGAGTACCAAAGGCTAAATAGTACCAAATGTAATAGCTTTTCCTCATATTAAGGCCCCAGATAATAAAATGTATGTTAATATAGGCATTTATCTATATCAAATTTAAGGAAAGGGACCAATTTTATCCCGTATTTATCTCTTAAAAGATTCCAGTTTTATCCCTTAAAAAGTACCCTATATTTTAATCTGGACCTTATGCAATCTGTAAACCAAATTCATTAAAAAGAGAAAAAGTACCTTAAGTACCAATTTTATCCGATTTTATATTGTAAAACTACCAAATATTTCCATCTGGGTCGCGTTGTATAGCTATAACAAATTTTGCGAAAAGAGTAAAAGTACAAAAGGTTAAATAGTACCAGGATTATAAAATTTTTCCTCTTTTTAGGGCCCCCAGAAAGTACACTGTTTGTTAATGTAGGCTTTAACCTGTTTGTTTATTAAATTTATCGAACAGAGAAAAATTACTATTTATTCCGTGTTTATCCCTTTAAAAGTTCCGATTTTATCCCTTAAAAAGAAACCTATATTTTAATCTGGACCAAATGCAATCTGTATACCAAATTTATAAAAAAAGAGAAAAAAGTACATAAAGTACCAATTTTATACGATTATTTAGCATTATAAAAAGTACCCTATATATTTCTACCTGGGCCGTATGGTATCCCTATAGCAAATTTTTCGAAAAGAGAAAAACTTCCAAAGCCTAAATAGTACCAAGATTACCAACTTTTCCTCATTTAAGGCCCCCCAGAAAGTATTTTAATATATGTAGTGTAAATTCTTTATAAATATCAAATTTAACGGAAATAAAAATAGTACTTATTTTATACCGGTTTTTACCCCTTAAAAAGTTCAAATTTTTTACCTGAATAAGTACCCTATATTTTAATCTGGACCATATGCAATCTGTATACCAAATTTATTAGAAAGAGAAAAACTGCCTAAAGTACCATTTTATTCGTTTTTACCAGGGTTTAAAAAACTACAGTCAAAATGAAAAAATTGCCTTTTCTTCCACTTTTTGATTTTTCATTGAACAAAAATAAACCGTTGCTTTTACTTCTGATTCATTAAATGAAAACAGTCGCAGTGAAGGCAAAAGCAAAAAACGAAATGTTGTACACAACCAAGAACATTGGCAGTCGTCATGTTAGAAAGTGTTTGGTTTGACAGATTGAAACTTTTAATAAATCCCGAAGTTAACGAAGATGGGACGTTGTGTTCATTGTATATATATGAAAGCGATGATGTTATTTACAGTTTTATTTAATTTCAAAAAATTTCAAAAAAGATTTGTTAAGCTTAAAAATAATAAATATGTACTTATGTACATATTTATGTTTTTATGAACGCATGTATTATTAAAAAAATATGGAAAATAAAAACACAAACACAACGTCCCATCTTCGATAACTACGGGATTTTTTAAAAGTTTTGGTCTGTCAAGCCAAACACTTCCGAACATGTCGACTGCCGATGTTCTTCACTGCGACTGTGTTCATTTAATGAATCAGAAGTAAAGCCAACAGTTTATTTTTGTCCAATGACAAATGAAGATGTCGAAGTTACAGCATAATCTTATGACTTTTACTATCTCAACTGCAGCTTTTTAAACGCTGGTTTTTACATTATAAAAAGTACCCTATATTTGCATCTGAGCCGTAGAGTGTCTCTATACAAATTTAAAAAAAAAAAAAAAAAATTTACCAAAAGCCAAATAGTACCCAGATTACCAACTTTTCCTTATTTTAGGCCACCCAGAATGTATGTTAATGTAGGCTATATGTATATCAAATTAATCGAAAAGACAAAAACGACTAATTTTATCCCATATTTACCCCTTAAAATTTATACCTTGAAAAGTACCCTATATTTTAATCTGGACTATATGCAATCGGTATACCAAATTTATCAAAAAGAGAAAATGTAGCAAAGCACCACTTTTATCCCTCGATTTTCCACTTAAGAAGTACCCTGAGCCATATGCTATCCGTCTAACGAATTTCAACTTAACTCATTAAGCGGTTTTCGCGTGATTGAGCTACAAACTGATCTAAGCATTCAAATATGCGAAGATTCAAACTTTTAATTGTCTATACATATTTATTTCTCATTTTCGTTTTAAAAAGCTGCAGTGGAAACCAAAAACTGTTGAACATAAAACGAAAAGTTGGTTTGACAGCGACTGCTTACATTTAATGAATCAGAAGTAAACGCAATTTTTTTTTTGCCAACTACAAATGAAGAAGTGAAAGAGATGGCAGTTTTTCTACTTTGACGGCAGTTTTTTTTAACGCTGTTAGAAATAAATTATATTTGAGAATTCCACTCTTATAACTATATTCTTTCAAAGTTTTCAAAAATGTTCAATACCGCAATTCTGTAATTTTTTGAATTCAACTAGCGATATTTTTAACCAACGAGAAATCCCAGATACATACTTTAACGAATTTGTTATTTTCAATTTTAAGTAAACAAATACTTTGCTTAGGAAATATTTACGAAAAATCTTAGTAAAAATGTGAGAACTACAAAATTGAAATTTTTTAAAATAATGTATATACACATCGTTACCTAAAAGCCAAAACAACGTATCATCAAAAAAATTTCAAGGTAACTTTTTTATTGATTGATATTCACTACTTAATAAAACATACATATGTGTACAAAATTAAACTTATAATATAAAAAATGACCAAGTTATAACAAACATTCAAAATAACGTATCATCAAGTGTTCGATTTTCTTAAACAAAACGACGTATCATCTCTCCTGCTTAAGAAAAACATAAGACTCCAGTTTGTAATTTTTTCTTTATGCACACAGTTGGCTTTGATTTTATTAATCGTTTATGTTTTAGTTTTTGTGTTATCTAAGGTTTAGTGGGATTTGTGATCAAATTGAATGGTTATAACAGAAGTGAAAAGAAAATCCAAGAAGTGTTATAATAACAAAAAAAAAAAAAAAAAAAAAAAAAAAAATTAACCCCGGGTCTCCACGTAGCAATTTTTTTTTGCGGCAAACGTCAAATTTTAATTACATTTGTGACGTGTGGACCCCATATTGTCATTAGTGGCAATCCATTGCGCAATGATTGCTCTTCTGATTGCTTAGCTATCTGCTGTCAAATCAGTTGTCATTTATCTGACATTTCATTTCCCTATTCGTTTGTTTATGGCAAAGCAATTTCACGTGTTCTCCGGCAATATAATCAGCAATTATTGCGCCATTGTTCTGCCGACGTTTTTGTTATGCTTAGGAAAAAAAATTGCTACGTGGAGACCCATCGTTATGGCAAAGCAATGCAAGTGAACAAAAAAATGAACTAAATAGACGAAAGAAAAAAAAAATCGGATGAAAGGTAAAGAGTATGAAAGCTTATGAAAGCTATATACATATCTGCGTCAAAGAGCCTTGATAAATCAAATCTGGGTTCAAGTCATATGTCATGGGACCAAAATTAAATCAATGTAACTAGCGGTATTGAAATTGCTTAAAAAACCGGATTTACGAAAAAAACTCTCGGCGTTCAATTTAAAAAGCAGTCTTAACAACATTGCGCCATCAAGTGTGCAGTAAAATGTTTCTGTCAGCACTCGGCATTTCGGAAACTATGGTAAGAGCTTGGATAAATTTCTCTGAATAACATAGCACTTAATTGGGCCCACAAGTAGTTGTAAAGCCGGCGTTACACTATCTTATTTTGTTGTATGATTTGCCAAAAAAAAAAAAAAAATTAAATATGAAAAAATAAAAATGAAATTGAGAAATTTTTCACAAGAGTTTCAGTTTCTTGTAAAGCATCATCTTTTTTTGTGGAATAGTGCGGCCGGCATTGACAGCAGATTTTGCAGATTTTTTTTCGTGTGAATAAATCGTATGAATCCCGGCTTTAAGTAATTATTATAAATAAAAAACCCAAAAATATAAAAGAACATGTTTTAATTTATAGTTAAAACGCTTTTTTTTTTTAAAAAATTTTTGTTTTTTTTAAACAAAATTAAATTGATGATACGTTATTTTGTTTCAGAAAATTTTAAAGCATTAAATGGACTTGAAAGAAAAGATTTTTTTCTTTCAATATATATTTCTAGCATAAATTTAATGCAGATTTTAAAAATTTTGTTCCAATATTGCAGCAAAAACTGTTGAACAAAAACCGAAAATTTGCATACAACTTTTCGCTTTTTAAGTTGGTTTGACATTTAATGAATCAGAAATAAAAGCAACAGTTTTTTTTTTTGCCAATGACAAATGAAATATATAATAAATGGCAGTTTTTCGACTTGGACAGCAGTTTTTTAAACGCTGCTTTTCATTTTATAACGTTTTTGCTTCCCCTGTAAACCAATGATAGGTTGTTTCGTATTTTTGGTGACGATATATTTGTATATAAAATTTTAACGTTACTGACTGACTGATTCATCATTGCACAGCCTAAACGCCTGAAGCTTGAAACTTGGGCTGGAAGTTGCTCTCGCACTAAATCGATCCCCTAAAACGGAATTTTTGGAAATTCTAATGTTTTAAGGGTAAAAACGGGTAAATTAACTTCACATCTCCTAAATTAAAAGAGATGCAAAAATATCAAATACTTATCGTTGTTCATTAGAAAAATAAGCTGATTGGTGTCTGGTACTTTTTTGAAATTAAGCCCTTTTGGTATACGGATAAAAACTATATTGTCACCCAATCTATTTTTTCAACCAAAAGCCATAGAAATCAAAATTATGTCACATTCGTAAATTGTCTAAAAAATACAAAAGCAGATTTGGTACTTTTTCGAAATGGGGTGAAATTCGTACTATTTTTTTTTTTTTTTTTTTTAAGAACAATTTCTACATCTATCTTTATATAGAAAATCTTAACATTACTGACTGACTGCTTGTTGAATCACCACTAAGCCTAAAGACCTGAAGCTAAAAAGTTTAAATTTGGACCGAAAGTGTCTGGCACATTTTTGAAATTTGGCACTTTTGTAGAGAAAACGGATAAGACGTGTATTTTGGAAATTTTTCGTCACCCCATCTAAACTTCAAACCTATAAACATAGAAATAAAGCTATAGTGGCATTTACACGATGATTTTTAAGAACATGTACTTTTTAATTTTCTTACAAAGCTGCTATCAATTTTTTTTCTATTTAACGACAAAAAAAATTAAATAAGTAAGAGCGCTATATTCGGCTATGCCGAATCTTATGTACTCTTTACCATGGTGCGATAAGAGCAGAAAGTTATATAAATACTGTTCTTTAGATATTAATAAAACTATTTTGTGCCACACCGGCTTTTCCAATCCCGCCCATATATTTTCGGATGCTGTGTATTAATAACCAATATACTTGCACCTAATTTCTAAACTTTGGTTCGTGCAGTTCTCAAGATAGATAGAAATCTATAATGAATTTGTACGGGAGGTGACACGCCCACTTTTCAAATCCCGCCCATATTTTTAAAGAGGTTGTGTATTCATAGCCCAGCTATGTGTTGCTATTTGGGCAATATTTCTCTTACCGTTCTTTAAATATAAAAAAAAAAACTATTTTGTGCAAAGCACACTTTTTCAATCCCGCCCAGTTTAGTTGGAAAATTGAGTGTTGATAACCGAGATTTTTGTTACTTATTAAGGAACTTTAGCTCTATCCGTTCTCCAGTGTTTGTTTAGGAAGTGTCGTTCCCACTTCATCAATACGGCCCATTTTTTAGATAAGTTGAATATTGATAACAAAGTTGATTGTACCTAAGTTGGAAACTTGGGCACTTGCCGTTCTCAAGGTATATAGACAAATTAAACAAAAAAAAAAAAAAAAAAAAAGAAGCGATTTAGGGGTAAAATTATAGGCTGTCGTATTTTTTTGCTCATACCTCAGTCATTTATAGACCGATCTGGTTGAATTTCAATAGGAAACTTTAGCGAAGTTTATGCGACATATAAATATAACAACTAAGTCCCCATAATTTCTGCGGTCTTCAGAAAACCCATTTCAACACACAGACGGACATCGATAACTTCGCTAATAATAAAGACCAAGAATATACATATACACTTTATAGGGTTTAAGATCAATATTTTAGAAATTTTAAGCGGAATGACAAACTAATATACAGATACCCTGTTACCTTCGGTAAAGGATATAAAAAAAAAAATTTTAAAAACCATAAGGGTTTCATGGGTAAAATTATAGACAGCCGTAGTTTTTTGCTTATATCTCAGTCATTTATGGACCGATCTGGCTGAATTTTAATAGCAAACCATTCGGGACAATATGTGACACAAATATATAAACAGCTGTTCTATACATATTATTTCTGGGGCTTCAGAAAACCCATTTCAACAGACAACGTGATTGAACTTTTCTTCTCATAAGGATCTAAAATATATATACTTTTTAGGGCTTACGGCCAATTTTCTAGAAATTTCAAACGGAATAACAAAGTTTTATATGTATACCCTTTTACCTACGGCAAAGTGTACAATAAGTAAGTAAACTTTTAGGGCAATTATTACAACTTTCCGTTAGTTACAGGTAGGAAAAAAACCAGGCATGGGAAAGGGTTTATAGGATTCGGCACAGCCAAATAAGTCACGTTTGCTTGTGATTTTTTAATACTTTTTACTCTTTAATAATATTAATAAAATTACAACAATTTATTTTAAAAAGAAAATTCTATTTTTAGCTGTTTCTAAAACAGATCTTTTGTCTGTTTTCACATTTTATTGCTGTCAATAAAAGAAAATTTCTCATTGTTTTTCAAGGATTGTTACACTTCTTTTTCTTTAAAATGAAAATTTTATCCACTTCTTTTTTTTCTTGATATTGTTTACTTTTGATTTAAAATCATCGATGCCAAAGTACAGAAACTCGTGGTCAAGGACTTTAACATGACATGCCTGACTGACGTCTTTATGTCTCTACTTTAATTTACACAGAACTTAAAAAATGACACGATTTTATGGCTGACGTTGAAGGAAACCAATTAATAAATTCAAAAGATTTTGAAAGATAAATAAAGAAAAATTTAATTTAAATTTCTTGAAATGTTATTAGAATATAAAAGAAGATGCATAAAATTAAAAAAAAACACAGAGATTTCTTAAGAATAACATTATTTCCATAAAAAGGCAATAAATGATAAGAAAAGATTTATATTAGCTGTAAAGAAAAGTAAAAAAGGTCATTTGCTTTACAAAAAAAGGATTGAAATAAAATGAAACGAAAAAGTCTAATAAAGCCATGAATGAACTCGTAATTTTTGGGAAAATTTAATTATGTATGTGAATGAGTTGTTTGTTGATTTAAATAAAAAATGTTCATTAGGACAACAAAGGTTTGAATTAGAAGCCGAGACAGTTATTAAGGAAAGAAAGCATAAAATAAATTTAAATATAATGGAAATCATTTCAAAATTATAACTTTTCGTACATCTGGACAACTTGAAATTAATATTACACAGAAAAAAATTTTGCACGAGTAAACGCATTAATCAAAAATAAAATCAGTTTTAGTTAAAAATGTAACCAAGTGAATTAAAAGTTTAATCACCTGAATTAAATGTTTAATTAAGTGAATTAAACGTTTAATTGATATTATGGATTTGTTTACTGGTGCAACATTCTGACCATCATGGGGCCAATGACTCCGCCAGCAAATAAAGCGTACCAAACAGTAATTTTCTGTCGATGTAATGGTGTTTCGACAAAAGCTTGTGGATTCCATAATTCTGCTTATTTACGAAACCGATTCAGCCAGAAATGGGCTTCATCGGAAAATAACATTTTATATGAAAATTAAAAATCAATCATAATGAAATTTCAAAGTAAACTAAACAAAAAGCAACTATCAGCTGTTAAATGGGTGCTTAAATAAACCAGTGATGCCAACTCAAAGTTGTGACACTCTAAAAAAACACGCTTTACTATTATACAGAAAGTGGCAAAGATGCTCCATAAAGAAGTTTCCATTTTCAAAAGGCTTTGTTTTGGCCTTGTAAAAATAAAAACATACGTATGTATGTGCCAAATTTGATCAAATTATTTCGAAAATTGAGACATGTACTTTGCGCACAAAGTTAACATGGACAGACAACCAGCAAGTCAGCCGGAGGAACGGACGGATGTCGTTAGGTCAATTCTGATATTGATTTTGATTCAATCGGTATACTAAATGGTGTGTCTAGAATCTATATTCAAATGTGTTACACACATTAGCACAAACAGATAGTCCCCTTTACGCATATAGTGGTGTGGGTATAAAAAGAGCAGAAGGTTGCACTAGAGTGCTCGTGCACCTTGAACTTTTCTTATGATATAAAACGATTTGAAATTAATTTTTTTTTTTTTTTGGAATATCATCCAAACTTACTCGATTATATGTATGTATTAAAAAAACTTTATTTTTTTACAAAAATTTAAACCGCTACTTCGTTAGCTCTCCCTTTTTTCGTTCTTCTAACCAAAAGTACCAAAATTTTTCATTTTATAGATGAAAAAGTACCAACATTTTCCACATTATAGGTTCTCAATCACTCAGAACCCTGCACCAATAATTTTATTTCAATATTAAAGGAATTTTAAAAAGTACCAAATCGCACTTGATCATAAAGAGGGTATTAAAGCTGGATTCACCCGTGCGTTCCGAACAATATTTTTGTCCGGACAAAACTTTTTTTTATATTGAATTTGACGTCTTACTTTTGAGAGAGACAGCAATTATTTTGTTGGGCAAGTTTTTTCTTGAATTGGTTTAATATAATTCTTGTTCAGAGCAAAATGAACTGAGATGCCACTTTTTTCAATTTGTACATAAAAGTTGAAAGATTAAATAAAAAAAAAATTTAATTACAAATTAACAAGATTTTGTTTTTAAATAAGAAAAGCACTTTCCTTTTTTCGTCGATTTTCTTTAACACACTTTTAAAAACAATTCAAAAGAGTGGTTTGATAATTGTGCTGCCATTTTGTATAATTGTAAACATCTGTAAACCATTTGGAAGCGTTCAAAGTTTTTCTTGGGATTCAAAAAATTAATTTACAAGGTTTCGTTTAAATGTGCTAAATTCCCATTTCATACTATTGGTAAACTGATATTTATTGTTGATGGTATAAGCTATTCCTATGCACATATCACTGGTTTCTTAGGCCAAATCGTCAGGAAACTTCATCCAAAGTTTTTGGAAAAACTAAAGATATACTAATTAAACTGTTAAGCGAATAAGAATTATAAGCAACAGTTTTACTTGTAACAATATCAACAATAAACAATGAGTTTATCTTTTCTTACAAATTACGAAATGGGTGAATCGTTCTGCAGAACTTTCTCAGTAAAAAAATTATTCTCCGGACAAAAATATTGTTCCGAACGCATGGATGAATTCACCTGGAATGTAGTTGCAAGTGAGTAAGTGATTTTATTTTTGATTAATGGTTCAAATAATTGTGTTGCAATTGTGCTAAATACTTTTATGAGAGCTGAAATATGGCATTATTAAAAAAAAAAAAAATTATAAAAAAAGATCTAGAAGTAATTGTGCGACTTACATGGATCTTTTTAAAAGATGTCTAGGCAACTATTTCTACAACGATCTAATGGATGCCTCAGGTTGCAAACTTTTAAATATCATTAGTTTCGTTATGGACATAAGATCACTTACTAACCGATAGGCAAATTTTAAGGGGCGAGGGCTAATGGGGATCTCTATGTTCTCCTGCTTTAACTTTAAATTCACCTTTGTTTAGATAAATCCATTATTCACAATGGGCCTCATCGGTCTCCGAGCGGTCGCTATATACGCAAGTTTTACCATAACACTTTCGTAACCTTACACATCCTTAGTTGAAATAATTCTCTGACATTAACCTTAAAATAATCAATACAAATTTGTAACAATAGATTCATGATTATCTACAAATCTTATAAAAGAACATGGTGGCTGTGAATTAAGCCCAAATCATTAATACAGAGATCCTAAAAATGACGGGAAAATGGATAATTTTTACTCGTTTTCTTGAGTGAAGTTTGGCATGTTGGCGAATGTAATTGTGTGTTGTTGATATTTGAATGAAGCTGCATTAGTAAGGCAAAAGTGCATGGTCCAGACAATTATGTAAAACACCTTCGAGGGTATGTAGGGAAACATTTAAAGCATATTTTACCTTTGGCATTCCCCGGGGGAAATTAGGTAGAGTTAACAATTGACAGATGTCTTGAGATGGCGGCTGACCTGAGGTTCTCTCTGGCACAATGAATATCAGTAGCCCCTCATCCCAGCGGGCTATTGGTAAAAGGCCCCTTAGGAATTACGAGTGTTTGTGGTTTGTAATTAATATCAAGAAAAGGGATATCTTATAAAGCCAACTAGCTGTCGATAACTAGCTGTCGATAACTTGTTGGGAAGAACGACCTGCTTGTGGATCTCCCTAGATGCTCTTGCTAAAAAGCAGCGGAGATTTGATAGCCCCGGCTCCTAAAGAACGAGTGTATAATTCTGCCGAGTTGTACACTCAAATTACAACCTGTGTAAGCTGGTTACGCTCGCACATAAGGGTCATTGGTAAACGTTTTGCCTTTTTTTCTGCGGTTAACAACAGACTTAGACTAACCCTAGGCGTTTAGGTTTTGATCAATGTTGCCAAATCTTTAGATTAAAAATTTTTGAAAAAGGAAAAATCTATTAAATTCAAAAACCTAAATTTTTGTTCTATTTATGCACAGAAAAAATTATTAGTAGTTTTTACAACTAAATAAATGGTTTAAAAAGTGTTTAAATTTAATTTATGTGATAATTGAATCAATTATTTTTTTTGTTGAAAGAAAATTAAAAATATAATTTCGATTTAATTAACATTTTAGTTGTTTTAAAATAACTTTTTAATAAAAATATTTATTAAATAACAAACAATATTTTCGTTTAAAATAAAATAATTTAAACTTGTGGAATTGTTGTTGGAAATTTTCAAACATTTTTTGATAATTTTTTTTATTAAAATTAAAAATATCATTTATTGAAAAAAAATATTCACAACTTTAAATTTTTGCAATTTTTAGTTATCTTATAAATAAAAATGCAACTTAATTAATTTTTAGTAAACTATATAATCATTTTGGTAATAGGTGCAAAATCAACAAATTGTTTACTTTATTCTATGAATTTGGTGTGAATTTGGTGATTAAAGACAATTTTTGATTTTTTCTGTGTATGGACATTTAATTCCTTATTATAAGAAAATTATCCTTAACTCATATTTTTGAATTATTAAACAAAAATTCATAAATATTTGCTGAAAACAATGCCTTCCATTTATTTTTACTTCCGTTTAATTGTTGCATTTTTTCAGAAATTTTCATTATTCCTTCTCTGGTTTTCTTTTAACATTTATTTAAACAAAAAAAAAAGCATTTAACTTCTAAAACCAGGCATTTGTTTTCTTTCACGTTCATAATGTTTTACCACACACATTCACTTGTGACATTTTCCAAGGATATGCATAAAGGAAAATGTTTATGTGCAGAAAATCTAAAAGACAACAAAAATAAAAAAAAAACTCATCACTATCATTGTCATTATGTAGAGCTGTTGCGCTTTGTCATCATTCACATGTAAATATTTCAAGATAAAAAAAAAGATATGGAACAGTAGCACAGCATTGTATTTCCTCCTATAAAGATGAAATTTATCATAGAAAAGAGCAACAACGCATTAAGAGGTTTCGGGCAAGAGTAATTTATTATTAAATTTAAGGAAATTTTTCACGAAATAGAATCGCTTCAGTCTCTTCTAGACTTTTAAGTTTAGAAGTTTTTTAATTTTAGCGATTTTTTTTAAATTTTGGCGATTATTTTCATTTTCCGCGATCTTTCTTATAAGTTGCTTTAGACTTTTTTTTGATTTAAGTCCCTTCTACTAGACTTTTTCGTTTGCAGCTTTTTTTGAATTTTACTAATTTGTTCGCAATTTTGGCGATTTTTCTTATTTGCTGCCTTAAATTTGTTTTCGGCTTTAGTCACTTCTGGACCTTTTGCTTGTAACAATTCGCCATTTTCAATTCAAGTAGCTTGAAATGGAATATTGAAAATAAAAAAACTCGTGTCACTGTAAGTGCCAATAAATTAAAATGTAACACATTTTTGTTGTAAAACACAAAAGAAGCAAACTACTAGAAAAAAAAATATATTGAATGGCACAAAAAAGTTAAATATTAACAAAATTGTTGCTGCCGTACGAGGAGGAAAGGGAAAGAAATAAACATTAAAATAAATAGAAAACATTGCATGGAAATCATGACTAACAGGAAAAATATCACAGTCATCAAATAGAATATTCATATATTATTTATTATAATGACAGACGAAACATAAACTAAGTAAGAAAGGAAAGAAATAAAGGATTTGCAAATTCAACAAGAATATAAATATGTTCGAGTTTATACCCTGTCGGTAATGTCAATAGTGAAACTGTATTGATATACTATTGACTTTATCAGCAGTACATACTACAAGCCAGTTGTAGACCAGACAATGCCTTGTAAATATCCACTACTGACTTCATAACCAGGGACCGAAAATAACAGTTATTTTAAAATTTTTAAACAAAATATTCATAAAGAAGTAAATGTCGGAAAACTTATACAAGTATACCAAATTGATCCTTATGAACTATCCCTGCACACAAATGGAAGATATCCCCGTAGGCAATAGTTTAGCAATATCCCCGAATTGTCATCTAAAAGATAATAATCAAAGTAATTTTTTATTTTCTACACAGAAAAAAAAAAAATTATAACATATTTGTACGTCATAAATAAAAAAATAAGAAATATTAAATATAAAATATTCTGCAAATGGTAAATATATAAATTAAATAAATCTGTAATATATTAATCTGATAATCCAGATATTACTCAACCCTCATAATGGATCCAATTTTAAAGGAGTTTGTTAGAACACATGGTGAAAACTGCATAATTATTTTATTTAACTTTTTAGTATTTGCTAATATAATTTACTTAGATGTATGTATGTAATTAAAAATTTTATTTTAAATAAAAAGCTGGGCTTATTTTTACATAAATTAATATTTTTCAAAATGCAAAATCTTCTTTTTATCATCCCAATGTAATTTTGGCGATATCTTCTTATTTTCTTATATGTGGTTATCTGGCGATATTGCTAATTTATCTTCTAGCAGAATCGCTTTCGTATTGCTAAGGAGTATTACTATCGAGACACGTTTCTTCCCGAATGAAGTATCTTCCGCAATACGAAATCAAATATTTCCGCAATAATATTTTTCATCCAGGCAATACGTTTGCCAATACATAGGGTGTATTTCTGTGTTTGCTGGGATATTATATATTGCTTTTTAAATTAAAATTTAAAAAAATAGATTTACTTGTATATTTTATTAGTTCTAGTCTACATTTTTGAAAAAGGCGTCTAATCACACGAACGAGTTGTCCATATCACAGGTCCATTTCTTGAGATAACTCGGTCACCAAACGCTCGACTCAACAAAGTGATGGTTTCACGCGCTACATGTCATGTTGCGCCGTCCTATTGGAACCATTTCTTCTCCAAATGATTTTCAATGGTGTGATGAATAAAAAGATCACGAATAGTTTGCTTGTAACTTTCGACATTTACGGTAATGTTGGCACCGGTTTCGGTTTTAAAGACAAATAAGCTGATGACGCATTCAGCATGTAAAACGCACCAAACAGTGATTTTTAGGATGCATTGGAGTCTCATGAGGACTGTGCGCTCTCTAAAAACAACAATTCTGCTTGTTTACATACTAGAAACCTGCATCCTCTAAAAAAAAAATATTTTGTGTATCTGGCTCTTTAGCATACACACAAAACTAATACATTAACAAACTGTTATATTTAATTAAGGATGCTTCTCACAGAATAGAGGAAGAAAATAAAACGTTTGTAGACCGCAAGAATAAAAACACTTGATTATTATCTGACTTCACGTTGACGACTTGAAACTTCTTTATTAATAAAACTTATTTTAGCTTCATTTACCAATGTCTTATGTATAAAACATAACGGTATCAAAAGCTCGTTTACAACAATGTTAATATACCTTATAAAATACTCAATGTTAAACTACTAACACTCATATGCATTTTATTACTGCTGTTATTAAAACATCGTTGTTATGTACATACAAATACATTTGAGTGATCTACAACACAAACACATGAAAGAAAACAAGCACAATTCATTCATTCATTCATTCATACAATTCATTCAAACAATTCATTCATTCATTCAAATTCGTTTAACGGCATTCAAGCAGGTCTCTATTACATACCCGTTAAATCAGAAATGAGCCTCATTGTTGAATATGATTTGACAATAAAAACTTTCATCTGATTCTCAGCCCATTCGCCAAACATACAAGGCAATTGATGGTCCGCTTACTTAATTTCTTGCACCAGTTGGCAATTATATGGATGTAGGCCAAAATCTTTTCTCAAAATTTTCCAAGTAGTAGACGGACAGAGATCGAGTAGCTAAGAACGCAGTCAAATCGATAATTTGTCATTTATTTTCACCATAGATGGGGGTAGTGCACTCATTTTGCAGTTTCAACTCAGACTTAGTGATGGTGCAAAAATATTGCAATCATTTTGTTGACGTTGAGTGATGAATTGAAAATTTGCAGCCCCACTAAGCATGAGTGATACACGCAAAGAAAAAACATGGTTGTGGTAAACATATTCTAAGAGCAACATATTATGATAAGAATTATGATTGTAGTCACCATATTAAGATTATTATTGAAACATAATATGACTCAATATACTCGTAATATGTCATCATAATATTTTTGCTTTAATCATATTATTATTCTGTTAATCATACTAAGTTAAGAAGTAATCAAATTATTGTCATGTTAATCATAATAAGCTAAGAAATTAATCATATTTTTGTCATGTTAATCATAATAAGCTAAGAAGTAATCATATTATCATCATGTTAATCATAATAAATTTAGAAGCAATCATATTATGATACAGCACCTTTCATAGCTGTAATAAAAATACAAAAAAAATTTAAATATTTTTGAATCGATTTTTTATTTTGTGGCTTTTTACAATTTTTCTTAATGTTAATCAAATAGCGGAGTTCAATATAAGGCTTGCAAAATGAAAAATCTGTGGTTTTCATGGGCAACCGCGTGTGTCCATTTTTTTGATTTTAAGATGTTGATGCCATATTGCCTAATTTTGAACGCTCTTTATATTTTTTTGAAAAAAGATGGATCAATTCCGTTTTGTAACGTAATGACAAAGTTTAAAATGTGCAATACCTAGCCCATAGTTTGATCTAGAATGGGTTTTCGGCTTTCCTGAACAATTTGTTTTAAGACATACGCGGTTGCCCATGAAAACCACAGAAATATCGTAGCACTTTTATAAAATATAACGAAATCTCTGTGTGTTTTGTTGTTGGATTTTACAAAAAGCTATGATATTTTGCATTTGCACTATAACATCACTAATACTTGAATGAACTCCGCTAATATTTTAATTTTTTAATTTCTTTAAACTTATTTTTTTTATGGAATTTTATCTTTTAATTGTTTAACCGCTCACAAATAAAAAAAACGACACAACTTCTTCAAAATTATTTTACAAATGGCGCTAACATAATATGATTAGAGTAAAAATAGTTTGATTGCATCTTTAACATAATATGATAAATGTATAGAAAGTTATCATGTTATGGCTATTAACTATCATGATATGGTTGTGAGAAGTATAATATGTTTAGAAAGTTATCATAATTAAGTTCTTAGAAAAATAATTATTTTTCGGTCAACAATACTCAAATTCATAATTGCGATAAACATTGATGTTCACAGTAACTATAATATTGTTGATATTAAATAAAAATAACAATTATTTGTGTATGACAACAATATATTGTTACATTAAACATAGTGTTGTTGCCGTAACCATGCCCAACCATATTTTTTCTCTGCGTGTAGTGATGTTAAAAAATGTTGCACTAAAAAAAAAAATAGTTGGATTTAAAAAAAAGTAATCATCAGCTTATTGCATTTTATTGTTTTTCTTCATTCATTTGAATGCAAATGAAAATGTTGCACTAAGTTTAAAATCAAAGAATTGTTTTTTCATGATTAAAGCCAATAATTATACCGTTATTGACAAAATTTCATTTTGTTCAATGTTCTTCACTTATGGATATCCTCAAAAGAAATCGAAAACCATGCACATACAAAATTACATTTTTTAAATTTTAGTGAGACAATATTTGTATGCAGCTTTTTCGATTGCATGTCCAAATTTTGCACTATTTGAATTGAGTGCAGATTTTTGCATTCAATCTGCGTGAAAAATTTGCACTATCACTTAATTTTTTTTAGTAATAGTTAAAAAAATAAAATCATCACTAAAGCTGATAAAAAAGAGTGCAAACTATTTTTTTTTTGCAATTTTATTTAGTGATGGATTACTGCTAATTTAAATCAATATTAATGCAAAAATTTGCACTCAATTCAAATAGTGCAAAATCTGGACATGCAATCAAAAAAGCTGCATACAAATATTGTCTCACTAAAGATTGCATGTCCAAATTTTGCACTATTTGAATTGAGTGCAAATTTTTGCATTCAGTCTGCGTTTAGTGATAGTAAAAAAATTTGCTCACTTAAAAAAATAACAATCATCACTAAAGCTGGTAAAAAAAGTGCCAAACTAATTTGTTTGCAGTTTTATTTAGTGATAGTGCACTGCTATTTAGTTGGTTTCACCCACAAACCAACCTAAATCAGCGCATCGAGCGTTTTCTAACTGTCAAAAATTCTGAACATCTTTAAAAATGTTTGAAGCAAACACAAATGGCGCGGCGTCAACGCTTTTAAATTGATAAATCCGATCTTAGCAGCATGTTAAGAAGTGAAGTGGTAACAAAGTAATGGCAATTTTGCTATTTTTAAGTCAATATAGCGGTTTTATCTCAATTTTATAACTATTTTGTGGATTTTTTAAACAAGATAAATAAGTTAATATGTTTGTTCTTAACACTATGTTGAAGCTCTTATGGTGGATTCATCCATGCGTTCCAAACAATATTTTTGTACGGAGAATAATTTTTTTACTGAAAGTGTTCTGCGGAACGACTCACCCATTTTGGAAAACAAAACTACCATATGGTTTACAAATGTAAAAAATTATACAAAATGGCAGCACAATTAGCAAACAACTTTTTTTGAATTGCTTTCTAAAAGGGTGCTAAAGAAAATGGATGAAAAAAAGGAAAGTGATTTTATAATTTTTAATTATATTTTTTTAATTATTCAGAAAAAAAAAACAATTGTTGTAACATAAATGAAAGAACACTATATGATGTGGCAGCTAAATTGAACTTTTATGTACAAATTAAAAAAAAAGTGGCATCTCAGTTCATTTTGTTCTGAACATGAATTAAAATTAAACCAATTCAAGCAAAAACTTGCCGAACAACATAATTTCTCTCTCTCTCTCTCAACAGTAAGATGTCAAACTCGATATAAAAAAAATTTGTCCGTACAAAAATATTTTTCGAAACTCATGGGTGAATCGAGCTTTAGTAAAGTTATAATGTCATTTTAACATTAAAGCTAGGCGCAAGGCTCAAGGCGAATTCATACAGGGGCTTTTTTTGAGTCACCTGTTTATTGTTTATTTCTTGTGTGTATACTGAATGTCGAACCTTGTTTACATTTTGCGAACTAAATTTATTTAAATTTAAAATTCAATAAAAATGGAAACACTGGAAAAAAAAACTTATTTAAATTTTATAAAATAAAAAAAGTGAACATAAAATGTATAAAACAATGAATTAAAAATGCGCAAGGAATAATCGGAGCCACAATAAATTTTCAATAGAGGAACAAAATTTACTTTCTAAAGCAATTGTGTATATTTTTTAAACAAAAAAATTTCCTGTTTTATATTTTCCACAAATAATTTTGACATTAAATAATTTTGTAAAAAGTAAGAGTGAATACTTTTTACAAAAACAAATTACATAGTATTTTAAAAAAAGGGATATCTAGCATAACTCTATCTCACGATGCGGTCACCTGTATGAATTCGCCTTGTGTAGGCGCTAGAAAACGTTATTGTTCTTTTGTTAAGCGCTCCAATTTTAAAAATCGGAATATGCATGTGTGACAGCTGCCAAATTTTATGCTAAGTTCACACTTAGATTTTTAAACGCGTTTAAGCAAAATGTTGATTAAGCTAATCAAAGCCGTTCACATTACATTTGAGATGATTAAGATGACAGATGATTAAGAAAAAAAAAACACACAACAAACACACAAAAAAACAACAAACAAATTTATATTTCTTTAAAGTATTAAAAATGGATAAAAACACTTTATAAAATTATCAGAAGATTATTGTAATCATTTTAATGTTAAAATTGTGAAAATTTATTAATTATTTAAGGAAAAAATAAAAACATTAAGCAGAAATCGAGGCCGGTTGTACACGATCATTTTGGCGATTCTACATTTGAGGTATGTTCAGTGGATTCTATGTGATTTAGTTGTAATCATGTCAATTTGAAGTGATTAACAAATCACTTCAATGTATGGGTAATCATCTCGATTTTGAAGTGATTAGAGCTTAATCACGTTCGAACTGCTTAAACGCGTTTAAGAAGCCAAATGTGAACATACTATTAGAGTTGCCACTAGCACAAAAAAATGACACTAAATGTAAAAGTGCACTCTTTTTGAGACACCCTTAATTCAGATCTGGCATAGAACGCGCTTACTGCAATGTGTTTCATTTCAAAACAAGCTTTCAAAACCGGCTGGATTCGTTCTTGGCTTAAAACATGTTTTGTAAGTTTATTTGTTGGATTTTCATATGTATTCCAAAATACAAACTAACATCATTTTTTAAATATTATTCTAATTTGCCTTATCAGCCCTACCTAAATAAAAGTGGTACGTGTTTCCTAGTTTTCAAAAATTGTCATACCTATACAGAAAGTAGTTCTGAGCCGATCCGTATATTTAAAGGTGTTACAAACATCAGCACGAATGCACAATATTGTGGTGAGGGTATAATAAACAGTTCAATTGAAGCGGAATCCATGTGTTGCCAAAAATATGGAAAAGGTCATAGGACACGATACTTTGAATAAATATTTATTCAAAGAATAATTTACATTAAATATTAAAAAAAAAATCCCACATTTTACACCTGTTACTTAATTAAAACTCCTTTTTTGTTGCCATTACTCCTTATTTTTCACTTGAGTTGTCTTTTTGCTTCTAAATAAATAAAATACACATCAATCAGACGACATGTGCTAGAATTTCAATTTAGTTTTATATAATTTTTCCTTATAATCGTTTATTTTACTATTTTTTTTTTTATATTTGTTGCTATTTTTTCGACTACAAAATTTGTATTTTTTTTTTCTCTTATTTTTATTTGCTGAAATCTAAAAATAACCCAAGATGAATGAAAATCTGTAAACTGTCATGTTGTTGATTGGTGTTTGTGTTCTAACTATTTCAACATTTTTCTTTTTTTAAGACATTTGACACATTTTATTAAATTTATTACAGCCTTAAATGTGAAGACGGACTATAGCAAATCAATCAATAGCAGCATCTATTCGTATGTTTAAGATAAATGTTACAAATGACAAAGAAAGACAATTTTATATAAATTTTCTACTGAAATCATTAATGAATGGAATTTTTTTTATTTTAAGTTTTTTGCTTTTATATAAATTAAATTTCTAGGATTTAATATAAATAAAAACTGCAAATAAGAACTGCAGGTAAATTACGTTTTATTCATTATATAAAAGTTCAATTTTCCAAGTTATTTAACAGGTATTATTTAAGTTTTAATACCTTTTAATGATTGCATATATTAAAAATTTACTACTTTAACTTTTATAAACAAAAAATGCACACACAATATCAATCATACGCCCCAGATGTCAGTGATAATTTGTGGCTTTTGGTAAAAGCAGTAAGAACTTCGTTAAAGTACTTAAAGTAATAAAGACCTTATCTCAAATGGTTGTATACAAAATAAGGAATTAAAGTAAATATTGCAGATAGAGAGAGAGAGAGAGAGAGAGAAGGAGAGAAGTATTCATTCAACTTTGTAAATTAATGAAAATGAGTGCAAAAATAAGTAATTAATGTATTTTGCGTCAATTAATAAAAATGCTACAATTTGGAAAAGTACCTTGATTATAAAGTACATTTTTTAGATAAAAACAATTAACGTGCCGGTTACATATTAAAACTGTACTTTAGTTGTGTTGATAAATGAAAATGCAACGCGACAATCAAAATCATTTTTTGAATTAATCTAATTATGTCCATCCGTCCGGCTGGTTGGCTGTCCTTGTAAGTCTCGTGCGCAAATTACAGGCCATCATTTTGGAGATAATTATTTTTAAAATTTGTTTATTTGTTTACATTCAACACATTTTGGTGCACATTTCATGCAACGGTAAAAGTTAAAGGTAAGATGATCTTCCCCTTAGATTATCGTATACTATTACCTTAAGCCAAAGTTATAATAATGACCGTTTACATTCCGACTTTAACTATTGGCATGTGTAATAATGGCCCTTAGTGATAATAAACGACATACGTTTACCGTCTTAAACGCCATATACATTATAAAAGACACAAGCCATGTGCAAAATATACGTCATCTGATGCAATAAAACCAATATTTTTAAGCGAAAAATATTGAATTTAGTTTGTAATCTAAACCAAAATAGTCTGTAGCAACTTAATATATATTTAGCTGTATAATTTAAAATAAACTTAAAATTGTGTTTTTTTTTAATGTATGAGATATTTAACAAGTTAAAAAATAAACTTAATTTCCGTTTTAAGGTTAAATACAATATAAAAAAGGTCCCTTTTTGAACAAACAAATTATTCAAACAATTTAATAAAAACTTATCAAATATCTTGTCTAGAAACGAGTAGAACGTCAATGTTCTTAGCTAAACTTCAAAATCCAATTTCTTTATTATTGCAAATCAAATAATACTTATTGTTATTATTTCCACTTGAATTGAGTGTAGGTTTTTACATGTGTACTTTTGGGTTAATGTCTGAGTTCATTTTTCAAACAAAAAGAAGAGACAAGGCTTTTTTCTTTGCTTTCAAATAGGATTAAAATTCTTTCTATCGAACAGTTTACACTTCAGTGGAAATGGCAAAATGGTGTGTGAATTTTTATTTTCGTTTATGTTTTTCTAAATTAAGATTTTGTTCAAACAATTTTTTATTTCTTCCTTTGTTTTAGCACAATTTCATGGCGGTTCTCCGTTTGAAAACATTTCTAATGGCGAAATAGAAAAAATTGCTGATAAATGATTTTTAGTTTATTTTTTTTGCAAAATTTTTTGCCATTTCTCTTTTTCAGTTGGCGTAAGAAAAAAATATTTAATCATTAATTTTAAATAATCACAAAAGCTTAGAAGCAACATAAAATAATTTTACAAAGAGTATATTGCCAAATATATATTCTATATAACGAAAAAAGTTTAATCATTTGTTAGACTTTTAAAGCAGATAATTGCAAAAAAAAAAAAAATAAAAAAAGGATGAAAATTTCCATAAAAGATTTTGGCCCTGAAAATAAAAGCCTTAACCATTAATAAACGATTCTACTTGAATCCTTAAATGTTTAATTTAATCTTGTAAGTTTATTAACATAAAATATCAAAAAGTACCAATTGAAAAACAAAAAAATACCAAAAAGTCTCCTGTTTAATTTTATGTTTCTTGGTTCAGTATTAATAAAATTTCAAAAAGTACCAGTTAGAGAACGAAAAAGTACCAAAAAGATTCTTCTTACAGATTATCATTTACTCGGGATGTAGCATAATTAATCTTATGCTTCTAGGTCGAATTCCAACGGAAATTAAAAAAAGTACCATTTGAAGAACAAAAATGTAACAAAAACTTCCCTGTTATAGATTCTCATCTGCTTAGGACTTTTCATGTTTAATTTTATTTTTCTAGGTCCAATATTAACGAAAATTACAGAAGTACCAGTTGTAGAACGAACAAACCAAAAAGCTCCCCTTACAGATTCTTACTTACTCAAGACCATGCATGTTTAATTTTATGTTTCTAGTTCCAATACTAATGAAAATTCAAAAAGTACCAGCTGAATAACAAAAAAAAAAATACCAAAAAGTTCCTTCATAGATTTTCATTAACTCAGGACAATGCAAGTTTAATTGGAAGTTTCTAGGTCGAATATTAACGATAATCATAAAAGTACCAGTTGTAGAACAAAAAAGTACCAAAAACTTCCCCTTTATAAATTCTTAATCACTCAGGTCCATACATATTTAATTTTATGTTTGAGGACGAAATAAACAAAAATTCAAAAAGTACCATTTAAAGAAGAAAAGAGTACCAATATTTAACATCTTTTAAGTTCTCATTCACTTAGGACATTGCACCTATAATTCAATGTTTCTGACTTCAATATTATAGAAAATTAAAAAATTACCACATGCAGCACAGAAAAGAAATATAAAGGAATAACATTTTCCGTATTTCCCCTTTTTGATACATACTTTTTTACCCCCATTGAAGTATCACAAATTTGGTATTGTAGTGGGAGCCCATAATTTAAGACGTATATGTCAATGAAAGGAGAAAAGTGCCAACATTAGGTACTATTTTCAACCCCTTAAAAGTTCGAATTTCGAAAAAGTACCATATTTATTTTTGTATTTTTAGATAAGTTACCAATTTTGTATAATCTTTATTTCTATGTTTATTGGTTTAAAAAATAGATGGGGTAACAAAGAAGTTCTAAAATACAGTTTATACCCTTTTACTCCCCAAAGGGGAAGAATTTCAAAAAAGTACCAGGCACCTGTCCAGTGACAAAGAAGTTCCAAAATATAGGCTTTACCCGTTAACTCTCTAAAAGGGTCGAATTTCAATAAAGTACCAGATACCTGTCCGGTAACAAAGAAATTTAAAAATACAGGTTTTACCCGTTTACTGCCCAAAAGGGCCAGACACCTGTCCGGTGACAAAGAAGTTCCAAAATACAGGTTTTACCCGTTTACTTCCCAACAGGGCCGAATTTCAAAAAGTACCAAAGTACCATAGATCTGTCTGGTGACAAAGAAGTTCCAAAATACAGATTTTACCCGTTTACTCCCCAAATTGTCCGAATTTCAAAAAAGGACCAGACACCGGTCCGGTGACCTAGAAGTTCCAAAATACAGGTTTATCCCGTTTACTCCTCAAAAGGCCCGAATTTCACCACTCCGCTTATTTTTCTAATGAACAACGATAAGTGTTAACTTTTGTGTATCTCTTTTAGTTTTGGAGATATGTAGTTACCGAGCTTACCTTTTTTCCCTTCTTTGCCCCCTCAGATAAAAGATACATTGTGCACTCCTGTAAGTAAATACCTTTAAGATGGTGTAGTTTTTGTTCAAATCGCTTGACAAACAGAGGAGGAAAGCGTTCTTAACTGTTTTGCCTTTTCCGATTTATATATTAATATATAAGATGTTTTATTTAGCTTAATTTCTTCGACCTTCTTAATATTATATTTTTATAAAAATTTGTTTGAAATTTAAAAACAACCAAAAAATCCCTGAAGAAGCTATCCATTGAGATAGCGAAATGTTGGATAAATTTTGAATAAATATTCTTTATATAAAACGGACCTTGAGCTTGAGAAATTATTGAAAGAAAATATATAAGATGTTTATAATCTTAATGAACACATTTAAATACCGTGCTGTAGGATAGCAAATGGTTTTCTTATTTGTTTTCATATGAAACCCTATGCGAAGCTCGTTCTACACTTATGAACGTTTAGGAGATGACGGCGACCAAGTTATTTCCAATGATGCTTGAGCATGGCCACTTCGTTCTTTCGATTGAACCCCTTTAAGCATTTTTTGATGAAGCTTAACAATACAATAGCTTCTGGCTAGCTGCTGGCCAACATTGAACGCAAAATTCCTTTTATTTCGGTCGATATGTGGCTCAATTCATGAAAAATTGAGTTTAGCGTGTTCACTCGTGCCAGCACTCCTGCGGCAGACAAAGGTCACATTTTATTAATAATTGAATCTAAAAAACATTTCAATGTGTAAACGAAAAAGTCTTTTTATTAAAAACAAACTAAATGTAGACATTTTTATCTTTAATTTATGTGACTTCCAAATCCTGTACAGAGAAAACAACTAAAATGAAAACAGAGAATAAAGTAAATTTCCTTTTAAATTTGGTACGCCTAAAGTAAAAATAAAAATTAACAAATTTCTTAATAACACAACCATAGAGTTAGGTTATTTCTCTCTCTCGCTTTCACTCTTTCTTTTCTAGTCTTATTCTGTTACCCCGGGCGTATATTTTATATTACTAATAATTACGTTTTCATAAAAAAAAACAATTAATATCAGTCATACGTCACAAAAACATCATTGAATTTAAGTAAAATAAACAAAACAAAATACTAAGAACTCTATTATTAATAAAATATTTGCCTCGATTTATTAAGTGGAAAACTTGTTATATAAAAAAAACCAACATTAATGTATTCTTATAATAAACTTTGCAAAAAATATGAAGGAGCACGAAAAAAATAATTTTAGAAATATGATTTATAGGGCGTGGAACTTCATGCATTTATTATTGGAAAATATGCGCATAGCAAATACTTAAAACAATTTTAAATCTACAAAAAAGTTTGATTCGGATAAATAACTTATTCACTTACAGCCTTATTCAAAAAAAAATTTTAATTTTGGTTTAAAGAACATATTAGTTAATAAGCACTTTACGCTTAATAACCTTTTTGTAAAAATTTGTATAGAAAAAACGTATATTAGTTAATAATGACTTTAAGAATTTTTTTAGTTTAAGACTGGTAACACCGTTTCATGCACTTGTCATTTCAATTCTAGTTATGCAAAAAAATTAATATTAGTTTTATCCGTAACCGTATTTGTAAATTATTTTACCTATCTATAGACTAAAAGGAAATATTTTTCTTTAAAAAAAATTTGTTTGCTTTCATTTTATTCAGAAATAAAAAAAAAGAAAATAAAAACATTAATAAATATCAATAATCATACATGACTATAGTTTCTTTCGAATAAAAATAAATTGATTAACCATTATTTTATTTGTTGTGCGAATAAAACCCTTTTGATTTATGTAATATTGAGCTAAATCACCACCACTTTTTCTAATTCTTATGTGAGTTCCATCAATTGCCCCAATAACAGTGGGGAAGTTGCGAATTTCTTTAAATTGTTTTGAAACTTTCACTTCATCTTGCACGGTAGCAGGCATTTTGATTTTATCGTTTGCTAGTTTGGCGATAGCTCGAGCCACTTTTGCACAAATTCTGCTGACCGTTGCTTGAGATAGGCCATGAATGTCACCAGCATCGTCCTGCACCTAAAAATCGAATTTTTTTCTACTTAAAATTCGCTCTTATAAATTGCAAAACTTACTTCTCTTCTGCCTCAACTGCGCAAGGCTACCAATACCTGCAATTCTGCCGATGTTCCACATCCTCTTCTGTCCAATGAAATATCATTTTTTATTAAATTTTTTATGTTTTTTATGGTTTGCTTATTAAACCGATATTTCTTTTTGAATTCGATGTCAGGAAGGAAAAACGGATCAGGCCTATCTTAATAAATTCTTTGGCGTATGCAGTTGGATATTTGCGTTAAAAATTCTGTTAAAATAGAAGACAAGTCAAAACCTACTTATTTTTTTAAATAATCACAATACTTACCAATTCGTTCTATAAAACTTAGTGTTTCCATTTTAAATACCAATATAATATTGTAAAATGTATATTTTTATTATTTTGTTTATTTTCTCAAAGTTTGTTGTCTTTGTAATATTATTAATTTAGGTTTAAAGTAGGGTTGAAGGTACTTTAAAATTCTTACTTTTAATATTGAGTTACAAAAGGTATTTTAGAATAATAATTGCTTTTGAATAATACTTTAACGATTTTTACTTAATAAGTCTTGGTAAAACTTTAGTAACTTTTTTTGAATAAGGCTGTTAGTATTTAAACCTGTGTTCGAAAATAAACACTAAATATCGCTCCTTAGTGTTCGGTTCGGTAGATTTGTGGAAAACACATGCGCTAATCGTGTTTGTGTAGTAACTCATTAAAAAAAAACGTTTCCCTGTTTGTCATCTTTCGAACACAAAAATTATACTGTTCTTATCCAACTCAACAAAAAGATGAGAACATTTAATTCCGTTCGGTTTTTTTTAACCACAAACTTTATTGTGTTCGGTTCAGCTCTTAATGTTCGTTCGTTTCTGTTGTGCGTAACACCCTTTTGGCTGGTAAATAAAACCAAACATTTTTTTAAAAATTCACACACGAAACATACGAAAAAAATATACGAAATACGAACGAATACGAAAAAAAAAAACAAAAAGCCAGCAAAATATTTTTAAACAAACAAAACATATATACAATACACACGCAAGCTGCTCGTGCTGCAGTCATTGTTAAAATGTATTGTTTGTTTAGTTCTTATTCAAATTAAAAAAAAAAACATTTAAGACCATTAAAATTAAATGTTTGTCTACAGTATCACTACAATTGTTCTGTTTTTTAACGAAGAACAGTACACTAAATAATGTTTGGCTCTTTCTTGAAAATAGTTGCGAACGGTATTAAGGGTTGTGTTTGTCTACACAATCACTAAAAAATAGATATCGTCCATGGGTGTGTGAACTCCGAATAATGTTTTGTTTATTTTCGAACACTGATATAAACGTTCAAGAAAACACATGAATTTGCATGTATTTTCGCGCCCTTATGATTTACACAATGACAAAAAATTGCAAAAAAGAACAAGAGACGAAAGTTTTTTAATCTGCACAAGTTTTTTCACTTAAGTGAAATCTTAAAATAAGTAAAATCCCAAGTGCGCTTAATAAAGGGTGTTTTCTTAACTGCCTGTGAACTTAAAATGATTAAACAAGACAGAAATATTGTTGCAATTAAATTTTTTTTAATTACAATCTGGTAAATAATTGGATGGCATTTATTTTTTTAATGTGATTTCCGGCATATGTCCGCCGCGGCTACGAGTTACATGGTCTATTCGATCAGTCATATTTTTGACTACTTTTTCCAAAAAATCTCGCCGCATGGCGTAAATGGTGACTTTAATAATGGATTCGAATGTTTCAAGATTGTCCGGCTTGTCGGCATAAGCCAATTACTTAATAAACCCCCTTGGAAAGTAGTCCAGAGGCGCAAGAACAAGTGTGCCAGTGAACAGGACGACGTCTGGAAATAAAGTTATCACCAATTTGATTTTGCAGAAAATCGACTGTGACACGTGCTGTTTAGCAAGTTGCGCCATCTTGTTGGAACCTAACTTTAAAAAATGACTAGCACCATGGCCAAATAAAATTCTCGTAAACTTTTTTTTTTTTTTCAATTAATAAAATCAGTTTTAATTAAAAATTTAATGGTTTTAACATTTATTTGTTTACTGCAAAGAAAAAAATAAAAATTGATTTCAATTAAAACAATTGTGATATTAATTAAAAAATTAATTCAATTTGCACCAGTAAACAAATTCATGGTATCAATTCAACGTTTAATTCACTAGATTAAACGTTTAATTTACTTGATTAAATTTTTAATTAAAACTGATTTTATTTTTGATTAATGCTTTAATTGGTAAACAATTTTGGAGATTTTTTTTAATGTAATTGGTATAAATTTTAACTGTGTTTTTGTCTTGAATTCAGCGTACTAAAATTAGCTTTACTGGTAGCGCGCCCAGCTTGTTAAAAAAAGTATAAAATTCTCTTGCAGTGTAATTAAACAGTTTCAATTACAATTACTTTTAATATATCGCGCCCTTAACGCACAAAAGCTTAAGCGATAAAAAACACAATTTTACAGAAAAGGATTTTTATTCAACATTTTTTATTTTTTCGAATTTATTCTATGAGCTAAATTTCAGTTATGTATTTTATAAAGCTTTTTTGTAATAGTTCTATTCCTTAAATTTTTAGGATTTTTCTTATTTTATTTCAAAAAATTTTTTTTATAAAGGTTGGCGCTTAAGCTAAAATTGCTTTTGCTATGAAATCATAACGGTACCTTATGTGACCATGACATTTTAGGAGATGATGCAAGTGTTGCCAAAAAAGTAATTTATTAAAAAAAAAAAAACGAAAATTGAAAAGTATGTCGCTTAAGCTATTTTTGCGGTAAGGGCTCGATATGTACATTAAGTTGATACTTTAACCCAAAAAATATATCTTTTTTTTATTTGATATTTATGACATGCCCAAGTACCCACAACATTAACAAAATACAGTCAAAATTGCACATGTTGAGCGCGGTAGTTGGTTTAAAAAAATGATCACATTTTAATTACAATTTCATTTTATTTATAACACTGCGGAACAGTAATTTTGCGGTATGGAATTTTATTGCAAATTTTTACTAATTTGAGATCGCTGATTTCAAATCTAATCTCTATTAGCTCTCGAAAAGTATCGAGATGTCACGTTATGGCCAAAATTAATGCACTTTCACTACATATATTGGAATAACTTGAACAGTTGGCCACATTCAGTTAGAAAAAATAAATCCGAAACTCGGCAACAGTATTATCTTTATGCCGTGCTTACATTGTTTTTAAATTAAAAGAAATGGAATGGAAGAAAACAAATTTTTTGTCTGTTAAAAATTCATAAAAAATAAAAATACGACAAAAATTACAGTTTTAGTCTTAAAACATTTATCTTAACAAAAATAGAATGAAATGAGAAAAAATTTTAAGTATGTGTGTTTCATGAACGTTTTTTCTTTTGCCGAGTTTCCGATTTTTTTTAACTGAATATGGTCAACCGTTTTCAAGTTATTCTAATATATGTTGTGAAGGTGCCTTAATTTTGAATATTCTAGTTGAAATGATTTTGAATTTCAATTGTCTTTGTTTGCGATTTTAATTCTAATTTTTGTAATTGCAATTGTTAATTTTTAAACTTCGCACTGCATTCAATTTTAGTAGTAAAGGCAAGCGGTTTAACAACAACCCTAAAATGTTTCTGTGAATATTAAAGATATTTGTTTTTCGAAAAAAACTTGCTTCATACGTTTTTTATAACTTTTAACAAACTGCATGAGCCATTGAAATTTTAAAAATAACAAACTCATTATTTTTTGAAAATCATCACCGTCTTCGTTTTCAATAACAATTATTCGCAATTTGTTATTAAAATTGTTCAATTTAGACATTTTTGAAGAGAAGACACCATATGCATAACTGATGTTTTAAATTAATAATTTAAAAAATATTTCCTCATAATAAAAATTGCCTCTTTGTAGTAATTTCTTTATCGTCAGTGTTTTCAGTCGCTCTAAGCTAAATTAAAAAAAAAAAAATATCTCGTTTTGCGGCAAACGACAAAAAAAATGTATCTTCAAAAAAAAGTTCTTTATAATAAATCACTTTTTAGAAAAAAAAAAAAATTAACAAATGGCATCCCAACTATTTGAATTTGATACGAAAGATAAGGAATATTTTCATCACACATACATTAATATGTATGTGGTTTACTCACATCTTTCTATATTTTCCTTAACATACAGACATATTTACCCTGCTAGCATTTTGATTTGAATTGGATGGAAGGATTCACATATGTTTCACTCCTATCGAGCCCTAAGCGCGAAAATAAAGTAAGCGCCAAAAATCAAATTTTAGAGAAGAGAGTTTTTTTTATTTTATTTCATATAAATTTTGTATAAAATTTGTAGCTTACGATAAAATTGTTCTTGCTATAAAATCGTAACGGTACCTTATGTGACCATGACATTTTAGGAGATGATGCAAGTGTTGTCAACAATGTAATTTATTAAAAAAAAAACGAAAATTTGAATGATGTCGCTTACGTTATTTGGGCTCGATAAGCCCAAAAAGGACTCAGAAACTTGTTCACAAATGATTCTTTGAGTTGGTTCATCGGTAGGGTACCATTTTCTTACAACGAAAATGTAGTTTATGATCGAAAAATTAGCTTATATGCGTATATTTTCCTAACAGCTTCGATAATGATACAAAATGCTTGCTGGGTAATAATGTATAACACCAATACTGTTACTACATTTCATGCCATAAAATAATAATAAATGTCTTAGGATTCTGGATAACCTTGGAATTTTCGAAGTACATATTTGTCTTTCGTATCAGAAATACTGAAGCGTAAAAATAACAGTTTTGCGGCAGAGACCAAAACAATCATATTTTAAAACGCAAAATCCAAACCACTTCTGCTAAAATCATGATTTCTATTGGCTTTTTGCCTTAAAGAAATCGATCGCTGATGATAATCGGTGGTTTCAAGCTCTTTAAAGAGCGGCACTTTATAAGGAAATTCATAAAATAGGTTCGTTAATAATTAAATGAACTAAAGTTCGCGCCAACCCCAAGGTGCGCTTAAAATTTCCTTAGAACTTTCTTGAATTTTTTCTTAACACCACGCGTCAACAGGTTTCTTTATTTTCATGTGGTTTTCTAGGGTGAGAAACGCATTCTTTATCGATTAAATTAATTCATTTAAATTGTTCTGTAATTTCGGTTGATATCGATTGCCGTAGAGTATCCCCTGATGATCCAGCTCTTTACGTTAAAAAAAAAAAAACGGCGATATGCCCGTTGCATTAAAACATTTAAGTTAAATAATGGTTCAATAGTATTACTTTCAAAGTTTCTCTTGGGATTCAAAAAATTAATTAACAAGGTTTCGTTTAAGTGTGCTAAATTCCCATTTCATACTATTGATAAACTGAAATTTATTGTTGATGGGATAAGATATTCCTACACAGAAAAAATTCACCAAAATATTTCACCAATTAAAGCATTAATCAAAAATATAATCAGTTTTAATTAAAAATTTAATCAAGTAAATTAAACGTTTAATCAAGTGAATGAAACGTTTAATTAATACTATTAACTGGTTTAATTGATACTATTAATTTGTTTACTGGTGCAAATTTAATTAATTTTTTAATTAATATCACAAATTTTTTAATTGAAATCAATTTTTATTTTTTTCCGTGTATGCGCATTTCACTGGTTGCTTAGGCCCTTTCCTTTCCTTTTTAAATTTTCCAGAAGTTCTTTACAACAATAATAATAAATTAATGGGTTTAAGGCAATTAAAGTATCTTCGTATATTTAAGGTCACTGTTCGACCTTCTTCCAAAAAACCCTTTTGTCCGCCTGAATTTTTTGGTATATTGTCACGTGAAAACAAATAAACAAGTTTTTTGTTATTACGCTCCCACCCAAGTAGGTGTGGCAAACTTTTTTTGTTTAAATAAGAATTTATTTGATTACGATACTTTTATTATAATTTTTTTTTTTTGTAATTTTAAATAAAATATAGAGAAACTGTAAAATTATCCGAATAACATTCTTATTATTGAAGAAGAAAAAAAAATATTTTCCCGTTCGAGCAAAAATTTTATTTTAATAATTTTCTAGTCTACATCATTTTGACTAAAAATTTTAACATTTATTCTTAAAAAGGTTGACTGAACCCCAAGTGGTTGAAATTAAATCCATAAATTATAACAACATTCCTATGTAAATGGGCCTTAAATTAAAGTTGTGATATTTAAATTTGATTTATATTGTTTGCTTTAAAGTATGTGATTAAACGTTGCTCTCAAACAAACACTACTTATCTTAACAAAACACTATTTGTTTGTGTACTTGTAATTGTAAGAGCGTGGGGCCATTGTAAGGATTTATAAAAAGAATCTGTAAACATTATTTTTACTTTTATTTAAGAGTAAGACATTACTGGTGTTAAGGTTTGGGGTGTTTTCATATTATAAACATAAATGTGTAAATAAGCAACAGGACCCGAAATATTTTCAAAGCGGAATCTAAAAAGTATCTGTTGTTGTGTGTGTTTATAAAAAACAGGCAGCAATTTTTCTCTCGATATTAACACATATACAAACACCAGCACACATAAATATATCTGAATACATAAAAGGTTCTTTTTACACACATATGCATACAAGTATGTAGGTGTATGGAATTTCCTTTCCGTTAGCTTGGGTTGCTTGATTTCCAAAAAAAAAAATCTAAATGAAAACTTTGAGTTTTTTGCTACCAAATATCATTTTAGTGGCTTGTTTTGTGAATAAATATATTTTTTTCCATTTTTGTTTGCTTATTTGTTGTCCTTGAAATAAAAATAACATGGCACTAAAAGGAAAGCCTGGATGTTGAGCTAAAAATACTTTCTAATTTTTTAAACGGTGAGAATAAAATGTTTAGTTATAACTGGGGGTGTAATTTCATGCTTTTATAATGTGTAAATAGAGCAATTCCATATGAAAACGATCAAAATCGGCAAATTTTTGGACGACCCCTCTCCGATTTTAAAATAAATAGTCTCAATCGATTGCCCAGCAAAAAATAATGTACCTACATATTTTTTTTTTTTTATAGTGACTGGTTTAGTGGTGGTGTACACCACTGTCATGTGACAAAATTTAAGAATTCTTCATAAGGGACCTCATTGAAAGTTGTTTTAAAAAAAAACTACTAAAGCGATCGCGACTACTAACGACTACTCATATTAGAAAAAGAGTTTTACTTTTCTGAAATGAAATTTTATTGCGGAATTTCGGTTTTTTTAGTAATTTCAATAAACTAAACCGTTTTTAAGTTACGCGAATATATGTTGAGCAACCTCCTCCATTTTCGAAATAACGGTATATCTCAAAAACCAGAGCCAATCTGAAAAAACCGCGGGCACCACTGGATTCAGCGTCCCCGAATTATGTTAAAACGCCATGTGCCCGGCTTGTCACGAAAAAAAAGTGTCAATTTCATGCACAGTGTAATTTTTAAAATGTATTTTTAACAAGGTGGTCTCTTAAATGCTCTTCTCCTGACCAAACAAGGAGTCGGGGCCCATTTTTTTATTGCTGATTCTTAAAGCAAAAATTATGAGGAATCCAAAAAAAAAAAAAATTAGCCGGAAAATTTAGGAGCTTCTGTGGAAAATCGGAAAATTTAATTTTCATGGGAAAATTTAAAGGTAAAATTCTAAGAAAAATTAGAAAAATTTTATTTTTCAATTAAAGCCTGATTCAATACCTTTCCAACGAGCTATCACTCGTTGCGATCGCTTAAGTAGTTTTTTTTTTAAAACAACTTTCAATGAGGTCCCTTATGAAGAATTCTTCAATTTTGTCACATGACAGTGGTGTACACCACCACTAAACCAGTCACTATAAAAAAAAAAAAAAAAATTTAGGTACATTATTTTTTGCTGGGCAATCGATTGAGACTATTTATTTTAAAATCGGAGAGGGGTCGTCCAAAAGGTGATCGCTTTCATACGGAATTGCTCAATATGCTATTAAATTTTAAATACGTCCTTTAAATTAAATAAATATTAATTTATTATTGAAAAAAAGTATACAAAAATTTTATCAATAAAAAAGAGTTCAATTTACTTTTTCTTTTATTAAAATTTTCCAAAGTAAACTTAATCGTTATTGGATGTACAAAACTACATTAAACTAATATTACACCAATACTAAAATAATTTAAACGAAAAAAGTTTTCCTTTTTTTAAAAAAAAAAGAGTAGCATAAATTAAATGCATTCTAGAGGATAACTTTCTGAAGAACCCGCATTTAGATTTAAGGAAAGAATTTTTAATTTGATAGATAAAACAGATAAAAAGTTGAGGCAATTTCACACACAGAAACATTTTTCCAAAATTGTTTACCAATTAAAGCATTAATCAACAATAAAATCAATTTTAATTAAAAATTCAATCAAGTGTATTAAACGTTTAATCAAATGAATTAAACGTTTAATTGATACTATTAATTTGTTTACTGATGAAAATTTAATACATTTTTTAATTAAATCACAAATTTTCTAATTGAAATCAATTTTTATTTTTAAGTATTTATATAAGGGGTCTTCTAAGACCAAAACATGGTGCAATGTATGTAAAACGGATTTTCGAAATTCCGGGCCTTGAAATTTTGGAATTTTTCGAAAACCCATTTTACATAGATATTGCACGATTTTTTGGTCTGAGAAGACCCCTAGTGGAAATTGAAGCATAAAATATTCGTCGAACATTTCAACCCTCTAAAGTGCCGTTTTAGTATACTTTTGTGTGGAAGTTAACAAAAAGACAAAAATGACCCTTTAAAATTAGTGTTAGAGGGTTAATATATTCTAAAAAAAGAATCGCCATACAGTTGTACTGAAGACATCTGAAATAGTATTTTAGCTCAGAAGTATATTTAGTATATTTTTTTGACTTAAACCAAACGCCTTTTCAAAAAATTCAAAATTTTTAGGAGCTGATATTTAGGTAACACGAGCAAACTTTTCAAAACCCTTTGACAGTTTTGCTCTACTAATAGTTTAGTTTTATTTCGCAATGCAAGTATTGAGGCTGATTTTTTTTTTTGTTGCACAGTGTAAATGTCTGTTTGAAAATGTGGATGACTTTGATTCGGAAGAGATAAAGTGTGGAGCCATAAGGAAACCGCCATCATCTACTTATTAAAATTAAAATTTGTCGATTAGTTGAATTTGAGAATTGGACGTGTCAATTAGCGTCCACAATTTGACACCTCTTGATTATTTCCTGCAGGTCTACGTTAAGTCGCTGTTTTATTCTGATAAGACAGCAACTATTAAAGTTCTTGTAATTACTCGAATATGTTACCGATATGCCCATATTATCGAAATCCTATGGCATATATTGATGTTTCTAATAAAATTTTTTTTCAATTAAATAAAATTTTTTTGCAAGTTTTTACAATTTAAATTTGTATCGGGCTTAAAAAGATGCCCTATTTATGTTCGTTTTCTATATGGCAATAGCTTAATAGCACGGTGGGCTTTGCTACCCCTATTAACATTAAATTGGTAAATATTTTTTTTTTTCTAAATTTCGTGTATGTATAGCGAAGCTTTTCCAGATTATTAGACAACTATATCGTCCCTGGAATTGTTCACGCTCAATTTTTTTATAAATGGCTTAGAAAACCTGCTAATTTTAAAATCCGTGTTTTTTAATGTATGAAATAAAGTAGGGTATTAAATGGTCGGACTAAATTGGCTATACTTTCTTAGTTGTTTAGAAAACAAAATGTTTTATAGGTTTTTGTAGTTAAGGAACTAATTTTAAATAAAATTTTTTGTAAATAAAAATGAAAGCAATAAACTTTTTTAATTCCTAAATGTAGCATTAATGTTGTAATAAAATGTTAACCCAAAAGTATGCTTTCGTTTTTTAAGAAGCATTAATTTTTTGTATACTTAATATAATATTCATTTATATTTTGTTAAATATATAATGAACTATAAACTTTTAGTACAATAGCTAAATAAAACACATTGCATACTTTAAGGCTTTTTTCAAATGCCACAGTATAATTGCTTTATCATAATATTATTTAAAAGTTTGGTTTTACCTTAAAATATTACGCAAAGGTCAAAATGTAACCTTTAAAAAATAAAAATGCCTTTTAAAGCAGCTTTGTTAAAACTTGCAACAATTGTATAATGTTTATATACAATGTAATGTAGAAACGCCTGTAAATAGGCTTTGTATTTTTTGAAAACATCATTTAGCCACACAATTTCTTTTTCTATTTCTATACTATTTAATAGAATTCTAAGTAAATCTTTTGGTAACGCAAATTTTTTTGCTTAATAATAAAGAAAAATATTTCAATTCTATGATAAAGAGATTTGTACTGTAAGCTGAAGATTATTTTTCTTTTCTTTAGGGAATTTATTAGTTAAGATAATATTTTAAACAGAATGTTTATACTATTTTAGGTTCAGTAAAATTTAAAAGAAGTTTGAAAAGATTTTTTTTTTTTAATTTTAAAAATATCTATTTTTAATCACATTTTTTAAGCTTTGTTCACAATCAGAGCAACAATTTCGTTTTTTCTTCTAAAGAGTGGTTAAATTTCAAGGGCCGATGTTGATTTTGAATAAAACACAAACTATTTATGAAATTATTGTAATTTTATTTTATTATGATATATTGGTATTACTCAATTATGTATGGAACAAAATATCGGCCAAATGGGCGCCGCGACCACGGCGGCACACCTCCATCCGATGGTCCAAATTTTCGATGACCCTGAGTCACTCTTTGTGGGTGCATTGGTTTTTCGACAATCACTCTTGGATTATTATTCGCCCAAATGCGGAAATTCTGCTTATCGACAAATCCACTGAGGTGAAAATGTGCCTCATCACTGAAGATGATTTTTTCGAAATTTATCATCCATTTTCATAATAAGTCTGGATAACTTTAACACGTTGTTGGATTGTGTATCTCTCCATGGTTCAAATTGAGTAAGTCTGAAATAGAGAAATGTCAAATAAAATTCGGAAAAAAACTTGGCGTTTAGGTGTGGTTCACCTTCAACATCGGCCCTTACAATTTAACCACCCTTTATCTTATTTCTTTCCAAAGTATTTCATATATTTGCCTTTCATTCTATAAACAAAAATGTAACTAAAGTTTTTTTGAAAAAGTTTAGTCAACTAGAACTTCAGCCACAATTTGTTTGAAATTGTTTCTGACGTTTAAAAAAAATTTTTTTAATTTTGAATAAAAATTTTAACATAATGTTGTAAAAAATAATAATAAATACATAATATTGTTGTGGCTAAAATTTGCAAACGGTTTCTTAATGCAAAATGTGTGTGGAAAATGTTTCTTTGATTGTGAACGTAGCTTAAATCTTGCTTTGGTTATAAATGAAATCAAATAAATTTAATATTTTCTAAAGGTTTTAATTTGCTGTTCCCAAATGACTGGCGATTGATTGTGTAGTAAAATTTATAGGAAAAGCACTCAAGAAACCGAGTGCTTCTTATATAAATTTTACTACAGAATTAATCGCATGTCATTTGGACACAGCACATTAAACTTTGTTAATTTTAATTTTGATTACGACCAATTTCACCAAGTTCAGTTATAATAAACTATCAGTTATAACTGTCAAAAACATATTGTTAACTGGGAGTTAAAGTAATAGTTGGTTTTAACTGAACTTGGTGAAATTGAGCGTAAGTTGTTAATTTTTAGAAAATAAAATTCTTTATCAAAAAAACTTGCAAATTTCTAACTTTTTATTTTCTTTTTTCTATAAGATTTCGTCAACGTTTATCGTTTTGTTTTGAAAAAACGATTTTTTTACATTCTTCTTTATTTGTAATTCATTGAGTACTTTTTTCTATATTTTTAAAATATACTTGAAACTGATTAACTTAAAAAACGTTGCCGAGTTACAGGAGATAAGCTTTAATTTAATTAAAGATGGTTTATTCTTCTCTTCTGTATGCTTTTCTTATTTATATTGCTTCCGATTTATCCAAAAAAATTTTCCAAATTATTTTAATCTTACACAAATGCTTTATATTTAACAAATATTAAATGTGTTGCCTAGTTTTAGGGGTTAAGTGTTTTAAAAATATTCCAATTTTTTTTTGATTAATTAATTTTACGGCAATGAAATTTATTTTCAAAAGTATTGTATTTTTTTTATTAGTGTTGCCTAGTTGTAGGAGATTGAATTTCACATTTTAATCTCAAAAAAGGAATTCTTCTCTTTTCTAAAATTTTTTTTTTTAATAATCTACGAATTTGTCGAATTTTGTTATATGTATATCTTTATGCTCTTTTTTTAAATATGTACATTTTTTTAATTAAGTTCTAGGAGCTAAGCTTTAAATTTCACTCTTTTGATTAACAAAAATTAGTTTGATGTTTATATTTCCTGAAGTAATTCTACTAAAATGAACAATTTTGTAAAATAATCCAATAGTTTGTTTATGAATTTCTATAATTTTAAAAGTGTTGCCTAGTTCTAGGAGTTAAACTTTATATTTTAAGCATTTGTTGTACAAAAATTAATTGGCTGCTTATATTTTCTGTAGGAATTCTACTAAAATCCACAATTTTGTTAAATAATCAAATATTTTTATTGAATTTCTATAATATTTAGAGTATTGCCTTGTTTAAGGAGTAAAACTTTTAATTTCAAGCTTTTTTTGAACAAAAATTCAGCTGCTCTTTGCATTTTGTATAATTTTTCTTCTGAAATTAACAATTTTGTTATATAATGCAATATTTTTATTGAATTTATGTAATTTAAAAACGATTGCCTAGTTAAAGTAGTTAGAATTTTAATTTTTAAGTTTTTGTGTTACAAAATTTGTCATTGCTGTGAATATTTCTTGAAAAAATCTAATAAATGTAATAATTTTATTAAATATTTTAAAACTTTCTTGACATACCGAAAAAGTATTGCCGAGTTTTATGAGTTGAGTTTGTAATGTCAGTCTTTTATTTAACCAATTTTCTAATTCTTATCAATTTTTTTTTAAATTTTCAAAACCTATGATTTAAAAAGTTTTGCGTAGTTTTAGAAATGTTAACATTTAAATATCCGAGTTTTGTCTTACCAAAGTTTCTTCTTTATTTAAAGTGGCTTTGAGTTGTCTATTAAGATTCATTCTTTGAATACAGTTTTTTTTTCATTTTCCAGAAATGTTCTCACATTTTCCTAAAACTCAACGATTGAAAATGTGTTGTCTTGTTGCAGGAATTTATGCTAAAATTTTAAAATTAAGATTTACTTTATTTTTCCCCCTCTTGTTAATATTCATAACAAATTTTACAATGTTCTTTAGTTTTCCTACATTTTTTGGAAATTTTAAAAATATCTAAAAGTATTGCATAGTTGTAGGAGTTAAAGTTAAAATTCCACTACAAATTCTGTACAAATTTTTTTTTCGAAAATTCAATCATTTAAAAAGTGTTGCCTAGCTGTAGGAGTTTAAAAATTTGCTGTGTATAAATTTCACAGCTTTAGCAAAATAAAATTCGATTTATTTTTAAATTTAGTTAGTGAAGTGTTACTAATACTGTTGCTGGTAGCTGTAGCTAAGGAGATTTGTTGGTCGGTTGGTATCGACAAGTGCAGTTGATTGCGATTCAATTGAGAGGCAAAACTAATAAAAGTATGAATCAATGAAGGCGCTCTGTGTGGAATTTTGTATAGTATGGAGCTTTACTGAAACGACTTTTCTGCAGTTATTTTAATGTTTTTTTTTTTTTTTTTTTTTTTTGGGAAATTATAGGTAACTGCTGCAGTTGATGGCTGAAACAAATGAAACGTTGTGTAATCAAATGTTTAAATAACGTGGGCAGACTTTAATGTAAATTGTAATCAGATTCTATTTTTAATGCAGGGTGAGGTTTTGAAACATTTGATGTCAGTGGAAGAAATATAGTAAATTATAAATTAATATAGGCAATTGTGATTTTAAGATACAGCAATGTGAATAATTGTTTTTTAATTTACAAAGAAAACGATAAAGGTTAAAAAGATTTTGTATAAAAACGTGGTGGAGGGTAACTATAAGAATTTTAGGAAATTTTTTATATAATTAATTTTTTGGACACAAAATTTTGGCTATTTTAAGCTTTTGGTTTATACAATAAACCTCTTAATTAATGTAAAATAAAATTTTATGTAATAAATTAGTTATGTCTAAAAATACTATAAAGCCGTTGCAGGAAAATCAGTTGTTTATTGAAATATATTCTGGATTTTGGAAATAAGACTTACTCTTGGAAAGGTCCTTGAAAAATTTATATAAAACAAAGTTAAGATTTGGACCGTGTCCTGTATTAACTTATATATCATGTATTTTATCTTATATATATTTTTTAAAAGGCACCATAATTCCTTTAACTTTCTCTTAAGTGATTAAAGCACTTCTAATTAAAATTATTAAAAACCAAATTTCTGCGACCTAACAGGCAATTAATTATAGCTGCTGTGAGGAATTACTTAAGTCCTCTTTATTCTAATTTGTTTTTTTTTACCTACAAAATTATATTAAAACAATGATACACAAATTAAGTTGTTAAATAAATTTACTGCATAGCTTCAATTTCGCCTATAAGTATGCTAACAAAAATGTTTGCTTTTAGCTAAAGGAAGGAAATTTCTTAATTATCTAGAAATTATTAACAAATATATAAGTATTTTATACTTAAACGTTACATATTATTAGTATTTTAGGCAGGTAAAAGATTCAGATTCCTATTAAAACATATGAAAAATTAAAGCATATTTTTAGGTATTATAGTAAATGTTTAACACAACATACTAAATATATATTTTTTATATTTTTTTCGAAACGTTGATATAATTATTGAAACTTATTTACCATTAATTTATAATATATGTTATTGACATACACACAACTTTATTATATTGAATATACTAAAGCCTATTATTAGACTTAAAATAAATTTCTTTTATTAAGGCTGTCAAGTAAAAATGTTATTAGATACATACATAAAACCATTGTAATATTAATACATTTTATTGTATTTTTTTAAGTCACTTGTGTTAAAATATTATTACAATGAACTCTATTTTTACAAATGAGCCTTTTCGTTATAATTCATTTAAAAACAAACAGGCAAAAAATGCCCATATTCATTTAGCAAACATGTATAAACGTGCCTGGCCTGTTCAAATGTTTTAACGATTACGATTGTTGTGTAAATAGTATAGTAATTTTATGGCTTGCATGAATTTTATGTTTAGTATATAGACATTTGCTGGAAAATAGAGTGTGCCGTTCACATAGAAAATACTTCCTTTATTTGTAATAGAAAAGCTGTTCGAAATATTTGTTTTAAAAATTTTATTGAAATAAAGGCTGGTGAATCACTTTTAATGGTTTAGCTGTGAAAGCGAGCTTAAAATTCCTTAAGAATTTAAGAGATTCTGCTGCTTAACAAGAGATTAATACTTTTTTTTAGATTATCATGTTTTAGAAATTCGACATGACTATCAACTGTTCACTGATGGAAACTTGTGTAGAATGGGGTGTACTTAATATAATTACCTTATAGCAATATTAAACGATAATTCTCTTTTTTACTGAACACCCTATTAATGTATTTTCCTAACTGTATGCTTCACTTATTATTACAAATAATATTAGCGCAAAATAAAAATGAATGGCAAAGCAATTAGTAACAAATACATTTACAAAATGAGAATTGTGCGTGAGTGTGCGACTTGCAGACAGTCGGAAAATAAAAAATAAAATCACATTAAATATTAAACAGCATTAGGTATTTAAAATAACAATTATTAAAAATCATTGGTAAACTTCTAGGCGCTAAGGCAATAAAATTATTAAATCATTTTAAAATAAGTAAAAAAAAATGGCAAATTTTTAAAGATACCGCCATGTTAAGGCAATTGAATCCCAGTGAAATAAATAACGAATTTTTTTAACAATTATGTTTTAAAAGTTTAAATAACAAATTGTTTAAACAATTATGTTTTAAAAGTTTATAAAAATTTTCTCTTTTGTATACTTCATACTTTGAATTCCACTTATCTTTACCAAAATTTGTCTAAAGATCAGAAAAAAACTACGGTCATTTAAAAGCTTTCACTCAACTTTGTTTTCCAGAACATGGCCGATATTAAATTAAATAAATTTTTAAAATGATTTTGATAAAACCAAAAGCATTGTCGGATTTAAGGCTTTAAGCTTTTTTTAGAAAAATACTAAACATTTGCAAACTTTAAATAAACGTTGTGTTCTTTCCACACTAATCTTAAAGCACATGATTGGAAAATTTATTTTCAAATAAAAAAAAATTAATGTTATTACTTTACTACAGCTCCCAGTCAGGTCATTAGGCTTTGTTCTTTTATTTATTTTTTTTAATGTTCCTCTTAACAACCCAATAACTTCAAGAAATTTCTTAATTTATCAAACGACCAATAAGGAAAAAACATTTTTTACTATATTACTAAGAGTCCTTTATTATCCTTATTCTGCCTGCAAAAAAAAAAACAGTTCTTTAGCTTAATTTTGTCATTCTAATAAAATTTTCACTGCCTACTTTAAGGCTACTAATAAAAAAATATTTTAAAGATATCAAATTAAAAAAATTTCTTTTATCTTATTAAAAATGATTTAAGTTGGAAACAAGATAAAAACATATTTGAAAAACATTATGTTCCAAACTTAAGACATAAAGGAACTTTAAGTGATTTCATTTAATAAAAGGAAATAAAAAAACAAGTTGAGTACAAGAAGATGGGACTTTGTAACGTGAACTTTGGTGAGAGCTTAACTATTTTTTTGCGGTTCAGGTTATTGTTAATAAAATATAAATTTTTTTTATCGATTTATTAGTTAACTTAATCAAGTACAGTGCAAAAAATGGTTAAAAGTTTGAGTTTATACTTATTGTTCTTTGAAAGTTTTTTTTTAGAAATTTTACAAAAATGTATTTATGCCCGCTCAAAAAACCGAGTGCTTTTCATATAAATTTTACTACACGTTCAATCACTTGCTTTGTGGAAACTGCACATTAAAACCGATCTGGCATATAACGAATGCAAAACCAAAAGGAAAACAGAAAATTTACGAATAAGCTTAAGCCTGTAACCCTTTCCATTCTCTATTTTTCTCTTTCCTAAAAACTCAATGCTTTATAAATCAAATTTGAGGTGTGTGAACCAGCATTAAATGGCAGGTGTTTAACCTTTAAATTGTTGTATAAGTTATTAAAGACACAAACCATGTGTACAAGATACACCATCGGTTATAAAACCCACATTTTTTAGTCAGTATCAAATAAGCAAAAGTTAAGCCTTTAGCTCTTCACTCAATAATTTTAAAATTAGTTTGAAATCGCTCTTCAAGTTCTGCGTTTTTTCCTCATCATTTTTCAACGTAAAATAAAATCGCCTAAAAGTATGCAATAAACCACTTAAATCTTTATTTATTTTATTTCGGCTCATGAACACCAACGAAAAGTTAAATCAACAAATACAACAACATTTTCTAGTTTTTATTGTTAATATTGCCACAGCTTAAAAAATATTGTTCTTGCTTTTACTGATGCCGTAATAAAAATAATTCCAACTGCTGGCTCTGTAGTTGGATGGCATAACTTTTGCTAAATCGCATTGACCACAAGCTCGACATGGCCACAGGTCATTTCTTTTTTTTTTATATATTTCATTATTGCTAAAGAAAAAAACTCAAACAGAAAAAAAGAAATAAATTTGTTAATATACCAACTCTCAAAATACAAACTGACATATCCCCTACAAAATAATCGTACAAACATAAATATAAATGTTTATTTCAATTCTTTTCAATTTTATTTTATGGGGTAGAAAACAATTTACTCTTGAACATAACTACAACATTTTTGTTCATTAAATCACAAAGCTTTTAGTAATCCCATACACATACTCATGCCTGACATGTCAGTATTTAGGTAATGGCATGCGAATAAATAAGTTACTGTTAGTTGAGTTAGTTGTTGTTTAAAGATGTGGTAAGTGACTTAAAGTACTTGACATTTTTTACAGTGACATTAAGATGAAAGTTGAAAATAAGAGAAGATTAACTAGAAAAATAAATTCAAAGTTAAATTAGATAATGAAAACAATAACTGAAAGAGAACGAAAATAAATTTGAAGACGAAAACCGAAAAACATTGATTTTTTAAGGAGGTTGCCGGCATAAATTGCCTTTTTTTAATTTTCGTAGTTTTCTCTTTTTTTTATTAGTTTATTTTTAATTGACTTAAACTTGTAGAGAGATTTTAGGAGGACAAACAAAAAATAGTTTAAGAGCTCTATCGATTAAATGATACTCACAAACAATAATTCAAATATGAATGCTCTAAGCAAAAAGTAGTCGAACGGGACAAGATCTGTACTTTAAGGCGAATTAGGCAAAACTTTCTAACAACTATTTTCTAAATACATAGTTCTTTTATGTAACCGAGTGGCCAATATTATTACTTGTTATTTAAAATATCAAGCAATATTTATTTTAAATTTCTTAAATAACTTAACAATTCTCTTTCCAAATAACAACTGTTTTAAGCAACACATATTTAAAAACAAAATTACTACCAACTAAATCTCCATTTTATAGTTAAGTTGTTAAGAACAAAAATCATTGCATATTTTGCCTTCTAATACACATTAAAATCTAAAGCATACTTGAAAGCTTTAAGATAATAGAATTTAGCATTTAAATATCGTTTATCATACTTTTAACAGACAATGAAACCAACCTCCTGGTTTTGATAAGATCAGCAACAAAATGCTTCTGGAGCTACCCAGCATAGCAAAGAAAATTGTTCTTTTAATTTTTAATGCTATTTTACGACTTGAATACTACCCTCAAGAATGGAAGGTCTCCTTAGTTACGATGATACCAAAGCCAGGAAAAGATCACACCAAAGTTGAGTCATATAGGCCTATCAGCTTATTATCTAATATATCAAAGCTGTTTGAGAAGCTCTTAGCGTCCAAATTAACCCCAATTTTAAATGACAATGGGTGTATACCTAACCATCAATTCGGTTTCAGACGAGAACATAGCACAATTGAACAAACCCATCGGATAGTAAACGCCATAAGAAAAGCCTTTGAAGAAAGAAAATATTGCTCCGCTCTCTTCATCGATGTCTCTCAAGCTTTTGATAAAGTCTGGCATGTAGGTTTGTTACATAAATTGAAGCTGAACCTACCGGTTAACACACACAAGCTGTTAGAAAGCTACTTGGTCGGTCGAAAATTTATTATTAAAGAAGGTGATTTTTTAAGTTCTCCTCAGACAATTGAAGCTGGAGTCCCTCAGGGAAGTATCCTGGGCCCACTTTTTTATATTATATATACCTCGGACATGCCGACAAACAATTACACCCTAACCTCAACTTTTGCTGATGATACAGCTTTCCTAAGCGTACACGAGAACAGTCGTGAAGCATCTCGATACCTGCAGGATCATATATTTCAACTAGAACTGTGGTTAAAACAATGGAGAATAAAGGTCAATGAGCAAAAATGCGTACATATAACATTTACCTTGCGTCGGGAAACATGCCCCCCTATTAAAATCAATAATCAACTAGTGCCTCAACAATCGCATGTCAAATATCTCGGTATTCATCTAGATCGGCGTTTAACATGGAAATGCCATATAGAAGCAAAATTAACCCAAATGAAACTAAAAGCAATTCAAATTAACTGGCTTATTGGAAGAAATTCTGTTCTTAGTCTCGATTGCAAACTACTACTTTACAACTCTATTTTAAAGCCAATCTGGTGCTACGGTATTCAACTATGGGGCACTGCCTCGGCCTCAAATATCGAAAAAATTCAAAGGCGCCAAAATAAACTTCTTCGAATAATCACAGCTGCCCCTTGGTATGTTAAAAACTCAAATATCCACAAGGATCTCAATGTGCCACTGGTAAGGACTATTATTACGAAGTATGCGGTAAAATATTTAAAAAGGCTAGAGTTGCACCCAAATCCACTTGCTCGAAATATTTTAAATGATAGCGGACACACTCGCTTAAGGAGAAGAGACACTGCAGCACTTACCCATTAAGATGAGCGATAAACACATATATAAATGTGATACAGAACCCGTGATGAAGAAAATTTTTGTCTTGCACTGGCAGGACATAAAATAAAGAATTAGGATAAGATTTGATTAATTATTGTTAGTTCATATTTAATATATGAAGATTCAATAAATAAATAATGAGAAAAAAAAAAAAAAAAAAAAAAAAAAAAATGAAACCAACACTTATAGTTTCTTATAGACACTTTAAAAATGTTTATTAAAAGATTTTTAAAACAATTATGTATAGCATACTTAAGGGTGTGTATAGAAAAAATATTATAAAAGCATTTTTTGTATGTAAAAATAAATGAATTATATTTATATGTATTATTTTATTAAAAAGGAAAAATAACAATAGTTTTTTTTCTTAAACGAAAACCTTTAAATTTTTAAATCTGCTTGTCCTTTAAATATTTCAGATTTTTACGCCGTTTTACATTATATTTTTTTTACGCTTACGGATTTTCGAAATTCCGGGCCTTGAAATTTTTGAACTTTTCGAAAACCCGTTTTACATACATTGCACGATTTTTTGGTCTTAGAAGAGCCCTAGTAAAATTTGAAGCAGAAAATATTCTTAAAACATTTTAACACTCTAAAGTGCCGTTTTAGTATATTTTTATAAGGAAGTTAATAAGGGTTAAAATATTCTAAGAAAAGAATTGCCATACAATTTTACTGAAGACATCTGAAATAGTCTTTTAGCTCAGAAGTACATTTAGTTTATTTTTTTGACTTGTACCAAGCGCCTTTTTAAGAAATTAAAAAATTTCAATGCCCGAAATTTCGAAAATTCGTTATAAATATATCACACGAACTTTTGGTCTTAGAAGACCCCTAGTGAAATTTGATGCAAAAAATATGTGTAGAACATTTTAACCCTTTAAAGTGCCGTTTTAGTATACTTTTATGTAAAAGTTGGGGAAAAGGACAAAAATTACCCCTTAAACTGAGAGTTAATAAATTCTAAGAAAAGAATCGCCATATGATTCTACTGAAGTTCTGAAATTATTTTTTAGCTCAGGAGTACATTTAGTATATTTTTTTTGACTTATATCAAACGTATTTTCGAAAAATTCAAAAATTTTAGGGCCCTATTTCGGGAACCCGAGCTAACTTTTGTAAACCCTTTGGCAGATTTTCTCTACTAGTAGTCTACTTTTATTTCGCGTTGCAAGTGTTGAGGCTGGCGGCGATAACCCGAATTTTGTTGCACTGTGTTATAATACAAGTCTTAAGTATTTTTTCGGAAATGCTTCCCTGATCTAATTATTGTTTGGAAATTTTTAAAAAAACAATAAAAATTTAACATGTCACGGTTATATTTTCCTCAAAATACTTAAATTTTAGTGTGAAATTACCATTAGCGAAAAAACTTTCAAAGAAAAAAATTTTTAATTCATTTTGAATTTGAACCATCCGTTTAGAATCTGCAGATTTTTTGCCTTGTTATCTTCATACTCCAAAGTGCAATGGAAATCTTCTTAGGCCATAAGTTTTTTGATGCCTTTAAATTGGTCCGCCCATTTAAATTGGTCCGAAGTTGACTCAAGTAGGCACAAATCTTCTCAAAACTTTAATATAAAAACACAAATTGAAAGTACTTAAAAATTGAAACATATTTGCGTTTATCGCTTTTTTTTACTGAGCTCCAAAATATTTAGGACAAGCAACATCTAAAAGGTAGGTCCATATTCCAAATTCTTTAAGCACACTTTTGTTTAAAAACCTTTAGTATTCAAACCATTATTTCCAGGAATTACTTTTTATCAATTGTAAGCCGCGAAACAAAAGGGTCTTCAAAAATGTACTTCCGATCTGAGACAGTTGATAGAGGTCATATTGTTAAGCCGCTATTTATTCATTCTGATTTGCCAAATCACTATTGAAGGATATACAGATCAACAACATGTGTACACTCATATTATTAAAATTTTAAACTGACCGTAATTTTTATCGACAAATCGTCTTACGCAAAGAGGCCCATTTTTTGAATAAATGATTACGTTAACAAAAAAAGAAAATTCGAATTTGGGACGATTCCAATCCACATGAGATTTAAGAGCATACAAGGAATCCCGAAAAAGTCACTATTTTCAGTGGATTTTCGTCCATTTTTCATTGAGAACAGCGTTAGCCAGACCATCACCACCAACAGCGAATACTGTAGGTTGATCAGCGTTATCTTCTCTAGCGGCCCTATGCTACCAGGAGGACTAAAAGGAACATATATATCTTCTGTAGACGATGTGGATATCAACGACATGCAGTTTAATAGGACGGCAATATCAGCCACACAGCTTATGGCGCTTTTGTCATTCTGCACAAGCGATTTGAGGATGTAGTCATCTTACATAGAGTCGATGTAAACCAGCCAACGAAATCGTGCGATTTGACTCTATTCGACTTTTTCTTGCTGAGTTTCCATAAGTGTCAGGTCTATTCGAATAAACCACAAATCTCAGCTGCCCTCAAGGCCAATATAACCCATGTCATCGGTCAAATTCAGCCTGATTTATGCCCCAGAGTCATAAAAATATCGCATTTCGAAGCCATGGCCAAAATTAGTACGATGTTATCATCCATACATAATGGCATTGATCGGCCTTTTAAACGAATTTCAAATTTCGATGACATCTCAGATTAACTATATTTTATATTTGAATTTAAAGAAGGAAACTCCTACAAAAAAAACCCCTTTATCCCGAGGGATCCCAAAGCAGATTTAAAACAAACCTGCTTCATGTTAATGAAAATTTATCCACAAATTGATTATCTGCAAAAATAAAAAAATTGGTGCAATTTGATTATACCGCTCGAATTAAAATCACTTTCTAGGTCGATCTAAATGTTTGTCCGTCCGGCTGGCTATCTATATAAACCTTGGGAGCAAAGTCAAGCTCGCAAATTTGGAGATAATGAAATTTACTACACAGGTTCTAATTTTCACAAGGACCAACCCTATTTTACATAGCACCCAAATTTCTAAGTTGGTTTTAAATCCCGAATTCGTACTTTAAATAATCCGAAAGTGAGATTTTGACTCTAACCTAAACACTTACACCCAGAACCAGAGACAGAGAGGGAGAATATTAATATTTGTTTATCCATATCACATATAAAGGGTGGTTAAATTTCAAGGGCCGATGTTGATTTTGAATAAAACACAAACTATTTAGGAAATTATTGTAATTTTATTTTATTATGATATATTGGTATTACTCAATTATGTATGGAACAAAATATCGGCCAAATGGGCGCCGCGACCACGGCGGCACACCTCCATCCGATGGTCCAAATTTTCGATGACCCTGAGTCACTCTTTGTGGGTGCATTGGTTTTTCGACAATCACTCTTGGATTATTATTCGCCCAAATGCGGAAATTCTGCTTATCGACAAATCCACTGAGGTGAAAATGTGCCTCATCACTGAAGATGATTTTCTTCGAAATTTATCATCCATTTTCATAATAAGTCTGGATAACTTTAACACGTTGTTGGATTGTGTATCTCTCCATGGTTCAAATTGAGTAAGTCTGAAATAGAGAAATGTCAAATAAAATTCGGAAAAAAACTTGGCGTTTAGGTGTGGTTCACATTCAACATCGGCCCTTACAATTTAACCACCCTTTATAAGACATTTTACTTTTAAACATTCTTCTTGTAGTGCTGTTGTTGTTTCGACACAAAAGAAGCAAATCGTTTCTTACCCAATTTTGTAGTTTTGTTGTTGTTTCTACAACAAACTTTAACAAAGACACGCGTATGAAAGTTATCTCATTTTGGATTGTCTTAAGTTCGTCTTGGTGTTTTTCGCACTAAAAGTAAGTGGAAATAACTCAAATCTAGTACATACGAGTTTTTTCTTTCTTTGAAGATCTCATTTAAGCCCCCATCCTAAAATCTCTTAAGGACAAGCAAATCTCATATAGATGAAGATATCTAAATAATATTCGGCAAAAATAACTTTTACATAAATTTCAAACTCCTAACATAATTTTTTCTGACGAATCCATTTTTGGCAATGGGTAGCGAATGTGGTATATTCTCGAAAATTTATTTTAAAATACTGTGATGTAGGGCATAACCGACTATACTTTCTTACTTATTTCTTTTTATATTAAAGGCGTGGTTAAAGGTGATTTTCTTAATAATTTTTTTAAGTGTATTAAAAGTGCAAAAAGTATTTTAAGTTTAACTTTTTCTACGTTAAATTAAATTCGTTTCCTTTGTAGAAGTCTTGTATTACCTGACACGTTTTTTAATACAATTTTAATTTGTCCTTTTGGGATTTTTATTTCATATCAGTTTACATGGTAAAATAAATTTTAGGCCAAAAAAAATCTTTGCATATTTTAAATAATTTTTCCTGTTCTATCCTTATTTACATTTGAAAATACTTTTTTTTTTAATATTGAAAGGGGTTCCTAAAAATATATGGGTATTTCCACAGGAATGTCTAGTTTTTGCCATGTTACGCCACCTAGCATTTTAAATTGTTTCTTAAAGCATAATTTATTTACTATTTAATTTTTTTGTATTTTGGTTTGAAGAGCAATTTTGTGAAAGAGAGAAAAAAAATTTAACATTTTGGGCCTGAATTACAAGATTAATTAATTGGTGGCGTAACGTGACATTTTTGCGGAAGCGCCCATATATTTAAATAATAATATTCGTACATCCTAGAAGTATTCTAGAAGTTTTTAATGAAATTCCTTATATTTGATTTCTCCGGACATAAGTGCCATAGAATTCGATTTTAAAAAATAAATCTCTTTATATATGGGTTTATATAAAGAGATTTATTTTTAAAAAAATGTTAAATATATTTAAGTTTTTAAGGATATTATAATTTATCATAAAATAATGGGAAAAAAACTTTAAATACATTTACAAAGTATCCCTATTTAAAGAATTAAAAATAGTTAGAGATAATTTACAAGCCCCATAACTTAGGGTTACAATATTTTTTTTAAAGTCTTTTATTTATTTTATTAAGTCTATTAAGTATTGCTAAGGGACCACTAAAAAACAATTTAAATATTCTGTTACTTATTTCTCTTAGAATTAAATGTAATTATGAAATGCTTACTTTTTATTGAAGGCCTTAAAAATGCACATTGTTCTTACAATTTAAATAAATAAGCCCCAAAGTAGTCTGTGGGTTTTGTTAAATAAATATTTAATTTGCATTTAAAAAGTATTATGTTTATTTTAAATTGTTCTAAAAAAACATTGTTCTTTTCTCCTTTGAAAAAATTTAGGTAACCTAATGGTACCCTTCAATGTTTTAAAACCTAACAAGTTTGCTTTAATAAGCTCCTAAAATTATACCTCTAAAAAATTTTTGTTTGTAATTGTTTTAATAAAAAATTGTATAAATATTATTATTATTAAATTCACATTACTACCCTAACGCTCCTTGAAAATTCTTGACATTTTACTTATAACCATGATTTACTGGAAAGTGCTTGTGACACCTTAATGTAGGCTATAAATTTAAAATTGTTTTGATAACATATGGCAGACTTTTATCAAGTTGTTAGAATAATTATTAAGTTAGTACATAATGAGAGTTTTAATAAAAAAAAGTTCATTCTTTTGAAAAGAAAAGTTTTAAAAATGACTTTAAAGAGCTTTTCTCTTTATTTAATTAAGTTGTTGAGACAATTAAAATTTTTTTAAAAAAAGTTTTTTTTTTAAATATTTTTATTTTATTTCCTTTATATGATATGAATAGTTATAGGATGGCTCATAAAACATATAATACATTGGATAGATTATTCAGTAAAATGAAAGATAAGACAGAAAAATTAGATAAATCTAATATTATTTACAAGATACCTTGTAAGGGTAAGGATAATGAAGTATGTAGTAAAGTATATATAGGTACCACAAAAAACAAATTAAGAACTAGATTAGCAGGACATAGATCTGATCAAAAATACAAAAATACATCTTCTCAAAAAACTGCTTTGTCATTGCATTGTGCCAATTTCAATCATACACCAGATTTTGAAAATACAACAGTTTTAAATACAGAAACAAACTACAAACGACGCTTCATGTTAGAAATGTTGCAAATTATAAAAATACCAATGGAACAAAGAATTAATTTTAAGACAGATACGGACAATGTAGCTCAAAATTACAGACATTTAATTTATAAGAATAAGATAGGAAATAAAATAAGTTTACAAAAATGTAATAGAATAATTTTTGTTTCCTATGTAAAATTTTTATTAATTTTCATAATTGACAATTTTGTTTTTTCATTAAATTTTGTTTATAAAAATTTGTTTGAAATATAAAAAAACCAAAAAATCCCTGAAGAAGCTATCCATTGAGATAGCGAAATATTGGATAAATTTTAAATAAATATTCTTTATATAAAACGGACCTTGAGCTTGAGAAATTATATAAAGGAAATAATATTAAGAAGGTCGAAGAAATTAAGCTAATAATTTATTTTCGTTTTATTAAGACTAAGTTTTAGTTTATTAGTTTATTGGTAAAAGTTTTAAAAAGTCACCCTTAAGTCGACTCTGTTTAAATATGACATAAAAAATTATTTAACTTTAAATTGTTAATAAAAAAAAATATTTTAAGTAATTTTTCTCTAAAAAAAATCTATTAAAACCCTAACTTAATCACTTTTGTTTTAAAAGATTACCCTCCTTATTTTCTGAAACATTTCATGTGACTTAAAAAAATATAAAAATACCAAATTTCTAATATTAAAGAATTTTATTTGGAAAATTCTCAACGCATGGCAAAGGGATTTACAAAATAGTCGCCTGAATGTTCATAATATAAAATTAATTAATTGTTCTTATAAAACAATTTAAACAAATACCCAAGTCATCTTTTTGCCTTAACAGTACTACACTACTTCTTCTTGTTTCTTTTAAGCCTTAATGTACTTAATGTACTTTAATAACCTAATTAACATTTTTACACTTTCAAATTTGTTTAAATACTTTATCTTAATCCTTTGAAAACAATTTATTTGTGAACTAAAAAAATTCTTTGCAACACTAATCAAAGTTTACAATTAAGATGTTTTGCTTAAATACCTTAAAACTGTGCTTCGAATGTTGTAAACTGGCTTATTAAAGTGTCTGCTAAATAAGCTTTTAATTAGTTACACGAAATATACGAAATTGTTTTACGAATAATAACTTACACACAGAAACCCACGAAAATAATTAGGTATGATTGATGACCTTTGACAAACGTGCTAAAAGAGAACAGAAATTTTATACGTAAAGTTTGTGTAGTCTAGAAATAGGCTACAAATTAAATAAGAACATGTGTTAATAATTAACACAATATATGGTAAAATTATGAAGTTTTCTATTAATTATAAACTTACTAAAGCGAGTAAATTAATTGTTTTTTGACAATTAAGAAATTAAGGTATAATTTTAGGGGTTTAGATATTTATTTAAATAGGGAATTGTGTGAGTGTGATAGTTACAGTGATTTTTTTAAGCCACTAATAATATATATTGTAATACAGAAATTTTGTTTTTGATAACTTTGTAAAACACAAACAATCCACCTGTGATGAAAGGCATTATAAATTGGGATATTGAGAAATAAGAAACTAAAGTATAGTTTAAGGTGCTAAGAAAATAGTTTAAATAGGAAAATTGTTTAATTGTGAAAAAAGCAGTAGTTTAATAAACTGACAATAGATTTTTGTTTTGTGTAGGAATTACCTTTAATAAGAAAAACTATTTTAGTTTTTCAATACAATTAGCAAATTCAAGAAAAACTTTTAAAATTAAAAAAAAAAATTGTTTTGGATATTTTAGGTTTGAATTAACTTCATTTCTCCCTTTCAAGTTTGTCATTCCGTTTGTTATATCAAAAATATTGGTCAAAGATCCTGTAAAGTATATATATTCTGATGCCTCTTATAACTTATGGCTTGGAAGTCTATTCAGGGACTTCGTTGGGAAATGTTTCTAGGGTAGAAAAATGTTTTAATAGAATAATACGATATGTCTACCGCTTGGGAATCCATGAACATGTTTCTAAGTATGCTTATGACTTTTTGGGTTGTAATATTAAGAATTTTATTAACACTAGGTTACTTTATCAGTTTTACAAAACATTGAAATATACTTCTCCACAATATCTTGTTGATAGATTTATTTTTGCATATTCCTCAAGAACGCATTCATTAATCTGTCCGAGGTATAGAACTGTCTTTATGCAAAGGTCCTATGTTGTACGGGTTGCAAAACTATGGAATTCAATAATTTGTTATGACAGCAGAAATTTTTCGCTTTCAAATGCCCAATTTAAAAGATAAATTTCATCCTTTGTTGACAACTATTAGCTTTTATCATTTAAATTTTAGTAACACTGTTTTGGAACCGCTTTAAACAAAATATGAGACATGAAATTTTACCAAAAATTCATATTCGTGATAGGGAAGGGTGGGTATAACTGATTATAAATTTGTACATGAATATAAAAACTATTTAATTATAATACACTTTATAATAATAAAATATATTTATACATATGCATATACATAGCAATTACTGTCAGCATATTTATCTGTAATCAATTGGCCTTAAGTGGCTTCAAGATTATTAAATAAATATATTCTAAGTCCTTACGAGTATCAAAATTGATTGAACAATGTCCGTCTGTTCGTCTGACCGTCTGTCTGTAAAACGGGTTTTTTGAAGACCCCAACAATGATGGGCACTAGGCTGTTATATTTTTCTGCCATATAAACACCGTTAAAATATTTAGCCAGATCTGTCCCCAACCACGATAGCCTCTGTTGAAGTTGTTATTTGATTTTTTGCTTTTTTTTCAATTCCCCCAAAAGTTCTAAAGGATGAGATCGAAAAAGCCTCAAGACACGTTTTTTCCAAGTATTATTTGGAATTCTTTTATCAAGTTACCTTTAAAGATTATGGCAGTTATTATGTTTAATGTCAATTATGTTCATTTGAGTCAAATAAGCGACCAGCAAGAAGTTGGAACAAAAATGATTAAATATTTTCAACAGAACACAAGTTGGGCCTACAAAAAGTTGGGCAACAATAAATGATCTGCCGTCAAACCGTTTCTTTGCTTTTCATTACTTCGGTTAAGGGTACAGAGGATTCGACACAGTCCAATACAAACACCACTTTTACTTGTTAAGTATGTATACGACCATTTTGAATTAATTTATCAGTACTCCTTATCAGAGAGATGCCTTTAACAAAGGTCAAATGAAATCAGAAAGTAATTTTAACAGATTGGACAGACCAATATTTTATTTCTAAAATCTTTGCCAATATGGAAAAGTAACTTCAGTTGAATATTGTAGTTTGCAGATGTCCTCAGTTTTGTTGAAGATTTATTCGAAAAGTTCTTTGCTTTAAGGCTGTATATTTGTCGTATTAAAAATAACTTGAATAGAGGCTAAAAGTAAATATTCAAAAAAAAAAAAAAAAAATTATTTTGAAGATCTTACACCACATAAAACTGTAACAACTCAATTTTGTCTTATGTCGGCTTAAGTTACTCTTCCGTATGGCTGCAGATATATTTCCAGCTCATGCTTAATTACTTTGGGTGGTATAGACATTCGTGGAGATTTGTTTCTAATCCTTTATTCGTTTTAACATCCAGATAAAAGAATATCATATTCAATTAAATTAAATTTAAATACAAATTCATTATCACTACAAAGATCTTAAGCATTTTCCTTGTAGCGCCCTTTTCATCAAAATACCTAAAAATTTACATGCTTCAATAAATTTTAATTTTTTTTTTTATAAAACAAAAGTACATATTTTTAGGCGAAAATTCTGTTTTATCTTTTAAAACAGACGGGATTAAAAACGGCTTTCCATTTGTTTTTATCTACGCTCACACACACACTCACACATACATACTTCCTTTAAATATGCAACATTTCATTTAACAATGTTTGAGTGATAAAAGCTTTTAAAAGAGAATAAAATTTTTAGCATTTATGTAGATTTTTACTAAAGCATATTTTTTAGCAAAATAACTACTGCATTTTATTGGAAAATATTTTATGAACTGAAAACTTTTTCATTTAAGCAAATATAGTTAAATATTTTATATAAAAATTTGTAATTTAAATTTTATTGATACAAACAAAAAAATTGCTATAAAAAGTATTTTTTCTTTGGCTTAAAATGTTTTCTTAATAGTTTTCTCTTAATAATAATATAAAAAAACGCCTTAAGTTATGCTTTGGTTTATGTGTGTCTCTAAATGTTATAGTGTGTTTGGTGTTCCGGAATTTTTATAAGTTGTTTTAGTTTGGTTTAGAAAATAGAATGAAATATTAAAAGAAAATAAACAAAGCGTTTAAAATACTTTAAGACGTTTGCAGAATTAATTTTAGAAATAACAAGAAATGCTAGGAACACAACTGGGACAAACGACGAATTTCGCTCTACACGAGGAATTTTTTAGTAAAAATTCGCTGAGTAAATTCGTCGTATGAAACACAATAACGCACATTTTTACTAAATGGAAAAGTTCTTTGCTGTTTGTGAAAAGAGAGAGAAATAGTGTGACCATATAAAAAAAAAATTACTTAAAAAACACAAACATTAACGAAACCACAATTAAAAACTATTCCTATAGTTAACTTCTTTGTATATTTATTTTAAATGCGATAAAATAATAAAAAACAATTATAAAAGTAAAAAAGTAACTTAATATACTAAAATACTTGAAAACTAAAATCAAACATGGTCACCTGGTACTGATTTGTCCGTCGTTCGCCGGCGTATGAAATATAAATAAATCTATTGCAAAGTCGCCGCGTATGACGAATTTCGGCCGACGCCATGATTGTGTGTATTTTCATATACACAAATATGTTTTATTTTTGGCGACGAATATTCGCGGCCAAAAATTCGTCGTTCGTCCCAGTTGTGTTCTTAGCAAAAGAGTGGTATATAAGGCTGTGCCGAATCGTAAATACCCTTGACCTAACGTAATGCAGAACCTTAGACCACTCCTTTACCTATAGCAAACAGAATAAAATAACTTGAGTAAATTTTTTCGTTCACAACACACTTCTCTCTTTAGGGGACAAAGCATTTAAGTAAAAAAAGCAAGAACAGGGGATTCTATGACAAAAAAAAGAGGCAGTTGCGGGTTTTTGCTCATGTCTCAGTATTTAATGGACCGATTTATATAGTAAAATTAAACGGAGCGTATGTGACAGAAATAAACAGCAACATAGATCCCATAAATTCTGGGGCCTTCTGACAACCCATTTTAACAGACAGAAGAACATCGTTAAATCAAAATCGGTGCTCATAAGGACCCAGCGTACTTTAGTGCCGATTCACACACGTCAAGTTTGACTCGTCACGTCTTGAGTTTTTAGAAAAGAGGGGAAAAGAAACGGCATTCTCTTTTCCCTTCTCTTTGTAGTTTTTATTTTGTTTTTGTAAAGTGGTTTTTATAAGAAGCGATACAAAAAAGATCAAATAAAAATAGAGAAAACAATGTTGTATACTTCTAACTAATAAAAACGTAAAGTTATGCAAAACTGTCGAAATTTTCGTGTGAAATAATCAATGTTGCTCATAATTTTTCGCAAGTTCGAACAGAATACTAGGCTTTAAGCAGAATTTCAAGAATTTTTAATTAACTGTGGCGAGAGGTATAATAATCTTATAAAAATTTTAATTTTTTTTTTTTTATATGATTTCATGCAAAAATATAAATTCTCTAATAGACAGTTTTAAAATTTTCGAAAATAACTAAAAATTGCTAAATTTTCTTAGCAACTTTTTTTTAACAAAAAATCATTAAAATATTAAATTAAATCTACTTTTTTAAATAAAAAATCAAATAAAGACTTTGATTATTGTCAATTGCGTTTAAAAAACTGCCATTTCTTCCCCTTCTTCATTTTACATTGGCCAAAAAAACTGTTGTTTTTAATTCTAATTCAATTAATGTAAGCAGTCGCTGTCAAACCAACTCAAAAAAGCGAAAAGTTGTACACAAATTTTAATTGTTTGTTTGACAGTTTTTGATTTCGACTGCATTTTTTTAAAACCTGTTTGTCAATACCCTAAAAACTTGTACTGTCCAGCACTTCCATACTAAAATTATAAATTGCGTTTGGAGGCTGTCCTGAATAGAGTTTTTTTGCCCGGACTTTTTCGTTTCCCGGGAAAGCGGGAAATATTTTTAAATTTCCCGGGATCCCGCTCCATATAAATAATACAAAGTAAATTTTGTTATTAATTAATGAAAAAAACTTTTATAAAAAAACGTAAGGGAACTTACGCCTTTATTCCCTATTATTATGCTTTCATTCAGTATTATTATGCTCTGGATACAAGATAAAAAGATAACATAAACATTACAATTAAATTCATAAAACAATAATAAAAACCAAATAATAATTAAGGTACTCAAGATATGAGATCAAATAGTTAATTAATAAAATAGATAAAATATTTTAAAGATATATATAAAATTTTTTAACGGCGCTTAGGAAATAACTTTCTGACACACTCAAAGCGCTAAGTAAGTCGTCAAAAAGTATATTCCTGATTTCATTTTCATTATTATCATATTTCTGAAAAATTTCGTTCATTTTTAACCAAGGTTGGACAAATAGTTAAAAGTTAATTAAGTTAAAAGCAGGTTAGCATATAAAGCTCATACTTCTATAAGACTTAAAATCACATAGATAAATTTGGTTAAAACTTGTGTTTAATATATTCTTTCATTAATAAAAAATATTTACAAAATTTTATTTTTGTATTTTAATTCTTTTAAATTTTTGTAGATATTAAAAAACTTACCTTATAAAACTGCTTAAATATTCTTTAAACTTTTATTTAATATTACTTTATTATTCAATATTTCTTAACATTCTTTTTAATTTATTTAATTTTTTCACATTTTTAATTAAAAAACAGGCCATATTTCGTGGAAATTTTCCATCTTTAATTATTTACTTCTTTTTAATTTACCAACAAAACCATAACAAACCCTCTTCCCTTTCCTTTCAATTACTAACCTTTTAGCTAAGACACTTCTTGTTCTTATTCTTTTTGACTTTGCTTTTATTTTCTTAAATACAACACAAAAAAATTCACCCCAACAAAAAGAAAAAAAAAACAACACCACACAACTCACTCGATGCTGCCAACAAGCGCGGTGATTTTGACAACTTAAAACCAGCAGAGACTGCGCTGTCGTTAGCTCTGCTTGTTATGAAAAAAAATTCTATTACCGTTTTTACTAAATTGCGTTCAACTTTTTGCTTAGATTTTTTAATAATATAATAGAATGGAGTTTTAATTTGATTTATTTATAAAAATTACAAATGTTTTAACACTTTTAAATCGGTTTTTAATTGATTTAAAGGAGAATTTTTTAAATACTTCCACGCACTTTGCAAATTTTTAGAAACTAAAAAGAAGAGGAAAGGGAAATTAAGAAAACGGGAATTAAAAAAAAATACCTGTTGGTTAAATTTGAGTGCCAGAATGAAAGAAACAGATAGTGCCAGCAAAGGAAGAATAAGTGCTTTTATAACAATAAGAAAAAATGGTTAGGGAAATTTTTAGGTTTTGTTTTAGATGAAAGAAGGGAAGTAGAAAAAGTTCAATTTGGTTTTATTTTTAATGACAGCTTAGATCGATGGTTAAATGCTAATGACACAGGACTGCAAAATTTGGAAAAGTCGAAACCCTGGGACTAGAGTATACTTTCTTGTCTTAAAAAAAACACAAAAATTAATGACCTGTTCCTCGATATCAAATAATTTTTATTTTAAATGTAATTTAAGCAAACGAAGTCTTCGTTCGAAATCGACGAACAAGGCCCTAAGTCAAAACTATAAGAAAAATTACATAAAATATACATATAACAATTACAAAAAAAATATCGAAAATACCATGAATAAATATATCGAAAACACGGATTTTTTAAACTTTAGGTTAAGTTATCTCGGAGAAGGAACAAGAAATTACAAATGTTAAACCTTTATTTTAAAGCGCATTAGTAGGACGTTTAGACAAGAGGTGAGCGATATTTTTGTACCTGTGATTTAATTACTGTTTCTAAAAAGAATTAAAGCGGTTTACAACTGTATTTTTTGTGGCGAAAGAGTAGAGAAAATGATTTAAAATTTTTTCTGTTTATCGTTTTCTGGAAAATAAGTTTAAAAGTTAAAAAATATTCGATTCGATTCAAAACTTTTAATAACATAATTTTTTTTTTTTTAATAACTTTAAAAAAGTCATTTTGACAATTTTGGGGTCCAAAAATGGCCCATTGACGATTAGACGGTTTATACCCTTAATTATACGAATTTTCAAATGACAAACCTTGTACTAATTTACAAAGGTATTACTATAGAGCACATATTTTTGAATAATTGTTTAGATACTTTCTATTATTTAGTTGACAGTAATTGTTCCGCGTATACAGCTCATAATAGAAATAGAAATATAATTGTTTACGCTTGGAATTCTGGTAAAAGATCTATTTTTCATTTTAAGCACTTAAACAGAGTGCCTGATGAGTAGGGATGCGATTTCCATGCAAATGCATGTTTTTTGTCGATAGTCTAAAAACGTGCCGAAAGAAATTGTCTTTTCAAATCATTAAATTTTGCGTTAAAATGGCATAGATTTGTTTTTGCATATTTTGGTGAAAATGCATATTTAGGTTTTAAATGCATATTTTTGCACATACTGAATTTTTTCTGTTATTTTTTCTTTAATTTCTTTATAAAAAAAATTCCTAGATAAATTTTTAAATACACAAAAAAACCTAAAATTTTTTTTTTTAAATCAAAAATTTAATGCAATTTTTAATGAAATGTATCCCTTGATTCCGGAGTAGCAAAATGGAGCTTCTTGATACCGATGATTATGCAATTAAAAGAGTGGGGAATGTAAGATGAGATAAACCCACTGTTTATTGTTGATGTGTTTTGTTTAAACTTTGATATTATTACAAGTAGAACTGTTGCTATAAGTCTTATACGCTTAACAGTTTTATTTGGTTTAATGTCTTTAGTTTTTCTAAAATCTTTATGGTTGAAGTTTCCTGATGATCTGGCCTAAGCAACCAGTGAAATGCGCATAGGAATAGCTTATCCCATCAACAATAAATTTCAAGTGTTTTTATCAATAATAAAAACTGGGAATTAAGCACGAATAACAAAATCTTTTGAAAGAGTAAACGAAATATTAAATTAAATAACATCAGAAGTCAATTAGCATTTACATTTTCCAATTAGGGATTTAGTTAACTTAATACTCAAGTCAAATAAATCGATATTACAGAAAGTAAAATTAACAATGTGGAAGAAAGAATAACCCGACAAATTAAAAATAAATCGAAAACATTTTGCAAAAAAATTAAGGAATTAAAAAAATAAATTTCAAATACAATCCTCAAAAGCTTTTATACTTTAATAGGCTTATTCCTTCAATATTTTCCAGGAATATTTTCTATGCACTATCAGAATTTTTCGTTTGAATAGAAAATATTCCTAGAAAATATTGAAGGAATAAGCCTATTAAAGTATAAAAGCTTTTGAGGATTGTTATTTGACTTAGAATACACATTCGAATAATATGAAAATTTAAATATATTTAAAATATTTTTGATCTGATATGGAATCAAAGTGTGATCTGAAATAATTTTTTTTTAGTATGCATTGGCATTCTTTAAGTACAGGACAAAGTGTTACATTTGATAAAACAGTACTTATTTCTTTACACAAACAATAATTTTGATTAGTTTTTTTAGGTTTCTTTAAGCTATTTAAATAACAATAGACTGAATTTTTTATATTTTTCTTATTGAAAAAGCGATGTTTTATGGAAATTTTTTATGTTTTTAATGCATATTTTTTATTTTTTCTGTGCATATTTTAAGCGCTATTTGTTGTTATGCAAAAAAATCATTGCAAATTAGATTGTTTCTTGAAAAAAACGCTTAAACGCTTAGACTGAATACTGAACTTCACATAGATAAATTTCGTCAAAAATTTTGTTCAATATTTTTTTTAATAATAAAAAAACATCTTACAAAATTTTATATTTGCACTTTAATTCTCTTAAATTTTTCTAGATATTGAAAAACTTACCTTATAAAAATCAATAACTTTCCTTTAAACTGCTTAAAAACTCTTACAACTTTTATTTAATCTTATTTTATTTTTCTATATTTTTTCATTTCATTTTCACTTTCTTTTAATTTTATTTGATTTTTGCAAATTTTTAATAAAAACAGGCCATATTTTGTGGAAATTTTCCTTCTTAAATTACATATTAACTTTTCTTTAATTTACCAACAAAAAAAATCAATAAAAATTCTATCTTTAATTAAATATTTACTTTTTTTTAATTTACCAACAAAAAAAACCAAAACAAGCCCTCTTCTATTTCATTTACTTTGCTACTAGCAAAGACACTTCTTCTTCTTATTCACTTTGCATTTATTTCCTAAAAAAACTACACAAACAAACTCACACATTTAAAAAAAAACACCACACAACTCACTCGATGCTGCCAACAAGCGCAGCGATTTTAACAACTTAAAACCAACTGAGACTGCGCTGTCGTTAGTTCTGCTTTTTATGAAAAAAATTCTATTACCGTTTTTACTAAGTTGCGTTAAACTATTTGCTTAGATTTTTTAATAATATAATAGAATGGAGTTTTAATTTTATTTATTTATAAAAATTACAAATGTTTTAACACTTTTTACTCGGTTTTTAATTGATTTAAAGGAGTATTTTTTAAAGACGTCCACGCACTTTGCAAATTTTTAGAAACTAAAAAGAAGTGGAAAGGGAAATTAAGAGAATGGTAATTAAGAAAAAAACTACTGGCAGGCCTGCCATATTTGCCGATTTAACGGCATTTGCGGATTTTTGCCTTTAAATTATCAAAGTGCCGATTATTGCTCAAAAAAGTGTTTTATTTTTCGAATTCAGGATAAGGGTTAAAAGAATATGTAAAGAAAATTAGAGAAATATGTAGTAGAAATATATTTATAAAAAAGTTGAAGACTATATTACTGGTTTTAAAATCAATTACCATTATGAATATTTTTTAAATTTAAAACTTTGTTGGTTGAAATAAATTTTCCAGAGCTTCCAAGCAACCTGCTAATTTTGAGAATTTTGGTATTTAAACTTAACCTTATTAGACCATTATTGCCTAAGAAATAATCAAAAATTAAATAACTTAATTATTAACCAACTTTTCGGAAATCCTATAAGCATAATAATATACATATCGCAGCTGATCCTAAAGATGGTATTAAGTTATAATATAAAAATTTTCAATTAAATTTTAATTTAACCGACGCTTGCCGCTCTTATTTAGGTAGCTTAGTTAGTGTTGCCAGAACTTTTATACGTAAAATCAGCAAAAAACCATAATTTTTCATCAAAAAATCTGCCGAGATTTGAAAAATCTTCAATAAATCTTCAAAACAGAAAAATATATAACAATTCATTTCAAAATAATAGGCTAATGTTCTGGAATTTGAAATCGATGGTAGTCTTAAAAGTAGTTTGGGTAAATATCTATAAGTGGTCCTCGAAGTACGAGGCATAAAAAAGGAATTTTTTATGAACTTTCAAAGTTTTAAAACTTTGTTCGATTTTAATTTTACTCGAATGCGATTTTCAGAACATGGCTGATAATTTTTGGATATTTGTACATTAAAAATATCTATCCAAATTTAATTACACAGGCGGAGTAAGGATTAATCACATCTTTGTTATTTAAAACAACAAATTAAAGTTAATTGCTTGACATGTTATTTAAACTATCAAGGGTCTTATTGAAAATTTACAAGAGAGCAAATATTGAAACTATTAAAGATAGTTATACATAAGGACATATGAATATATACGTAGGTACAAATGCCTATTATTTCGTGTAAAATCAGATGACATAAGTCCGGCGATATTAATGTGTCAAGACAAAGCGAAATTTGAATTTTTAAGTAAAATTCATACTAATGAATCTATTTTCACGTGGTTCTTCCATGAATGGTTGATATATTTTGTTTATCAATGCAAGAAGTGGAAATAGTTCAAACATAAGTGACAAAGTTAAAAAAGTTTCCACGAGCTAAAAAATCTGCAATTTTAACCAAAAATCTTAAAATCTGCATTTTTGGAATTTGGGGTATAAAATCTGCAAAATGCAGATAAATCTGCACTTGTGGCATCACTGAGCTCAGTCGGAGTTCGTTCAATTACCTTACTGCATCTCAGTATTTTTTTCATATTTTTTTTTTGGGATATTATGACAAAAGTAGGAATCAAAGATTAGCGAGGTTCCCCACCACTACACCAAAATATACGGAAGGAGTTTTTCTAGGCAACGACAGATGGCAGTTCCATTAACCTAGGTGCTGCTATAGTAGACCAATCATCTACTTAGCTGGAACAACAACCGATTAACGAAACTGGTAGAAGGCAAAATAATAATACTAAATGGATCGATACTCCAAGAACAAGGAAAGTCAAATCTTACGTGGAAAGACACGAAAACAACTGCAACACATTGTGTAAGATGGAGATTATTTGTGGCAGCATATGCTTCGAAAGAATATGAATATTGCAATATATGAATAATACAAAATATGAATATTACAATATATGAATATTACAATATATGAATATTATGTGTCGATTTTTAACAAAAAGTGGAAAAATAAAAATTTTGATTTAGTACCCACTTTTTGATCAAATACGGTTTGCTTGTCTATTTTTTTTTTTCAAATGATATTGGAAATGAGTTTTACCAAAGCCAGTTAAGAAAAATATTATATATTTGTCTTCATTTTGCTATTTTTCAAAGAAATTTATTACTTTGACCCATATTCGATTCTCTGTACATGTTTTAATTGTTTCATTTTGCTCAAACCATTTTTAACATAAAAGTATGCTTAAAAAAATTTAATTAAGTTCTTAAAATATATTTTACCACAAAATTCAAGCAACATATTTTTAGCAAGAAATGTTAAATTCAGCAAAATTCCTTAAGGTATGCTGTTGTCTTTTTCTTTCTTTTTTTTGGTTCTTTTTAATATTTTTAAAAGTTTTCAATGTAGTTTCCTAAAACTTAGTCAACGTAAATAAAAAAAATTATGAGTTGATGTTTTAGTCTAGGGAAAGTATGTGTAAAAAACATCGTATTTAATTTTAGCTGTTGTGGAACAAGCAACACAATTTTATTACGAAAAAAACCTTAAGGTATGCTTGTGTTTTTAACATACTAGAGATGTTTATTATTGTAATTGCTTAAGGGCCTTATAAAACACACAAACGGTAACACAAAAATATAAAAAAAATTTAAAGCATGTTTGTGTATATATTAAAACTTTTTAAATATTCACACAAACATCTTAATATTGTTGTTGTCAAACTGCTTGTGCCATTTATTTGACCTATTAGGTGTTTTTTAAACAATAAGAAAAAGTAAATTAAAATTTTAGAAACTCTGTTTTAGAGATTAATAAAAAGTAATTTTATGTTTTAGGTTTTTAATATAGCTTTTTGTGCAAATTCCCTCAACCGATTATGCTTTTAATCATGGTTTAACTTGATTTTTTTATACGCTTCACCACAAGCGGAAAAGTTGGTCATTCCGTTTCTAATTTCTACAATATTGATCTTAGACCATTTATTGTATATTCTGGATCCTTATGAAAAGCGAAATTGATTTAACAATGTCCATCTATCCGTCTGACTGTCTGTCCATCTGTCTGTTGAAATGGGGTTTTCGGGAACCCTAGAAATGATGGGAACGGGGTTGTCATATATTTCTGTTAAAATATTAAGCTATTAAAATTTAGCCAGAAAAGACTGAGACATGAGCAAAAAACCACGATTGCTTTTAATTTTTGTCATAAAATACCCTGTTGTGCTTTTTTATTTCCATGTGTAATCTTGTTTGATTTGTACATGATTCGCTGCTTAAATAGAAAAATGTATTTCAAACGCAAAAATGTATTCAACATATTTAATTTTTTTTAGTCTGGGATCACACTATGAAAGTTTTCTTTCAGAAAGTCTTAATTTATTGGTGAGAGGGGAAGAGAACATGCTTTTCTTCTCTCCTCTCTCACCCATAAACTCAGACTTTCTGAAAGAAAAATTTCATAGTGTGAACCCAGACTTAATTCTGTTTGATAATGTATGTTAGCGGGTGTGTAGTCTAAGACGATTAGTAAGGGGAATTAAAGACTCGCCACAGCCGATTATAAAGCCCTACTGCTATGATGTGTGCTTTAAATGTGTTTTAAATTCAAGACTTTATTAATGTGTGTTAGTGGATGAGTGGTCTAAGGTGCTGCGTTAAGTTAGGGAAAATTTGTTAAAGATTTGGGACAGCCGAATATAATAGCACTTTTGTTTATTTTTATTTTCGCTTTCTTTGTTCTTTCAATCTAAATTATAAAAATACAAGAAAAATTTATTACATCTTTTACATTTCTTCAACTTTATAAATTTGTTCTGGAAATTCAATTTAACTAAAAAACTTTTTAACAGAAGGCTTGTATAAATAAATATTTTAATTATTTACTATAGTATTCTTTGAAACTTTGTAAGTAAAATTATGCTTTGATAAATTAAGAATTAAGTAACTAAAAGTATGCAACATTAAATATTTGTTCAAAGTTGATATTTTAAGCAAACTAATAAAGAAATATAATTTTAATAACCTTTCGTTCATTATTAATTACTTTTTTTTTTTTGCCTAACATTATGCCACTTAAAAGAAAACCAAGTAAGATTGCTATATTCGGCTGTGCAGAATCTGTTATACCCTCCACCGAGTTCGGGAGTGGGCTTTACAGTATAACCTGCTTATTTACCCAACGCTTATTTACGTAGAGTTTTAAGTTAAAGACAATCATGGCACACAGAAAAAAATTTTTGCGCCTGTAAAAGAATTAATCAAAAATTAAATCAATTTTAATTAAATATTTAATCAGGTGAATTAAACTTTTAATCAAGTGAATTAAACGTTTAATTGAAATATTGCCAGTTAAACATTTAATTCACTTGATTAAAAGTTTAATTCACCTGATTAAATATTTAATTAAAACGGATTTTATTTTTGATTAATTCTTTTACTGGCGCAAAAATTTTTTTCTGTGCACTCTGTCACCAATTTCTTAGCTGCTTAAACTGCTCAGGAGAACTAGAAAAAAATTTCTGCTTTTCTGTTGAGACTTTCGACGTGTTTTCAACAGACGGAAAGATGGACATGGCTTAATTGCCTTGGAATTTTTCAAGGACCCAGAATATATTCATATGTATATACTTAAAGGCGCTTAGATAATGTTTAACAACTTTTTACACGAAACGACAAACTTAGCATGCCCTCCTTAAGTGGTTGAAGGCTCCACTAGTGCTGGAGGGCATAATAAAGCAAAGTATATTTCCAGGAAAATTAAATTAATTAAGTTTTTAATTACTTTTTTAACACTTGGTATGTCTTTTTAATTCAAACAAATAATTTTTGACAGCCTGGTATTTATGACATTATAAAATACAGTTTCAATTTACTTTTATTTGTTTTTTACAACCAACAAAGAGTTTCATTAAATTAAAAGAAGAGGAATATTTGCAACAGGTGTATTTGACACATTTCTTAAAGAAAAGCTTTCTATTGAATTTTTTGTTTTCTTATTTTTTTATGATGATTATGTTGTGCATACTTTTTATGAACAGTACTATTGTACAAGCTAATAAAATGTTGTTTATAATAAACTACAAAAGACTCTCTTAAAAAAAGATTTAAACATAACTGACGAACAGAAAGTTAGATATTCATAACTTTTATGATTTGCTTTTTATCTTTTTCCCTATTTTTTTTTTATGTATTAAAAATGTTTATTGTTTAAAGAAAATCCCCAACAATATGAAAATCATTAACTGTCAGATTATCTACAGTAAATTGCTTTCCACTGCTAGATACTTTAGGGAGATATTTTTAAAAAGTTTCTTGTTGTTAGTTCAGTGCAATCAACAGTGGAAAATGTTTGTTATTTATATCAAGTTACCCGGTAGAACCGATAGTTAGCTTTTTTTTAAAGTATTTTTATCCAAAATACAGCAATTTCTAGGCTGTAAGCTAACTGTCACTTTACTAACGCTAAGTCCCGTTTTCACAACTTACCGATAGCTAAAGGTAGAATTTTAGCGGCCGTATAAAAAGTGTTCCATTATTAAAACTTTACTTTTACCAACCAGGTTGGATGAACCTTGATTAACTTAATCGCTCACTTTAGGTTAAAGTAAAGTTTTAATGATGGAACACTTTTTATAAGGCGGGTTAAAGTCTACTTTTAGCTATCGGTAAGTTGTGAAAACGGGCCTAAGTTAAGGTTTGCTAATTTTTGTTCTAGTAATATTGATGTTAAAAAATTCACCTCGCTCTGGTCTACCAATCGCTAAAAAGTCAATTATATAATGGAACAAGGAGAATTTACGGCACGGCACATAAGCAGCGTGGATCTTTCTTGAGAACTATAGACTTTAGCAGATTTTCCTCATTGCCACAGATATATTGAACGTGTCGCAGTGCCTTAAGACAAAATTTTCTTTCAGAAAGTCAACTACGTTTAAAATCCCACTCTTCCATTTTGCATGTTTTAGCTGCCACACGAACTGCAGGGTGTTTTTATTTGCACCCCTATGATTGTACATGAACGATTTTTTCTTCATTGTTTGCATATACATATGAGAGTTTATTATGTTGAAATATTTGAATAAATTTTAGTTTTTTTTTATTTATTTATACAAATTTTATTTTTATATGTAGTAGCAACTGTAAATTGTTTGGAATCTGATTATTTGATACAGTTTTAACGGACTACATGGCAAAAACAAGGAATTCATTTAATGAAAAAAAAACAATTTTGTAAAAAATATCAATTTAAGACAGTTTGATATTTAATTTAAACAGTGATGAGCATCATAAATATTTAGCACGTTAACGATTGTGTATAAAGCAGCAGAGTAGAAACTGCACAAGGCAAATTCATGTAAACGGTGGTAGGAATGCTAGAACAAGTCTAACACCAAATACACAACTTTGTATTTTATTTGTTGCTTTCGTCGGTCGATATGTCACAAAAAATAAGCAACTTTTGACATTTCTCTCTCTGAGTAAGAAAAAAAAAGTAGCTCAGCTGTGCTTTTAACCAGCGTTCGAAAACAAACAGCAAATTATTTAGCGTTCGGTTCACACACCCAGGAACGATTTCTATTTTTGAAGTGTTTGTGTTGACGAACACAACCCTTAATACCGTTCGTAAATATTTTCAAAAAAGAGCCGAATATTATATAGTGTTCTGTTCTTCGTTAAAAAAAACAGAACAATTGTAGTGATACTGTAGAAAAACATTATATTTTAATGTTTTATAATGTCATTTTTTACATTGATAAAGAAATGAACAAACAAAATATTTAGCAACGACCGCAGCACGAACAGCTTGTGTGAGTGTATTGTCTATATGTTTTGTTTGTGTAAAATTATTTTGCTGCCTTTTTGTTTTTTTTCGTATGTGTATTTTATTTTTGTAAAAAATGTTTGGCTTTTTTTACCAGCCAAAAGGGCGCTTCGCACAACAGAAACGAACAAACATTAATGAGCTGAACCGAACACAACGAAGTTTGTTGTTTAAAAAAGAAACCGAACGGAAGATGACAAACAGAGACCTGCGCCGAAGCGACTAACAGCCGGCTAAGTCAGCCGCCGATAAAAATATTTTGAGCTGCCGCCGCCGCCGCCAATTTTTCAGCTAAAAATCGGCTCCAGCTTAGCCACCGATTACTTTGTAAGGAATTTGTATTCTCTTTTTTAAACACCTTACCACAACCTTTTTGTTTGACTATCCTTAAAAAGTGCAACTCTAATAATGTCTGCCTCCTTAAACTATCAGTTCTGGTTTAAAAAGCACCAAAATTTTATCAAAATTTTTAAAATAACGACATTTACGAAAATGAGTTAAGAGTAGTGAAATAGAGTACGAAAAATGGCTTAAATTGCTTGTATTATAACATAAACACATACAAATATGTACACACAAATGTTCATTAAATTTTTATATATTCTATCGACTTACAGCCGTCTTCGAGCCTCCACCGCGAATTTTTTGCGTCAGCCGCCGCCGCCGATAAAATCCCAAGGCGCAAGTCTTTGATGACAAACAGGAAAATGTAATTTTTTTTAAAGATTAACTACACAAACACTATTAGCGTTCGTGTTTGCCACAAACATACCGAACCGAACACTAAGGAGCGATATTTAGTGTTTGTTTTCGAACACTGTTTTTAACACCACCTGAAAAATTGGTTCGCCTTGAAACTGATTGAATTATCGTTGACGAAATCAAAACAAAGCAACAAATAAAAAGTTCGTAATGGAAATTATAGAATAAAAAAATTACATAGCACATGTTAAAAGATAAAGTTAATGTAGCCCTTTTATTTCTTCTTAAGGAGAAGCATTTTATAACCCAAAATAGAAGAATGTCAGTAGACTCGGACTACCCTTTAACGAACAGCAGTTTCAATAATATGGTATTTTTCTTTTTCTGCGAATGTCTGGCCCTAACTACTCACCGATTAACCTTGGTGAGATATCTGGGTCCACACTTAATCACCTCCTAAGATAACTCTAGGGCACCGGCTGGATCTGATACCCCATTAGAATTTATTACGAAAATATTAGTGAAAATACATCTGACGCGTGATGTAGTCTTGTCAAATCGGAGACCTTTCGACGAATTAAACTACCACGATAACCAACCAATCCGAGTAGCATAGCATACGAGTGACAGCGTTGCTCGAACATAATTGTAAAGTCTGGCCCGATAATGCTTTAAAATAACGAACAGTGGCGTAAAACTTAAATAAAGTGTTAATATATATAAAATTTTAACTTATTAATGTACACAGAAAAAATTCAACAATTAAAGCATTAATCAAAAATAAAATCAGTTTTAATTAAAAATTTATTCAAGTGAATTAAAAGTTTAATCAAGTGAATTAAACGTTTAATCAATTGAATTAAACGTTTAATCAAGTGAATTAAACATTTAATTGATACTTTAAATTATTTACTGGTGCAAATTAAATTAATTTCTTAATTAATATCACAAATTTTTTAATTGAAATCAATTTTTATTTTTTTCTGTGTACGAAAAAAACAATTTGGTGGCTAAAAATCCTGGCCGTATCTTTTGCAGGATATCGTCAACACACGCACACTTCAAAATGCTCTCCCTGCTTAAACAGTTTCTAACTACAACTGCTAAAACGTTTACCTGGCAGCACTGCTGCAATACAAATATTCCGTACATACAATCACCATACAATCATAAATACCGTAGAATGAGTGTGTCGCACATTAGGGACTTTATCCTCAAATTGGTTTGATTTAATTTGGGAAAAAGAAATAAAAAATTTGTTCTGGGAATTGGAGAATTTGTTAGAGATTTTTTACTGCTTTAAGGATTTTTACTTAATATTTGTGATCCAGGTGTATTTCAATATTATTGTCATTTAAGTTCTTTAAAAAACAACCCCGTCTTCACTCACATACATTTTCTTTTATTAACACTAAAATCGTTTAAGTGTTAGGTGTAACGTGCTGATGTTATTTTGTATTTTGTTTGTGTTTTAATAGCGTTGTTAGGCAATCTGACTTGAAAGCTCTTTTATAACATAATTTCTATACACCTTTTTAAGGTTAGAGAAGACGTTTCATTGAATCGCAATACAGATATACACAATGTAAAAAAAAAATCAGGGCTAAAAAATCAGATCAAGTTAAACTCTCTTTTTGGTTTAAAATGTGCTTAAACCAACAAATCTATAAACCACCAAACATTTAAACCATCTTTAAACGCATAACGCAATACATGCAGACCATATGAATTTGATAAGATTAATCGTAGTGCTGCCACATGTTATTTTTTAAACAACATATAATACATGGGACACTGATTTATAGTTGTTGAGTTTAAACTACATATAAATTCAAGCTTAGTTTAACTAAACCAGCGTTTAAACTATCAGTGATTTATTAGCCATTAGACATTTAAAAAGTTTTTTTAACCATCCCAACTGATTCTTTTGGTTTTTTTTGTATGCTGAAGCCGAATATGACCTCAGTTTTCTCTTTCTGTTTTTTTGCTGTATACTTCTCTTTAAGCCGCTATCCATAGTCGAGTGCTGGTTTATTTAATTAAAAGCTCTACGCTTGTCTGTAGGAATCGAACCCGCAACCCCGTCGCTGATAGAATAGCTCACTACCAGCTAGCCTACCGGGTCACTGAATAATTAAATGCCTAAACTTGTTGTCGTATGTAGACTTTTGTTACATGGTGTATGTATGGTATATATGGCGAAAAAATGCTTCATTGAGTAGAACGTTTAGGATCCCTTCTAGTCTTGTAATATTTTAATCCTAAAGTTAGTATAATTATTTAAATTATTTTAAAGATTTTCTAAACAAAAAAGAATTCCAAAAATAATTTACAAAATACACTAAAAACTAAACAAAACCTAAACCTAAATGTTAAATTCTCAAATACAAACAGGTCTTTAAGAAAATACCCACATCAGTTGAGAAATAACATAAAACATTTGACGGAATTTCAGAAGAGACAAAAACGCTTTAGACCTTTTTTGAAATTAACTTACACTTTTCATATCATAAATTAGTCTTTTAAAAGCTATCAGCAGCCTGGGTCTTAGTCTACTTTCTACAGAATGCAACATTTTTTAAATGTTTAACATTGACGCTTCTACGACCTTAATTTAAAGTTTTTTGCGTTCTTTGTTTATAAAAACATGCTTTGACATGAGTTTTCAACTAACCAAATATTCCAAAAGCATTAATTCCTAGCATACTACAATATTTGAAACCCCTAGATGTAGGCTGCTATTTCAAAAACGTGCTCTCTTTATAAACATATTGAAAAGTTGATATGAGATTGTTTTTTTTTCTGTTGAAGAAAAGGGTTGAAACATATTTTAACTTTTTGCTAAAAAAAACTATAAACACATGCAATAAAATGTTTTTTGAGCTTAAGTTTTCTTACAAGAAATATGTTTTTGCCCTGTTGCATACTTAAAGGTGCTTTTTCCTTATACTGTTTTTTTTTTTTAATTTTCCAACACGTTTACCTTTAGAATACTTTTTGCTTTCACCCAAGATAACTTTTATTTTTAAATTGATTATGAAGCGGAAGAAAATATAGTGCTTAAAAAGGGCAGGGGAGTACAAAAATAGCTGTAAGAAAAATGTCATGAGTTTGCATAAATTTAAGCTGATTATAACGATTCGCTTTAGGGGAAAAAAAAAATAAAATTTAATGTAAAGAAAAGAGCAATGGAAATAGTTTCTTCATTATTAAATTTTTTTTTTTTATTTTTTTTTTTGTACTCACGCCGAAAATTGTAGGGAGAAACAAAAATATATTTAAATACGCCTACATGAATGCTTTATTAAATGTAGAGTGAAATTTAAGATACTTTCGGTACTTGTTTAAATTTAAAACATAACAGGCGAATGTGTAGGCCGTAAAAGATTTTTAAAAAAAAAGTTTTCATATGAGCTAAATATAATTCTTGTATAAGGAAATGAGTCCTTTAAGTAGGCTGGGGGGATTTTTTTTTTAATATTAATGTTTTGAATGCAAAAAAGGAAGATGAAATATTTAAATATCCAAGGTTTAAAAAACTGCAGTCGAAACCAACAACTGTCGAACAAAAAACAAAAATTTGTGTACAACTTTTCGCTTTTTGAGTGGGTTTGACTGCGACTGTTTACATAAGGGCAGTTCCCCAGAATTGTCTACCAGGATGAAAAAATAAAATGTTGATAATCATCTTCCATTATTGCTTATTATTATAAAAAAAAGTCTGTTTTTATAAAAGAATGGTTTCACAGCATATCTCAGCTGTTTTACTATAGGAAATTGCGCTGGAAACTGGAAAATTTTATATTTTCTACTTCTTAAGACATTTTTATATAATTATTTTACATGCAAAAAATATGTTATGTTTGCACTCTTTCTTCACAATCTCTCCATTAAAATCAATTGTAAAAGGAGTATTGAGTTTTTTTGTTAAGGAAATTTTAAGATATTTATGGGAAAATGCATTGTGATAATAATAAAAAAACATATGGAAAAATCGTACTTTCGCGACCCGTACGTTCGCGACCGGTACATACGCCAATTAAACAAAAACCAAACGAGATATTTTATTTTGTAAATACTTGCGTACGTTCTTAAGCTCGATGAAATCCATATTTTGCACTAACCATAGAGCTACCCAAATGATACGGAATCGCAAAAAAAATGCTAGGAAAAGTTTTGTATTTCTATATTTTTTGCCAATGACAAGTGAAGAAGTGGACAAAATGGCAGTTTTTCTACAGTAACTGCAGTTTTTTTAACGTTGGTAATATCAGTCTACTTAGATTTCTTTTAGAAAGTCTGATTTATGTAATTGGTGAGAAGGGAAGAGAACATGCTATTATTTTTTCCCCTTCACCAATAAATTTAGAATTTTTGAAAGAAAACTTTCATAGTGTTAACCCAGACTTAAGGAAATAAGTATGTCCTTAAAGTATGCTTTGGTTTTTGTTTATAAGTTTTAAGCTTATTACATCGCTCATTATTGGATCGCGGTCAATATATATTGAATGTGAAGCAGTGCCCTTTTATCATTTAAAAAAAAAACACATTTACTTCCCATACTGCTCACTATAATAAAACATTAAAGTTTTAAAATTAGTCAAATTTATTTAACTAGTGTTCGACTTATGGTCAAAATTCGACCATACATTTTTATGAACATACATATGAAGGAAACATAGCACATCTAAGTATATATAAATTTACATGTTTTGAGCATTTATTTTTTCCGTCTTAGTGGATCGATTTGCACAGAAAAAATTCTCGAAAATTTTTCACCAATTAAAGCATTAATCAAAAATATAATCGGGTTTAATTAAAAATTTAATAAAGTGAATTAAACTTTTAATCAAGTCAATTAAACGTTTAATTAATACTATTAACTGGTTTAATTGATAATATTTATTTGTTTACTGGTGCAAATTTAATTAATTTTTTAATTAATATCACAAATTTTTTAATTGAAATTAATTTTTATTTTTTTCTGTGTGGCGAGGGACCAACCTTCGATTCATATTTTATCTTCTACGTGAGTTAATTTAATTTTGTAAGTTCAATATAAAAAATATCAATGGAAAAACAAAAAAGTATCAAAAAGTCTCCTTTATGAATTGTCATCCACTCAGGACATTTCATCTTTAATTTTATGTTTCTATGTCTAATATTAACGAAAATTAATCAAAGTACCAGATGTTGAACGAAAAAGTACCAAAAAGCTCTCCTTACATGTTCTTAATCACCAAGTTTAATGTATAATTTTGTCTTTATAGGCCGGATATTAACGAAAACTCAAAAAGTTCCAAATTAAAAACAAAAAGTACCAACATTTTTTATCTTATATGATGTTTCTAATTTCAACATTATGAAAAATTTTAAAATTATTACATGCAGCACGGAAAAGTAAAAAAAAAGAAATTTTATTTCCCGCACAGAAAAAATTAAAGCATTAATCAAAAATATAATCGGTTTTAATTAAAAATTTAATCAAGTGAATTAAACTTTTAATCAAGTGAATTAAACGTTTAATTAATACTATTAACTGGTTTAATTGATACTATAAATTTGTTTACTGGTGCAAATTTAATTAATTTTTTAATTAATATCACAAATATTTTAATTGAAATTAATTTTTATTTTTTTCTGTGCGTATTTCCCCTGTTTAATACTTTTTTCTCCCCATATAGGTTCGGTTGACAAACAAAGGAAGAAAGCGTTCTTAATTGTTTTGCCTGTGGCGATTAATACATAAGATTTAAATAGTCGAAATATTCGAAAACCGGATTCTGAAAAATGTCGAACTTTATTTTATTATTTGATAATTGAAAAAAACAAATTTTTATTTATGTGTTCTGCACATGTGTTAGTAGCAAATTTAAACACTTATAACTCTGAAATTATTGAACAGATTTGAATAAAATATATATTGTGCACTTCTATGAGTAAATACCTTTCAAATGGTGTATATTTTGTTCAATTCGGTTGACATACAGAGGAGGAAAGTGTTCTTAACTGTTTTGCCTTTGCACGATTTTTTGTGCAGGTAAATCCAAAATGCAGCTATCTTAAATGTATTTAGCTGCCTTAATGTGCAGATACGCAATTGTGGTGACCTGCATAAAAATGCAGCTAAAGTAAAGTGTTTGAAAGAGGAGTAACAGCGTTTTTATTAATAAATTTATAAAAACAATGACGTTCAAACAACCTGTAGTCATTTGTTATGCAGTTTTATAAAGAACGAGATAGGCAAATTGGTAACAATAAAGTGTGGAACAGAAAAGTACAACGTGAAGAATAGCACTGCAAGCTGTCAAAATTTAAAAACGGCAGTTTCAAAGTAGTGTCAACAGAACGTAGTTGTAGTAGTCGTTGCCGTTGAAGCGCAAAAATCGAAATTTTGAACTTTGTTTCGCTATACTACTACAACTTTAAATACTACTACAACCACTTTATTCTGTTGCAGACCTAAGATTTGCTATTCCTTTCATATAATCGTGGTAAAGTTGCTATAACCACAACCCATATGCATACATGTAGGTACATGCAAACAAATTAAATTAATTATAATGATGCCAATTTGACTTAAATTAGATATTTATGTGAAGAAGTGGCCACCATATTTGTTCATGTGTGCAGCTAAACTTTGATGTTTTATATGAAAATATTTTAACGCTACCCAAAAATATGAAAAATGTGCAGGTATACAAAATGCACGTAAAGCAGGATTTTGAAGAATAATTACAGAAAAAAAGTATTTTGGGCGTTAAGTCAAAGTGCAGCTAACTTGAAATTTTTGTATGAAAATAATTTTAAAATGCCAAAAAATTTTGGGCACTTATCTTAAATGTGCAGGTAAAAAAAGTGCACTTAAAAAAGGAATTTGTATGCGATTATAAAGAATAATGCCAAAAATTATAAATTTTGTGCAGTTAAGTCAAAAGTGCACGTAAATAAAAGGCAGTTAAGTCAAAACTACTGTATATAGATTTTTAATTTAAAATTTAAGTCCAAATTTTTTTATTATTCAGAAAATTTAAATTAATATTAACGATTCCTTCTTAAATTTTCGAAAATTTATGAAAAACTTAACACAAAAATACTGTTTTTGAGAATAGAGCCTGATTCACAATGGAAGCATCATTTTCAATGGTTGTTCACAATGTCTCCTATTTTGTCTCCAATGTCTCCAATTTTGTTTGCAAACGTGTTAATTTTCCAAAGTTTCTTTCTATCGCCAAATTACGCCCATATTGTTAAAGTTTTAATTTAAAACTTACAGACATTTTCATAAGCTGAATTTACAATTTTTGCTGAATAAACAGAAGATTCAATGTCTTAACAACATACAAAGAACGTTTGTGTAAAAAAAGTTAAACAATTTAAATCAAACACCTTGGAAAAGAATGAGACAGACGTCAAACGGAATTGTTGCTTCCATTGTGAATCAGGCTTAAGCAATACTAATATTTAAATGTTAAATAAATCAATTTTTGTCTCCATTACCCCCTTTGGGAGCATAAGGCTTCCCCAAACATCACCATTTTACACGATTTGTTCGCCACTTCCTATAAAAAATTCACTGTACTTGTTGCATCAGTTTCGTAAATCGGTTCTTGTTCCAGCTAAGTAGAAGATTAGTTTGCTGTAGCAGGTCCTAGAATAATGGGGCTGCCATCTGTCGTTGCTTAGAAACAACGTCCTAATTTTTTAAGCGTAGTTTTTTTTTAATCTAATAAAACACTCAAATTTGCATCATATATTCAAAATTTTTATTGGAATCGATATATTAGTCTTTGCCATTTACTTTTTAAAAATAACTTCATGCAAATGTTGCCTGCGGTTCCGGTTCAAATGGTCCATTCGTAGGGTCCAATTTTGCACCAGTTTTTCGAGCATTTCGGCCTGTATTCCATGAATAACACGTGTTATGTTATACTCTAAGGCTTCAATCATGTTTGGCTTGTCCATATAGACCAACAACTTCACATAACTCCACAAGAAATAGTCTAGAGGCGTCAAATCACATGGTCTTAGGGGCCAACTCACAGTGCCATTTCGAGTGATAAACTGCTCACCTAATTCATCCTGCAATATGTCCATTGTTTCACGAGCTGTGTGGCATGTGGTACCGTCCAACTCAGCCAATTGGGGCAAAAAAAAGTCGCGTATCATGGCACGTGCTTGAATAACACATGCCCAATACCTGAGAACGGCGACGAACTGACATTTCACTATCCTCATTAACACTGGTCGCTACGGCTGCAATCGGTACGCACTCTACGAACGTGAGTCGGTGGTTTAATGTCCACCAAAGTAAATTTGGTGATAATAGCACGAATTGTTGATTCACTAGGTCGATTATGACGACCATAAAAAAAACTTAATTCATAAAAAATCACCCTTTAAATGTGTTTGGTGGTGAACCTTGCTAATCTTTGATTCCTACTTTTTTCTTAGGGAGTGGCAGCTGCCTGCCCTTTGAAGTTATTGTGTTTTCCAAGGGGTGGAGTTGTCAGGCGTCTTCTTGGGTGGGTTTCTTGGAGGGGTTGAAGCCGTTTAGTTCTTAAGACTTGAAAACCATGATGGAAATTTTTCGTCCTCTGCCAATAAAAATCAATTAAGTACAAATAAATTACTTTAGCTTGGTAACTGATGGCTCCACTCTACGAATTTTTTAAAACCTCAAATATTTCTTTCGTTGGAAAGTTTCGACATTATAATGAATTGTTCAGAAATTGGACATAATTCGGGACACTGCTCTGGGCGGGTAATCAGCCTGCACGTCATTTTCATTATCTTTTAAGAGTAAAGAGGCCAGCTCTATTTCGAATTTCGTATGGGTTAGTGCTTGACTTCATAAACATAACTGTATCAAGTAACATTTTTGCGCTTTTTTTACCCTGGTTTTCAACCTTTTATATGGTGATGAACTAAATAAAAGTAACAATTGACTCTGTTAAGCGGATTCTGGTAGTTCTCGGCTTTCTATACGAAGGATTAAATTGACCAAAGTTGTGGTTTTGGTAATCCAATTTTGCTTTGACTTTATTCAAGATGAACGTGAAAGAGAAAAATTCATAGATCATAAGAATTCTTAGAAAGGGCTTATGGATAAAAATTAAAGACTTTTAGAAAGCAACTAGCAGCAGTCGTGGTTTTTTCTCATATCCCAGCAATTTGTTAACTGATCGTGATTTCAATAGCAACCTAAACTAGACTATGTGTTATTTAAATATATAACAACCTAGTCCCCATCACTACTGAGGTCTTCGAAAACCCCATTTCAACATACACATGGACAGATGGACAGACGAACATCGTTTAATTAACTTCGGTAATCATAATAATCCAGATTATAAACACTTTATTGGGCTTAAGATTAATATTGTAACAATCGCAAACGAAACCCCGTTCCACCTGTGGTGAAGGCTAAAAAAGAGCTTTCAAATGTTAAGTTCTCAAAATTATGCTATGGTAATTAGGTAATTCTTAAAAGTATGCAAATGAAATTTTAAAGTTTATTTTAAATAATGATTGTCTTAAGTGACATTTTAGGCATTTTTAGTTAAAACATCTACAACCGTATTCATATCAAACAATTTTGAATTTATAATAGGTTTTTAAAACAATTTTTCATAGAAAAGTCGTTTTTTAAACCTCAAAAATATTTTAAATGAATTTAAAAGAACATTTATTACCTACTTTCAAGCTTTAATAACAATATTTCTTATAATATCTTGAAGTATGCTTCAAAACTAAACTTAAACCCCCGTTTTCATAAACGATTATTAAATTTAACAAACGTTTATTAAGGAAAATTTTCATAGAAAATTTGTTTTGTAAGCCTTAATTAAATAAAAATTTTTTTTATAAACTTTAAAATGTATTTAAGATTAAGAAATATAAAAAATATTTTGGAAAATCCCTTATTAGTGGGCTAATTTAAAGCTTTTTGCGTTCAAAAACGTTTTGTTTTCATTAAGTGTATATTAAAGATTTTATTTAAATATAAATAACAATTTTCCTACTCCTTAAGATTTACAATTACAAATTTTTTAATCTCTTTACACAAGACTTATTTCAATATTCATTAAAATTCTTAATCCTCAAACACAAAAATTAAACAAAAGTCGTTATTTTATTAAAAAAAAAAACACATAAAAGTATGCAAAGTTTTTTTGTCTTTGTAATCCCCTAAAATTATTAAGCATTTAAATTTCTGGTGGTACAGAAATTCTAATGTAAAATTTTGGTTTTTTTCTTTTTGTCAAAGACTTACAAGTATGCAAAATATTTTTTGTGTATTTTATAATTCCCTAAATGTATACAACATTTAAAGTTTTAGTGCTACAAAAGTTATGTAAAGTAAATATTTAAATTTAAATAAATTAAAAAAAAAAATTAAACAAGAAGCCAGGAGATAAAATTTTTTACTTTTTTGCTATTTAGACTATTTTTTTCGACACTTTGCTTTGTGGTGTTAATGGCCGATTTCACCAATTTGTTTATAGATAAATTTATGTTTATAATTCGTTTTTCATGTCAAAAAGAAATAACATTTTATGAAAAACTATATTTAAATATGCATTTATATTTTGAAAAAGAATTGGTGAAATTGGCCATAAGTGATGGAAAATTCTTATTTTTATTTGCCTATTTTTCGGCTGAAAAAACTCCTTATTTTGGTGTGGCATCATTCATATACGCTTTTGTGTGTGTCTCTGTTTTAGAAAGACTGTTTCATTTTAAACCATTATTGTATTTTTTTGTTTGGGAAATTTCTATTATTTTTCCAAATTTAAGTCTTGCATTGTTAGGCAGTTATAAAAGCAGCTTATTTCCCCCTCGTTGGCTTTCCGTTCGTTCGTGTAGGAAAATTTTGTTTTCTGGTAAAACTAAACGTTTTTTGCTTACTGACACAGTTTTTCTTGTTTTCTTTTTTTTTTCTTTTACAGCTACAACATCCACGTGCCGTTAAAGCCACAGATGATGTTGCCAATGTATCACCTTGTGAATTGGAATCCATAATAAATCAATTGGTGTACCCAAGTCCACAATATCAAATGCACGTAAGTAGATATTTTCATTTTCAACTTCTTCTGTGAAACACACAAAAAATTTTACAACACCGACGGGACATTTGGAATGAGACTTAAGTCTATATTGTTTTAGGATTAAGTACAACAGCAATTGAAATTGAAATAAGCTCTTTATTACTTTTGAAAGATCAAAGGTAACAATGAAATTAACTTATAACCATCGTATTAGTAGTAAATTATCGTACATACAAGACTGACATAGAAATTACTTTTGTGATAAAACACCCTAAAGTAATTGTTTGATATTGACCGATTAGTTTAATTACATATTGTCCAATTCCATTAAAACTATCCTTGAAATAGATTTAATTAAAATTTCCATAAAATACATAAACATAAACACAGAGTCTTTATAAATAAAGATGATGTTACCGATAAGTTGGAATCAACGGGGATACCTGTCGTTAGATCTTACCCTCACGGTACTCTTCACACTGGAGGTAAACAATTCGTTCACCAAGGCCCCCACTTGTAAGCGCAACCAACACACACAGGTAGCGATTTAAGATTTAAGTGAGTCGGTAGAATCATACCCACGCCCCTGGCTTAAGTGCAGGAGCTATTTAGCCTCCAATGCTGAAAGGCAAGCAGTATCTCTTGATTGGCATAATCAACTAGGGAGATCCTTCAGCAGGTCGAATTTCCCCACAAGTGGTGCAAAATCCAACCTTAAAGCCGACATTTTAAGGCGTCCCTAAGCCACAGTCAAAACCTGATTCTGAATGAAGTGAAGTGCCGTGGTGCTGTATAATAATCTCTGGTAGCGATTTAAGTGTATAAAGCGGCTCTGGCTTAAGAGCTGGAGCTTATCAACCTCCACTGCTGAAAGGCAAGAATTTGATTAGCAATAGCTACACACAAAAAAAAGACTGTAGTGCCAAAAGAAATTGATTTTGATTCAAATAGAATTTACATTCGGATTGTGCCCAACAAGATTTTGCATTTGTAGCAACAAGTCTGTTTCTTTTGTCCCAAAGTGTAAATTCTTTGTTCAAATACAATTTTTTTTACGACATCAGTAATATTATTTGATTTAAAAAATAAATATTTTATGACAACAAAAATTGTTATTTCCTGCAAATGCAAATCATTTACGTCAACAGCAATTTTCAATGTGCTTTTATTTCAGAGGAAAACCTTTAACGACAAAAGATATTTCATTTGCAACAAATAATTTTGCTGTTGAAAAACTTCAAATACTTTCATGTTGTTGCGGTAAAAAAAATGTTGTTGGAAATTTTCTTGCGACAAAAGGTTTTCATTTACGACAACAAGTTTTTGTTTACCCCAACAGCATAATCGTCAAATTATCGCTCAAATTATTTGGCATCACAATATTTTTTTTTTGTGTGTACTAGGAAGATCTGCTAGCAGATCGAACCTCCCCACAAGTTGTGGACAATTAAATCTTCAAGCTGTAATTTTTAGACCAGACTTAGCTACAGCCATCACCTGATTCTCGAAGAAGCCTTACCAAAAACCAGTCCAGGACCGAAATCTCTTAGTACAGGTAAATGATCTCTGGTCAGCCTTGTCCAACCATTAAGAAAATTTTAAGGACCCGCCAAATTTTCTTCTCGCGAAAAACCGGTATTGACTGTGCACCTTTTCCCCGGATGATGTAACACCAAAAGGCGAAAAAGTCTTACGAGCTGTCCCTGTTATTTAAAAGTTTAAATTATCCACCGACCATTACGAAGCACATGACAGTTGTTGCCTTAAACTTTATCGATATAAAGTCCTACATTTGACCTAATATTTCAGATTTCCTTTTTATTTTTACTTATGTATACGATATGATGTCTTTTCTCTTTCAGGCCGCTTCCCTACGCAATCAATTACGCAACATCTTACGCGAACGCCAACTCGAAGAGGGTGAAGAGCAAAGTCTTAACAACGACATGGACTATTTGGACGAAGATAAGCGTTCAGTGGCCGCTCTAGCAGCTCAGGGTCTCTTACATCACAATAATGCGGCAGCTGCTAAGCGCAGCTTAGCCACCTTGGCCAAAAATGGTCAATTGCCCACACCTGATCCCGAAATTATACCCGATGATGATGAACGCAGCCAAGACAAACGATATGTGGGCGCTTTGGCCCGTTCTGGTAGCTTAATGGGTTATGGCAAGCGCAACATTGGCACTTTAGCCAGAGATTTTCAGTTGCCACAAAACGGCAAACGTAATTTGGCCACCATGGCCCGCTTGGGTATGTTGGGCAATCGTATGGATCCTAAGCGAAATCTGGCCTCGGTGGCTCGTTACAATTCACGCATGTACAATAATGCCGAGAAGCGTAATATTGGAGCCTTAAAGGGATCTCCGGTGCATGGGGGAGTGCAGCAAAAGCGTGGCGAAGATGATGTTTATTTGCCAGCTGTATACAATAATTATTTGGATCCCATGGCTTATTACTGGAACTATGGTACCTATGCCGATTTGGATTGGGATGATTTTGGACGAGCCCAAAAGAGATTTTTAGGTGAGTAAAATAAAAGACAAAAAAAGTTTTAAAGGAATGTATATAAAAATACAATATTAAAGCAGATATATAAAAAAAATATTTTTATGTATATAAAATAAGATATTTATGCAATACTAAATTAAATATTAACCCCCAAAAAGTATGCTTTATATTAAACAAATTATTTATATACCATATACTAAACCACTAAACAACCAAACTCAAAATTAAAAAAATCAAAAATGTATAAATCCACAAAGATACCTCCAAGGATCCGGAATTATTTGGCTTAGAACATGCTCATCTTTTGCAAAATCCAGACGAATATGAAATCGCTTTGCCAGTCAGCCAAATAAACGACGACTTAGACACTGATGCGAATGCAAATTTAGATGCTTTGGATGAAGAGGAGGCGATGGCAGATGAGCATTATGCGGCGCCCACAAAACGTCACATAGGTGCTGTATATCGTTCGGGATTCTTGCCCTCCTATCGGGCTCTGCGCAGTACCACTGGTTCCGGTGTAGGTGGCGGCCGTTTTAGTCGTTCTGGACGTGCCAGGCAATTTGTATGAGTAAATGGCGGTGATTTGTGTGCTATCTTTTTCGTTTCTTCAGTTTCTTCTACTACTTACTACTTCTAACGTTATTTTTGTTTCTTAATTTCGTTCCCATATTCTGTTGATTGATTGCGTTTCAAAATTAAGTTTTTTTTTGTCAAAAAAAAAAAAGAAAAAAAAATTTCCCTTGCCTTGATAACGTTTTGTAGTTGAATTGTGGAATTGTAATTGAAGCATGTAATTTCGCACACGCACACGCTCACACTCTACAACAATACTACATACTTACATAAAAAACACCAACACTCAACAGAAATTAAATGTGTAGTCTGTTTTTAGGCTTGATAAAAGAATGTGCTTTGTTTTTGAACAAAGTCCTGTTTTAAGACTGTTGATAATGTTTTTGTTCTGTATTTTTTTTTTTTTTGTGTCAATTTGATTGTGCATCTGTTCGAAATTTTGTAAACAATTTATTTAAGCGTATAATTTAATATTTAAGATTAAAAAAATGGAAACAATTACAAAATCTTGGATATCTCAGAATAAAAAACAATTTATCTCTCTATAGATTCTGGTAAGAATTAAATACTAAACCTAAAAAAAGAGAGGGAATACAAGTGATAACATTTTTACGAAATATTTTATATAATCAAGGGTGTGCTAGAAATCGATAAGTCGTTATTTAATAAGATTTCTGTAATAAAAATATTTTATACAAGTATTTCTCTATTAAACTGAACTTTTTAACAAAAATTATAAAAGTTAGATTAAAAACAACTTACAAATTCCTGCGTTTTACATTTTCGATTTCCAGGACAACCCTGAATATTAATAACTTCTTTTGAAAAGATTTTTTCTCAGGAATTTCCGAGTAGAGGCGCAACATCAAAACGAAAAAAATTTATCGATATTAATTGTTTTGTATTTAAATGTTGTCGTTTTTCTTAAATATCAACTAAAAAGTTATCAGTATCCGAATTTTTGTATTAATTTTTGTCCCCGAAAATGTTTGGAGTAGAAAATTTATCGACTTCTATAAAAACTTAATCGTTTTTTTTTAAATAAGTCATTGATTTTTATCGATTGCTTCAATTTTCTACAAAAAAGTTGACCGATGTCTCTAATTTTCTATAGAAAATTTATCGATTTTTCTAATTTCCTATAGAAAATTTATGGATTTCCCTAATTTTCTAAGGAAAACGCATAGTTTTTCCTAATTTTCTAAAAAAAATTCTCGAATTTTTTATAGAAGATTTGTCTATTTCTTTAATTTTCTAAAGAAAACTTATCGATTTTTTTAATTTTCTATAGAAAATATTCAATAGAAAAGTAATAGATGTCTAATTTTCTATAAAAATTTTCCATTTCTCATTAATTTTTCATTCAAAATTTATCGATTTCTAATATGTATGTCTTTTATTAATGTCTTTAATTTTCTATAGAAAACTTTCGATGTCTTAAATTCTTTATAACAAATTTATCAATTTCTCTAATTTTCTATTAATAATTTATCGACTTATCTTATTTTCTACTAAACATTATCATCTGCAATTCTCTAGTAAAAATTTATCGATTTTAATTCAAATTTTGATATTTTTATTAGGCTAAAGTTCATCAAATTTAATTTTCATTAAATTATTTTTATGAAGAAAGGAATTTTACAACATGAAATTAATTAAATTTTTTTAAAAATTTTCTACGAAAATCTTATCGATTTCATTAATTTTCTAAAGAAAAATCAATCAATTTCTCTAGTTTTCTATTAAAAATGTATCGACTTTTTTAATTTTCCAAAGAAAATTTTCGACTTATCTAATTTTCTCCTCAAAATGATCAATATCTGTAATTCTCTAGTAAAAATTTATCGATTTCTCTAATTTTCTACAGTAAAATTATCGATTTCTTAATTTTTCAAAAAAAAAAATTTAATTTTCAATAAAAATTTTATCAATTTCTTTAATTTTTTTAAGCAAAAGTTGCCAATGTCTTTAGTTATGCATAGAAAATTTATCGATGCCTTTAATTTTCTAAAGCAAATTTTCAATTTCTCTAGTTTTCTATTAAAAATTATTATTATAAGGACAATCATCAATTTTCTATGGACAATTTTGCGATGTCCTTAATTTTCTACTACAAATTTATCGATTTCTCTAATTTTCTGTCAAAAATGTATCTATTTTTCATATTATCTACAAAAAATTGATCGATTTCTTTATTTTCTTAAGAAAAATTTCTGTTTCGTTAATTTATCGATGTCTTTCAATTTCTAAAAAAATTTTCGATCACTCTAATTTTATATTAAACATATAATTTTCGTTGGAAAATTTATTAATGTCTTTAAATAAGTTATCGATATCTAATTCTTAATAGAGAATTTATAGATTTTTCTTATTTTCTAATTTCGATTTCCTCGGTTTCTCAATTTTCTACCGAAAATTTACCAATTTTTCTAAAGAAATATATTCGAAGTTGTTGCACGCTTAGTTCTACTGAACCTATCCAAAGAAAAGTACGTTTGGCATGTAACAAATGGTAGAACGACCAGCTCAGACGGTCAAAGGCGTTGTTCTGTACCCCAGTGGATACGTGCAATCATAGCAAATACATGCCTTAATACCGAAGCCATAAAAGAGCAAATTTGCTTTACAAAACAGTCTAGAGAGTGGTGATGTTTCTCAAGGAGTGAATTTTTCCCTACCCTAACATTACTAATTGTAATACGCCTATGGCAATTTACACCCCATAATTTATCTAAAATTGCCCCTTTGAAATAACGTAACAGTGTTTAAATCATTTTTAATAATTCAAGATGCTTTCCCATTTATTATTATTTAGCAATTCATAATTTTAATTGTTCATTTAGTATATAAAAAGAATATTATTATGTTAATAATTATATTAAGTTTACAATTTAAGAATAAAGTTTACTTCTGTGATATAATTTTAAGAACCAATGCTCATAATTATATGCGCTACTTTAAAAAAAATATATAATTTCAGCTTAAACGTTTTGATTTTGTTGAAATTTCATTGGGTAAAGCAAAATATAAATAAATGTTAAAATTAACTTACATTCGATTCTGAAGATAAATTTTGTTGTTACTTGATGGTGAAAAAATTTAGCTTTATATGAGGATGAAGTATTAATTTACATGATGATCGTTGCAATGGCCATTCAGCGAGTCATGACGAAAAGTGTTCTAATGGAAAAAAAAAAAGTTCTCTGAAAATATTATTTACTCAAATAACAATTAAATTTACACATATCAATTTGACCAAACTTTTAGTTTTTGATAAATACCTTTTTTTTTATATATATAAATTACACCAATTTCTATAGTTTGCTTTACCTTACATATACATATATTACGTGTCACAAAGGTGGGACAAGAGGTTTTTATTAATATCAGTTTTTTTTTTCTTCTTATTTTTTTAAATAAACAAAATCTGCATACTATGTTTGCAATAGTCAATAAGATGTTGTTATTGCTGTTTTTTTTTTTTCTTCTTTATCCTCTTTCTCCTTTAACATTCCCCACAATATGATCCACACTCTTTCATAAATAGTTAAATTTTTTCTTCTCTCTTATTATTATTGCTCCAGTAAGTTTTAATGAATGATCTCACAAAATATGAATGAAAAAGAAATTATCAATGAGATTGTATATTGATATTTTTTTTTAGCGTAAAATCAGTGAGTAACGTGTAGCTACCCTATAGGAAATGTTTTCTTTTCAAATTAAATTAAAGAAATAAAAAGAAGAAATATGTATATTTTAAGTTTGACAGTATTACATACAAATTTACTTTAATAATACCTTGTGGAGCACATACTGACGCAATTAAAGATGAATCTTTATATGGATTTATTGCATTAAATCTCCATTTATAATACTCAGCGAGTATTGATTATGGGTGTATATAAAAGCTTCTAAAATATTTTCGTCTTAATTTCACAAACAAAATATCATAAAATTAATATTTTTACCTCTTCCAATGTATGTACAATTATACAGAAATGGCTATGTATATAGATTTGGTTTCATGGGAAATTTTAATCAATTAATATTGCAATGCACTGATCCTTAAGATTTCTTTTTTTCGTAACACTGTTAAATTAAATACACATGTTGCAAGATTCTTTAAATATTTTAAGATTTACTTTAGCACACGTGAAAATTATGGCGTGATTTGTTTTTCTTTTGTCCTCACACCTTGAATGCAATTTATAAAGTGGACAGGAAATTCTGCAAGTCAAATTAAATTGCTCTCTCTCTTACAATCTTGAAGTTATTCAGAAGCTTGTAGATAACAGTGCTACCAAATAAATTTTGTTCGTAAAACATATGTTAATAAGTGATATGGTAATAATTAAGGTGGCCAGAGATAATGAAAGTTAATAAAATATTTAAGTTTTATTAAACGTGACATAATAAAATGTAGAGCACTTTAAAATAAAATTTTTTCTTATAACTTAACAACAGAGTTTTGTATATGCATAAGCAAAAATAAAAAAAATTCGCAACAAAACTGCTTCGTTAGACGAAATATAGATTTATATAATTCGATAACGAACAGTAAACCGAATTGCTTTTTTCCATGTTGGCCTAGTCGTGTGGCTCGACCCACAAAAGCCGGGCATAAAAATTTTACTTTTTGAGGTCTGAGGTATGATATCGACCAACATATTTGCCATTTAAGTCTTCAATATCGTACAAGGAGTTGCCGACTCGAGCCTTAATTTTACACTTTACATATTTTGGCAAGAATTTAGAATTTAATTTCTTTGACTGATTGCTTAAAATGTGATTTTTACGGAAAACAATTTGGCCCTCATTGAAACTAATTTTTCTTGATCTGAGATCATAATACTGACTTGCCTTTTTATGTGCTTGATCCAAATTTTCCCTTAATTTATCCCTTATCCTATGTAGCTTATCTACATTAGTTTTTATGTCAAAAAAATCGTAATTTAAGCAATTAAGTTTCTCTAATATTTTATATTCAGAACCGTGATGGCACATGTTTTGGCCGAAGAGGGCATAATACGGGGAACAATCAATTGATCTATGGTAATCGCTTCTTAAAATTGATAATATTTCTGGGATGTATTTATCCCACTTTGAATGATCCTTATCATTTTCCAAGAAACACCGCAGTTTAGTAATAATCTCCCTATTAACGCGCTCAGATGCGTTAGCCTGAGGAGAATAAAACCCAGTTTTAATATGGCCAATACCATACAAATTAAGGAAATCATTCATATCCCTGGAAATAAACTGCTTACCGTTATCACTATGAATAAATTGTGGTACCCCAAATGTGGGGAACACTTCGGTCTGGAAAAACAAAATAACGTTTTGAGTGGTTGCGGCTCGCATGGGTTTCAGAAAAATAAATTTGCTTAAGTGGTCAAGGCATATAAATAAGTATGAATTCTGAGACTTTGAGCATGTATAAGGCCCCAAAAAATCACAAAATACTCTTTGAAATGGCCTAAAAGTTTGGAAAGCCTCACCCATTGGTGGTCTTGAAATTTGGTTATTGCTTTTGACTGATTTGCATACATCACATTTTTCTATATAATCTTTAAGGTCCTTTGCCATTGTAGGCCAGTAATACTTTTGCCGTAATCTTGACAAGCTTTTTGAAAACCCCCCATGACATGTTGTAGTAGAGTTGTGTGCATATTTAATAACAGTTTGTGTTAATGAAACTGGCAACCAAAGTCTCCAGGTATCTTCCTCATCGTCATGCAGACCACGTCTGAATTTTACTCTTTTAAATACAAGGTTTTCTTTAACGCATAAATCTGGCAGACTTTCTTTATTATCGAGCACGGTTTTTCGTATTATTTCATATTCTGGGTGATTAAAATCACCGCAGTTAACATCAATTTCACTTTCAAAATTCATCTCATCAACATCAAAACGAGAGAGAGTGTCGGGAACTACATTAAGTGAGCCCTTACGATGCTCGATTTGAAAGTCGAATCGCTGGAGCTTAAGGCTCCATCTTGCCAGGCGACCGGACAAATCCTTTTGGCGCATGAGCCACTTAAGGCTGGCATGGTCTGTAATTATTCGAAAAGGTAGGCCTTCAATATATGGTCTAAATCTTTGAACAGATATTACCGCTGCAAAGCACTCCAGCTCCGTAACAGTATAATTTTGTTGAGCTTTATTTAACTTTTGTGAAACAAATGCAATTGGATGCTCTTTACCCTGATCGTCAAATTGTATTAGTACGCCACCTACACCGATTTTTGAAGCGTCACATTGAATGACAAATTCCTTTGAAAAATCAGGTTGAGCCAATACCGGTGCTGATGACAGTGCTAGTTTTAACTTTTCAAATGCCTCAATCGCCTTATCTGACAATTTAAATGGTTTGTTTGACTTTTTGAGACAATCTGTTAGAGGACCACTGAGATTGGCAAAATTGTGAATAAACCCACGATACCAGTTTGACATGCCTACAAATCTTCGAACCTGGCGTGGTGATTTTGGAATTGGGAAATCAACAATGCTCTCTATTTTTGAATTATCGACCTTTAAGCAACCGTGTCCTACAATATACCCCAAATATTTAATCTCGCGCTGGCAAAACTTACTTTTGCTTACGTTAATAGTTAGTTTAGCAGCTCTTAAGCATGCAGCAACTTCACTCAAAATTTTACAGTGGGACTCAAAATTATCACTACAGACCAACAAGTCGTCCAGATATATAAAAACGTTTTCCCTGAGTTTTGACGGAATTACTTTATCCATCAATCTACTCATGGTCTGCGGACCATTACAGAGACCAAAAGGCATAAATTTGTATTGGAAAAGAGGTTTACCTGGCACGACAAAAGCAGTTTTTTCTTTTGAGGACTCTGACAAACGTATTTGAAGAAATGCGTCCTTCAAATCAATTCCGCTGATGTAGTGAGTATCTTTCAATCTACTCAAGAGGCCGCTGATATGGGGTAAAGGATATGAATCCTTTTTTGTCACAGCATTTAGTTGTCGAGAATCGACGCATAGCCTAACTTTCCCTGGCTTTCGAACCAACACCACAGGTGAACACCATGGTGAATTGGACTCCTCAATTACTCCCATTGACAATAGACGTTCTATTTCCTGAAATGCTTCAGCTTGTCTTGGAGGTGATAAAGGGTAATGTTTTACTTTTATAGGGGCTGAATCACCCGTATCAATATGATGTTCAAGTAGGTCTGTGCAACCCAAACCCATTTTTTCGAATGAAGGAAATTCTAAAATTATATTATCTAATTTAAGCTGTTGATCAGGTGTTAACATATGAAAATTTGAATCATTTTCCAAACCTTTTTGTATTTCAGAAATACTGGGGATAATATCAGGCGCAATAGAAAATTCTTTCCAGAAATCGACGCCGAGATATATAGTTTGTTTCAAGCTTGGCACTAAATAAAAACAAATGTCTTTATATACATTTTTAAAGTGTACGGAAAGTGTACAAAAACCAAAAATTTTCTGTTTATCGCCATTTGCGGTAGATATTGTGGAATTATATTTTTTAATTTTGATTCCATTGCGTGAAACAAATTGTAGGCAATCTTTTCCAAGGATCGAAACATTGGCTCCAGAATCGAGCAATGCTAAAAATAATTCCCCAAGGATTGTTATTTTTACAAAAGGACGATTATCCTCTCCTGTTAAAATAGTGGATTCAATTTTCTTACGAATGGTTTTTCTATGTTGGTACCTTTCCCTGCATTTAATGATTTTGTTAGATAATGGTTTGCCGGTTATTGAATTATCAGTATTAAAATTATCCATATTTGATATTATTTTCGAATATGTGTCTATATATTTGTTGTTTATATTTGATATAATTGAATTAGACTTTTCCCTATATATTGGGGAGGAATTGTTTAGTTTACAAGTAATTGAATTTGTGTTATTAATTTTCTGTTCAAGTTTTGGTTTGTGTGAAGTAGATTCAACCAGATAACTGAATTCTAATTCTGACCTCTGTCCAGCACCGGGTGTTGGTGTTCTAAACGGGATGTCCCGGTACTCATCTCGCTGCTTTTGAAGTTTTTCTGATGGTCATTGGGACATTTAGGTGTTACAACACCCTTAAAACCACATTTATAACAGAAAATATTTCTTACTTGGTCAGGACAATAAATATAAGAATGCCCAAATTCTAAACAATTCCAGCACTGTATTTTCGAGTAATCTACTTTACGTCTCGTGAATTGCAGTGCTTCTATTTGCGGATCTCCCTCCAATTCTTCATCAGAATTTTCCTGAAAATTCAATTCATTAACGCGCCTAATCGAAGAGTTAATTGGGTAACTTCTACTATCTTTAAGTATTTCTTCGCCTTTTCTTGCCATATCCCTTAATTCATCAAGCGTTTTTGGTTGAGAGTTAAATAACATAAATTTTAAATTTGAATTTACGTTTTTCTTTAATATGTCAATTAATGACCTTTCAGGGATCGGTTCTCTCAACCTAGAATTCATAGAAATTACAGCAGAGTGAAAATCATCGTAACACTCTTTGTGGTGCTGTTTTCTTAAGGATATTTTAAGAATAATATCATGATCACTTTCAAGGTTGCCAAATTCCTTAGTTAAGGCATACTTAAGCAATGAGTAGTTTGCATTTCTATTTTGTTTTGTAAACAGCCAAAACCAACTTTCAGCTTTTCCACTGAGAAATATATGAAAGTTTGCCATAACATGATTATACGAACATTTTGTACGCTCGCAAAGAGTCTCAATTTTAAATAAAAAATCAGAAACGGGTGAAGTACCATCATATGAAATTTTCCATTCTTGTAAACGAATAGTGGAATCGAAATTATTCGGTACCTGGGAATTAGAATCGTAAGGTGGTCTAAAACTTAGAGGTTCATGTGTTCCCGAACTAAATTGCGAATCCTTTCGAATACTGCCCTTTAAAGATTCAAATTCCCTACGAAACTGTTCTTGAGTATTTCGCAATGTTTGTTGGAAGAGATTTATTAATGAATCCATAGAGACACTATTAGATTCCTGTATGATATTAGGGACACGTGGAGGATCAGGTGGCAATGCTTGTGCCAAATCCTGCAAGTCAGTATTTAAAGTTTGTTGTGGCGGAGGAATAAATGATGCAGACTGGAAAGACTGCAAGGGATTTGAATTATTCATAGTTGAATGATTTAAGCCGTGATCGCTTTGAGACCCACGGTTTTCAAACGACAAATGTTGAATAGACGGTCTTGGAGGACTATGCATGACTTTACTTTTATTTGTAGTAGTTAGTGAACTGTTTAGGTTTATGGGTGCAATATTTCTAGAAGGGGTAATATTTCGTGGTCTTCCCCTACAAGACGTATTTGTCTGCGGAGTACTGTTTGATTTAGAATTTCTAGTGTTCATATTAACATAAATTGAAAAGTTTTTTTTTTTTTTTTTTTTTTGTAGAAAAGAAAGTTAAATTAAATAAAAAAAAATATTTCGAGAAAAAAAAATATATAAAGTTTTAATATTGTTTGTTGGATATTATAAGTCATTTAGGGAAAGCAAATAAAATTAAATTAAAAACAAATAAACACCTGCTACGAAGAATGAATCCAAAATGCTACAAATAATCACTCTTCGCAATTATTTGGACTATATTTTGAATTCTGATATTAATAAAATAAATTAACTGACAAATTATCTTCCTAATGATCACATTTCGATTTGAGCGGACAAATAAAAAAAAAAATTAATTAAAAAGATATTATGTTCCCTATCTAGTCAATTGCTACGCAATAATCAGAGTTCTACTATAATATATTGGGACTTATTGAAAAGTGTTAAGAACTGTATAGTTATTGAAATAACTCTTAACATGTAATGCAGTTACGATAAAAGAAATACTTGGTTTCCCTTGTCTAAGACTATTAGATGGATAAAAGTTATTAGGTGTTAAATCTTTTAGTTCCTTCTTTTAACTATACAAGAATTTGTCAATATTGCTGTCTTGTAACAAAGAATTAACACAAAAACAAATAAAATATTGTTAAGTGCGTTGGCCAATAAATTTAATACTTGTTAAACTGCATTAAAAAAAAACGATAAAATGTTTGTTGGCCTATTCCGTTGGGCGCCATCTATGTTGCACGCTTAGTTCTACTGAACCTATCCAAAGAAAAGTACGTTTGGCATGTAACAAATGGTAGAACGACCAGCTCAGACGGTCAAAGGCGTTGTTCTGTACCCCAGTGGATACGTGCAATCATAGCAAATACATGCCTTAATACCGAAGCCATAAAAGAGCAAATTTGCTTTACAAAACAGTCTAGAGAGTGGTGATGTTTCTCAAGGAGTGAATTTTTCCCTACCCTAACATTACTAATTGTAATACGCCTATGGCAATTTACACCCCATAATTTATCTAAAATTGCCCCTTTGAAATAACGTAACAGTGTTTAAATCATTTTTAATAATTCAAGATGCTTTCCCATTTATTATTATTTAGCAATTCATAATTTTAATTGTTCATTTAGTATATAAAAAGAATATTATTATGTTAATAATTATATTAAGTTTACAATTTAAGAATAAAGTTTACTTCTGTGATATAATTTTAAGAACCAATGCTCATAATTATATGCGCTACTTTAAAAAAAATATATAATTTCAGCTTAAACGTTTTGATTTTGTTGAAATTTCATTGGGTAAAGCAAAATATAAATAAATGTTAAAATTAACTTACATTCGATTCTGAAGATAAATTTTGTTGTTACTTGATGGTGAAAAAATTTAGCTTTATATGAGGATGAAGTATTAATTTACATGATGATCGTTGCAATGGCCATTCAGCGAGTCATGACGAAAAGTGTTCTAATGGAAAAAAAAAAAGTTCTCTGAAAATATTATTTACTCAAATAACAATTAAATTTACACATATCAATTTGACCAAACTTTTAGTTTTTGATAAATACCTTTTTTTTTATATATATAAATTACACCAATTTCTATAGTTTGCTTTACCTTACATATACATATATTACGTGTCACAAAGGTGGGACAAGAGGTTTTTATTAATATCAGTTTTTTTTTTCTTCTTATTTTTTTAAATAAACAAAATCTGCATACTATGTTTGCAATAGTCAATAAGATGTTGTTATTGCTGTTTTTTTTTTTTCTTCTTTATCCTCTTTCTCCTTTAACATTCCCCACAATATGATCCACACTCTTTCATAAATAGTTAAATTTTTTCTTCTCTCTTATTATTATTGCTCCAGTAAGTTTTAATGAATGATCTCACAAAATATGAATGAAAAAGAAATTATCAATGAGATTGTATATTGATATTTTTTTTTAGCGTAAAATCAGTGAGTAACGTGTAGCTACCCTATAGGAAATGTTTTCTTTTCAAATTAAATTAAAGAAATAAAAAGAAGAAATATGTATATTTTAAGTTTGACAGTATTACATACAAATTTACTTTAATAATACCTTGTGGAGCACATACTGACGCAATTAAAGATGAATCTTTATATGGATTTATTGCATTAAATCTCCATTTATAATACTCAGCGAGTATTGATTATGGGTGTATATAAAAGCTTCTAAAATATTTTCGTCTTAATTTCACAAACAAAATATCATAAAATTAATATTTTTACCTCTTCCAATGTATGTACAATTATACAGAAATGGCTATGTATATAGATTTGGTTTCATGGGAAATTTTAATCAATTAATATTGCAATGCACTGATCCTTAAGATTTCTTTTTTTCGTAACACTGTTAAATTAAATACACATGTTGCAAGATTCTTTAAATATTTTAAGATTTACTTTAGCACACGTGAAAATTATGGCGTGATTTGTTTTTCTTTTGTCCTCACACCTTGAATGCAATTTATAAAGTGGACAGGAAATTCTGCAAGTCAAATTAAATTGCTCTCTCTCTTACAATCTTGAAGTTATTCAGAAGCTTGTAGATAACAGTGCTACCAAATAAATTTTGTTCGTAAAACATATGTTAATAAGTGATATGGTAATAATTAAGGTGGCCAGAGATAATGAAAGTTAATAAAATATTTAAGTTTTATTAAACGTGACATAATAAAATGTAGAGCACTTTAAAATAAAATTTTTTCTTATAACTTAACAACAGAGTTTTGTATATGCATAAGCAAAAATAAAAAAAATTCGCAACAAAGTCTTTAATTTTCTCTATAAACTTTATCAATGTCTTAATTTTTCATATAAAACTTATCAGTTTTTTAAGTTAAATTTGTCGATGTCTTTATTATTTATTATTTATTATTAATAGAAAATTTATTAATTAGTTTGATTAAAAAAAAAACTTACTGGTTTCTTTAATTTTCTTTACAAAACCAAATTGTATTTTAACCTTTGGTAGATCGAAATTTGCCTTCTCGAATGATCATCCATCCTAATTGATCCTACATGTTCTTTTCCCTTACTTCTGTTTTTTCGTACTTTCGTCAAGAATTCTTCTTGAAGTCCAAAGTACCAAAGGTTAACATACAATTTGGTTTAAGGATTGATGTTTGACTATTGACGCCAGCAGTCGTCGATGGCTGCGAGTGTAAAACGGCAAATCCATCTGAGGAGATCAAGTGGTTGCGATCGAAACATGTCATGGTAACCTGCCGGCCGCGGTTCGAATCCCGGCCACGGTCAAGAATGAAAGATTATCAATAACAATTTTAATTAATTTTCATGTTGTAAAATTCCCTTCTTCATAAAAATAATTTAATGAAAATTAAATTTAATGAACTTGAGCCTTATTAAAAATATTTAAAATTTGGATTGAAAACCATAAATGGTTCAACAAAATAACTACAATACTAATTATTTTCTTTACAAAATTTATCAATATTTTTAATTTTTGATAGAAAATTTATCGATGTCTTTAATTTTCTAAAGAAAATTTATCAATCTTTTTAATTTTTTTATAGAAAACTCATCGAAGTCCTTAATTTTCTATAGAAAATCTTTCGATGTCTTTTATTTTTATCAATTTATCGATGGTTTTAATTATTTAACGAAAATTTGTTTATATCTTTAATTTTTTATAGAAACATTTTTTGGATTCTCTAATTACTATAGAAAATTTATCGGTCTTTTTAATTCTGATAAGAATAATTTTCGATAGAAAATTTATTAATGTCTTTAATTTTCGAAAGCAAGCTTATCTAAAGACATCGATATTTCGATATATAATTTTTAGAAAATTTTTTGTATCTCCAATTTGTTATTGAAAATGGCTCGATTTCTTTTTTTTCTGTCATTAATTTTCTATAGAAAATTTATCGATTTCTTTAATTAAATTATCTTTTTTTTAAATTAGACTTCGATAAATTTTCGATAGAAAATTTTTTATTTATCTAATTTTTTATTCAAAATTTATGGATTTCTATACTTTTCTATAGAAAATATATCGATTTCTCTAATTTTCTTAAGAAAATTTATCGAAATCTCTTATGTTCTACAAAAAATTTTCGATGCCTTAAATTTTCTATAGAAAATTTGTCAATGTTGTAAGTTTCTAAAGAAAATTCATCGATGTTTTAATTTTCTTAACAAAATTTATCGATGTCTATAATTTTCTAAAGAAATCATGTCAATATTTTTAATTTTCTTTAGAAAATGTATCGATTTCTCTAATTTCCTAGAGAAAATATATAGATTTCTCTAATTTCCTACAGAAAATTTATAGAAAATGTTTTAAAGTCTTTGATTTTCTATAGAAAATTTATCGATGACTTTCATTTCCAAAGCCAATTGTCGATTTCTCAAATTTTTATATTAAAAACTTATGAATTTCTTAAATTTTCAATAGAAAATGTATTGATGTATTAAAATATCTATAAATAAGTTATCGATATCTAATTTTCAATAGAGAATTTATCGGTTTTTCTTATTTTCAATAAAAAATAAATTATTTTATTATTAATTATTAATCAATTTAGACAATTTATCTCTATTGAAAATAAATTGTCTAAAGAAAAAAAGAGAAATTGATTAATAATTAATAAAAAAATAATTAATTTTTTATTGAAAATAAGAAAAACCGATAAATTCTCTATTGAAAATTTTTCTACAAACTAGATTTGGTTTTCTAAAAAAACCTTTCCATTTTTTTATAAAAAACGAAAAATTAATATTTTCTGCATCAAATTTCACTAGGGGTCTTCTAAGACCAACAAATCGTGCAATGTAAAACGGATTTTCGAAATTCCGGGCTTTGAAATTTTTGAATTTTTTGAAACCTCGTTTTACATACATTGCATGATTTTTTGCTCTTAGAAGACCCCTAGTGAAATTTGATGCAGAGAATATTCGTAGAACATTTTAACCCTCTAAAGTGCCGTTTCAGTATATTTTTGTGTTGAAGTTAAAAAATTACCCTTTAAAATTAGTGTTAGAGGGTAAATATAATCTAAGAAAAGAATCGCCATACAATTCTACTAAAGACATCTGAAATAGTCTTCTAGCTCAGAAGTACATTTAGTATATTTTCTTGACTTATACCAATTCAATTACTATTCTTATCTAACTGCCTCAAAGAAGGCCTCGGCTCTTTCGTATAAAAGGTAAGATACACCTTCCACACTCGCTTCTATGAGAAGGGAGTAGAAAAGGAGTAACATTTTTTGTATTGTTTTTTTGCACAAGCAAAAGCAAAATCAATTTTTTTGGTCCCGTTACCCTTCTTATGTACCTGCTGAAGAGGCGAGAGTGGAAGGCCTTCTCCGCAATGACAACGTGTGTAAAAAAGATATGAGTATGGAATGGAGCAAGAAGGCCTTGTACATCCAAAAGAAGGGGTACAGAGGCCTTCTAGAAGGCCTTCCTACTCCTTCTTTTTCCCGCTGGGTTTGCTCTACTAGTAGTCTACTTTCATTTCGCGTTACAAGTGTTGGGGCTGGCGGCGATGACCCGAATTTTGTTGCACTGTGTAATATAATGTTTTCTGAAAAAAAACTCAATTTGATTTAATTTTACAACAACTTTTAAATGAAGTATGATTTATCTGTTTAACGTGCTACCGATTTCTTTTAGCTTTTTTCAGAACATTTTGTTATCTTTCACTGAACACAGGATTCTATGTTCTTCTTCTGTTTTGGTTAAAATAAAATTTTGTAGGAAAGTGTCTGTAATTCTTAGAAAATTGTGTTTCCTTTAAAAATCTCGTTGTTACCGCTCTGTTTATTTAAAAATCTACTCTATTTACAAAAAAAGCAATACAATACCAGACAAGGAGTGTGTGTAGTAACATCATATGCTAAACAGGATACGATTATCAAACATAACAACAAAAGAAAACTACAGAAATATTATTTAAAAAAAAAAATAAAGCTTTACTGTTAATGCAGCTGCTGTAAATGTTGTAAATTTAATAGTGCATGTGTGTAAGTTTTCTTTTGCTTCTAAACTTTAACAAACACCCACACACATTGTCCCTCTGGTAGAATTCACACACTTGTGTGGTGGACTGGCACCCAGCGGGAAAACGAAGGAGTAGGAAGGCCTTTTAGAAGGCCTCTGTACCCCTTCTTTTGGATGTACAAGGCCTTCTTGCTCCATTCCATACTCATATCTTTTTTACACACGTTGTCATTGCGGAGAAGGCCTTCCGCTTTCGCTTCTTCAGCAGGTACATAAGAAGGGTAACGGGACCAAAAAAAAAATACAAAAAATGTTACTCCTTCTCTACTCCCTTCTCATAGAGTGTGGAAGGTGTATCTTATATTTTATATGAAAGATCCGAGGCCTTCTATGAGGCCTTCTTTAGCAGTTAGATAAGAATAGTAGTTGAATCAAAATATCTTTTAAGCAGGCCTTTAAAAAGGCCTGAAGTAAGAAGGTCTTCTGAGTTTTACCGCTGGGCAGGTGTGCATGCGTGTAATAAATAATCTTGTATGCGTGTATGTGTTATAGTCAGCACCGTTTACTTGTACTTCCTGTCTGTTTTGCTTTAGTATTGAGTTTTTTATTTTTCTTATTTATTTCTTTTTCTTAAGTGTATATACATATATGAGTTTTTATGTGTGTGTTTCTGTGTATTTCATTCCTTCTCAAAATGTTAACAATTGTTGTATCCTTGTTATAATTTATTATTTTTTTTTTTACTTTAGTTTCTTTTAATTTATCTTTACTGGGTTTAAGTTGTAATTTCTTTCTCATATTGCTTTTTTTTAATTTCCAACATTCTTTTTTTATATTTTTATTAGACTTTTCTATTTATTTTCAGTGCCTTTAGAGTGTAAACTTTTTGTGTTTTCTCACCTTTTGTTTTTTATTAAAGCTGCTTTTAATTTAAGTTTATTTGATTTAATTTCCGTTTAGGACCTTTTCTTCTCTCTTTATCATATTAATTTCTTATTTTTTTTCTTTTTTTTTTGCAACAAACTGTAAATTGTTTTTTGCAATTTTAAACTTGTGTTAAGTTAAATGTTTTGATTTATTTGATTTGCTTACATCCAGCAGTGTACTTAAGTAAAAAAGGCCACAGGAAGTCCAAAAGGTCAAATCTAAAAGAAATTGATATTGGGCGTATATATTAGTTTTAACTTCGGGATTGTGAAGGGCCAAATACACTTCGTCGTTCGTAAATTATTTTGTTCAATAATATATGTAAAATATAACCATATAGAACACAATAATTTACGAACGACTACTTGTCAAATGCTTGTCCAGCAGGCAAACTCATTCGTATACGTGTGTTGGACATAATATTCGCCGTCAGATCTAAATTTTTGATTTTCCATCCAGCATCGTCGGTGTGACACATACAAACACATTTTCACTAATACTACCACAATGGTTGATGAGTATTTAAATCAGTATATTAAGGCCTTAAGCTTATACACATGGCTTGTGTCTTTAATAACTTATATGAACTATTTAAAATATCGAATGTAAAAGGTGCAGTCGAAGCTAGTTGCTTTCGCACCAAAGCATATCCTGAATACAGTTTATTAACTTTAACTTAAAAGAGACGGTTTGTGCTGCTTAAACAAATATTTCTGACAAAGACCGCTCAAGTCAGCCAAAGAAAAACTAGCATAAATTGCAGCATCCACTCAAGTGGTCATTTAAAAACGGTTGCAAGCAGCAGTTTTCATCCAAAACCAAGGGAATTGGGCAGTATACGAGCTTCAAGGGCCAAATAAACCATACAAACGGCTCGACAAACATGTCAACATTTTACGCTTGCACAAATGTTTTGTGTTGTTTATTGGGGTATTTGGTGTTTGAACAATCATTTTAAGCAGAAATGTTGAATATTTGTCCAACTAGTTTTTGAAAGAGAATTGTTTGCCCCAAAACAGCTCGTTGTTTGGACAACTCTTTACTCCAAATTCTTTTCCTTTCCTTTATATTTCCTCTTCCATAATTAACAAATAACGAGTAAAATTGCCGCAGCAAGATCGTCATCTGCTTTCAATATGAATACAAAACAAAAATGTAAAACCAATTTTTGAACAAAATATGTTTGTGTTGTTTATTTGCAAACAGAAAAAATGTGTGTTTGACAAGCCATTTGTGTGGCTTATTTTTCCCTTTAGCCGAAAAAGAACAATCCGGCCTAATACCCATGGTGCCAACATAATAATCTGCAGGGTTAAAAAAAACTGCAGTTGAAAACAAAAACTGTGGAACAACTTTTCGCTTTTTGAGTTCGTTTGACAGCGACTATTTACATTTAATGAATCAGAAGTAAAAGCACCAGTTTTTTTTTTTTTGGCCAATGAGAAATGAAGAATTGGAAGAAATTGCAGTTTTTTTACTTTGACTGCAGTTTTCTAAACGCTGATAATCTGTAACTGGTAGGACCAGAAGGGTTTTATCATTTATGAGCTTCACATCAGGCCGCACGATTACAGGATAATTGTACTGAACATAATTGTTATGTTTAATGACAACGCTCAGTAACGTGTTTAAGAATATTAAAAAATCTTTGCCTCGAAATTTGCCTTACACGCTTCATAGTCGCGACCATGTCCCGTCCGACTAACAATTTTTTTTTATCGATAGAACGTTCACACAGGAATAATTTTACCAACAGAACAGGGAGTCCGAAATTGGTTTTATCCGCTATTGGCCTCAAAAAATTAGCTGTTTAATTTGGTGCCATTAAGATTCACAATAACCGCTCAACATTTGCGAAAAGTCCTACATTTTTGAGTAATAAACATAATTATTTTTTTCTATTTAGTTCTTTTAGTTTTAAAAGAGTTATAAATCAAGAACTTTTTTTCGACTTTTAAATAATTAGGCAATTCGCAAAGTGTACTATTTTGTTATATTTGTTATATTTGCTATAAATTTATGAATGTAACATTCATAAAACTATAGAAAATACAACCAGTACAGCACAATAGAACACTTTGTGAACTGCCTAATTATTTAAAAGTCGAATATAAAGAAAATTACTTTCAAAGCTTATGAGTTTTTATTATCTCGAAAGTTTATTTATATCTGTATATTCTTTAGCAGTTTTGATTTTTCTACGGAAGGTCTTCTGATAAATTACATTTTCTATAGAAAATTTATCGATTTTATGAATTTTCTACAAAAACAATTGGTATCTTAAATTGACTATAAAAACTTTATCGATGATAACTTGAATTTCCTAAAAAAAATTATCGTTTTTGGAATTTTCTGTAGAAAGTTGAATTTTCCATTAAAATATTTATCGACCTCTAAAATTTTCTATAGAAAAGTAATCGATTTCAAGAATTTTCTAAAAAAATTATTGATTTTTGGAAATTATTATGGAAAATTTTAAGATGTCTTGAATTTTCTATAGAAGGCTTATCGTTATTTTTTTCTTTAAAAAAATTTATCGATTTCAAGTATTTGATGTTAAAAAATGTATCAGTATTTCAAAATTTCCAGAAAAAATTTATTTTGATTTTGAATGATCTATATTTTATTATCAAAAGTAATTTCTTGGGAATACAAAATTTTAATTTAAAAAATTTGTTATTCGTGCTTAATTCCCAGTTTTTATTCTTGATAAAAACACTGAAATTTATTGTTGATGGGATAAGCTATTCCTATGCGCATTTCACTGGTTGCTTAGGCCAGATCATCAGGAAACTTCATCCATAAACATTTTGGAAAAACTAAAGATATTAAACCAAATAAAACTGTTAAGCGTATAAGAATCATAAGCAACAGCTCTACTTGTAACAATATCAAAGTTTAAACAAAAACATCAACAATAAACAGTGAGTTTATCTCTTCTTACATTCCCCACTACAATTGATTGGAATTCTTCCAACATTAATTGTAGTTGTAAGTAGGTTAAGAAAAAACAAAATGCAAAAAACAACTTGCAAAAGCATGTTGCCAGGTAGTTTTTTTTTTAGGCCGTGCACTTGCCAGTTTATTATCAAAAGTAATTTCTTGGGAATACAAAATTTTAATTTAAAAAATTTTTTGTTATTCGTGCATAATTCCCAGTTTTTATTCTTGATAAAAACACTGAAATTTATTGTTGATGGGATAAGCTATTCCTATGCGCATTTCACTGGTTGCTTAGGCCAGATCATCAGGAAACTTCATCCATAAACATTTTGGAAAAATTAAAGATATTAAACCAAATAAAACTGTTTAGCGTATAAGAATCATAAGCAACAGCTCTACTTGTAACAATATCAAAGTTTAAACAAAAACATCAACAATAAACAGTGAGTA